>OU911038.1:23173252-24423252 GCA_918358695.1 Melinaea menophilus ssp. n. AW-2005
CACTGTTTTCAAGCGGTGAGTTTCTCTCGTGCTCTCCTGAGTTTTAAAGGTACACGGGAAAAATAACTCGACAGCTGTGTCGCGTTAACTACGACATTAGAGTAAGTTCTACTGGAAGTGATTAAATGTAATGAGAAATAAAGTAACAAAAAACTGTTACGTTTTATTTACATATTTCATTAAATTCAATTTCTTTTTAAATTTATTGTGAAAACTGTGTTTTTACTGTCATTCAGAAAATATATGAAAAAAAAAAATTATATATACTGTACAGATTGGCTATATTTATATAATTAAAAAGAGCTTGGAATATCTCTTTCATTTTCTTCCACATAGGTTAAATGTTGCTTTCCTTTTGCGAATTCGTGTTGCAAGTAAAATGTTCTTTTCATATTAAAAGAAATACAAGTAATTTTTAAAAGATACCTTAAACAGCATATCTATATTACAAGTATTTTCCTTCAAAACAAAAAGATTAAAGATAAAAAATGTTCTAAAATTTTAATATTATTTAAAATAAAACTTATATTATTTATTCATAAATAAAAGTTATATTATCTATATTGTTATTCAAAATCACTTTTAATTTGTTCGTAATTTAGAAAATAAATTTATATTTTTATACTTTTAAATATAATCTTACCTTGCCCAATTAGAAGTCCTGTTACTCAGTTAGCTCAGAGTAAAGTACTTTATTTTAAAATGATTGAAAAATATTATTTACTAAAACTGAAACTAAAAGTCAGCTAAAAGTAGTTTAAAAAAAAAGAAAAGAGTTCTGTTTGTAACATATTTCATATTTACATTGCATAATAACCTGTTTTATAATACAAAACTGTGGTTTTTATTTTTAAATTAAATAAAAAAAAACAATGCAATTGTTATTTAATTTGTACTGAATGTATAAATTAAATTTTCGTATGTGTTAATAAAAATCTTTGCAACATTTTTCTTACAAAATATTCTTTCCATATTTATAAGAATTTAAGAGCTCTTCCAGCCCCTGTTGATTGTATCTTATTATACACATGTAACTATTTATACCACGTATAAATTTAGCTCCCCCTAGCGGCGTACTAATTGACGCTTTAAATCCGTCCGCGCCTTTCGTTAGTTTAGTTGATAATAATTTTATTTGAAATGTTATGAACATAGGAGCATATCCCACAATTTTATGTCGTGAGTTTTATTTGTTGGGATATAGATATAGGTGCTTACATGTCTACTTTTAATAGGTTATTTAATTTTTCTTACCGGTATAAAAAAAATCCCTTCAATAATTATTAAATTAAGATTCATTTAAGGAATGTTTATTGTTCTTGTTTCTTAAATATGCCTCAATTGTTATATAAGCGTTACTCAAATCAGATCAGGGTAATATTTTTTTTTTCCCTTGTGTCTTACACGACATTCATTATGAAATTTCAAACAAATCGTTTAAGTAATTCTTTGTACAAATATAATAATTTATAATTACATTAAAAGGACAAGTTATACTTATGTACACTATTATGTTACACTTAAATATCGATTTTAAAATAAAACTTCACTTGGTCATAAAGAACTTCGCTTTTAATTCATTAAACTAAACTAATGGGTAGAAATTCATTTCGCCTTGTAATGAACATGCAGCTTGTTTCAAATAGACCTTACGATTAACAGTTGGTCAAACAACTTCCACGCATTCGGATGTAAACTAAAACACATTTCAACTAAACTAAAATACATATTAATGTACAAACTCGATTGCGGTTTACCAGATTAAGCGGTTTCTTTGACGTGGTGAGTGCCAGTAAATCTTAGACATTAACTTGCGGTACTGCAGTGTTAATAAGGACATTCACCTCTGCAAAGATAGTGACTTGAGTAGACAAAAATAATAAAGCAGAATTCCTTGATTATATTTAAAATTTTATTTATTTCTTTCACCACAAATGAATATGTACAAGATAGAATATAAAATGAAATACGTTGACAAAAAATCATTAGTGGGAGGCTGGTGCCTTTATAGGATAAACCAGTGTCACAGGACACAAAGATTGTTTAGACTTGTCTAAAAAGTTGGAGTCTGGGACATTTCTGGGATATCAGAAGTCGCAGTTTTGAGTCCTACCTGTATTGCTGAATTTCCAAAATACAACAAAAAAAAGTATGTATCTGCTATTTACATGCGGTAGAAGTGAAACTTCTAAAAAGTAGCTAACGAGAAATTGCGATGGATATAGAATGTCAGCAGTTTTAGGATAAATGTAAGGTTTATTGGTTTTTAAAACTCTTAAAAAATACTTAATTTAAATTATTTGTATTTTTATATAAAACTGCTTATATTCTGTTAAAAAACTTACTTCAAATAGCAATTTTACAAACGTATCAACGTCATCTATCGTAAATTAAAAAGAAATAACAACTTCAATTTATGCCCCACTTTTATTTATTTAAAAACTTAAAGCAACATTTTGTACATAGGAAAGCTTATCTTTTTAGTGCGATCTCTTTCGACTATCCTTGATTATAAGAGAAAATGAATAAAATACAAATACATTTAATGGGTACTTTAAAATTTTACCTATTTCATAAATTACGTTAATGAAGTGTTAATAAATAATTATATATAATATGTTATATTATACATACAAAAATAATATATACGTACTATATATACACAAAAATTGTCACATAGAAAGGGAGTGCAATTGCTGCTTCTAGTTTATACTTCAAACATTGCATAGTGGAACAGTTAAAAAGCTCGATAAGTAGTTGATTCCATAACCGTGATACTTTTATAGTGAAGGCATCAGCACGTATGAAATCAGAGCATTCTAAGGGTTTCAGGTTCACACACGAACGAAAAGGTCATGCTAGGTGTAAACTGCTTCAAAAGTTCTTGTAAATGACCTAAAATTATAATCAGTGTTATAGCGGCATGTGCATATGGTAATTATAGCATAAAACCGATGCACAAATTCCGAAGGGTCTCTCATTTGTTTTCCATAGAAGATGTCAGCATAGTCGAGTAGAAGTAAAAGTAATGATGAGCGAAGAGATTTTAAGTTCCTAGGGAAAAAGTTCTGCAAACGTTTCTAAGAGTGAAGGGATTGATAACGATCTTTCGTTCATGTGTGTAGTTCAGGATCGATTACAGTCAATTAATAACTGTATATCAAAATGAAATATGAGTAGAGTCTTATAATATGGGTTGAAAATAATTAAAAAAAAAAAATTGTTTAGTTAAAATTATTAAAACTTGTGATTTTATCCGGGTTTACTAAAAGGCCAAATGCATTTGAACATGCTTTGATACATTTCAATTTCGTATTTATAGCTTCTATTTCTGCGTTAGACATTACCATACCCATATAATTGCAAAACATCTTCATATAGATAGATTGTAGAACCTATAGATTTAGTGATTTCATTTATAAAAATAAAAAAGAGTCGATCATGAAGATATGATAGAAATCAATTAATCACGTGTGGAGAAATGTTGAAAGAACTAAGAATGGCAAACGTAATTTGATAATCAATTTAACCAAAAGCGTTACTAAAGTCAAGGAGAACTAAACTAGAGGATATAGTAGCTTTTTATTATCCATAATAAAGCATATGTGACTTTCAATAATGTTGTGAGCTAATGTCGAAGTTGTGGAAATCGAATTGAAAAGGACTAATAAGGTTATAAGACACCAGGTAGCATGTAAGTTGTTTGCAAATAACATATTTAAGAATTTTGGATAGAATTGGTAGTATGAATATTTACAGAAGATATTAATTGTCTGATTCTGTTAGCCCTCGCGTTATTTCTTAAGGGACATGTATTAAAGTCACCCATTATTGTAGTGTGGTCATAAGGAGAGAAGGAGTCACCCCGGAAAATTTTATATATTTTATAAAGTTGACGCCAAAGTCGGCTTAAGGCAAGACTCAAAAACAAGAATATAGTCGGTAGTATTCTTGTCTTCGAATATCGACATTAAAGTTGTAAAAGATGCTAGAAAATCGGATTAGTGAGCCGAAATACTTTACGCATGTACAATGTTAAAATATACACAATACTTATAAATAAAGATGGAATTGAGTTTAGATTAAAATGAACAGAAATTTTATCTGATGACATCGAAGTGAAATTCTCAAAAAATTCAGACGAAGACAAAGAAAAATAATCATCATGAATAATATTATTAGATTAATATATATACAATAATGTTTAATAAATAAATATATATTATGGAAGATTTGAAAAATACAATAAAAAGAATTACAATAACTTTAATAAACACACAGCCCACACAAATTGGCAGGCCATAAAATTTTATTTTCACCTTTTAAAACTAAATTCTCAACTACATTGTCACAATTTTATATTAAAAAATAAAAATAGAAACAGAAATTAATATAAAAGATAGCATGTATGTGGTAATTACTCGACAACTATCCTGTATATGAGTTGGTCAAAGTTAACACATGTCACAACTTTTATGCAGATCCTAATAATGAATACCAATAAAGTTCACTTACGGACACTTATATACCTCTCTAGGGATGATCTTAGAGCGAGGGGAACTGTTTCTTTCAGTTTAATCCCAGACTCACGTTTACATATTGAACACTAAAAAACATCAATTGTCCGAACTGCCGCCGAATTTAATCACGGCACAACACGTCATCGCTTGCAATAATGGGATGTGATCGCCTGCAAAGTGGGAATGGCGATACTTTAAACGCCTGAAGTGTTACTCTTTAATGGTGTTTTCGGTTTTAGTAAGTGCCTGATTTAAATGACTCGTCCTTTATTCCAACATTTTAAAAATATCTTCCATATTTTTGCTTATTTTTGTGTGAAGCTCCATAGTAACTATAGTAAATATTGACATGGTATGTGAACAAAAATGTATTAAGATTTAAAATAATTAAATAACAATTTAATTTAGTTTCTATCCCATAGGTTGTATACATTTAAGTGTTTGTTTCTTTATTGTGACCCATTTTTTTGTTATATCGAGTTTAAAATTTCAACGATTCTAAAATTGTTCACTTATAAAAAATATAAACCTAAAAATATTAACCTAGCTAACATGGATATATCCGTTTTGATTTTATATTATGAAATTTTTAAAAAACTAAATACTTAACGAATATTCCATATTTTAATAATTAAAATAATAATAATATAAACATATTAAAGATGTATCAATATGTAATACAACAAGTAAATATATTGCTTCTAAGTCAATCGACTTACATTTTAATCATGTAACTTTCAAATGAAGTCTGAATTTAAACAAAGTCTCATTTCGCGCATAAGGCAAAGCAAGTAGAATGAAATTGTTACTCTAGTCAACATTAAACATATATATGGCAAAACTTTGAAATATGGTACTTTAATTAAATGTTACTCAATATCGAGGATTGCGTTTACATTATATTATACATTTACATATAAAGCATCATTCTATAATTCTCACACTACGGGAAAGAGACTCTTTTATTGTGAGTAGACCTCGAAGAATTCGGTCTGCCCATTCATTTGTACCCGACTTTCGAAGTTTGGAAAAATTTCTTCACAGGAGTTCTTCTTATGACCCCCTGAGTCCAAAATGACCATTGGTCAAAATGTTTATATATATATATATTTATATATGCGTGCATGCGTCCAGATTCGAACTTTGTCAGCACGATAGCGGCCGCAGTTTCGGCCTGATCGCTTTCAAACTTTGCACAAAAATCAACCATCCAAAAATGAAGGCCAAGTTCGTTAACCAGAAAAATCCGGCCACGGGGGGCGCTAGGGCCTCACTTTTTCTGATTTCAGTTTTTCGACCTTAACTTTTTCCCTATACAAAGTAGATCAATCGCGTTCATAACATATAATGTCTTTGATGAATACCTATAACTAATGTAGATAAACTGAAAACCTAACTTCAATAACTTAGGGGTGGGGGTAAAAAAAACCGAAAATTTTTGGAAAAAAATTCATAACTTTTTTCTGGTATACATTCTTACATCACAAGTATTTTTAATAGAAAGGTTATTTTTTACTCTAAATTTAGGTGCTAAAAGTTTTTCCATAAAAGGTACCATTTCCGAGAAAAAAAATAAAAACCACTTTTAGCTTAAAAATTTAAGGAAGGTAAAACCAAGGTAACTTTTTTCTGGTAAACATTCCCTCCTCGCAAATATTTTTAGTAGAAAGGTTATTTTTTATTCTAAATTTAAGTATCAAAAGTATTTCCAAAAAAGATACTTTTTCCGAGAAAAAAAATAAAAACCGCTTTTTGCTTGAAAATTTTTGATGTAAATAACGGCATCATGTGTTATTCTTAGGTAGTGAGTTATATTTTAAACGAGTTACACACGAGGTCTACCCACGCGTGTCCCCCTGCGGGCACGGATCTTTTTAAATCATTATAAAGATTCGATACTTTCTCCCCCTGCTTATTAATATTTTGAAGGTAATTACATGCAACCTTCTGTCAAACCTGGACAAATATAATTAATTATCATCAATCATCAATTAGTCCGATCGAGTCACACCTGGGACTTAACAATCGAAACTTCGGTATCATAACGCAACATTTATGCTATTAAATTTTAAAGTAATATTCAGAAAGGTACAGTAACAAATTGTTTTTAGCTTTAGGTACAAATATTCTAATGTCCCCAAATAAATAATTAAAAAATATCTTGGGTATGATACGACCGCTGTCGGGCTACTTCATGTTTTAATTAATCATCTGTAATAGACTACCAGTTTGTTACAAAAAATAACAAAAAAGAAACCAAGTTTCTTTTGATGGTTTTATATTATTATGTAACAAAACTAGTTTTTCGAATAAATAACGAATTTTGAAAAGAATTGCTATCTTGATAAAAATACAATGCTTTATATAATAAACATATATTTAAAAGTATAAAAATCTTATTATTTTTGTCAATAAGTATGCTATCAATTCCATCAATTAAAAAAACCAAGTGCTTTTCAACAATAATTGGGTCAATATAAATATCCCACTGACATTAATTAGTAGTAACAATATATGATATATGATTTATTTGTATACTCATACATTAACAAAAAACATCACTTATGAATACCTGGACCCAAAACACCGGAAATGGTTTAGGAAGCCGCTATACAGGTAAGAATATTTATCTTTTAGGGTAAGTACATAAATTTCGTATGCGTAATCATCCTAAAAGTTAGTAGATATCGATTAGCACCGCATCTGTCCCCGGTATCCAATAAATATGTAAATTTTGTCCGGATTAACCCAACGTGGAAGAAATTCGCGACTCGTGTACACTCAGAGGGACTTTTTATCATTAAATTCGCCTTTGACTTATATCGGGGAGGAGAGTCAATAGGCTAGGGTTGGCAGTGACCTTTTAGTCAATACTCAGACACTCTCTTGTTGTAAAATATAACTTCTAAATTATGTTAAAATAATTGTATTATTAATCTCGTATATTTAAATTTCTAAAACATGACTATTTTGTCCATAAAATATTTGTAATACACTTTGTCTCGATACCGGATCTTGTAGTATGTTCCATAGGCTAATCAATTGAATAACGTATATATGTGGTTATGGTGTTTTTATTTATTATGTTTTAAAATGTATATTGTGTGTTACTTATATTAAGTATCTTTTAAATATTTAAAGTAAAATCAGATAATCTGTTACAGCTGTCGTTTATGATAATAATTTTTGTTTGAATACAAATTGCTTTAAGTTTTTGTAAAATACTGCGGGTTATATATGTACATGAACTACCCAAATGAACCTAAATGCTCCTAGGAATGCCTCGGTCACCGAATTTACGGCCCAAAACGATTTATGATATCGTTTGATGTTATGTTGGTTGTATAAACCATGTTTTTGATATATAATATTTGGTTTGAGCACGACTTGCCCTTTGGCACTTTGGACAAACGTATGATATTAAATTTGAGTTAACGGGGTTAAAACAAGAGTCAAATAAAAAAGATTTATCCAAAGGAAGTTATCTTTATATATCTCTTGATTTTTTATATACATAAAAGTAATATGTAAGTTAAAGATATTTAATGTGGTGTATTTTTATGAAGTTCATTATGTTGTTGGAAGGCTATTCATTGATATCACTTGCACTGTAGTTTGTATTGAGTCAGAGTTTTGCTTACCTGCCAGCTTAAGTCCGATGCGTTTCCCCGGCGGCTTTATTAGTTCAATGTGCGTTCGTCTCAGACCTCTCTCGGTGCAAAGACCGGAGTCTGTTGACAATGAAGTCTGAGACTTGAAGACTGTAACAATAATATTTTATTAAAGTTTAGTATTCACAATGCCATCTTTATATTATTAGTTAATGTTAGTTTAAATAAATAAAATTAAAAATAGAAGTATAGATATAATATTTTATTAAAACTTACAGAAAACCATTAACCGCGCTAACATTATTTTAATAAAGTTTAAAACTACTATTTGAAAACTAATAGACATTAAACTCGACATTGAAAGTGAAAAACTTTGGTGATCCTATAGTTCTTTTTTGTTAAAGATATCTTAGAAAATATTAATTTTCTCGCTTACGTGTGTTTGTTAATGCTCAAAAAAATATTAGCAATGTTGCATTCCCCGGCCTATTTTAGATGAAAACGCATATTTTTTTATATTTGTAAATATCTATGGACAACTACAACTTTTACATAAAAATGCATAAAAAAATTGAACATATTCTTATTTTTCAAAGCTGTTGCTGTTATGTAAATGTAATTTCTTTGACTTAATATATATTAAAATTCTTATTAAATTAATAATAATAATAAGAATAATATTACATTAAATTACATAAGAATAAAATTATATTTCTTTAGTTAACAGACTAGGTAAGTACACCAAATATGTAAAGTTATATTTTGTTTGAAGTATTATCTGTTCTATTGCAGCTATATCACGTTTTCTTTGTTTTTTTCCTTTAAAAAACGAGAAACCTCCGAAGAAGAAAGTATCTTATATGTTGATAATAACCACTCCATATTTCATCGGATACTGCGAAGTTGTTTTCCCACGATACACAAGCCTACCAACAATTAGACAATTAAACGGCCAATTTTTTTTTATTTTATTACTTTTGTGTCGTATTTTGATTACTAGGCAAGTTATTTTATATGTAGTAGTTAGATTTTATTTCAAAATCGTAATAAATAAAAAAAATCACTATTAATCATGGATTATTACAGCAATATAGTGTAATATATACATTGAAAGGTAAAACACGATATATGTAAAATTGTTATTTAATATTTAAATTAAGGTATTAAATAGCCTGTCGTTATTTAGACCAAACTTTATAACCATCGCTCGTTTTCGAGGTCACTAAAATATTAAATATTCATATTTTCATTTTAAATTAATCTAGTTTATTAGCTCTAACTAATCATTATAATTTATATCTAACTAATCACCATCATTATATATCATAAAACTTTAGCCTGTAAATAAATGTGATCTAAATCTGAAAATAGATTCAAAGTCTATAGCAAAGAAACCCCGTTTTTTTTTAAAACATCCGAACGTTTGAAATAAACAAAATTTAGAGATTTAGAAAAGTATATATTTTATTATAATTACTAGATATTAATAGTTATTTCTATGAATTACACAAAGTCTGATAAAAAATGTGACCTAAACAAATTTAACTGTTACTTCTGATGTTGTTATCACTATAGAAAAAATAAGTCGCTTTGGCGAAGTGAGAATGAAACTTGGGACAGCATTGTCCGCATCTGTAATGACAAGTAACAGACGAAAAGAGTTTCAAGGCCTTTGTTATGAAACGTTTAGTTTAACTTATATATATATACATATATATCTATATATTTATAAATATACACATATATATTTGATCTATAAATTAATACAATATTTCAAACAATAAATAATAATAGTTTTGAATCTTTTATAAAATTTCAAACATTACTTTGTCATAATACAACTATTGGAGGTATTTCCTTTAATCAATGTTAAAATTATGTCAGAATTATATAATTTAATATATTAATTATTTTTTGTTTATCTTAAAAGAAGTCATCTTTTTTAATGAATTGGGCCACACTCCTGTTGTTTTATAAAACCAGTGAGTCCTCGGGTCGTTAGTAAAACTTGGCGTTTCATTAAAAAGAAGGATTGTTTTAATCTCCTTCTAATTTGAGGAAAGCTTCACAAGTCTTTTTTTTTTTTTTTTTTTTTTTTTTTTATGGAATAGGAGGGCAAACGAGCTGGCGGGTCACAGATGATTTGTGATCACCGCCGCTCATGGACTCTTGCAACATCCGAGGATTTACAGGAGCGTTGCCGGCCTTGAAGGTGGGAGTAAACGCCTTTTTTGAAGGTACCCAAGTCGTACCGATCTGGAAATACCGCCGAAGGGAGTTCGTTCCACATTCGAGTGGTACGAGGAAAAAATGTACTTGAGAACCGCACAGTGGTGGATCGCCACGCATCCAGGTGGTAGGGATGGTATTGGAGGCGATGGCGCGCTGTGCGGTGATGGAATTCGGCGGTAGGCATCAGATCGAATAGCTCTTCGGAACACTCCCCGTGGTAAATGCGGTAGAAGACGCACAGAGATGCAACGTCTCTACGCAATGCCAAAGAGTCCAGCCGTTCACAGAGCACCGGGTCCCCGACAATCCGAACGGCTCTCCGTTGTACGCGGTCAAATGGTAGAAGCTGATATTGGGGTGATCCGGACCAGAGATGAGAACAGTACTCCATGTGTGGCCGGACTTGCGCTTTGTAGAGCGCAAGTCTTTGGCCAGGATTGAAGTACTGCCTCGCTCTATTGATCACGCCCAATTTCATCGAGGCCAACTTGGCCTTGCTCTCCAGATGACCACGAAACCGACAGTCACTCGAAATGTCGAGACCCAGTATTCTGATACTTGGCGAGGCAATAAGGGGAGTGCTCTCGAAGAGCGGTGATACGACAAATGGGGTTTTCTTAGTGGTAAACGCGCAAACCTGTGTCTTCTGGGGATTGAACTGAACGTGGTTCAGTTCACCCCACTCAGAAACTATCCCTAAGGAAGTCTCTATAGAAGACACAAGTTTCTTTCGGCACTCGTCGACGTTTTCCCGAGAGAGACCTGCACGGCCGGAATATACCGCATCCCCAGTACTGTCATCCGCATAACAATGTATGTTGGAGATATCCAACATATCATTGATGTGCAGGAGGAACAGAGTTGGGGATAGCACGCAGCCTTGGGGTACACCAGCGTTCACGGGCTTGGGGTCCGAGCAAAAACCGTCGAGAACGACCTGTATGCTCCGCCCAGTGAGGAAGCTGGTGATCCACTTGCATAAACTCTCGGGAAGCCCATAGGAAGGTAGCTTCGAAAGAAGCCCCTTGTGCCATACACGATCGAAGGCTTTCGCCATATCCAGACTAACTGCCAGACCCTCTCCCTTGCTTTCAATAACAGCTGCCCAACGGTGCGTAAGATATAACAGAAGATCACCGGCCGATCGACCATGGCGAAAGCCATATTGCCGGTCATTGACCAACTGGTGATCCTCGAGGAAGGTTAGGAGCTGCTTATTGATGATACTCTCCATTACTTTGGAGAGAAGAGAGGTAATGGCGATAGGTCTGTAGTTAGCTGGGTCCGAGCTATCACCTTTTTTAGGGATCGGATGGACAAGGGCACGCTTCCATGAGACCGGGACTACGCCTTTAAGGTAGGAGTACCGAAATAGACGCGTTAGCACTGGTGTCAATTCAGGGGCACATGTTCGTAGCACAACTGAAGAGATACCATCTGGACCACTCGACTTATGAACTTCCAAGGAAAGGAGGGCTTTTCGGATGAGTTTTTGCCGAAAAACTATTTCCGGCATTAAGCTCGGACACCGCGGGATGATAGGCGGTGTCTTCCCCTGGTCGTCCAAAGTCGAGTTTGAGGCAAAAAGAGTGCCCAAGAGATCGGCTTTCTCTTTTGCCGTGTAGGCCAGAGAGTCGTTCCCAGTGTGCAATGGCGGTAGGGATGGCTGACAAAAGTTTCCCAGCGTGGCTTTAGACAGCGCCCAGAACTTGCGCGTGCCAGGCGGGTACTTTGCCAGCTGATCCCCTATTTTGACGACATGCTTGAACTTTGCTCTAGCAATTTTCCGTTTGAAGAATCTGGAGGCACGATTATATTTCCTCTTCAGAACTCTAGAGTTCGGATCCTTAGTGACTAACGCATTAGCCCAAGCTTGATACGCCTGCCGTTTGCCAGCTGCTGCAGCCCTGACAGACGCATCAAACCAAGGCCGCGATCTGCCACCAAGTGGTACCGCAGAGCTTGGTACAAATAGTTCCATGCCCTGAAGTATCACATCAGCTACAGCCGCAGCGCAGTCACTAGGATCATTGGAAGAGAAACAAATCGGCCCCCATGGGTAGGATGCAAAAAAGGACCGCATTCCATCCCAATCCGCTGACTTGTAGTGCCAAACGCGTCGAGTCGCAGGTCTTGTGCGAGCTGGGCGTTCAATGGGCACTACACTCCGTACCAGGCAATGATCAGAGGACCCTAAGGGAGCCTCGACAGTGACCTGGTACTTTCCGGGATGTGTAGTCAGCAGAAGATCCAACAAAGAGGGCATATGGCTGTCCACGTCCGGTAGACGAGTGTGCGTCTTTACCAGCTGGGACAGACCATTTGCCAGAGCAAAGTCAAACACAGATCTCCCCGCGTAGTCGGTGGCACGTGACCCTAGCCAATCGGCATGGTGCGCATTAAAGTCCCCGAGGACTACGACTTCGGCGGAGGGAATCTGTGAAAGCAGATCGTCAATCTTCGCCTGAACATGGCCCAAGAGTTGAACCGTTTCTGCATTACCACTATGGGACCTGTAGAGGCACGCGTAGACTCTGACATGGTCGTCCATGTCCACGCGCAGCCAGAGTACGGACAGGTCCCGACCTTCAAAAACCTGAAGGCGACGGTAGCAGATATCCTCCCTTACGAACACAGATACCCCGGCGTGTGGTATAAAATGGTGTTCTAGTTTATACCCGGGGTATGACAGGTACGCTGTGTCGCTAGGTTGAGATATCTGCGTCTCCGTCAGAAACAACAAGGCGGGCTGCGCCGTCTCTAGGTGATAGTGGACGGCGTTCAAGTTGGAATGAAGTCCCCGGATGTTGCAAAAGTCCACATTTAGAGTGGGTCGGGGTGCCGCTGCGTTGACTCGTCGTTTGCCCTCAAAAAACACAAAAGGCGATACTTTGCCCGCCCCAGATACGACGGGCAGCCCGAGCAAAATCCGAGAATCATTTCCCCGATTTTGCTCGGGGAGGGGGTCCCCGGCTTCATCAAAGCCGGTACCCTCCTGGGGTATTTTTCTTTTCGGCATCGCTTTCATGTTTGGCGGGGGGGGGGGGGGGGGGGGGTTGGGCTTCCGGATTCTCTCACTCACCGACGGAACATAACCAAATGAGTTTGATTACTACACGTCGGTCTTCTGTGAGAGGGTGGTCCTTCCCCGGTCGAGCCAGCCCAATACGAGCTGCAGTCAGTTAACTGCAGCTTGGCTCTACCACCAGAAGAAGAAGAAGAAGAAGAAGAAGTCTTCTTGTTTCTGAATCGTTTTGTGTTGTTTCTTTGTTATTTGTTTCAAGTGATTGATAATCCTTCGTTTTGAATGATTGACAAGACTTTACAATGATATATATTTAGCAACACTTGCTCTTTTATAAAATACAATATATCATCACTATTTGAATGTGTAAGCTTTAATGTTATAAAAATATATTATGTAATAGAGCATGAAGTTTAAGAAAAATATATGTTATCGTGGGCTAACTTTTGTTGACGGTAGGAAAACAATCTTACACTCAGAAACTTTCAGTACTTTTTGGTTCCTTCTTAACTAATTTGGATTTGCAAGAACGACAACAGTTACTGTTGTAAGACATGAAATCGAAATCTTATCCTCGAAATAATGGACTTTAAGCCACAAGCCCCAATGTTGGGTCTTATGAATATATTTAGTAGGTATTTTCTGGTTGATTGACAATACAAAATATAAATAAAATAATAAGGGAACTGCATTAGGACTGCTTGATATTTATATATTAATTAATTTCTAGGAGGAAAGGAGAATTTTATAAATAAAAAATCATTAATTTCGTATTTACTTTTTCAACTACATAAAAAATTTAATAATTGTAAATTCAACAGAAACTAAACGATGTTCGACCTTTGAGTCGGAGTGAGAAATTAGCTGTCGTTCCACGACGAATCATTTATCAAGGCAAAGAAATAAGAAATAAGCAAGTAAATTGCAAGCTCTCGTTAAATCTGCGCTTTAAACTTACGAGTGGGCAAGCGGCATTATCATTTTATAAATTATCACCTTTATATTGTAAACTAAACAAATCACATAATCATCCTTAAAGATAGATTGTTTAATTTTATATTAAATAGTAAGATTACTTAAAATAATAAAGGTTATCGTAAATTTAACTTTTGTTTTTGAGTTAAATAATAAGTTTAATATTAACTTACATACAAGCTTATTTACTCGATGTTTCTGTTGAGACTTTATAAAGAATACTTTTATTTTTCCCTCACTCAAGCTCAGTTAATTACAGCAAAAGAAACAGAAACATCCATACCATTCGGTGAGACGGAATCTAAATTCATCGCACAACAATATTAATCCTTTTATATTTACACACCAATTTGTTTTCAATCCGACAAACAAGAATATGCACTTAATTTGAGTGCATCATATGCGTGAAATGACAATTTAAGCGAAATAAAAGCTGTTAAATATATAATAAATTGTATAATTAAGGTTTAATAAGTATGCGTTAATTCTGATCACGAACAGTCAAATTGTAATAATAATTTAAATTTATATATTTATTCATTACGTTACTTTTATAGTGCGGTATAATTATAAATTATAGAATTATCAAATAATCTAGTTACAATCTCTAATTGGAGATATATAAGAAAAAGTTAGAATTTAATATCAAAGAATAAAATCATAATATTATGCAAGTAATTAGACCAAGTAATAGCCAAAACTGAGGTTTTTCATAAGTTTTTAATATAATCAATAAAATTATAGAATCCGTGTTCAAATCTAATTAATGATGATTTTGTCATAATATATTATTATTTTAATTGTAAATAAAGAGATTTATTAAATAAATTATTATACTTTATTAAGGAAAATGAATTAGTGACACTCGATTATGAGAAATCTGGTAATCATACTGATTTAAATGTTCAAAAATCAAAACAGCGATGGTGTTCAAAACGAAATACGTCAAACTGAATCGCTGTAATATAGTAGTTATTTATTCCTGTCCTCGAGGTCCACCACGAGGTCACGTAATACATTACAATGAAACGCGTGCCTCTTTAAGATCACCGTTCCTTGCTACTTTATTTACGCTCAGACTTCTTAAGATTGCGTCTTAAAAGAAATGTACTTTAAGCTTTATATGTAAACGAGGTATTATCCGTAACTCGCTACTAGTGATTCTAATGCTAGGGATGCTATTACTAGTACTACAGCTATACTTCTGTTATGCACTGGTAATAGTTCTAGTGCTAGCATTAAATATGGAGTTAGGTACTTTGTAGTAATTTCATTTGCACGGCAATAATAAAACATTTATCATTACATAAAATCAAACGGGATGTATTGTAATTACAGTTTAATATTTTTTTGTGTAATAACTTTTTCTTATGCAGTTAAAAGATAACTTTATACTTAGTTATATCTTAAGATCCCTTAAACTGTCACAACAAAGTAAAAAGAGTACTAAGTTTGTAATAAGTTAGAAAGACAAATTACTTCCTTTTGTTTCTTTTACAAGATGCTATTATCAGAAACTATTGACAGTGGGTTATAAAATAAATTAATGTTTTTCATCCCAGGATGAAATGGATGCTGAATGTACAATGTCAAAATATTAGTTATTCTATATCAGTTATTCTATATTATAATTATAAAAATCCATAAATATTTTTTAATATGACTGTAGTATGTGTATTTAAAAAATCAGGAGGATTTTGTTTTACATAATGTAATATATTATTTTACATATTATTAGCGAACAAAATATTTCGTATTATTTGAAAGAACGTATATAAAACATTAAAAAATACATTTTCACATTTATATTGTTTTCGTTTAAAAATACTTATACTCGGATGTCCAATAGTTATATTTTTCTAAAAGTTTAGTTTATTATAGTTGTAGTAGTATATAGTTGTAGGCAGTATTGTGAATAGAATGGGTGATATGATACCTGGTTTCTAAAAAAGCTATCTGAGTTCACTAAAAAGTGATTGATTACATGACAAAAATTATCGTATACTTTATTAAGATCCTGTAACTAGTACATTACTTGTTTAATTTTTTTGTAGTTTTTTTTTTTTTACATTATTAGCGAAAATACAACTAACTAACAAAAAATAACGAAATAACTGAAGTCGATATCGATACATCGATATATTGATTTAATTCAATGAACCTGTTTGTCTTCCATTACTCTAAATTTTTACCTGAATATAAAAATACTGGCGTGTATTGTTATTTTGTCATTGTCTATTTTAAATCGTTTCTACTCAAAAATAAGTAAACAAGCATTTAGTAAACGACACTTTGGGGATTTGGTGAACCGAAACTCAATTGTACAACCGTTCTCGAATGAGCTGATATACATTTTGTTTTGGTTTTAAATAAAGGTTAAAATGAAAAATCAAACAAATATTATCTCAAAAATGCTGAATATCAACCATTTCGGTTTTAATTTAAAATAGAATTCAATAAGCTCTAAGAACTGTAAGGATATCAAAAACTTGAGATTTTGAGACATAAACTATAACTTGAACTATTAATTAACTAAAAAATGACTTTGTCTTAATAAACGTCTTAAATAATATTAAATATAAATAATATGAGAACTAGAAATTGTTGTCACAGCAATAAATAGGTTGTCAATTATCAAAGATATTGCAGTATAGAAGTCATGAGATAACTATACAGAGTATAAATCATTAAGAATATGAATGTAGTTCTTTATATAATAAAAGAATTCAACATTTAATCAATAAAAGATACTTTTTTGAAATCTTATTTAATATATTAAATAATATTGGAGTTAGATATCATATAATGTACATATATAGTATGAACACAAAAGCCACGTTTGAATTCTTATACAAATATTAAGCCAAACTAAAAGAATGTTTAGCAAAACGGCAATAACCCGAACGGCTCTTAACAACTTTCTTTGATATAAAAATGATTAAATATATACGTTATATGAATGATAGTTCTTCATGAGATAAGTGTTTTGTATTCCTCTCGTATTGTATAACTTAGAAACTTCCAAAGGCTGTTGTGATTTGATTTATTGTATATGTTGTAATGGATAGTTGTAAAGGTTTTCTTGGGATAAATTTATTTATTATTGATCTTGCACTGGGATAACAAAGTTGTTGCTAACGGGGTAACTTATAAAAAACTTCGTTTAACTAAGGCATAAATCAATGTAGTAAATTATGGAGAAAAATCTGCTAATATTATATATCTTTTTCAATATGAACATTCCATTCATTTATTTAGTGTATTTTTTATCTTTTTATAACATTTTGAATGCCACGGGTTTGTTTAAAATAATTTTCTAAACAAAGCTGATACGGACCTTAAAATATAAGATTATCCAAGTTTTACTCTAAACGGAAATTCTTTTATTTTCATAACTTTAAAGAGTAATTAAAAGGATAAATTATTAATTTATTTTATTAATTATTAAATTAATATAACTATAAAGTTCACTTAAAACTTTCACATTTATCAAGATGTCCTGTATTTTTATATCAGCGAGCTACTAAATAACGGACATAGTAAGAAAAATGTCAAGTATTCTGGGTTTTGCGTTCTTTATTAATGCTACCTGTATAAAGCTAACATGGGTATCTTCTAACAATTATTTATGTTTTGGACCTTCCTCGCGTGTATGTTTACGTTCTATCTTAAATTTTATTTGTTTAGGAACATGTTTTTATTTCTTACAAATAAGCAATGATTTTTGAAGTTTACATCTGCTTCTTAATGCTACTTGTAGTTAAATTACGCCTAATTTAACTACAGGATGCCTCCTACGTGGAAAACATTTTGACTTTTTAGATCATAGATGTATTTATTGTCTGATTAAAGCAAGATCAATTAAATTATGAATTACATCTATTAAATATTTTAATATATTCAGTGTAGCTTATAGTAACTTTAAGATAAAAATACTTACTTATTTAACAGCTCTTATTGACAAATATTGACCTTATAAAAACTTTAGATTTAACAATTATTATAAAAAAAATGTGCTCCACTTTCTTAAAATAACTTTAATTATAAAAAAACATATTTTGAACGAATCTATAGACATTATACTACGAATTTAAATGATATTATACAATAACAAAATTCAAATTTATACCATTACTGAACATAGTTTGCTTATCTGAATTAATGACCACTAAGACATTTATGTTTATAAGGATTCATTAAACTGCAGCCGTTGTTAATATTCAGAGGTCTATCGTTTGGTTTCTCAAACAAATGTTTGTTCACATCATCATCAACTTAATAAACCTTAAGAATACAAAAAATAAGTCGCCTCTTTCAATTCGATCATATTTGCCGTTGCTCTACATTTCAAAGATGCAACGATTTTACATACACGGGTATTCCAACGTTTCTCGTTCACAATCTTTCCATTCTATTGTTTGAGATTTTAAGAATTGTCTGACTTTTTAAAGCTTAAGTAAATTTGTATTTTCACATTTCTCAGTTATATGAATAGTTCAATATAAAATGTCAACTTTAATAATATAATTAATATAATATCGTATTTATGAATAATAACAAAAGCGTTGACTTAGTAAAATAGACAAAAAATGTGAATGAAATGAATGAAAACATGTGATTTACAATTTCACTTAAGACTTGGAAGTTTACCTGTTACAATAAATGTAAAAAAGAGAATTATTTACGCCATCCTACGCAATGTTTAAGAATAATAAAATGTATGTATATCTTTAGCGTGGGAGTTAAACAATGAATATTATATGCCAAAAGTTCATATTTAAATTTTTTCTAAGGTACAAGAGACTAATAATAAGTTAAATATATTATATAGATATTATATTTTCAAATGTATTCTATGTATTAAAATGATTAAAATATTATTTTTATATGACAAGTGATATTCAAAATAAAGATAGTAGTACTGTCTAGAGCTTTATTTGCAGAAGTTATTGTTCTCATAAATTTTTATTCCTATAGCCTCAGAGAGCTTAAATAATATAAAAAGAAAATAGGAATGCAATCGGAATCAGATCAAATGTCTAATGAAGCGCTGCTATCTCTAACTTCTTCGTAAAGAAAGTAATCTATGATATAATATAATAGAAACTGAATTCGTAGAAAAGCTTTTATTTAAAATTTTTATTTATTCATACTAAATTCATGTTTCATCCAGTTATATTGGCATTTATATTATATAAATGAAGTTTTAAAATAAAATATATTCGATATGATTTTTAAAGAGATATTCTGTTCCCATTTAATATGCATATAACGGCGATAATGATATATTAGCGAAACGTTGGATATAAATAAAGTCTTATGGTATAGTTTGCAGATAATGTAAAAGAGTTAATAAGATTATAATAGATATATATCTCTTATCATAACACAAATAAACTACTGATATAGTAAACCAATGACGGTACTGTTAGTTTACTGTATGACTTGTGGTTTGGACTGACGGACGTCTCGTTAAAAAGAGATGCTAATTATCATTCTGCTTTTACAATATAACGGATATCTCTCCAAACGATTTCGCTCATGTGATCTGTGTTATAACGGCATTTACCCTACCATTGTAGTAATGACTACCATGATCTCAGTTGAGTGTCTCATTATGTATAAAATATTGTGACCTGCGACATATACATATATTCTGTCAGTCTTCCTTATTCTTTTGATATTAATTTTTATTTTACTGTAACTAAAAAAGTAAACAAAGTTATATAGCAAACTATATATTTCAACAATTATAAGTACCAAATTGGCAAAGAATCAATGCCTAAAAATGTAAAGAAAAGAGAACTCTATCTGGCCAATTATTCTTAAAAACAAAAATGTAGAACCGTGTTTGAACATATATGTAGCTAAAATAAAATAGATATATAAATGATAAAAAAAAACTTTTTTTTAGTTAGGTGTATAATATGCCACACAGAATTTCAAGAAAATACCAGTTTCTAGATGTGTTGTTTTATTTGGTCACGCCTAACATAAAGTTACGTGATATTGGGAACATCTCAGATTTTATACTCTGGCACGCATGATATACGAGTAGTTCTTGTTTGTCCTTGCGTTATTTTGACTTGAGGCTCAAGACCTTCCTTTTTACGTTTCTTTCTAAATTTTTCATGTTATCAATAGCTTAGGTGGATATGGAAATAACACGTATTTTTTTTCCAAACTTCATAATATGAATACGTATGGTTGAATATATTATATTTTTATTAGTTTACTAATCGAGAGAAAACTCAAAATGTAATGAAAAAGTTTCGAAAAATTTCCGCTAGATGGAATATTTATTTTAATAAAACGAAATGGAATTCAGTTACTACAAAAAAGATTTAATTGCATGTTATTTTATTACTGTAGCCAAAATTGTATCTTCTCAAAATTAAGTAAAAAAACAGCTGCCTAACTATACTTCAGGGATTTGGTGAACCGCAACTCAATTGCACAACACTTCTCAGATGAGCTAATGGAAAACATTTATTTCGAGGTTGAATAGAGGACAAAAAGAAAATATTTTGTGTCGATTATAATTTTATGCAAAATTCTACAGATAGTAAAATATGCGCAGTCATTGATTCAATGAACAGTACTTACGTTATATGGTCTTGAAATCATTCGACTTTTAAAATTGAATTATGTTTTTAAATCAGATCCAATAAATATCTGGTTATTTAATTATGGTTTCAGAATTACATTAAAATTGATAATGAGTAATAAGACATTAATGCTATTACATTTAAGATAACTGGATCTTTATACATTACCTATATCGGTTTCATCGCTCATAAGTAAAAATTTCATATTTCATATGTTCCTGATAATTAATAAATAACATAAAGGTAAAATCATGTTAAAAAATTGCAGCAATTTTCTTCAACATTTTTTATCTACGACGAGAAAGCGAGATAAAATGAAGAGGGAGAATGGGGGAACTAATTAATAGATTAATAATTGTGCATCCTCATACCAATAACTGTGATACATAAAAAATCGATCTTCCCACTTAAAATATTATATTATATTCTTTTATAATATTAAAAGAATCTATAGACAAGTGCAGTGGTTATTAATAGAGTTTGAGTAATTGTTAATGAAACCAATATTTTAATATCGGAACTGCAGTTTTAATTGGATTTATGAAATTCTACGGAATGGATAAAATTATTTATTTTCTTTGATAGCTATTTTAATGAATGCCTTTATACTTTATACGTGGTAGTTAAATAAACAATAATTTGATATATATAGTGATAGGACTGAATCGTGATAACATACATGGTTGGTTGGTACACAGCAAGAAAAATAACCAACCATTCTGAGTATTCTTTATTATTATTACCTGGATAAGGTCAACTCGGGTGTCCACTAACAAATATTTATGTTTTGACCTTCCCTGTGTCCTAATGTAAAGAATGGTATGTTTTTCTTCATATCTCGAAATCATGACATTTTTTATTTAGTAAAACAACAAACAAACTACTTTCTTGGTGGTCGAATTAAATCAAAGAACCTAGTGTTTATTATTAGCATCATTTCAATTTCGAACCATTAACCTGACATTTTATGAATCTAAGGGCAATTGTTTAATAGTTGGTATGACAATGACAATAAACATAGAAAATAATTATCTTTATAAAATAATCACAAGCAACTTTTAAAATATCTTATATCTATTTAATATTATAAAAAAAAATGTTGTTGTTTTAAAAATACTCAGAACTGTAATTATTAAATTGTTAAATAGTCAAAATCAATATATATTTTTTTTTTTTAGGTTTTAACAAAATCAACTTAGGACAATAAACAAATACTTGAACTACGACTCAGCAAATAAAAAAATATAAAGAGTCACTAACAAGTAAAAAATATTTAACTTTTATCTAGAATTTGAAACACACTTTCATAACAGTTGGACACAAAATAAGATTCTTTTTCTTGATTCGTACATATTTCTGTTGCTCTACATTGCTATTTCTTGATTCCGTTGCTCTACATTTCAAAGATGCAGTCATTTTCATATCAATCTTGTATTTCATCGTTTCTCGTGCACAAACTTTCCATTGTTTGATATTTTTAAGAGAAGTCTTTTAAAGTTAAGAATATATTTTTATATTTTCCATTTGTGAAGATTTGAATATTTTTTAGCATATTAACATTTTCCAAAATTAAAAATGGAATAGAATTAAAAATGAAACATTGAACTAAAATAGTTCGAGTTTTGTGAAGTATTGTTATGTACAAGTCTAATAGATGGATTTAAATATTAAAAAATTTACACTGTTTTAAAATGTATTGTTACTTATAGTTTTAGAAAATTACATTTTTCGAACTTTTGAAAAGTAATTTTAACTTTTCAAACAATATGGTTAACAGTGAAAATTAATCAAATATTTGTCTTTTTATAGCAGTTGTTTGTTTGTTTTATTTTTATTTTAACAAAATTTTATTTGATTTCACTGTATAAAAAATAAAAAAGGCAACACAAAAATATATTCACACACGGTTTTATGTGTAGTTTGCATATTTTTACTTTTTGTTGAATTGATAACGGGCAGAAGGTCCAACATGCTTAGTAAGAATCGTCACTCGTGAACATCTGCGACGTTAGAGGAGAGCTGATATGTTATCGCAGGAACAAAACAAACAGTAATGTATTAAGGGCTGCAGAAATAGACGAGTAAAGCCTCTTTCTCTATTACTGCATGAATTAACGACTTTAACTAAATAGTTACGGTCTTTAAAATCTATGCATTATAGGTTATATCCAGTATTGCGGTTATCACTAGTAAATGTAATAAGCTTTAGTTTCGATATATTTAATATCGCAATTCGCAATTATATAGCTTTCTTATACATTTCAAATATTTGACAGTTTACATCGTTTCAAAAGACTATATATGTATATGTGTAAATGCCATATCCGAGAAATTCTTTCAAAAGAAAGATATTATAATTGGTAGAAATATAGATATAATCTCTGCATCTTTGGAGTCTTGTTTTATAAGAGATTCCTTTGAGGAGAATTATTAAAAAGTTAAGCATGGGTTATCCTAACCGAAATCTTAGATATAATATATTTTTTCATACAGTTATAATATGAAATTTGTAAATAAAAAAATAGATTAATAGTAATCCAATATTATTTTATTCAATTTAAATGATAAGGAGGTAAAATAAAAAGATAGAAAAGTGAACAGCTCTGTATTTTTTTTTAAATATTATAATATAATCATGTATATATTATTCCGGAATAATCATTACTAATTAGCAAAAAACGTTTGCCTTTTAAGCTCTGCCACAACTTTCACTCAAGCAGACATATTTTTATAATATCAATTTAGCGTAAAGCTGAATCACAACATTACACATTTTTACAGTTTCCAATATTTTTTTCTATACCTATCTATGCATAAATAAAATGCAAGTGTCTTTTTTTAATTCCAAATTAACAGCTTTTCAATAAATGAAATAGTATATATGTTAATATAAAAAAAATATATTTCTCTGTTTGTCTCTCTGTCTATCTGTATGATCCAGCTAATCTCCCAAACAGCTGGACTAATTTTAATAGGATTTCACTGGTAGATAATTAATTTTAAAAGAAGTAATTTATGCTACTTTTATTATAAAAAATCTCGTGAGTACAGTATTAGCTAGTACCTAGATACGGTTGCATTTATGTGACAATATTATCACTCTCGTAATATTGTTCAACCTCAAATGTGCTATATCAGTAGACTCTCAACTTTCAGCTCAATGCAGCCGCTTTTAATTTACTCGACTAATATTTTCGAAAACTTCAACCAAACTTCCCTCTCAAGCCTAACTCCCAATCTCGAGATAATTTACCCTAAACCACTGCAAAGTTTTAACGTCCTACTTCGCCAGGAGTTTTGTAAAAGCTTCTAAAAATTGTAATAATAACAGAAAATAGAAACTTTATTACAAACATAGTTTACAAAACCATTAATCAAAATGTAAGTTTATTAAAATATACGTTTAAAGTCCGCTCGATATTAGTGTTAATATTTTCAAAAATAAATTAATTTATTTATGTTTAATCGGACTGATTTTACTGTAAATACCAAAAAATTAAAAAAAACTGTTTTAATTTTATTAACTGAAAGAATTATTTGGTTTCCTGTAAATTAAGAAAGATTTGCTTGTATTATAAAGTTTAACCCAGAATAATTTATTAATTTTGTTACAAACAGATATTATTCTTATTACGAACCAGTTAAATTATTTTAAATGTATTTTTACTGATTTTAATTATATCATTGTTGGAATGCAAATTTTGTTTTCATGTTTAAAATCCGCGCGCTCGTATTACAAATTGCCTTTTTAACAATACAAAGTATTAAGTCCCTTGAGGCTTAAGCCATTGGAGCCTAAACCGTAAAGTAAAATGAAGATGAATCCGATATGTGAGTATTGAAAAAAAGATTTATGTTAAATGAAGAGAACATGTCATGTCTACTTTTGTATACTTTGATAAAGCTAGGATTGAATATATAGAATTGAAGATATTTATATATTTAAATTGTTTTAATAATAAATACAATAAAATGCTTCAAGTTTCAGTTACCTACATTTAATTTTATATTCTGCGTTCTATAAATAAAGACAAGTAAATTACTTTGTATTACCTAGAACTTTGTATCCTTCACCAAGTAACAGTAGTTTTATTGTAGATTCTCAAGCTGTGTACATCGTATTCAAGTATTTTCCTTCGTAATAGTTGCAAGCTTCTGTTCATTTATAATTGCAATATTCGGATTTCTCTTGTCTTTTTTTTTAGTTATTAGTGATTGCTTATTAGAAATAACTTATTTCAATATTTTTAATAACAGATTCTATCAAATTTCGTTGAACTAATATGATTCTTTAAAAATTCAAGAACGCATTAGTTTCTCTTCCATATTTCGAACATATTTTATTAGATTATGGAAATGTAAAGAATGAAACATGTAAAGCTAAACACACTTAGCTAGTCAAGGATTTCCTTTTTCTTATTATTAGTTATCATTAAGCCGGCTTACCAAACTAATTGCGATGGTTTTAGTTGTTCGTACATTGCTTACGAAATATGTATATGGACGTTTGTGAAACAGTGAGGACAATAAAAAAAACCCGGCTAAATTTATTGTGTGGTTCTTCTCAGACTAGGGCACGTTTGGAACCCCCGTAGCCTTATTTTAAGTTGTAGAGTGTCTTTACAGAGGGACTTATTTAGATACGTACGATATAAAAATAGGCCCTCCTCTCACTTACATTTAACGTACACAAGCGATCACTGGTATGGATTCAAAGTGGAATATATATAAATAAATAAACAAACACACAAGTAACATCATTTCCACGGACATCATATTTGTTAATTACCAAAAATAATTACTCTGTATGGAAACCGAATGGAAAATCTTTGGCTATGAAATATTATACTATGACTCAAAATATTTATTAATAGTCAAAAAATTCAACTGAAATAATACATTTACCTGATCACATGCTTTTAACGCTTTTTACAATTAAATAATTGCTTTTAGCTTTAAAGCTGATTACCTTAATTTAGACGATTCGCATCGCTCCTGTTTTTCACTTCAATTAGCCCTACCCATTTATTTGGGGAGAAGTATAGAGTTTCTCGCCGAATTTCATCGCATTTGCTGTATTTTGTACAATGAAAGTATATATTAACATTTTAACTAACTCTTAACTGCTTTGAAAGTTCATGAATAATATTTTATAAAAACTAATTAGGTTTTTTAAATAAAAACAGTGAAATTTTGTTACATTATATTATTGTAAGTATTACAATAATATAATGTAATAGAAATGTAAAAAGTTGAATAATTTAAGTGAAATAAACAGTTTGAAAGAGAAGCGGTTACGAAGATTTATGGAAATGATGCTATTTTTCCAGACTCGCTGAGAACGCTGCAGCTTAATGCGAAACTCGCGGATTTAATAATTGCTTGTAGACTGAATAAAGTAAATCCTATAAATTCTTATTTCTTATAAATTGCTCAGATGTCTAAAAGTAGAAATACAAATTTGATAAAAAAATTGTTCCTGGCTTACGAGAAAAATATGTAATACTTTTTGTTAATCAAATTTCTAATTTGAAACAACAATTCAAATTTATTCTAAACTTTCGTGTGCTTTTACAAATTGGATTGCACTACCTTTTGCTTGCAGCTCCGTACGTAAATTGGCTGTTAAAATGTAACTTTATCACCAAATTAAACATAATTTCTATATATTGTAGTCTATATCTAATCAGAATAACAATTCAGAAATATAATCAATATTATTGTATTTTGTCTTAATTCATTCAGTATTTATTGCATAAAAGAACTGAAGCATCAAATGTACATAAATCCTTACAAACTTTTACATTTATTTTATTAGTAGGATGAGCATAAAGAATACTTCTTTATCATCGTAATAGCAATATATTGTCCCCTTTAAAAAAAGACAAGTCCAAAAATTGTTTTTTTCACTAGAGGTTTCTGTCATAACAATACCAGCATGTATCCTTTTGAAACGGATTTGGAAATTGTACCGGACGATTTAATTCAATGAAGCCAAAGAGCCTTCCGCAGTTTTTTTTACAAAAAGACTGAGGAAAACAAATCATTTTCCCTTCCCTCTCTTTGTCGTCGCGTCCTTTTTAAATTGCTCTGTCGAGGTTCTAATTAGAAAGCTGAGTGAACTACATGTAGGATGAATGAGTACCATTATGTGTTTTATGTGTCATGGCTTACAAAAAGTTGTATATTAATAATTATAAATAAATATGATATTAAAAATTCCTCAACAACATCCGAACGTACGACATCTGTGATATCATCACTTTACCAACTGAGCTATCAAGTTGGTTAGTTGACAATATTACAGAAACTAAGTTTTGCTCGTATTGAGTTGTTTGCGATTCAGTTTATTTAAAATTTAAGTAAAGATCATTACTTTCACATTGATACGTGCAATGCACAAAGCGAGATAAAGAAAACACTTTATTATAATAATATAACTACCGTAGCAACCTAAATGTTTCAGTTAATACATAAATTAGAAATTTTAAAACCACATCTATATTAAATTATTCTAACTTATTCATTATGTTTTAAATAAGCGTCTATCACATTAATATAAAGTCAGACAAATACATAAAACTGATACTACGTTTGGTTGATGTAACATATTGATACATATGAATTATTCAATAACCTAGTGTCGTATATTTATTTTTTGGCTTATTTATAACAGTAAAATATAGTAAAAAATAATATGCAAAAATTTCGTAAATCGAAGATTTTTATTTTAAAAAAATAATTTGACAAGAAAGGTTATTTCATTTATGTAATTTCCTGCCCTTCATACAATTTAAAACAGCGAGGACTGGAAATTTAATTTGTTCTATCTCACTCTATATTATATAATATTAGTATTTTCAAGGAAATAAAATTTTCTAAAAGTTATTTATTTTTCTAATTATATACGAGGAATAAATATTTGTTTCAATAAAATTAAAATAAATTTGTCTCGACAGAATATTTATATTTTACAAAGTAATTCCTAGCAGAATTGCAAAATCATTGACATTCTAGAGAGTATTCTGGAGGCCAAAGTAATATGATATTTAAAGGAAAAAATGACCTCTACCATATGGTGTCCAGTGAAAGACTACTTTTTATGAGAAACGACCCAAAAAAAATTCTTTGTACATGAACATTGTAAAGATATTAAAAGATTTATGAAAGTAATATAATAATTCCATTAAAGATTGTGTTTTGCAACAAAATAGCAACATCTCTAAGAACGAGGTTATCGTACCGAGATTTGTTATATTTTTCAAAAGAGGGTTAGAATTTATTAATATAGACTAAATACAAGGGTAAATAAGTTAATCATGTGTTTGCGAGATCTCATACTCACCATCTAATTCGTAACCCTGTCCCCACTGCTGAAATCCATGTGGATAGTTCTTAGGATCAGATTTACCTATCGATATCTTAAGGCTCTTCCACAACTTCATCTTGAAAACATATTTATCACCAATACAGGTAACGCTACTCCATCTGTAAAAATAATACAGATAATAATTAATATATAACTACAATTTTTGAGGAACTATACAGCCGAGACTTATTTCTATATTTACACATAGAAATAAATCTCGGCATACATACATACAAATGTATATATATTTATATATATATATATACGTATTAACTATTTTATAATATACATAAGTTTTTAATAAATACAGAATGTAAAATGTGTAATATCAAGAAGTTAGAACGTTTTTTATGTCTAAGTTGGTTATTATTTGACGCCTCATTAAGGATGCGGTAGAAACAGACCACACCGTTGAAGTTGCCTTAAAAACAACAACATGAAATTAATATTTTATGTATTTTAGTGTTTTATCTTATCCTTAACTTATATTTTTATAGACAATATTATTACAAAAACAACTATGATCACACTGACAGATAAAAAATATTCATAAGGGAGAATAAACATATTTTGTTTTCTTGGTTATTGAAAATCAAATATTGCTCATTATCCATGTTAAAGTTAATCCAGTCAAACCTTCAGTACAACGATAACAACATTGTAACTATAACTTAAACTAAAAGCCGAAAATCTTGGGATGCTGAACTATTAGAAGAACACGTTATCTACGCAGTTAATAATATTAATAATATAAATAGATTAAACCGTAATGGGGCAAATATAAAATCACGATGTTATTAAAGAGAAGATATTAGAAATCTTTTTATATTAATGTGTATGTCAATAAAGCATGCTGTTAAGCTTTTTCTACTGTATATTATATTACATTATATTTATCCAATTTCATTTTATATATTTATCGTTATTTTATTTTAATTTGGTACTTCACTGTACTTTTTTTTCTAAATAAAAATTTTATAAAAATAATCATGAGACGTAGTAGAATTACAAAACCCTTCGGTATATTTTCCAGCGTCCCAGTTAATGTACGGTTCTGAAATTCAGTCTATTATCATTTCTCATCAGTCATTTTAATATATAAAAACATTTTCATCTCTTTTAGAAAGCTTTTTTTATTTTTTTTGTTTAAATACAGGAAAAAGCCTTAATAATTCTTAAATATTTCACAAATAATCATGTTTATAAAGATCCAAATTAATTATTATCTAATGCAAAGAGTAAAGTAATTTGAACAGTGTATCCGCAGCAGAGGGCTCTAGGGCATTGTTTTCAAAGGAGCGTATCGGCTTACAATCAAGTGATCTGGAACGAACGGATGTCATTACCATTTAAAATGTTCATTCTTATACTATAATATTCTCGCTGGTATTGTATAGTACTTTAATAACAATGCTTCTGAGATTTCTAAGAAGCAATTCCATTAATCTGTAATTTAATATTAGTTTCAATAAACATTAAAAAACATTTATTTCAAATCAATAACATTTAGAAAAAGTCTTAAGTATAGATTTATATAGACATGGTATCGCCATATATATATAATTTATAAAATTATATACACAAGTTTTATAATCTTATGTTAAAACTCTTAATTTTATTATAGCCCTAAAATTCTCTTGAGCCTTATTTTTTCTTCCTTTCCATATGTGATTATACAATTGATATATTTAATTTCATTTATTACATTTTGCTAAGAGAAATAAAGTAGAATAATAGTATTAGTATATTATAATATCTTATTACTTATCTATTACAAACTTGTCACAAAAATAAGTAATATTTTTGTGAGATATTATACAAGATTACTTAATTGAAGGAATAGTTTGTTACGGAATAAAATTCCATAGCGGGTCCATTGTTATTAAATGAAAGATAGTAACTTGAGTTATTTCTGTAATAAAATTCAATACATTTTATTATCTTTAAAATAAATTTGATTATCTTTAATAAATTAAAAATTCAAAACAAATTATTATCAATATAGAAATTATCATTTACCTTAAGCTTTTTTTAAAATTATTTGGTAAACTTATTTATAGTTATTTTTATTTCTATTATTTTTAACCAATTCAATCTAATATAGATTAGATAATAATATATGTTCTGTAATATATATATCTAATTTGTTATTGATCTATTGAAATATCTAGAAGTAAACATAAATAGTTATTAGGATAGCATCTGTATCCACTTTGGTATCGGATTTAAGAATATCCGCCTTCGCGTGTTGTTATGGATCAATCTTGACAGCGTATTTAGTTACCGTCTTCCAATATTGAATTAAATTGAATTCTAATACAGAAGATAATAAATATAATAAATATGTGAATGTATTACTGCACATTACATCTTTAATAATACTACGACATTAGAAGATTATTTAAGAATGGATATTATCCACACTATCATTATCTATTTTCAGTCTTTCTATTTTTTTGTTCTTTGTGCCAATAAATGTTCTATTAACTAATTAGAATTGCACTGACACTGTCCAATAAAATCGGTTGAATCGAATTCGCAAGATAAATTGTAACCAATCGCTTGTTCCGTTTGAATAATACTTGGAACGACGCCAGTGACAACTAATTTTGCTACAATATGTTAAATTTTCAACATTTTTATAATACCTTTCTTTGTGTGTGTTGTGGTAAAATTAGATTGTGAATAATAGTGAATGCGAGAATACGAGTGACTTTGAATTCAATTATTTTTAAATCAATTTTAATCACTAATAAATGTTAATAACAGATATTTCAGCAAACTTCCGATTACATATTTCAGAACTTTTTATGCGTACACTAATATTGTGCAAGACCCGGTCGAAGCACTGTTAGACTTGAATGATATAAAATCGAGGGAATAAAATATTACATAACCAAAATTGAATTTCAAATTGATATGAAGAGAATCATATTATAGACGCCACGTGTAAATAATATAATTTTGGTTCAAATCGAGTTACTGTAACATGAAGTTGCCCGCATAGGTGATTTTGCGGGTAAATAAAACGTTTTGATGGAGACGTAGCAATACAATTTATACATTTACGATTTTTATATAAAGATAACTAACTAAAATTAAAAGGTAATAAACAGTAAAAATATATTAATTTTAATATGTATATCGATGGTATTATTACTTAAAATTAGTTGAAGTAACACCACGAACAGGATAATAAATAAAACCACATCCTGTCTGCTCTTCTTACCACTTTTCTGTAAATAGCCGCTAAGCTACTATGTTATTATAGAAGCTTGAGTTTCATTAGCAAACGTGATTCATGTCAACTTGGCGTCATGCCAGCGCCGAGTGTAATCAAATACTATAGATAACTTTAACAAATTATTCAATAGAAAACATTAATCCTTAAGCAGATACTAAAACGATAAATCAACTAAGTCGTAAATGGTTTGCAAATTCTCAAGTATATTAAATAATATTTAAAGATAGTATGTATACAAATTTTCAAGCATAATTTAAATTGTATATTCTAGTGCAAGTATTACGGTTTATTTTACTACTCATAAATGAAACGCATGTACGGAAATAAATATTAATAATCTTTTTTATTATGTGCATAATATTGTGTAGTTGTTAATCCACGCAACTTTAATAAAGAATTAAATTAAACTGTCTGTGAAGGTAACAAGGCTTCATAAATCTCTTTATCGACGTCGACAATTAATTAGGTCAAGCTAGCTTGGCATGTTCGAAAGACTGCAAAATACTTAGGCACGATTTTGTTAAACTAAGCACTAAGCGCACTTCAATTTCTAATTTGCAATAATCAATATATTCTATTTGATAGTAAAATAAATAATTGAATCGTCTGAAAAACTCAGACTCTTTATTGATATAATTATTGTAATATAACGAGGAATTATCTATGGGATTAATTGCATCTATTTCTACTAAAATTATTGTATTTTTAAATATTGTATGTTTTCATTTTAAAATTTCTTTCTTTGAATTTTCATTAATATTAACTGTATCTTTAAAAAATACAATACTTAGTGTAATTGCTACTCGTTGTTCAGAATGTTCAAATATGTTGTATTTTCCTGATGTATGCTCTCCATTAGCCTACATTCACGAGTAAAGTAAATGTTATCTGTGTACGAAACATTCATAAAATATTCATAAAAATAAAAGAAGCGTGTCTAAGACAATATGATAGTGCTATTACACAGATATTATCAAATTTATTGCGACCTATAAATATTGGACGAGCTTCGGCAAGGTTTGGTGCGAAATTGTTCTCCGTTTATAGAATTTTAACGTCTTGTACACAATAAAACTGTTTAGCACTTATTGGATATTGCGGTATTCATTTTCTTATCAAAAAGATAATCAAAAATCATTATTAAATATGGTAGAAAGACTTTTTAATCAGCTTATAAAGGATTACCAATCATCGTTACTTAATTATTTTAATACTTAATATATTATCATTATTGTGCAGGTAAGTTCCTTAGATACTGGTTTAAATTGGTTTTCCGTTATATAAGAAATCAAAATTATTAAATAATCAAAAAAATGTAGTCACAAAAGGTATATCTTCATCAAATGTTTTTATTTTATAATATGACTCTTAAGTTAGTCAATCTAAAGAAATAAAAAATTAAAACAGTATTAAGTTTTGCTCATAAAGTCCACCCTAACCCTTCTCTGTCTATCATCACATTTATTTTGGTCGACCATCTGACGCCGTCAATTTTAATCATCTGTATGAACCTCCCACCAAGTAAGATATTTTGGTTGTTTTACGTCGAAATTGTGGTGACTGTGAAAATATGTTGATTTACTTTGATACTCAGGATGCTGTGGTTAACATATTTTATGGCAAGTCGTAAATTATTGTGGGTATATTTGATAAAACATTATTTACAGGTGAAATAAATTTAGAATTTATAGAATAATTTACACAAATGTAAGAACTACATGCATATAAGGTCTCTAAAGGTAGATTAGTAGAGATTTGGCTAAGATATAATATAGATACTCAAACTCATATAAGAAGTTATTTCTCTAGGTGGGCTCAACAACAGTGTTATGCATTATTTATTAAAATATATTCTTACTTACTTTCGATTTTATATTCCAGAGCTTCTGAAATAAGCTTGCCATCTTTATGAATAATTTACTAAAGCCAGGCGTTAGAGAAAATTAATTGGTTGACTTTTATGAGATAAGAGTAAATAGGAAATTATACTGAATTTCCTTTTAAAAGTATTTAAGGGTATATTGATAAGTAAAAAATTCTACTTTAATTTTATTTTGGTGAGTGATTATTAGCCCAATATGTACGAGTAAGGTAGGTAATCAGTTATACTTTTTTAGTAGATAAAATATATGTATCATGTCGTATCATCTGTTTGCGGTCGCCTCACTTGATCGATTGTGCTCATTACACACGGTGAACGATCTACTGTTATCTTCGATGATGATTATTATTTACTCAAGGATACTCTTTTACTCGTTTTAATTAATCTCATAGACTATATTTATTATTTAATTACCAAAATTACTCCTACAAATAATATTCTAATAGATAAATACAAAAAAAACAAAATCTGAACTTGATTACAGCAATATTAAAAATTAAAATTTAGACCAAAAAATTATTATTGAATAATCATTAAGATTTCATTAGACGTTGATCAAATTAGAAAAAGTTTATATGATTTTATTTCAACGTGTTCCCTAATGTGGGAGTGTAATTACAAGAATTGCATTTAGCTCTAGACTAAAATTTAAGATTCCCGGCAACAGTCGGAATAGCCTTAAAAACAATTATGCCATTTCGCCACTGGTCGTTCCACTTCGTTTAATTCGAGTGCCTTTAAAAGTGCATACGAGTTTCCATGAGAAGTCTTAAGTGGCTGTGGACCATTCTGTTAAAACATTTTAAATTATTTAGTATGAAAGTTTTCGTAACGAATTTCATTAATTTCAGAAAATTACAAAGTTGGAATTCCATTTTTACATTACTTTTTTTAAAGTAATAATTGTATCCCGAAGCATTTGCTGAACCAATAAAAAATATAAATTTCAGATTTAGTAAATACATTATTGTTATAAACTCCAGTTCTTGATATATTTATGTTATTTATATAATAAACAGGTCATCACTTTCTCTTCCTAACAAAATTAGACATGTAATACATTACAGTAATATGAGATCTGTATGAGTTTTATTATATCTAACAATATCCTTTATTTCCAATCATTTTATCTATTACAAAAGTAGAAATGACAAACTGGAAACGAATTTCTACGCCAATAATGTTACCATGGATGTTCAATCGATTACTATCATTGCTGTCCTAATAATAGATAATGTATGGTCGATGGGGTAGATATTATCTCATAATTTCTCTATAAGTCCGCATATTGGGAATTAAGGAATTGATGCTATCAAGATGATTTTGGATGAGCTTCCTTTTGAAATCTTCATCTCAAATCTTTTATGTTTCTTTTTATTCATATCTGTCAAAAGAAGAATTATTTTATAAGATAATAATACAATATATTGAAAATTTTATATTTAGGAATAGATAACGTGATCCTTTTATATTATGTACGTCTGAGCGTCTGGTCAAATAGTTTTTATTTTATTTTTAAACAACTACATAATCTTAACAATGACTTTGATAGAATGAGTATATTTTAAAATATTTAAAGTTGAGCAAAACTAAACTTTATTCAAGTTATATCACGAATAGCTGAGGAAGTGAAAATTCAAATATTCTTGAAACATTTTAAACGTTCACAAAGTTGTATTTTTTAAAAACTTTGTCTGTATAACTTATTTAAATATTTTGACAAGTTTTATAATGCATTGTCATGTTCAAAGACTTGAAAAAGCATATAACATTTACTGAAATATGTCACATGTCTAAAGAATGAAATATTACCACAAATTATACTTGTGTTCAATTTAGGCAAACCAATTAAATGATAAATAGTAATTTATTAAACTGGTAAATAATATAAGTGCTTTAATTTGTTTCAAAATTTATGTTGGTTTGGATTATATCTTGCAAGAAAAATTTGACCCACTTACGGATTAAGTTAAAATATGGAACACACCTTTAGGTCCAAGAACGATGCAATTATGTATAATCAGTATCGCTGTGAATGCAAAATGGCCGCCCCCTAATATGGGTTTTAAATAAAAGAGCTTGACTTGTAGAATTCAGTACCCTATTAAATATATGAAATGGCCGCCTATACAAAATGGTGAAATACATATTTTTATACAACACTCAATATCGCTATAAAATAAAAGTTTATATATAAATGCCTTAAAAATAGGTAAATAAACCTATATAAAATCACAGACACAGTTTTTATAATAATATACATTCTTCAGATTTTTTTGCGTTGTTTCTTATAACGAAGTTATGTGAAGGAAATTTTGGAGTGATAATAAACGGCAAGAAAATAGTTCTATAGACTGAGTGAGTGAAAACAGCAGGTAGTTTAATATTAAGCGAAACTTTAAGTGAATCTCTAAACTTTTGTACCTGGGATAACTTGCTTTCAAACAGTATTCATCAAGTAATACTTATAAACGCTAATTTATTAAGCGTTTTTATTAAATGTCTTGCTTTAAATGACAATATTTAAGATATTTAATTTTAATATAGTCAAAAAATATATAAATATATCTGGAATTGCCTCCTACATTACTTTACCTTCATTCATGAATAATATTAATACCAAATAATACGTTTTGATCAAAATATTTGACGAGTATTAGTTTAACTGATGCATGTTAACTATAACTAACTGACTAAATGGACCTCTATCCATCAAAGAGTACCCTACATCTTAACTGCACTCAATTGAACCGATGGGGGTTAATTGTTTGAAACGCTTAGAATATTTTATTCAAACATTAATATGTCTTATTACTTATGTCATACAATCTATAATTGTAAAATTCCTTTTGAGGACATTATGTCATTATTGGTCGAACTAATCGGTCGTCAGCATCACTTATCATAAAAAATAAACAAACAGATTTTACTCTTATGTGATTTGAAATAAAGATTATTATTGTAAGAAGATAAAAAAGTAATGATATGATTTCGTTAGTGTCAGTATTAAATACAATAGAATAATTTGTGGGGATATAACTTTATTAGGTTTTTTATTACATTGCATTAGAAGGGCTTATTGTAGCAATTTCAGGGTTAATAATGTTTTATGAACAATTACTTGCATTTAATCTGTTATGTAGAATTATTATTGCAATGTAAAGTATACAGCTAGTATGAATAATATATACACGTATATATGTGTATATATATACGTGTATATATTATTGAGACTAGCATTCGTTCATTATATTCTTACTAGCATCATCCAGATATATTATTACCAGAAAATATTTTTATAAAACTATATATTCAGAATCTTAACATTTCAATATTTCTTATTATAAAATTGCACTTGGGGATGTAAATACATTTCACATGCACAATTATAGAGAGGTGTTTGCTTAGTCTGAATACTTGACCACTAGTGAGTGTTACTGGTCAGGTTATAATATCCCGATATTGACATTGTGGTCTATGTATTTTGTCATCGACACCATTCGATAACAGACCTGTCTATGCAATTAAATTGTGCAAACTGCCAATTACATTCAAACAGGTTTATTTAAAAGACAAATGTATCTTTAGATTAACTCTATCTGTTAAAGTTTTTAGCGACGACTACATTTGAAATGTAACTATTTAATTTGTTTTTATCATTAAATTAGAAATGATATCATTATTTAATTTTGTAAAATAATTATTCAGCACAGATATGAACATTTTGCTACAGTATAACCCCTATTTAAACTTTTGTTTATAATGTTTATAACAATTCCTATGTTGAAAATAAGAAATTATATAATTATTATTATATTGAATGTTTAAAGTTGAACTCCTTTAAACCTTTGTAAATTTGAGAGCAACACAGATAATTCTGGTAATGGTTAGTTATTCTATTATTATTTTGGTAACACGCTTTACTTAATTATTAAAATATTCTCCGATACCAATTACTACAATCAGTGCCTTCAAGCATACACATAGAGATCACACACTAGAGATGGCACCGCATTCAACGCAGTTTCCAATATTGTGTGTTGTTATGCCTGAATGTGACGTCCCGTGAAATTCAAGCATAAAAGTTGAATACTGCGTATTTAACATATAATATAATATGGTAAATAATTTACTATGTTCAAGTTGAATGAACCGTTTAAAAAATGTATTTGATATAATGAAGGTTTAAATTGTATGAAATACATTTTTTAAACGGATGAATAAAGATTTTTATTTTTTATTTGTTTTTAAATAATGTACAAATTCCTAATATAAAATTTAAATTCATTATAGTATTTCGCGGTAAAATCAGTATTTATCAGTACTTTATATGTTTATCTACTTATAAGCCTTTCGTTTTGCTCTTTGCCTGAATGTGCCGTCACAAATGTCGTGTATGTTGGTTTCAACATACGTGTTACGTCTCTAGTATATGTAGGCTAGAAGGTGAAAAGGTTTAAATAGAAACACCTTAAAAGAGTATCTGCTATCCTTTCAAACTGTGCCATTAGAGCCAACGCAAAATAGCAACGAAAAATAAATAAAACACAAATATACAAAAAAATAGATTTTATAATATTTATGTAAGAAACTGCTACAAAATTTTATTTCTTTTTATCACAAAATTATTTTATAAAACTGTACTATGTTTAAATAAACTTTTGGTCATTAAGCCGTACTTCAAAGAACCATGAAAATAAAACAGGATACCATGTCACATGTCCCAAAGTCGTCTAAAGAAGCCGACTCATTAGGGATGTTGCTGTTCTTTTCTTACAACCGTTAATGATATATATTTATCTCTTTCGGCTTATGCGATTCTTAGAATGACCAGAACGTTTTATAGCACAAATTATTTTTACTACACAAGGTTAATGTTTCTTAGAGACTTCTATGAGGATTATCCTAGACAAAACTTATAATATTAAAATACATAAAGAACATATAATATTGAAGAATTTATGAATATAAAAAACTTTCTAGAATTACTGTATTGTTTTCTTTATTATAGTTTGGATTTTGTTTCATAAGCGCATACCTATCATAACAATATTTTTTTGTGTTGTGATCTATCTCATACGTCTGTGAGTTCTTTATTTTTTCCTAAAGCTGCCATATTCATATAGTCTTGGCTTATTCAAATTTTATAAAACTGACATTATTTACCTATTTTTGTTATTATTTTGAATAATAACAAAAGGCCTATTAATATCAAATACATTATTAAGTACCTACTCGACAATTGAAATAGCAATAATAAAAAGTAGTCAAAACAAATTTTGCAGACGCAATGTGAGAGTAAAATCACACAAAATTCCTCGCAGTTATTATTAAAGGCAGATGTGATTCATCATTTTAATGGACGAAACATCCGGGGATGAAAGAAAGTGAAGACAGATAATCACGATTTCACTTTTACTAATATGGTACTGAAGTGATTTGTTTTCGATAGTAGACTTTATTACCTATGTGTATGCCAAAAATATTAAATGTGTGACTTTAAACATATACCAAAAGTACACTCAAAAATAATATTAGAATATTAACTAAATATCCAGCAAGGTTATTTTATTAATTTATTTTAACTCTAAACTTAACCGTAACTCAGAATTGTAAGGACTGATACCTTTTCTAATTAATTTAGTAAACTTAGCAAAGATGTCGGTTTAAGAAGGGCTGCCTAAAACTTAATTTGATATACAATCTGCTTTATAACTTTTGAATTACCGATAGACTTGATTCATTTACGTAATTTGTTACGCTCCAAGAAATATTATATTTATGAAAAAAATTCATCTATATTTTAGTATTCGCTTATCATTAACTTTTTAATATTTTACAACTACGAGCTTTGATACCTGTTTTTTAAATGAAGATGTCGTTATATTTATGTGATGCTGTTTGATAATACTATACATTTGGCAATGCACCATCTGCTTAAAATGTATTGTTTTCTTTACACGTATCTAAATATATGTATTCATTCGATTTCAAATCCCATTGTCATATGCATAAAGCTCAAACTTATTGGGACCCGTTGCCGCACATAAATTGCTAAAATGCGCCTGAACCTGCTTCAATATAGGAACATACAGTCCAATATTTTCTCAGAATCAAACTTGAAATAAGCAATCGTGTTATATTTGATTTATTCGATCTTTCGGAATGCTGATGAAATCTATGTATTCATTTTTCTTTCTGAAATTAGGTACGATTTGAAAACAATTTCAGTGAAAATTAATTAGCTTAGAAAAATTCGTCGCAATAATTAAAGCTGCCATTTTATAATATGGTTAATATTCTGTAAATCACTGTTTTAAATATAGCGTATTCAATTATATTAAGTAATATATTTTTATTGTGTTTTCTGCATATGATATTTCATTACAACTTTTAAAGAAATATTCAACAAAATAATAATTTTTCAGTATTTATATTATTGTTTGTCTACGATAAATTTGATATTTTGAAGTTGAATTGTTAATTAATAAATCAGTTTTAGTCTTCAATATGCTATACATGATAATAATTAATATTTACCATATATTTTGTAGAAAATGTTTAAAACGGAAACAAATAGAAAATATTGACTCGGGGAGTTTCAATTTAGAAAATCTCATTTCCACAAAGTAATAAGTAATAAATACAAAAGTTTACCTTCCCACAGCTTTCTTTCATGGACCGCAAATAAATAGCAGTCTTGAAACCCAATTTGGCTTTACATATTTTTTTAGCGTCCGCTCGAGTTCGATACGTCGTAAATTCGTAATCCGAACAAATTGGTTGGTCTCCGGCACTTTGTAGATACCGGACACCATACAGGCGATCCTGGTTTTACACTTCATTTGTTTGACTGGTAGACTACTGGAATTTGTAGTGGCTAACACGAGAAGGAAACTCTTCGAGCGAATTACGTGGAGATGTATAATCTTTGTTTTTCTGTTTGAACAATTGTTTATCTAGTGTTTAGTGATTAACCTTATTTGGGGTTTATCAGGATACTAGAAGATCTCTGACCTGAGTACATTAGTATAAGGGGATATTTTGAAACTACATCTTAAGGTTTTCATTATACAAGATTCTTGTGAAGTGTTTTTTATTTTATGAATTTTTAGCTCTTTATCTATTTTTTTAGCATAACAAAAGATTTTTATTTAATTATTATTGCAAAAAAGTAATAAAACCTGATGATCTATGACGGAAACTAAAATTTACAATATTCTGGATTTTGAAACTAAACGGCTCCGGCGTAAATAGTCCGGTAAGTAATAAATAAATATTAGTTTATGGGCAAAGCTATGAGCACAAATTTACATTTATAATTAATAGGATGTCTTAAGTTGTAAAATCTTAAATTATATTTATAAACGTTTTGATTATATATATTTGCCAAAAGTAAAAGATAACGTAAAAAAATTAACAATCCAATACGACTCAAGGTTATTTACATGTTTTATTAAAGCTTTTTTATTTAATTATCAGGGTTCATTCGCTTATAAAATCAGACTCTAGTAGCATGGTTCTAAAGGGCCGGCCCATGAAAATTAACCGGCAAGAAAGACCATGGAAATTATTTTAACTTTTTTTTAATAGACATCTGCTATGGTATTGACATAGTTTCTAAATTTACTATTTATTTTGTTTATTTTTTACCGAACATTCTTCAAGGAAATTAAATCCATAATAGAAAAGCACAATTTTCCCATCAATCAGTAATAAAAACTTTCAGGTTTGATTGACGTTTGAAATACGAGACCGAATTTTATAGGTCAAATAAGGTCAAAGTTACTTGATTCAATAAGCTATACATTTCTAATGAACGGGATCATAAAAACTTTTGACAGCCAAAATAACGCCTTATTTCAAACAGTTAAACCCCAAAACCGATTGCGAACTACTTCTAAATTACTTTAATTCTGCTATGTTGCCCCATCTTAATCCCAAGGGACTGGCTCTTTTCTCCAAATCGCTTCGATGTGATTTTCGAGTTTTATCTCAACTTTTATTTCTAGTTTCAGAATTCTATTGGATAAAACAGGTTTATTACATTTCTAATAATGAAATAAATTGTTTTAAAAATATATTATCATTAAATAAAGACTTTGTTATTGATTAGTGTTACTGGCCGTAGTCGTGTAGTATTGGACTTTATTAAAAAAAAAATACAAAACTAATGTCTTTCAATGTAATAAATATTTCTCATTAAATATTTATTTTATTACATATTCAACATTTCTTTATATTATACATAAAATACTTTACTGAATGAAGCCTCATTAGGATGGACTGTTCGGTAGGCGTGTATCAAAACCTAAGACCTGAGACAGAAAATCTTTTTTGGGTGCTTCTGTGTTGAGTCCTAAAGCCTTGGCTTTAATACCTATTCCTGATCCCGATAGTGTAATGGGTCACAATTTTCTTTGTTCGCTACCAAAGTATCGTGATAATAATCTCCAGATCTTACTTTTATGTTCACCATTCTCTTGAAGAATTATATGATTTACTTTTTTCCTTACATTTATGTCCACGGATATAAAAAAATGCTTATGTAAGTCCCACGAACGATTTCACAAAATAAAATATTGATATGTGATCAGGAACGATGGCTTTTGGGATTAACTTAGAGAATATTTTAATAGTCCTGTACCTTTCCTGGCATCCCTAGTCCCAAAAGAGAATTGAATCTGCTGCAAACTGTATATCAAGGTGAAGTTTGTTTCAAAGACCATTTGCTCAACCCAAAGGCCCAATTTAAAATTGGATTATCCGTTGCCTAAAAGTCAGAATTGATTACTACAGCGACTTTTCGGTAAATTGTAATACAGCTTGCAACATGTGATGTAAAATAAAAAGATTTTATAAATTATAAAATGACATAATTTTACATCTATTTAAACCTAAAATTGTAATTTTAGGAGTTTCGACTAACATGGTGTTTTGTGTTATTTCTTTACTTTTAACTTACCTGATCTTTAACTCAGGCGGCAATACGGACTAACTTAACAATAAAAAAATAGTATTAAATACTTGAACACAATTACACATATTGAATTATTTGTCATTACGATTTGTTTTAAGATTTTATTTTTACATAATACAAAATTCATGTTCAGACTTTATATAAGAGGAAAAGATGTAGGTACATATTACCTACTTTGAAGAGAATAAAATAGCGCAAACTGTTTATGAAAAACATTTAACGTCTAAAACTAAGCGTCTAGGATTCTTGAATATTTCAATATAAATATTAAGTGTAATTATATATTTAGTTTATAATGTCTTTATATAGGGAATTATGGTGGACTATATCTGTTTTTAAAAATTACCAATATACAAACATTAACCAACTTTAAAACCATTCTAAAGTTAAGTAGTTTTTTATTTAATCTTAGGACAGACAAAGATCATTTTATTAAAGGATAATGTATCCTCTGTGAAAATGTTAATGTTTAACAAGCAATTAGCAGAAAACTTAAAAATAGAAGAGAAGCTTATTAAGAGTTATCTTCTACTAATTATTTATTGGCTATAATAAATAAAAGAAGATTAAATGTAGATATAGATATTTAAATTAATTGTCAAAGTATCAATTTACCGTGTTTGGCATTAAAATGAATATAAGGTTTATAAAACCACTGGACTTGAACCCGCGAACACTTGGCATATTTCCATGTATTTTATCACTGAGCTTTTCATATAAAACCAACAAAACATGTACATTTTGTAAATTGTACATCCTATGTCGGTTTTTTGTGGCCATTACCAGTGCATTGCATGCAGGCCCATTTGTTTACCATCTTTATGGAGTAATTTAAGTAACGAGAACAATTTATAATCTGCAGCCAAATGTACTGATGTATGGGATTATAGTTTTTGTTATAGTTATATAATTTTGTTATATTCAATTTAGACATCTTTTATCTGTTTTAATAGACGATAGTGTCGTTTTAATTGGTTTATTATTTTTGCGCGTAAATTAAAAATTAAACTGTATTTATAGTTAGAAATAATTTGATTGCTTTTTAATTTTGAATACATATATATTGAATTTTGTTTTATGTCCAGATATTACATTATCGTAAAGAAAAAAATTATCTACTATTATAAAAACAAGGTTTCTGTAACATAACACATTTGTTGCTTAATGATTTACGCCAGTCTAAAACAAAACCACCATTGCCGCAATAATATGCAAAATATCGTTTGGACTCAACGTCAACGACCCGGAACAATTTATGTGGTTGAAATAAACCCCACAATCCAAGTTTATAATACGATATACAAGCTCAATTAAGTTTTCTTTACGCAATGACACATTTCACAGAAATATAATTATTGCAAAGTAAATAGAGCGATACAACAAATTTATTAAAATTCATTTTTATTTATAAAGCATTCAAATAGTATGTATTATTATTTTTATTTGTATTTTATTTTATATTTGTAAAAAAATATGAACATCGCAATATCACATATCAGATGTACACGAATGGAACCAAAGGATGCGTTACCATTGTGGGCACTAAAATTGTTGAAGCATAACAACCATCCGGGCATGACACGTCTCTTGATACAAAACCGCAATATTGCATCACGCCATTGCAGCTTTTAAATACACCGTCATACGGGCGAATACGCTTTAAATATATTTACCATATGATTTTATTGCATGTGTTTATCCGTTCCTTTAGCCATACGAGCTAAGAAGTTCGGCTGGGGTAAGTTAGTATAAACTATGTTAAAGTTGATCCAGCAAACGTATTACCAGATTTTAGTTTATTTACACATTTGGGATTGAAAACTTAATATTGAGCTATATTTTCGAATATTGTATAAAATTAATATTAAAATTAATCAAAACAAATGTATTTATAAATAAAATATAACAATACTAAATAGATTTTACTTATTTAATTATATTTAAGAAATACGTTGATTATTTTGAAGAAATCGTCACCTCGTGTTTGATTCGTACACGAGACTGGTAGGATACTAAAACAACTTTACTCTTGGGCCTAAAATATCGTTCAACGCCCGTTTAATTACGTCCGTTACAATGTTTTCTACAAATAGATCAATAGCGTGAACTCCCAATCAAAATAAATACCTAGAAAATGTTGGTATCTTTTGAAATCCAACTTTAACGCGATATAAATTAAGTTAAAATTTAACTACAAAATATATTTATCTTACACTTAAATAGGAATTTATTGTTTTCAAGAATAATAATATCTGCTTTTTGAAGTCTACGTTGAATGCAGAAAGTTCAAAAATACACACTCAATAACAATATATTAAGTAAGACATAATTTAAACATTTATATTTAACATACAGCATGACGACACATTTCATGAATGACGCAAGTCATTAAACTATTTATATTTATATACTATATATTTGTGGCAATTAAAAAAGAATTCGAGATTTATAAAAGCACATTACAATCATAAAATCCAATAGTGCGTCACCGTATGATCATTTCCTCGAATGTAACAAAATATATTTTAAAAAATGTTTACACACGTTTTTTATACTTCCGAGTCTCGTAATGTTTCGTCACAGATGAGTATTGAAATGATAATATATAAGACTTTTCATTTAATTTAATAAAAAATAAACAATAAGAGATTTATATTGAAAGACTCATTACTTGCGATTGTTGTTTTGTATTATATTCAATTGTATTTTACAAAACAACTCGTATTAATATAAAACCGTACATCGACTGCAACGACAAAGCTTCAGTACTACCGACAATTTATAATTATGTCGTGATGTTAATTTAAATGCTTATTTTTGTATTTACCTCGACACTTGTTTGATTAATTAAAGTTTTGTTTTTAATTTAATTTAAAACGTTTAATGTAACTCGTTTTGGTAATTGAAGTTTTGTTGTAGAAAAGCAAACCATATCATTATTTTATGAGATCCTCAGCTACTAAACCTATTACGTATAATAATGTAGGGTATCCTAATAATTTTGCAACAGTTTCAATTAGTTTTAACCCAAATTTCAAAATAGTTTAGATGGTTTGGGCGCAATCCATAGAACTTAACTAATATTAGGGCAGTTTTATTAAATTCTCCAAATGACTATATTTGTTTAGAGATCAGAATAGATCAGTGAATTAGTTTAAATTAAATCATATCTCATTTAAACTAATTTACCCCAGCAAGAACTTAACTTTAACTATTATAAGTAATAACTACTTAAAGTTATAACCTGTGTTTGATTTGTTAGTAAAAATAATAATTTTATAACAGATAACATGATATTTTAACTAAAATCCTCAGTACTATTATTAACTACCAGCAATTACAAAACATGATACATTGAATACATATTACAGCTGGCGTAGAGCATTACGTATCTGGTACAACACTTAGACTAACATCTTTCATATGTCTGTCCTTATTTAGTTAAGTGATTTTTCAACACAATATATGTTATAAAGAGTATTTAGCTTATGCGTAGTATTTATTAAATTATTAGCAAAATTCTGTCAATGTATACACAAAATAATGTGTGTACTACTAAACCTATAGCTTCCATAAAACAAGTGAAGAGAAGCGATAAGCTACTAATGATTTATCCTAACTACTATTATCAATGTTGAGAACTATGTATTTTCCCTTCTCTCATAACGCAATGTTATAGTAGATCGACGTTATCTATGACAGAGAGATGGAGAACTGGAAACCTGCGTAAATAATGTGTTCTCCTTTAATAAATCTAGGAAAATCATTTTTATAATCGATCGAAGTCGCAGGCAAGAATTACAATTACGAAACACAATTAGTGTTCTTAACGTGATCAAACAAAATGGTATAAATATATCCCTTTTATTCATGTACAGATGATTCCTAGGAAACTTTAATATCCAATGCGGTGAATTAAAAAGCCAACATATTTTTTTTGTCTGAATTTCAATATTGTAAATATTACTAAGTTCGTGACATAAATACAAATAAAAATGAAATTGAATATAGATTTGTAAGATTTATTAATAATAAACGAATCTACGGATTAAACAAGAAAACATAATATCACATAATATAATATAAGAATGATTTCAGATATCAGTATTATTGTGGATAGCTTTAAGCTGTTCGTTAATAATGTAGCAACTGTGTTTTAGGTTTAAATAATTAATTTTAATTTACGAGATGAATCTGTTTAATTAGCACACACTATATCACTATATCCATATTCATAAGGTTAGTTTTAGAGGTGTATTTGTGACATTTATTACAATTCTTTAAATTAGAGGTAGGAAGATAGTTTAAGAAACTTTAAATACTAGAAAATGAAAATAATTGGTGCATGCATAAAATGAAATTGAGAATTCTTAATTTAAAAATATTTTATTCTATTGAAATATAAAAAGAAAGCGTAACTTTTGTACTTTTACTCTGAAGCTGACATGAGTTCTAATAAAAATGTCAGACGAACACAATCTCTATTTAAATAAGTTTCATAGAAACAATAAGCAGTATTTTATTTTATTTTGCAGAATAATATTATAATACATTTTTATTTACTATTCCTTAAAGTTATTATTTCATTTATTACACTACTTATTGATAATAACACGAAATATTATTTCATTTTAAATGTTTCCTTCAGTATAACTCAAACAATAAACACCAATAACTCTATAATTTTGCGGTTTCTATCTCTCATTGTGGATTGGTATTATTTACTGCAGTCATAAAATAATTACACTAACCAGGGACCAATTACTAGATGTTTCAACTAAACTCTAATAAAGTATCCGAATTGAAGTAAAATAACGATTATCAAAAATATCGGCATTTACTACAATCGGTTTTAGATGTGGTACCCTCCGTGTAAAAATAGTTTTATCTGCAATAAAAATGGTTTCTTTGAACCCCTCAAGGGGTGAGTGATGAAGACAGTCATAAAACTGATAGGTGACTCTAATTCATTTTGTGTCCATAAAATATATGAGTTTCGATGATAACAAAATTGAATTTATTATAATGGATGAGAAATTCAGAGAAATAAATAACCTTCAAAATAAGACTCTTCTTTGTTATCCGTCTTATTTCAGAACAATTACTTACTAATGCCTATGAATGATTGATTTTGCGCTGAAAAATTTATGTGACATTATCAAGAATGCTGCTTTTATTTAAATGACATACAGATAAAATAAAAACAATTTAAAAAATTACAGTCATATATTCAATAATAACTCCTCCATTTCATAAACAAAGGAATACTTGACTGCAATGTTTGATAAATAAAAGAAAACACGGTGTGGTAAGACTCTGTATAAAGCTCACAGTTTCATCTCATATATGCTTTGCGCAGTATTTTTCAGAACACGTGATAAACAATCCTTTTGGGAAATAGCCAGACGTGATAAACAGACAACTGAGATTCAGTGTATGCTAGACCTTTTCTACGGCACTTTTATATTTCACGTTGTCTTTCGCTTTGACTTTATTGTAGCATTCTTATAACATTTTATATTATGTTCTTCTTCTTCAAGGAAAATTTAAATAATATTTTAATTGGGAATATAGTAACATTAATAATAATTGTTAAGGCAATAAGTATGTATTGTTTTCTTAAAAGAAAGAAACAAACTTTCGCACGCTAATAAACACAATATTAACACACCCAATCACTAACACACTAAATAAACCTAACATAAACACTACTTAAAAATATGCACGGTAATATAGTCATTATTTATTTTAAGTAGAAACTAAATTGGTGTGCTTAATTTTTGAACTACAAACGAATTTGCGATCCCCACTAGTCACACATTGGTATATACACGTCTGGAATAATAGACTTTACGATAACTAAATAAAGAACAATTTAGTGTGCAGTGTCGGGTGATATTAATACAATTATTTCTCATTAATAACGCGCGGGCGGAGAACAATTCGGGTTGGATGTAAATTATAATTATTTTAGGTATCTTTGTATGTAAACAAAATTAATAAATTATATGGTTTAATTGCGTAGTAGTATCATGCAGCTATTTTATATAATTAAGTGATAGCATTAAAAACGTTACAATCATAGTAGTATTAAATAGCATACTTATTTGAACACAGACATGGTCTTAACTACTACCGCTACATCTAATTATAAAAACTTGTTAATGGCAGTTAAACAAAATGTTATATGATAAAAATTTATTTCATTAATCTTAAATTTATTCCCAAATTTACCAAAAAGATATATATTATATTAAGATAAACAAATGACAAGGGTCCTTCCCTTTTATTTTTCCAAAGACAACCCCTGATTTAACGCTGTATAATATTTGGCACCCTTATACATTTCCTATTCCCTAAATAATAAAATAAAGTGTTTATGAGTTCCTTATTCAAATTAAAAATAATGTTTATGAGATTTATTGTTATGTAGTATTAAGAAATTATGTACTTTTTTAACATTCAATATTTTTGATTCATTAATACAAGACAACTTAGGTTAAATATTATAATATTAGACGGTGATTTTTTTTACCGAATGATAAATAATCTATATCTAAATTAAAATTGGTCCCTCTTAAATAATTATTTTATAAATAATATTGTATTTACAATGAATGTACATATCCTAAAAATAATTATTGTTATAGAGTTATTATAAAAGTATATATTAATACTGGAATCTCAATAAAAATAGATTTTGATTTAGAAGAAAGCAGGTGTATTTTTATAACATATGAGCTCTGAATAATTTTAAAAATTAGAAAATATCAAAATAATGAGAAAAAAAATGTAATAACGAAGAACTGAAGATAAGAGTTAACAAGAAACTAACGGAGATCATAATGAAAACTGATTTCTTTGATCCTTCAATAACCTGTCTCCAAAGTGTTGCGATTTATTGTGTTAATTTTATACTTCATAAATTAAATATGATCACTTAATATTATACTACAAAGGCTCTAAGATTTTCAACTGCAAAAATAACAGATATTATTATTGTCTAAGCACCGTGCATTGTAAGTGGTAGGGCAGACAATTTTTCTTGGAATTGATGTACTACATTAGAGCAGTAGGGGTGATTGAGTGAGCAGGGAGGGAGGGTATGAAGGGATAGAGTAAATCAGAATATACTAAATATTAAATCTACAACCTTACTTTAATATACGAGTATCTGTTAATATTTTAAAATAATTGATGTTATCTCACTATAACAGCATTTCATTCATTGGATATAAAACAGTTTTTAACGGTACTTAACCTCAATTTTTTTCTAAATATAGACTGTAATACTTAAAACTGATTATAAAAAGTTACATACACATATCGCGCAAGCTACGTCTTCTTTCGTGAATGCATATTTTTTTAATAAACGACAACGGATTCATGAAAATTAGAAAAAAGATGATTAGTGTGTAAATAAATATTTGAAACAGGGGTTAGTGCAAACGCCCTCGGATCCAGATATGCAGAACTCAAACCTGTGCCCTATCGGAATCCGTCCTTGTAACTCTACTATTTGTGTCATAGTGTCGAAACTCGCCTTAACTAATTACACTATTCATATAGGTAATTTTCTTTATTTCATTCTTATTGATAGTTTAATAAGCTGTTCCAAAAGTCCATAAAATTGCTAATCTATACTTTATTAAATGCTAATTAAGTTGTACCAATAACGTTGAACCATTCAAAGTTTAATGTTACATATAAATCAGTACAAAATAAACATCAATTTTATTATATATCCTATCGCCATTAACTTAATTTTCCTTGCCATAAAATTTTATACAAGCTACATTAATCGGTACAAATTTTTGGTCCTGCAAAACAGATTAAATTTATATACGTATTATTGCGTTTCGCTTTACTTAAAGACAAATGCTGTTATTATTATTATATATTTAATCTTTTAATATTACGAAGTATAATATTTGGAAAGTCATTTATCCATTATCTGTTTCCAGACTTGCGGGTTTATATAAAATTCCACGTATCCACTCTGAATTCCTCCCTTCGCTTGTGGAAAGGAATTTTTATTGTCAATATCACTGAAGCTATTGCGTTGTTTATGCCCTTTTGTTTATTGTTATGTAACATTTCAAATACATTTCTATTACAAGCGTCGTTATTTTAATACCCAATAGGACGATTACTCTGAGTTACGTGTAACGAATTTCTGTATTATATATGTGAACCCATAACATGGCAATTTCGCAGCTTTAGTAGTAATGATTGTAGTTTTGTAATTTATTTAAGTATGTTAAAGGCCCCTGAGGTATTATATCAGTATAGTGTTCAGAGTCAACTTATCCAGAACTTTGTATTTTGAACTTTTTTTATACACAATTGACTGTAATATTTTGATTATTCCTGAATCCAACAATTTAAAAATAACGATATCGAATTACTTTATGACCGATAGAATACCAATAATTATTAAGATAATATATAGCTTACCAAAAACATATAAAAGGGATGAAGTTGGAAGCGAAGTTTGTAAGTATAAAAAAAAGTACAGGGGTAAGTGCATCGAAGATATAAAGGGAAGGAATTACAGAGACGAGAAGCTTAAACAGTGAAGAAAAAGGAAAAAGAAGAGTTATAAAAGATAGTAAAGTGAGAACGATTTTTAGTAATAATATCTATAAAACGAAATAATCGGTTATAAGAGTCTTTTAAAAACTAGAGCCTTTCCGTTAGTCAGGAAAGAATTACTGAATTGAACATTGTATAAAGTAAAAAAGATAGAGTACATAAGTATTCTTGCAAGAGCAAAGACAGTAACTTGAGTTGTTAGCTAAATAATGAAACATAGTCTTATTTGCGCTAAACATAAATTTTAAGAATAATGTATATAAGACAGCAAGTGTCTGAATAGGCAAGAAAGGTATAACAGTCCGAGTAAAGGCATAATCTTCCCAAGGAAACAGCAGAGGTAAACATGTTTCTGTTAATTTCGGTAATTTGTGCTCCCCAGGAAAGTTTTGATAAAAAAGGATACCTAGACTTTTTATTTGTATCACTCAACAGTTAATTACAAATACAAAATAACAATAATATAACAAGAATAATTTGGAAAATAATTAATGAAGACACTGGATTTTAAATCAAATGTAGACAATAAATATATCACTTTTGACCTTGAGCAGTTTGCCACCTGCTTTTGAAATGTACTGATATTCCAGTTAACACAACTAATTCTTTAAACTCGTCAAGTGCTATTGCATTTGAGATTATTTGTAGACAATGTAAACAAATATTTTTAGTGTAATTAATGTTAAAAAGACAAGTGATCTATGGGCAATATCCGTTTACATACCATACCTAAGCCACTAATAGACAAAGTTGCACCAAAAAAGGATTAATATTCAATAAGTGTATAGACGGTATATTTCCTGAACTAATGCAATGTAGTAAAATGACAGAATTATTTCAATTTGGCAGTACATTAGATTAACTAAACATGACCAATTTCAGTATTACCTACATTTAGTAAGATCTTAAAAAATATTATCATTAATAAACAACTTCGACATTTTATTATAACAACTTTTTACATTAAAAAAACTGTTTATTTTCATTCCTCGTTGCACCACAACAAATCTTGGTTTTGTGTTATTGCTGAATATTTTTGAAGCCAAGAAAGAATCATAATTGGAATTGCTTGAAATTTTCTGGATTTATTTAAGGCTTGCTATTGTGTACAACATGAAAACCTACTTGAAAAATTACAGCATTATGAGATTTGAAAAAAAACCCTGGATTTGATTAGTTCATATCTTAATAAAAGTATTCAGAAAGTTGTAAATGACAAATGGGCGTGTCACAAGGCTATATATTAGGACCTTTCTTGTTCCTCATTTATATAAAAAACTTACTATACTTTGTGAGGAATAAACAAGAGATATTATTGTTTTGCTAATGATATTTCTCTTATTGTTAGAATGAATAGACAGCCATTAATACAATTCATACAGTTACGTACTTCTCCCGATTTGTTTCATTAACATTCGATTTATATTTGACCGTGGCGGTGTTCTTAGAGTCCTGCAGTTTTTTAATACTTGATATTAACTAGGGAGCAGGAAGGCCTTTCTCGTATTGGTCGAATAGAATCGTGTTTCTCATATAGATCAGTCAAAAATTTATTAAACATTTTTACCTGATCATCAAAGCAGCACAGTGGTGAAATAGGAGAACCACTAGGATAAAAATTTGAGATGCTAGAAAAGTAACCGGTGATCAACTTTGAGCAAGCTAGCAGTTAAGTCGACGATTATTATATTATTATACATAAGTATTATATGACCATATTTGGTGTATAGACTTTGGTATATAAAATAAGATAAGCTAAAGTTAGCTGTAGAAGAAGTAAATTTCGATAAAAGTTTTGAAGCAATCCAATCATCATAATTCCTGTAGAGATAATACCATTAGAAGTTATTAAAAATCTTGAGAGCTTTCTAAAGAACATTGATCAAAGAAAAATTTAATGAGCAAAGAATTTAATTTAATATCATTTGTTTTTACAGGAAATAATATAATAGTATATTATCATGTATTGCCGCACTGGCTTTTTTCGGCCATCAGAAATACCAGCAACCATATACTCATATGTGTAACACTACGTATATATAAAATTATAATTTCTTAATGATTGTTTGACAAGTTGTCTCTTTAATACAACATTTCCCGAACATTTTTTTATTTTATTTTTATTTAATCAAAATTGTTAGCTACTTAAAAAAAAAAGATAATCTCAAATAACAGCCCGATTAACCAATTAAGTAGTTCATCACATGTAAATTCGGCAAATTAATCAATTAAAACATAACATCATTATTGTAAATGGCAACCAGGATAATAATTACTAATTAATGTAATTACAATTGGGCTCTTTAGAAAAAATGTAATTTATTCATGATTCAGTTACATAAATGTACACTCGCTGTAAAGCATTGTGACGTTAACATAGCTGTGTTTACTCTTATTCAATAAAGAAATACAGTGACAGTCTCCATTTTTTATTATTCTCATTTCTTTTTCCTCCTCCATTTTATTGCTAAATGAAGTGAAAAATAATAAAATACTTTATGTTTTTATTTATTTAATTTAAATTGTCAATTTCGATTTGATTCAAATTTCTTAATTCAATACTTATTATGAGCATAAAAGTATATTCTGGAACCTGGAATCATGAAACCAAACTAATCAATATCCTTATAGAGAATATAAGAAACGAGACCAAACCCATACATTCAAACCAAAAACCTTTTTATCTGGTTTCTACTAACAGGTTTACGTTAAGCTTGCAATTTCCTTAACTTATAATCAATCTTAATAGAAACGGGCTTCAAACTTAATTTGTTTTGTATATAAAGTTTTATCACAATTGCATCTGACGCTCGATAACAAGATCTCGCCTTCATTAAATTTAGTGTTTTATAAAATAATATTATCATGTATCGTTTCTTAAATTATATTTTATACCTAATTATTCTTATCAATGACCTTTTATTTTCGTTAATGCAAGTCTTAAAATATTAAAAATATCGTGAATTTAAAAATTATTTGAGGATTTTGCAACCCAGTTCTCAAATCTAACAAATGCTCAATTATATATAGCTAGACTGACACGATAATAATAAAATAGACAATTTGAATTTTATTCAACATTATAACGCCAGAGACACAAATATTTTAGTGTTGCTATAAAACTATGATCCAGAACAATAAATTTGGTACTCAATTTTATTTCCTGGTATATTATGCAATAATTCAAAGAGAATGCAAGTGTTGGACAAGTTCTCGGCGACTGCTACTAAAGTTTCTCTAACTTGAACGTTTGGCTGACTCGAGGCTGAATTTCAAGCAAAATGAAGTAATTTCGTAGGAAGTTCTAGTGGAAATTTTGAGTTTCGCGTCATTGGCGACTATCGACTAAGGATATAAGCGGTTTTGGCAGCTCCGTGGAGTTTCAAGATCTACTTACTAAATTTGACGATATAAGTACACATTTTAGATTTCATTAATTAATTTTTTGTGTACATAATATTTATTTTAAAGTGCAACTTCGTTTGTTTTCTTCACGTGCGATGCCAAAAGAGTCGCGTGACGCATAACAATGAAAAACATTAATTTCATTTGAAACATCTGTTTAAGGTTTTTACAACGAAACAATAATTTGTACTGAAAATAAATTAGGTATAAATAAACAATAAGACGACAAACTAATTGTCTATAATAAAGAATAAATAATAAATTATTAGAATAACATTATGTATATTATTGGTATATTTATTTTTCCAGATATAAAATAAGTAATTCTATTCATAACCTTATTTTCATCGCTTGCTATTTGTTGTTATCAAGAAAAGTCATAGTATTACGAGCGCCTAGCCAAGTTCTGTCACTTTAATGGTAACTGATTACCTGCATTTTTCTAGACAGAATTTCCACGACACTACATTTTTCCCTTTCTTCCGCGTATCCACGGCAGGAGAACTGTTGAAAGAAATAAATGAGATTCGTCTTCTTAAAAGCTTCTCAGTTATTTTAGCCAGTTAAATTAATGTTGGGCAAATATTTTGATGATTTAAATAAAAATTTATTATTTATGAGTAAAACAAAAAATCTAAAATGTTAATAATATAAAGTCATCCGAATGGGCTAGACGGGATCCTGCGGCCCCTGAAAATTATGATTAAGATTTCATAATTTTTTGATTTTTAATTCTATATATATTTTTAGGTGCTCAACGTGTCATAAATAATAAAAGATGTAATTTTAATTATGAAACATACATGTTCAAAATTATAGAAAAACGATATTCGACTATCTTGGTTTTGCATTTTTAGTATTATGTCAAGTATACCTAATAATGGAATAGCATATCTAATATTTCTAGTATTATAATTTTTGATTACAATATTGAGCATGATCACTGTCCTGCGGTTCACATCCGAAAAAGTATTATAATTTGTTTCTCTTTGCTATATCCTTACTTTTTGCTATTTCTTACTGTTCTAATTTGATTATTGTTATATTTTGCTTTACAAAGGACACTCCTGTCACATTAATAAAACATAAATAAAAATAAAAAAATTGAAGTTTTGCAAACCAAATACATATTGAGAACCATAGAATGCTTGTTGTTATATAAAATGAATATGGGGGGATGGGTTTTATCAAAAATAAGGACACCAACGTACTGTCCAATCACTGTTTATTTACTTAACTAATTATTCACACTACAAGCGACTATAGATTGAGAAACACTTCTATGCTGCCTTGCACTCGAATATACATTAATATAATATCCACCTGCTTTTATATGGAAGATATTTACTACAATTACCACAAAGTAAAGACCACCAATACTTCAATAATTCCGTCAAATCGGTCATTGTCATTGACATTAGTCCTGTCATTATAATAATGATAATGATAATTAAGTCAATACACAATCTATACTAAATCATTTATAGAAAATAAATTAAGTAGTCTGATGGCTACGACACACACACACACACACACACACACACACACACACACATATATATATATATATATGTTCCATATCGTTACATGCCGTCATGCTGTTTTAACATGAATACTATGAATTTATTACAGGCAGATGATTTTTAGAGGTCTTCTCGGCTTTTATAGTGTGATATTTTCAACAAGCGAATACTTTTTACGTGCTAGGGTAAAGTTGACTGCATAATTTCTAAATTAATATTGAAAAAATAGTTATTTGTTAAAATATTTTTCATACAAAACCAATTAAAATGTATATTATTAAATATATTGTATGAAACTAATAAAGGTTTTAGTTACAACTAACAAATTAATATTTTTTTTTGTTACCAAGGTATAATTGTTTTGTGTCATATACCAGTGCTATAACAATACTATAAGAAATTATTTCATGTTAATTTCACTCACTTATTAAATTAATTTTAAACTCAACAACTTTGTTGAACGATAAACTAAATATAGTATTGTAATAATGTTCCATAAACATAATATTTATTAGGCTTACTTAGAAGATTTTTGAATTTCTTATATCTCATAATAGATAAGATATTAAAACATAAAATTAGTATTTAAAAATAGCATAATATATGAAACTCATAAAAAGAATGCTATAATTATTAATTACCAGCTTCTGCACGCGGTTTCACCCTAAATTCTACATTGGGTAGTGTACTCGTATATCAAAACTGTAATATTCATAATATTCCAATATATAATCTAACTTTCGTATTTACAATATTAGTAGAACATTATTAATAATTATGTATTATATTGCCGTGATTTTTTGTCTTGGATAATTTCATTATACGATAATTACTTGTATATTTATTATAAGATGTTGAACGAGAAGAGTAATTAAAAGTAAACTACTTATGTTAGTCTGTCATTGAGTAAACAAAATAAACATAATACTCTTCATTAAATATTTATTTAAAAAAAATATTTTTATGTATAAATTTCATTTATGTAGTAATTTAAATAGTCACATATTCTAATTTTTATGATGTTTGTCTGTGATTGGGTTGATTAATTATATATCGACCGGTAATTCAAAAGACTTCAATAGTCTGTGACATTTCGCACTATTTGAGAAATTAGATGTTGCCAGCTTGTGGATGCTTTGGATTCCTCGGAATATCATGATTTTTAATTATTTAGATTCAGTGTTATTGTTATTGTTTCGTCTCCATAATTCTTTTTTATGCATTACGTTGCATAATTTCAGTATTTATCCTGTTTTAGCAATTGGAGTCGACATACTACATATAAGTATTGCTTGTAGGCTTTTTTCCTTCACAAGCTGATATGATATTATTGGATACGGCATATTCGTATATATTGTTTTAATTACAGTAGGTTTTATTTTGTATATTAAATCTTTACCACGTGCATAAGTGTTCTTTACCTTTTTTTTGTAGCTGCATGTGAAGTGTGTCCGTAAATGCTTGATTCTCTTTAAAATATTAGGAAGTTATTTATAATTGTTATACACTATAAATTAATATTTGATGAATAAGTGTTTGACTGCAGTCTGCTGTTACTGAAACAAAGGGACTGTATATATGTCTTCATTTGTCCATAGGATATTTGATTTATTTATATTAATTGAAGTGTCAGAATGAATGATCAGATGACATTTAGTATGATATATACATGATGTACCCTCATCATTTCTTATGAAGTCAAATACATTCTTTCGAAAAATTTTTAGATCGTCTCAAACGAAAATTGATGGAAAGTCCCTTTGAAGTCACGCTACTTAACGTTGACCCAAAATAATTACGTTATATTCACTTTTGCTTGCAATTCCTTTCAGGTATTTTTAATAATCTGTAAGCACATGTGATATTAATATATATGATTCAATTATTCAACTTTCCTCCTGTATGTAAGGTTTTTGGGATTCAAGAACTTCAAATAATCGTTTACATTACCATAGATATAAATAAAAAAAGTTAAACAAATATTTTCTGAAACCTTATAGGCATTCACAAACCTCTCTCAGACGCATTACGCACCCCTTTCTTTATGTTAGAAGACTCGAAGTATCAAAAGAGAGCTTTTAAAACGATTCGAACGTTCAATATTTAGACTTCACCTAAAGTTACCTCGCTAAGTGTAGATCGATATAAAGCTGAGACCTTACATAAATGTTTATAGGTTTATTATAAAGGAAAACATTAGATTTTCTAAAAAACTGAACAATGTCGTGTTTATTCCAAGTTTTCAAGAATATAAATTAATAAAAACACTTAATAATAATCTTAATAAGAATGTAATATGAAAAAAATGGAAACCGAGTTTAACTTTGATATCACTTCTTTTTTATTACGTTACTTTTTAATGACATGTTAAGAATTATAGAAAGAAATTAATTTATTACTACTGATTTAAATCTTTTAGTTTTTAATTCATTATTTCCTTCTTAATTGCGAGAGTATCATAAATAGAACTAGTAGTATAGTCTTTTGATACCACACTCTACTTTTTTTTTATATTATAATTTGTTGTTACATATCAATTACGCCAACATTAAAATTGTAATTTAATAAGTTAAAAGAGTATCCATTGATTATTTTAAACGTACTTCTAAACGGAATTAAGTTTAAGAAATCATTGAAATCTATTTTCACATGTTATAATATATATGTTAGGCCCGAAGACCGAAAACGCTCAGTGGACGGAAAAAACGGCCACAACGCGTTCTGGTTGTCTTCAAATGCGCAGAACGCATTTTGGCTGCTATTAAACGCTCGCAACGCTTTCTGGTAATTGTCGAACGGCTAGAACGCGTTTTGTCATTCGTCAAGCGCTCAGAACGCGATCTTAATGTTTGAGTCGTATTATGTGACACTCTCTACCTGCGTACAATACGATTCATTTTGTACGTATAAAACAAATGAATTTTGATTATTGTTCTACACACATAAGTTATTTCGAAGTACCAAATATACTTATATTTATGATCTTTTAAGTTAATTTTAAATAATTGAATCATCTACGACTACAATTAAATACAAAGGACGTATGTTTTTCGAACTTTTTATTACATCATAATATTACTTATTTTTACAAATACTGCTTGAAGGACATTTCGAATTAAATTTTACATTCATATTTCGACAAGTGCATTTCTTATCAGTACAATATCGTTTACACTTACAATAAACAAAACCTTGTTTGCTTCCTGAGTTGAAACTGATCGTAAAGAAATAGTTTTTTCCTCGGATACCTCACTTTCTTTAACAAAATTACTATTGAGTACCATTTTTTGTACCTAATTTGTAAAGACCGGAGGATTCAACCTGAGTGACCGGTAACGCTGTCATGGCCAGTAGGGCTAACAGCAGAGAAAAAAAAAAAAAGAAAAAAAAGAAAAAAAAAAAAAAAACCTGTGTGACAACTGCTAGCAAGTTTCTGGGAGCTAATCGTCCGCGATCAACATCAGGCACTCTTACGACAACATTAGTTCCGATTGCAATTTCATTCATTCATATTTTATATACTCTGCAATATAAGTGTACATGTAGTGTGAATTGCTTCCAAGAACTAAAGAACAATAATTGATAATTAACCAAAAGATCATAAATTTAAGTTTATTCCGTACTGCACAAGAAGTAAAATCCGTGGAACATTAATTAAGATTCATTTGTTTTATAAGTACAAAATGAATCTTATTGTACGCAGGTACAGAGTGGCATATATACTACTCAAACATTAAGATCGCGTTCTGAGCGCTTGACGAATGACAAAACGCGTTCTGGCCGTTCGGCAATTCCCAGAACGCGTACCGAGCGTTTAATAGCAGCCAAAACGCGTTCTGCGCATTTGAAGACAGCCAGAACGTGTTGTGGCCGTTTTTTCCGTCCACTGAGCGTTTTCGGTCTCTGGGCCTAACATATATATTAATCATTTTGCAAAAATTATATAGTCTAAGTTGGTTTTAAATATTCTTATGAATGATGCAAAAATTAATGGCTGTAAGTGTATCCAACAAATGCATTAAGATTATAAAACAATTCAATTCAAGAAGATCGTTTCAACAACGAATTCGGAAATGAAATTGGAATGGGGCAAGTCAAGCGGGACGAGTTATTGAATTGAAGCTGAGGTAGTACAAAAGTTTCCGGCAAATAAATGGTTTTAGAAAGAGAATGTTTGGGTCAGAGGCTGCATTTATGATTCCGATGCACAGTACCTGCTTTGTTCGAGTCAGAGTGCCAAAATCTTATTCAATAGCTTTTAGTCTTCAAACTCTATGGAATTGGCATATGATTATAATGATTAATTGTTATAAATTGTCTCGATCTAAAAAAAAAGCTGAAATTAAAGATGAATTTTAAACAATCTGAATAGAAGACTATGTGCAAAGAAGCAGAGAAGATAAGCCAAGGTATTAAAAATATTTTCATGAAGAGAGCAAAAGAATCGCTATAACATTTGTATGTATTATTTAAATTTAAATTCAATTTTGGACAAAAGGTTATTTTTGGCACGTTATATGAATCCAATTTTAGAATTTCCCGTATGACCTGATGCTGATTATCTAGACTTAAACAAGTGACCCGCATATGGTATCTAAATGCTAAAGCTTGGCTAACCCAGTTTTCGCGTCTACAGAAGCCAAGTCTTGATAAGTGGGCAACAGCAAAGCTGAACATAAATTTTGGTATTTGCTCAATTTACTACGTCTACAATTTAGTCCGACTCACATGACATAAATAATCACTGAGTTATGAAACAACGAACATATACTTGTGCGGTAATAATTAAAATTGATATCAAAGCTAAAGCCGTATATCATTTTGGATCGTTATTAAAGGTAAGATAACCAGGTTGTTGATAAATAAAATTCATGTTATTATTCTTTATATTATAACTTATTAAATTTTAGATGAATTGATATTATAGAATACTACCATATTAATAATCTTTTCCGCACTAAAAACTTTAGTATCAATGTGCCTATTTACTGTATTCGTATATTAATTGGTTAATCTAAGTATAATTCAGTTAATTTTCGTATCCTTTAATTTTGCAAGATGAATTCGCGAATTCATAGCAATTAAAATATCATTAAAATGAAACGTTATTACGATTTTAATGTAAATAATATTTAGGGTTACAATTTATTGCGACATATTTCTTCTAACTGTCTAGGTTTGGCGTAAAACAAAATTTCTTCTATTAACTATAGTATCAATGCCAAGAGATATAAGCAGGAGTGGGGATAGTTAAAAGAAAGAAGGATAACCGAAGACGATATAGATATAGTATGTCAAAAATATATCGAAGAAGCCAGAGAGTACTAATATAAAATATAACCTGTCGGATTATTGCCATTATAAATCCAAAAAATTCATATACTTACTATATACAGTTTATTTTAACTTAATTATTTAAATTTTCAATTTAAAGTAATCAGTTTAAGTATCTTCAATACCTTTGAAGTTAATTATCATATCGATGAGCGTGAATAATTAGCGTTACATACTAAAATTGGATGTTTATGATATGACTTAGGTAGGTACTCTTCAAGTGCTCCTTAAAAATAATGCCTAAACACCCTTTACAAGCTCCTGACTGTGGAAGTAAAAAATTACGTAAGACACTTTAGTAATGATATCGTTGCACAGGTTTATTGCGTTTACCTTTAAGAGCATAAAGCTGTATGTTATATTTTTTTATAATCAAACATATTATTCATTTATAAAATTGCTGATTTTTATTTCTACAAGTCGTTGACCCTGACATTTACAAATCAAAAGCACTCTAATATATACCAAAAAAAAGAAATTTAAGTCATATACTAAGAAATATATTTTATTTATAATAATAAAATAAATGTCATACATGTAAATATTTTTCATAATACTCGTATATAATATTATACAATTGTTATATTCGAGATAATAATTTTCCAATTCTATCTCAAGTTTCAGATGAAAATAACCAGCAAATCTCGTCACTGCGGTACGTAATCTTTTCTCCAGTTTCATTCCAAGATAGTACAATAATAAAAGCTTAGAGTGATGAAAAATATCACGTTTGGTCTCGAAGTTCAGAAATTAGAAATTGTTGACGCGACGCCTCCACTTCAACACTTTTGTTACTTGAAAGAATTTGTTGGAACTCCCTTTATTATAAATCTTCATATTTTTTTAAATATTTATTAGTCCTTTTTGATCTTGGTAAATATAGTAAGTATTTGGAGGCATCCAGTCATACGTTTCTACTCGTATAATACAGTACCAATTAATTCTATTTAATAGGTTTATTAATATCTTATTGCCAAAAGGCAAGTAAAGCAGTGTTATTGATCCGTTTGATGTTTCGTTTTAATAACGAGAATAATATTTTCAATATTAATATTAATGTTATAAATGGAACAAACTTGTAACATTTTAATTAATTTTAGCGTTACGGCAGCGTTTAAATTGTTGAAATATTAAATACTAATAATAATTTAATAACTGAAATATTTAGAAATTTAATGATTTAAATTTAAATTAATTAAATATAAGCTTGAGATTTTTTATCTTACAGTTTGGATGTTGATTACTTCAATTATTTTGATTTGATACAACTGAATCGATTTGATTAAAATTACAGTTATTAAGTTAGTTACAGTATATTGTAAGTATTATATAAAGTCACAAAGAGCATTACAACTAGAGAATAATAATAAAATAACATTATCAGAAGCTTTCAAGGTGTACGAGGTAATGGCAACGAGTTTGGAATGGCCAGACAAACTTAAAGTAGCGGATTCCTACCGGAGACGTCACAAGCACGGCAGCACCACGTCTACATGATAAAACTAGTTCCATGCATTATTCAAGACAGCGAGAAGGAAACCGTCGACGGCTGAAAGACTGAGATATTATATATAGAAAATGTTCGTCGAAAATATAGCAATATAATTTATTTATTTTATCGAATATATAATTAAATTATAAAAGCTTTTTCATAAAATTCGTTTCAATTCACAGCGCTCGTTACACTCGAGCTTTCTGTTGTAAACTGACAATGCTTTGTCTATGTATTTATATTTACTCTTTTTAACTGTACATAGACATTTTGGGATATGTGTATGATAACGTAATTAGTAATTATAATTATATCACTTAATTGTAAAGTAATATTAAGTAAGTCCGATTTTCCTAAATCCCTCACTTTTTCTTTTAAATTGTATACAATTTATCAGCTTCTCATATTCTTCTCCTCTTATACTCATTATAAATAAAAAGAAAATAAATAGCGGTATTACGTTAAATAAACATTTTATATTAAATAGTTTAATTCACTTCATTTCTGCAAGAGTATTTTGAATATAATCGAAACTACATCTGACGAAAATCACGAATCTGCAACATTGAATACTTTTCTATATTCTTTTCCATATTCGTGTTACTTCTGGGTTAATAAAGCGAATGACGCCACTCAAGTCACATATTCCCATTTTGAAACTTGTCATAATGTACTTCCCGAAGAAAATATTTATGCATTTGCTCCATTTGACTGTCGTTTTCAGAAACATGTCCTAGATTTGGATAAACAGGATATTTCTCAAAATGTTTTATGTACTTTGAATAATTATAGATCCATGCGAATACATTTCTCATTATAAATTACTTAAATAATTCTTTTAAATAAAGTCGACTTGCTGCGACAGTCAATGTATTACAAATATTTAATTGTTGTCAAAAATTATGTCATTGTCTTTCTGAAAAGATTACACTGAGCTATGGCTCAAAGGTTTGTAAAAATAAATTATTTCTTTAATAAATCTATTGTATATCTTGATAATATGAAAACATAATCCTCTCTACTTCTTCTCTTGTAAATTCATATATTATGGTATATAAATAAATAAAGTTAAAATTCAATACATCAGATAATATAAAAAGGTTATTTTCTCTTTGATCAATGACTGACCTCTGGGAACAAGATTGATATAGTCGCTACCCGAAGTGTCAAATTCAATTAAAATCTCAAATAGATGTAACTCGATCGGTATAAAGCAAATTCTAAATTGAAAATGTGGAATTGAAATCTCAATGTACTAACTTGAACTATAATAATATATGCATTTATATTATATATATATATATATATATATATATATATATATATATATATATATATAAGTCCGCAATAAATACACATAAGCTCATTAAATGTCTTACAAATAACTCACTACAAAGCGGATAGCTGTTTCAATTCAAGACCAAAGTAACAAACTTAAGTTTTATACAGTAAAAATCTGATTCAACAAAGTGTCCCAAAACAAATTATTTCCCGACATTATTGTGTTGGTGAGCTATTGTTCGGTACAGAGCCGAGTTTAATAAAAAGGACTGAGCAGCGTCGGCGAAATGCAATATTCAATGGCTTTGCCACTATTTTATATAAAATGTTGTAGGTACTTTATTAGTTTTTGAGAAGTTTCTTTATCTTAGGGTTGAAGAGCACTTACTTTTACCATTACATTTTTTCTTCAACTGATGTAATATTTTACCAAATTATTTTAGAATTATATATGAAGCATAAATCAAACCGAACCTATAATAAACAAAATATCTGTCAATAATAACCTATTTATTCTTCAACAAAATGTTTCCTATTCTATTCTGTTCCCACAAAACATTATTATTTTTTTACCTTCCTTAATTAAAACGTTTTTCTCCATAGAGTCAACGTATTACGCATGTATGTGTAACATGTAAAATTTAATTAAATACGTATACGAGAAATCACCTAAATTTTAATTAATTAGGTATTATGTTATGCGGCGCTGTAGCAAATTATAGTCCTATGCTTCTAACAAGGAGCCTTCAAAATTGTCTTGTATATTTCGAATTAATTAAATTTTCCTCAAATTTGTATTATAAAATTTTGTAATATGCCATTTACTAGACGTCGCTGATGTTTAAGTCTAAATAACATTAATTATTAATAACATTACAAGGAATTAAAATTCATCATACTATATTTGATTCATTGACAACGCAACGAAAGACTTAAAAAAACAAATTTGAAAAATGCCCAAGTGTTTTAAATAAATCATAACAAAAGATAATCATCATTTTCTGTGAGCAAAAATTCTGAGTACCATATTTTCCCAAACATTACCAACATTTGCAAAACTCTAGAACATTCATTACAAAAGAACGGGCCAGTTCAAGTCATTTGGTCCCAAATCGGAGCAGTTTCAATTATTTCACGTTGCGCGTGACATTTTACACACGATGTCATTAGGACCTCGGGAGAACCGAGTTAATCCGGTCCGGTAAGATCCGGTCATTTATAGGGACCAGTTTCAGCTTCGTAAAGAGTAATTTCTGAAATGATTATTACCAAAGTTGTATTGGATTGATTCAATCCCTTTTTTATATTTATAATAAGAAATATTGTAAAAGATTTAAAAAACAACACTTATAACTTGATTATACACTGTAAAATATGATTAAAAAATAGATTTTGTAATGAAGATAATATCTCTATATCTATCCCTATGTGTATCTGTTTTACTAAGCATGAAACTAACCTAAAAATCTAAGAAAGCGGAAGTTAAATATCTCTACTCTGCGATTCTTTTAGGCTTCTTATTACCAAGCATAGTCTGTTGAAAATATTGATTATTCCTAGGGATACATTTTCTACTATTTATCTGTGTTATTATTAACTTTAATATAACAGTCTTTCCATTAATATATATAATTGTAGTATGTAACTAAATTAATATATTTTGAACCTAAAATTAAAATTTTTGTAACAACTGCGCTTCAGGGAACATAACCACCACATTTAAAGTGTTGTAAGTAATTTTCATATCACTTAGAATAATGTGCTGCGATGATACAAAAATATAAGGTTCTGTCTTAAACATTATTATAAAAATACATCACAGAGGCAGGGTCGCGCCCCTGTGATTCACAATTCAGGAATACACTCAAAGAAAATGTGTCGTGTTCTTAATCATTTCATGTGTTTTCATAATATTTGTATGTATTTCATGAGAAACTATATTTATATATTTTAATGTATATTATTTTATAATACAGACTATAAGTTATTTATTTGGAATATACAATTTAACAATGCATTATTACGAATTAAACAAATGTTTAATTCAGTTTTAAGAATGAGGTCGTCAATTTTCGATCACGATATTATTATGTAGCATATTTATCCATCTCGTTACCGGCTACAAGTTATCGTATATAAATAAAACGGAGTAACTCAACAACAGCATCGTTATCAAAATAAGGCTTTGTTTGTGCATTGGAAGTTACAAACATTGTAGTGTAACAGATACATTCGTTTCCTTCCAAGTGATCGATGGAATCAAGTTATGAAGAGTGGAAACAGGAAAAAACATAAGGAAATCTAGACGGAGATAATTGATTTCTTTTGTGGAAATCCGAAAAAAATATTTACGTTATCATTTCTTACGGTTTATTACAGTGTGGGGATTTCGGCGTAGCAAGAAATTTATTAAATTTTTCTCGCCAAGACTTGTTTCAATTACATGAAACATTTTTTATTAACTTATTATACACGTGTACGTGTACAAAAACTCTGATTACGTAAAGCGTTTGACAATTTACAAGCGCTTTTTCATTTACAAACGTCAGTATTTTAAAGTACATTCATCACTTAGACGGTGACGCAGGTCGACGTGATATCTAGAGGTGTTAAATAATGTACGTTTTTTTTTTCAGAAAAATACCTTCACAGCCTTTTGAGTATAATTATCTGCATGACAGACGATCCATTTTTAAACGCCAAGGTTCTCAAATTTTATTTTTTTTATGTTCTTACAATATTTATTAGTAAAATATTCTAGCGTGACGCGTTCATTAACAAGTCAAAATGTTGAACTTACCTTATTGGCCGAAATATTTATGGCTTGTATATAATTGTATGGTACATCACTCGATGTCGCGCGATATGGCGACGAATTTGTTGAAGAATCTTATTTCCGTTGAGAATGAGATCGATCGGCAGTTACCATATGAATTATAAATATAACGGAAATTTATAAATTTTCTTGCTAATAAGAACAAATGGTCATATATTTTCTCAACCCGAAATCATAAAAAAAATAAACCACAAAATTAAAAAGATATAACAACAAACAAGTCAATTAAATATATAACAAACATATACATATTGCAAACTAGTACTCTATTAATGCCAACTTTGACAAAGCAACATTTTTAGTATATTTTCAAGCAGAAATCAATAATCAATAAAAAAGGTTCATAAAGGCTATAAAATATTAAAACATAAAATTGCAGAAAAATAAAATGGCTCACAAAAACGGAAATAAAAATTTAAGCTATGTTGCCATATAAGTTAAATAAAATGTAAACAGAAGGACGCGTTAGTGATAGATGAAATGTGTGATGCCAAAATTTAATATACATATAATATTTTTAAGCATATACCAGGATATAAATTCTTAAATCTCAAAATGATGTTTATTTTGCCTAGAAGAAGCTCGAGCAGAAAAAGAAGGGATAGCCCCTGTCAACAATTCATTCAATAAGAGCAGTTTTCGTTACTCGATACTAATCGCTCTCAGAAATTTGATACGTTAAATAACACTGACACTTATTGTGTGAACACTTGACCTAGTATCTAATAGAATCTGGCTTTCAAGTTATTCGATACTTTAAGTAAAACCATTTATCTATACATATAATAAAGCTGTTAAAGTTGTATATAAATAGCTATGAAATGTGTATATTCCAGATATTTAATAAAACAATAAAAACTATTGTTATGTTTTAGAATTTTTAGTTGGCTTATCTTTAATAAATATCATTGATCTACATGTACATTTTTAATAAGATTTGGTTTGATTACGCGTATTACTCCAGTCATAATATATATGTTTTTTTTTAATTTCGGAATCTCATTTTCACCTGAGACCACAAAAACTCATTTAGGATATAACAATCAAGAAAAAGTACGGAAGGTAAATTTAATTTTATCTGATGTAGTGTTAGGTAAGCTTAATATATGAATAATCAAATACGTCTTATTCCGTAAATTTCTCTCATTTTCAAATAAAAAAATTCTTAAAGTGGTTTATACATAAAATAATACCATAAATCAACGAAGTTAGAGAAAATACTGGCAACAACTGGCTCGTATAATATAGAGAAGAATCTTATCATTATAAGAACTACCTATGGAAGCGTTTTGTTAAAAATTTTATATACTTTTTATCGATTTCTTATTATAAATATTAAAAAAATACCGTAAGAAAATGTATATAGTAAGGTCACAACAATTTTAAGGATCTAAATAAAAATAAACCACTAAGATTTATAAAATCTTGAAGAGCAAAGTCTCGGCATCGAGATCCCAAGTTAAAGGAACTCAAAGGTTATTGTCTGAGAAGCCTTTTCTTTGATACGAAACATTTTAACAGAACAACGGACTCAAATACCGTTGTATTGGCGTATTAGAATATTTTATCCACCATTGAACTTATCAAAAGGAATACATGTTTAAGGACCTTTTGCCTTTTCGTTTTACTCACATTATTTCAATTGTCTCTGTCTGGATAATGTAATAGTATACTTTAAGACTTTAGCTTTATCTGAGTACATTATCCAATCTAAATTATTTCAGCTCGAAATTGTTTAGTTTGCTTCACTAGACGTAGTTTCGTAAATACTTGAATGTAATTAACACATCCACTTAACGTTTTCAGAGGTTTACGAATTAAAATGTATGAATATACCTTTAAAAAAATTAGCTCATATGTTTTAGTATGACATCTAAGTTAGGGACACCTACATCCTATTTGCTGAAATCACGATTGAAGCAAAATATTGATACAACTTAAATTAATATGAAAATTTTTATCGATGTTTCGATTTTTTTTTTACATTTACATTGACAAACTATCTCGTTAGAAACCTTTGTTCTTTCTCCGCACACAAAGAGATAAACGCTGTAAGAATCGAACCTACTATTTATGCTTAGCAGTCAGAGTCACTATTGCAACGGGCAATTTAAAAACTTAAACTTAACTTACTAAAGCAATTGGCTACTATCATGAATCAATATTATTATAAAAAATCATAAATATATGGTTACTTATATAATAAATATTTCTCTTTCATTGTATAATAGTAAATCACATTGCTATAAAAAATAATTTTCTGTAGGGACACTTGCAAATAAATTTATATAAGAATGATATCTGATAAATTTACTACATACGTCTGCTTAATCATACATAATCTGATTGAAATGATAAGCAATCAACTATACACACATGTTGGTAGTTTCTCTACAGCTTTTCAATTAAAATTGAGTGGTTCGTGTATTAAACTACACTAATATACATGTACATGAATTCAATTGTTTTAATTATTTGATAATAATGATAATTTATTTAATAATAACCAGTTTAGTGAAAAACAACTAAATCAATTAGAGTTCTCATTCAAATCATAATAATTTTACATACTATTTTCTTTAACATTTGGTCGGGTGGCACACACCACTTCAGTAAATATAAAACATCTTAAGTAGAAAACTAGAAGAGCGAATGAATTATACACCAATGCGACCTTATAAAAAGTTGGTTGAATTACACTCTAAAAACTTTGTTATAATTCAAGTGCAATAAAAAGAAAATATTTTCAAACAACTCGGTAGCTTTAAAATTTAAGAATTCCCATACCACGTACAGTTTATTCAAGTACATACCTGTAGCTCTGCAGTGGATTCTCTAATATATTATTGTATAATTCGAAAAATATACTAGCATTCTTCTGGCTTTACTCTAAGAACAAAAGCAACAATATAAAACGGTAGGTTTTACAACTTCATATTATATTTCGTTGTAAGTTAGATAAAAAAGACCATATTATCACTAAAATAACATAAAAATATTACTTTAAAATTTAGTAAGATTTTTATTTGCAAAATATTTGTACCATATACGCGCAGGTAAGAATTGAGAATATTGAAACATGTAGACAATTTTTAGAGGAAGCAATGTACTCTCTGCTATAACTGTGAGCTAGTTTTATTCAAAACTAAAATAAGAAAATGGAGCACAAAATAAATATTGGACATATATATTTTTTATTTCTACAATAACACGTTCTTAATCTAAAATATCAATTAATTTTAGACTGTCTGAGTAAATAATGAAATAAATAATTTTATTTATATTATAAAATCAATAGGTATTAAAATTATAAAGTATATATAATATAACATAATTTGGTATTGCCTCCTTTACGAGGATAAGCAAATAATAATAAATATACTCATTTCTACTTGACCCAACCCGTATACAGTCCGTTGTCAATTAATTGTGCCCTTAAATATATCGAATAGTTAAATAATGAGCTGCATATCTAAAATTTTTTATGGGAAGAGCCTACCTAGCTGTAGTCAATTTAATCGAACATACTTATGAGTAAGCTCTAAGCGTATCGTTTTCTTACCGAAGGATTTGAATGCACCATCCAGTAACATACTATTGTCTATTCCAACCTAGACAAAGTATCTAAAACCCAAATATTGCATAAATTTATAAAAAACAATTATTATAAAAAAATATTACACGTAACAATTCTACAAATAAATTGAAACCCACTTAAACTACACACAACTACTTCTTTTGAAATGTGGAATGAACATAAAATTAACCTATCATGTTGCTCCAATTTAGTAGTCAGTTCTGGTTTAAGTTATGATACTACCTATATTATAAAAACTGAAACTTCTAAAACAATTGTTTATAATATGCAATGCCAATTAATCCATATAATGTATGCGATAAATTTAATAAAGAAAAGCATTTAATAATTTATTAAAGAAAAATCAAAACAATCCGATAAACATTTAAATACTTCGTTCTATGCAAGATGCTTAAGTATTATAAGTATCTGAGGATTAATTAATTATTTAGAGGTTTATTACCTCAATATCAGGTACAATATATAAACTTTTTTATTAAAAATATAAACATATTATAAATATATGCAGTTCAATAAGCGCCTTTTAATAAGTAATTCTGCAATTAAAATGAATTGAACTCTGACATAATGACAATAGATGTACTCTATCTCATTACTCAATAAATATTATATAATGGATAATATGTTTAAGTCACTGCGATTTATTTTTTCGATAATTTAAGTTTTAGGTTAGTATGTGTTATAGCATAAAATGAGTAAAAATAAAATAGTATCTAAAGACACATATCTTTTTCCTATCTAAAAATTTTTAATTAATTAATTTCGAAGCTCTGAAACAATAGGTTTTTTTGAAAATATAAGCGGGTTTCGTGACTTAATCCGTCGGAATGCTCCATTGTGGTCTGCCGTTTGAGTACGTATGTAGACTTCTTCAAAGTAACCCTGACCTAAGTCTTAGTCTGGCCTCAATATGACTGACTTACATTAATTATAAAAAACATTTATTTGTAATATATAAAACCGACTTTCGAAGAATATACGTATATAAGACGCCACAGTAATAAACTAGTTCAAATGGTGAATGATTACTTGTTTTGCATTCGAATATATAATAATATTTGAAATATGTATAAACCTGTTTGGAAGTTCTGATTTAATTTTCATTTTATTGATGGGACCACAAAAAACATTTACGCGACAAAAAAGAAAGGAAATACTAATTTCAATAAAAAGTAACGATGGAAAACGTGTCGACTAAACATTTGGAATTCAAATGATCTAGCTGTTAGCTGGAATAGCGAAAATATAAAATAAAATGTTCCCTTAATTATGTTTGAAGAGAATGCGAAGAAATAAGAAATGAGAATTATAGCTTTGAAAAACATTTTGTTTTTTTTTTTACTTTATAAACTTTTGAAAAATTTCCAGAACGTTCTGTTTCCAGTTTGGTGATTTTAACCGTTCAATGTGATATCGGTTCAGTTTTTAACGATTGCACGTTTAGCTTCGAAACTTTTGAGAGTTATAGTTCTTGTTCGCATTTAAGTGTTTTCTGCTTTATTCTTGTCGTAAAGAGATAGTTTATTAAAGTTCAGGTCAGTTTTAGGGTAAACATCCATGATTCTGAAACATTCTAAAAACTTACTTTATTTTAAACTCTTGACGTCACATTAAACATATTATCCATTCTTAACGTTCTTTTTCGCCATGTTTTCTTTATAATGACCCGACAGAGGTATAAGTTAGTATTAGCGATAATCTTCATAAACTACCTGTACAATTTTAAAGTAAGAACTAATTTGATTCTTAAACATAGCCGAGGCAATCGGAAGAATAGATATGGGTAAAAAAATAAGTCAGTAATAATAGGAAAAAAGATCCGAGTAATAGTGACTATTCATAGACCACAGGGGATAAGAAAGAGAGAATCTTTGCAAATAATCATCCCGTTTCTAAATTAGATAATATTCCTTTATTAGCATTTCAGCAAATTACTCTTGTGTGTTTTTTATTTAAGTACATGATCCGAAATTTAATACTTAAATTAATCAAACGCTACTGATACTACTATTAAGATACCACTACTTACTACTTACTGAACGTGGAATGACAAGAAATTATTATCTTCATACAATAAACAAGCGTAAATGAAGAAAGAGTCTTTAGTTTTTTCTTACAATTATGTAAACGATGTATTGTTAATTTAAGAACTACATGAAAATTCTACAACTTAACGTTTAGAATATTATTTGATAAATTATAACTGACCCGAAAACATTTCTGTATCTTCACAACTTTCTTCTTGGCAGAATTAGAATTCGGGAATAATTTTAAGGCATGATAAGTAAAATTTGTCAATATTAAAGGAAAATATCTCGTGATTTTGAATTGTAATTCATTATATGTCCTTAAAAAAAATATTGTACTTTTTATTTTTATTTCAATATTGAAAAGAATATTATTATAATATTTCTAAAGATATCAATTTTACAATAATATTTTTTCATAATTACACATTACGTTGGCATAATAATAAAGTAAATTACTTTAAAACACAGAAGGTGAGCCAACATAGAATAGAGCACAAATGAAATAACAAACTTTAATTAACAGAAGTTTCAGACTTTTCAGGGTTTCCCTTGTTAAAATTTTGTTCATTCCTAACAAAATATTAACATTATAGATGTTATGATGGTATTGTTAAAACAAATGATCGTTAAATATTCGTTCTTCACCATTATATTATTGGAGCATATAAAACCTTTAAACTGAGTAAACAAAATATGTATATTATATATTAATTATTTTTATAAAGGGTGACATCAAAAGGGGATAACGCTTCTAATTACAAGGTATAATTAATAATTGTAATGTCGTACTTACGAGGATAAATTCCTAATTTAAAACAAAGCCGCAAAAAATCCAAATGTATTATTTTAAACCACTTTTGCCACAATTTTAATGTCACACACTCAACATTGGAAAGACCGAGAGGGCACAATACTATTTTCGTAACGAAACTTCGGGAGGGGATACACGCGCGTCCTCCCCTCACAGCGGTTAGAGCGATACTGTTCAATTTTCAATGGCAAAACGCGTGGCAAAGATGTGGTGCTGTTCACCCAAGCAATGAACTTATTGAAGCACAATAAAATAGTTGCCAATCCTAGACAAGCTTCAGAAGTATAATGACGTCAGACTGATCCTTTGATGTGACCGTATGTGAATGCAAAGACATTTCATTTGTGTTTGAGGACTACTCTCAAGTTCATTGTACCTAATTGGATCTAAATATAAACATGATGTATAACAGCATAAATGTATTCAAGATCACTAGGGATGTCTTATTTGGTTTCATTTTGTTACATATCTGTATAAATTCATTGGCTAGGTATTTGAATAAACGAACAATGTTTTAAAATGATGAATAAAATAAATAAACCAGAAAGTACCATAAAAGTTATTAGGTCCAATTTAATCATCGTCGTCGGCGCTTACAATTATTAGAAAATAAAATGCGATTGGAGCGTTTCTGATGCAACTAAGGATTAAATTAAATTTAGGAATATTCAAGAGACAATTTTTATATTTTTGTTTATTGAAACGCGTCCTTCATTGAGAATAATTCACAAAAAGATAGCAGAGTATGCGTTTATTTATTATTCAGAGCAATTCAGGATCATATCTAGGATTTTTACCGTCTAAAGAATTTATTATTATATTGTAATAACATTTTTTTTACAATTACCTCTCAAAGGAACTGCTACTTATCTTGAAATAAAAGGACTTACAAAATCCAGTCGCGATGGTATTATATATGGAGACGTAGGCGTAAAAGAATAGAAACAAATATCTCTTTTGAACATCTCCGTGATAATTGTGGTAAAGATACACATATACGTTTGTAAATCCTATCTTACGTGAAGTCAGAAGTCCAGCATTTCATACAGCCCTCGGTCATGTACAATTTGACGCTCGTGGTGACACTGAGACGAATCTTGTACTTAATCCTTACTTTGTTGATCCTTCGAGTTTTACAAGGCTCTTTTTTGCCAGATTGGTACAAATTGAAGATCACAAAAAATATATTACTTAAAAATGTGTTTTATTTTAACAAATATTGAATAAGTATAAAATTTAATTATTGGGCAAAAACAGAAAATTAAAGCTATTTACATAATATATTACCATTATTGCAAATAATTAAGTTAATTTTTAAATGCTTTAAACCTACTTTTATTATATGTCCGAGTTAAACGTCAAATCTTTAACAGCAGATCGTAAAGTTTCAACCATGTGTATTTATATTAACTAATTAAAACGGGAAATACTAATTATTTGTTTATGGGCAATAAGTCACAAAAATATATAAACTTATTACATTTTGGAACTACAATGATATTACAAATTAAAAATATATAATTATTTAATATTTGCAGGTTTGAATGTCTCTCCATCAAAAATATATTTAAAGACGACTGATATAACATGACATTTAAAAGCCTGTACTATTAAACTTTAGATTATTTATACAATTTGGTCCTTTATTATTTAATTCTATGGCGATTCCTAACCTTAACACATATTTGATATTTAATCTCAATGAAACCTAGTTTTCCAGAAACGTATGCATTAAAGAGATTAATAGAAATCCGTTACTTAACAGAAAAGTTGAGAGTTTGTTTAAAGTAGAAACACTGAGAAGTTAGTTAATTAGTTTCAAACACTCGCATGAACTCGCGTGTATAAAGAAGAAACTATAACTGGTTTTCCAAACTTGTACATTCAGAAATAAAATAAAGAAAAGAAAAATAATCCAATAAATGCTTATATTTAATTTAAAAACCTTGAATACGTTTATGTATAAAAACACTGTATAAAGCGCCATTAGTACTGATAAACACTTCAAAATAACAAAACATTTCAACATTGGAACAAACATTGGGATGCATGGCCGTGAGATATTTGGCAATATCCCAACACTCGTGAATCATCAAACGCAGCACTTCAGTAATTTGTCAGCATTTTCAAATCTTTAGCTAATAACTATATACTCTTATAATACTTATTTATATAACAATGTTGTTGTCTGTTCTAAATAATTTTACGGAACAAACAAATATTTTTAAAAGTTCTTTGGCTGCCGTTAACGAGAGTTTAATCTTACATTTTTACCAAGGTTTTTCGGGCGTCATTGTCGTATTTTGTTTGTTGAAATCCTTTAAACGTTAATCAAAGTCGAGTTGAATCAAAGCTTGCTGAGGAAAATTGATATAGTCAGAACAATAATATGCTTTTATATAAGTTCCTAAATAGAGATTTGCTAATTCGAACTTAACATTATTTTGATTTAAAAATTCTTGACATACAATACTTCAAAAATAATATTAAAAAATAACATAAGTAATATAATATTATTTGTATTTTATACTAAAAAATAACAATAATTTAGAATGTTGAAACAAATATTGGTTAATGTAAGGATTTGGCAGAAGGCCAATAGTCATGAATCACTCCTTAAAGTACTACGATTTGTCAGCATTACTAGCCATTGCTAGGAACATACATATGTTTAAGAACTGATCCCAATAAGATTTAGATGAAGTCTGAAATGGCAGCTCCCTTCAAACTCACATATTATTAATGTTCCCCATAAAGTTTAATATTTTTATATAATTTGTAATAAACAATCGTCTTTTTTTCTTGAACAATGTAAACCAAACAAATTGTAATATATTTATATCGTAAGCTATAATTACATATTAAAGTTTCAAAAGGATTGAATTTTTATTGATAGTTTTAATAAATTTATGTAATAGAAAATGTTTAAACTAAACAAACTCCAAATTGACTCAGATGCTCTACAAAACTATCTAAGTTAATATTAAAAACTAGTTTTGGTTAACAATGTATAAATTTTAAATATTGAGATATCTTTTATTATTCCAATCTGGGTGGGAAGAGCAGACAAAAGTGGTACCAACAACTAGTAAAGAAGTTTTATTTGACTACATACAATGAAATTTAAAATGATCAGCCGCACATTTACCAATGACTGATACTAACGAGCATGTCAAATTTACGATACTAGTCGAAGATAAATTAGTACAGATGAAACATTTTCAACAATCATTTCTAATTATTTATTCCTAATGATATTAATATATGTTAATGTGTTTTCTAAGTCAATATAATCTTTTAAATGACTATAACTAAAAATAATAAAATTGGATAATCAAATTCTCAGAATTGTCTTCATATCTTAAGGAGTCATTAGGATTCGGATCACGAACACTTGTATCTTGTGTCTCTGAATATCTCCAGGGTCCCAAACTCATTGGAATTTAAAGTCATTATCGCAAATGTTGGCTTCACATTCCAATTCAGAGTGAGATTAAGGAAACTTGGACTTATAGAAATTTTAGCATCCTATATCTGTCAGACTACCGAAATACATATCTTCCTTATAGATGTTCCAATTATGGTTTCTTTACGAAGAAGATATTTAATTTTTAATTTAAAATCTTGGTATAATATGTCATATGCCATTTTAATCTTTTGGTATAAAAAAATATTTCAATTATTAAAGGTAACAATTATTTTCCATTGTCCTATGAAGTTAAATATAAATTAAGTACTAGGTTAGAAAAAAATCCTTTAAATCTGGTTGCTATTTTAAATAAATTAAGGTCAGAGGCGGTGATTTATTTGAAGCATATTAGGTACGGCTAACCTATTTACTTTATATATATTTTTTTGAATCCCTTCGATTCAATAAGTAAATACATTTTTGAAATTTATAATATGTTATAAATAACTATCTAAATGTTATAACAAATCGATGCAAGATTGCTATTTTGGCAGCCTTTCACTGCAGTGCCAATCAATTATTTGTTTTAATATTCAATATAGCTACTACAACTTTGTATATATATAGTGTTAATCCTCAAATTGCTTACTTCTCTGGCCCTCCGCCAAATTTACCTGCTTTTTGTGGCTGTTATTTTCTATATATTATGAATGGATTTGGCATGAACTTTAGAAAATATCAGCCCATAGGAAAAATAAAGAATGTTAAAACGGAGCCAAAATGCAAACCGCAGTACTTATGTTCATTATTAATATGTACCATTTCTAGAACAACTAGTTTCCTGCAACGGATTATACATTTCCACATTGTCCGCTTCACGTTATTGAGTTTAACTTTTAGTGGCACCCAAGAGAGTACATGAAATACCGTGTTTTGGAATTTAATTATCTTCGCGGCATTTTGTTATATTTACACACAATAGTGGTATAAAATAATATTAAAATTGAAAATAAAATTATAATTATGTACAGTACGACAAGAAATAATATAACAAGTATAAAAATATTCGACAGTTCACATTATAATTCTATAGTATACCCTCACAGTGTATACCTACATCTTTACATATATTTTCACACTTTTAAACAAAATAAACATAATTAGACAACGACACATGCATAATGATAACGAGTGTGTAAATAAACACAATAAGAACGTGCGCGAACAAATGCTTTAATTTGTCACAAGATATAGGAGATAGCGGTTGTTCATAAACGAATTTAATATACTCCTTCTTTAAATCTAATATGTCCTTTATTTGTTTATTTTTTACATATATCTAACTTACATTGGTGATTCTATTCTAAGAAAGTATAAAGTATAAAGTTAAACGAACTTCATAATTGCTTACACAATATATTTTAAACTAATTTAAAACACAGTAATTTTAAATTAAAATTTATTTTAAACTATCATATACAGTATGTATAATAAATATTCTGTATATACAGCGATCTTACAGATAGTTTTTAGCCTGCTATTTTACAGATGCAATCAGACGTATTCAATAATGTATTCAGATTGTTTTGATGCGTGAACTAACATATTTCAAAAAACTCTTACCCCGCTTCTATACTACATATATGTATATCTATGGGCCAACGAAAAATGTTCCAACAACTGCCGCATTCAGAAACACTTGATAGAGATAGACTTCGCATATTAGAATAGAATAGAATTGGAAAAATACTAAAATTACTACAAATTTTGAGTATCCATTTATACAAATATTTTACTAACAAAATATGGATTAAATAAATTAATAATGGAACCATTTTTAAAATGTAACAAAATTAAAAATCGGAGGAACAATTTTAGTATTAAAATCTTCGTCATTCTTCTTTTTTTTAATTGCGTTACCGGAAGGTAGTAAGTAATCTTCTCATAGCCATTTAGCCTTAACTTCGCATTTACTGTCGAATATAAGTTATTTTTATGACAACTTTGACTATTTTTTGTAACTTGTACCCAGGCAGTGAAATATTTACCTTGGAGCGACGAAAAGTGGCTTTGTTCGGAGCGCGGTTTCACTCGCATTATTTATTTTATTGACTTTCGAACTCAAACTTTTCTTGCCGTTTATTGAATTAATTGAAATTTTACTTAATTTATAAAAAAGAAATGTATAGAATCTATAATAGTTCTTAAATTATTATATTGAATTATCAAACTTTGTTAAGTTACATTATTTGTTCAAATCCAATATTTATTAATTTCAAATATTTTATTTCAAATATTTTTAGAATTGTTAAATAACTTTGTTAGATTATTAATTGTAATGTATTAATGTTAATTTTGTTCTTAGAAGTCATAAATAGTAACCACTAGGAAAATCAGACTTCATATTAAAATGAAAAGTGAATATATGTTGTTTATAATAATCATCAATAAAAAATATTATAATATTTGGGAGTTAGTACAAAATACTTGAAAAAAGTTTTTTTTTAGACTCTTTAAAAAATATTTTATTTCATAAAAAGATATACAGAACTCGATTCAAATAGCAGTCATTATTATATTTCTAGTTGTAGGTACTACTAGAAATTTAATAATGACGAACTATGCATATCTAAAAAAAAACATATAACAATATTTTTTAAAACATATAAATAATTAAGGTTTTGATGAGGTAAATAAATATACACGTAAAATAATTTCTAATATTCAGAAGAACATGAGCGTAAAAATTAAGTAATTGACAGTGACAGTTTCTCCGTATTAAAATTGTCATAATTGATTAATTTATTTGAATTATCCGATTGGAATGATAATACACAAACTACTATGTGACAATAGCGAAATAAATATCGAAATATATTTTTCTTATATTAATTAATTCGATCCCTAACATTTGTATTCTAAATACAATTAAATAATTGTATCTAGAATAGAAAATAAAAATCAGCAAAATGTACTAAAATGTAATCTGGAATTTATAAATATACAGAATGAATGTAATACTATTTTTAGTGGATTTAAAGCGGTTATATTTTTATTTTATTTTAATTCAACGTTTCGATTACTTCACAATAATCGTATTTCTAGACACGTCATTGCAAAAATAATGTACTCGTAAAATTGCTGCAGCTCCGGAGCAGCCAGTGTATAAAATATAAAGTTTAATTAATATAATTGTATTATGCATTTTTTATTTATTATATATAATACACAATTTACTATACAATTGCAATAATATTATTTCTTACTTCTTATAATTTTAAAATATATACTCATTTATGTTTTTAAACTGTTTACAAAATAATAATATCTAATATTATTAACAGCTTAAATAAATAGTCAATTTCATGATCCGATTTCAATGTTTTTGCCATTTGAATTCAATTAATATTGTGACAAAGTAGACAAAATACTAAGTAAAGAAACATTTCATTTCATACAAGATATAACATACAGTATCTAAGAAATCTTGTTAAAATGAATAAAGCATCATACTCTAATATTATAAATCGCATTAAGTAACGTGACGGTGTAAGCCACTTAGCGAAATATCTTAATCATAGGTTTAATTAAAACAACAAGTAGATACTGCTTTGAGACGAGTTTGTTTTCAATTTAATTGAGTCTCATTATGTTTGATGTCTTCTTCTAAAATAATAATCCTTATGGGTATTCCTTAACCTTCTGATGAACATTGTGTTGTGTTATGAATTACACTTTTTTAAAATATAAATTAGTATTTTCCCTGTTCATTTTTACAAAAAAAAAAAAAAATCAGTGACAAAAAGGTTAAAGGTTGCATAATGCCATTGTATTATTTAAAAAATACTGATCAATGTCGTTTATAATATCAGGTACAAATCTAGCCCTATATCATTGAATGGAACAGAATCCATAGAAAGTGAGGGCAACATATGCACGAGTTAAATCTCATCTAAGGATTGCAAATTCTTCTCTAAATATTTATTAACTAAGACATTCAATATAATACGTCATTTTATATTATATTCATGACAGCTAATGAATTTATTGGTACAATAACAGATGGTAATTTGGCAGAGTTATGTTAAAATCATTAAACCATTGAATTAACGTCGAAAATCATTCGCAATAGGTTGTCAAAATTTATTGAGAGCTTTATCCATTTTTATAATGAAGAGCTTGTGAGCAGAAATTTGGACGCTTTTTAACATGAACTGAAATTTATTTTATATAATTTACTATCAAAATAAATAAATTATCTCCAAAAGCCGGCTTCCTGATTTATTAATTCTTCATATACTCGTAATATCTTAGTATATTATTAAAAATATCAATGCGCTACAATATAACAAATATTGTAGCGCATTGAGTTACAATATATGTTAATTAATTGTCTTAGTAGAATAAATTTAATAAAACATTTAGTTAGGGACAATTGTTGAATGTGTCGATAATTAACTCTAATTACGAGTATCTTCGATAATAAAAAAGGTAATTTCATTTCAATAAACTTAGTGCGCTGTTAAAATTTGAGTTTTAAAACTCGTCTAAGTCAAAAAACAGGTTAAATAAAACTACAGAGGTAATCTATTTATTATGCATACTTATTTTATTAGGTTCCTGCAACCGTTAAAAAACTTATCTTAGTAATTTTAATCAAATAATTTATTCTTCAGTTCACAGTGTTTTATATCTATTTTGTTCAACAAACTTAATGTTTTTATTTATCATGATCTACACACATTGTCAGCTTCAAGCTTATTGAGTTTTACTTTTCGTTACGCCCGAGAGAGTAAAGGACACTCCGAGAATAAAATGTACTTTGCTTGGTTTCCTTTGAAGTAATTTAAGTTAATCAATATGTTAGCAACATACTACTAATACTAGATTCTATCCAAAACAATTTTTTGGTCATATTTAGTCTGACCTTCAGAGTCAGACTTACACAGTTACGGTACTTCACCTTTTAAACAGCTGAGTATTTTCTCATATACACAGTTAAATACATAAAAAAAATGGATTACAACTTTTTTCTTAACATTTTTTGTAATTTTACACTTTACAGTATTAACGTAGCTTATAATATATATATAAGCAATTTTCGGATGAATCCTAGATAAGTGTCATTTTTATGGCACTTTTAATGTTAATGCGATTACTCTATAGTAAAGTTCAGTCAGTGTTAGTCTATACTAACACTGACTGAATTTCTCAGGTTTGTTGCATTACTTAATAATAATTGAGCAAAAACATTGATATTATACTTCCTTCTATTATTTAGCTGAAAAATCTTCTTCGTTATTGCATTAACAGTACCAAAAACAAAATAAAAACGTTACCATGTTATTTTTACTGAAAAGATTTTGAAAGATAAAAAAATTTTATGTCTATTGTTGTCCCTTAATGTTGAAAGAGTAAAGTTTCATTCTTAATGTACAATACATTAAGAATGAAACTAGAAACGAGAACGACTTCAAAATAGTCTAAACTAAAAATGGTCTCTCATAGTCTTTTATTTAAATAAGCTTTGTTATATATTTTTACAATTATTTTTCATACATAAAAACTTAAACAATTGGAAAATAATACGAAAATGTTACTAGATAAAATCAAAGAAGTTGATAAAAACTGAATTTACTAGAAATGTAAACAATTTCAGTTATATATTTTTTCACACCACATAATTATTATGTATTTTGAAGAATGTTTTAAGATTAAGAAAATTTATTTGATTACTCAATAAAATAGTTTTATATAAATAATACTTGCTTGTTTGTTTAATATACCATCATCTTTGGTTACAAGTAATTGATACAATCTATACATTGGCTGAGCTCAACTACAAGAAAACAAACATTGAAACGCTTCATACACATACTTTAGTTTGTAGAATAATAAAAATGTTGTATTCAGTATACTCTTATTGTTATAGCAAAGAATGCTTACAGACGTATCCTGTTATCATTTATTATATACAGTCAGAGATTTATTTAGTATTATATAAAGAAATGTGATTTTCTTCAATACGATAACAAAAATTACTTTATGTTTCAACTCCGATCTAATTTATTATTATTCGTTGCTAATAATAAAAAAAAAATGTTACCGTTAAGGAATTAAATATTTTTATCTACTTCAAATTAAATATTTTTATGTAAGTAACACAAATATTATCGCGCCGGTACTAAACTATGAATTTACTTACTACGAGTATATGTTCCGTTTTCATGTTATGTCAAAACAGCTACGTAAAAAGTCGCATGCATGAACATCTTAAAATATGAGGATATGTTTATTTTTAATCCAGCAGAGGATCTTATTTATTTTTCACGTCGATTATAACCATAAATTGTAGTATAATTTTTACCATTTATTAATAACTGGATTTCATAACATTTTCATATTGAAATGAATATCGCATACTTAAATACATGTCCGGAGTCGGTTTAATGAAAAACATTAATACATTTCATACGTATATATTTTATTTTATGTATGAAACGAAAAATATTAAAATATGTATGGGTTTTAAAATAACATTTAAAAGAATAATTCAACAGAATAAAATGTTTTCTGAAAATACATAGTAAAGTGTAATACTATTTATTGAGTAAGACTGACTGTAAACATATAATAAAAACGCCCAATCTTAGAAATCTCTTAATATATAATTTAACGGGTCTTAACTGAATTTTCAATACGAACTGCATTTAATCTGCAATCAGACCCAGTAAATTATAGGTCTTTTAGGAAATTTCAAGTGTCATTCAAAAAATATATATATGATGAATAAATTTAAATATGTAGCGTAAGTGAATATTTTATATTTATGTATATCCTAAATATCGAAGTATCTGCTGGTGTTACCGATTTTTTAATTCCTTATTTATATAAAAGTTTAAAATAAAAAATTTCTAGTCTAACCTTCTAAAGTTTATATAAAAACTACATACAATTTTGCACCGTGTAAACCAAAATTGGATGTTTTATAAGGGTATAATCATTTGAAGAAAAATACCTCAACTTTTAAGTAGTAGAGGTAGTTGCTATTAGTTACTCCGATTTTCCTAAAATGTTTGTCTTCTTTCTTATCTAAACGACTACCTATGTAATTCGCAAATGCAAACGCAAACTTTTGTTACTTGTGTCTTCAAATATCTTAGTAGTTCCAAAAGTCATTGGAATTTAAAGTCATTATAGCAAATGTTGGCTTCACATTCCGATTTAAAGTGAAAGTGAGGAAAGTTTGCGCTTACAGAGTTTTTGCATCTTATAACTGTCAAACTCTGCCCAAATACATTGTTTTTCCCTCGAGCATCTGATCCAATTAGTGTTTTCTTCACAAAAAAATATATATTTTTGTTCAGTTAAAATTTGTGACGTAAAAATAAAAGTTATATCCTTTTGAAAATTACTATTAATTAATTATACTTAAAATTAATACTTTTTAACGAGTAGCACTAACACAAACCTTTTTTTATGTCAGATATTAAAAATAAAAAGTGGGTTGTTTTCAATACATGTTTTTTTTGAGTGTCATTTTGTTAACGCAACGCGTTGAATCAACTTAACCAGTTTTTATCAAAATTAATCTGATATGAGCTTATTAACTAATTTATTATACAATATACTATTCAATTCAGTAAACGGAAAAATACAAAATGTGATTCGGGGTATAATTATAACACAACAGAACTGGACGAATTTTTATAAAAACTTTTGTAGGGTGTATTACAAATTTTTATTTCAATAAATTTCATAAGATTTCTATAAATTTTAAATAATAATATAAATGGAAAGTAATTTGAGTAGGGAGACGAGAAGAAGAGAAGAGAAGAGTTTGAGTTTTTTAAAGCTACAGATCAATATTAAAAATAAACATAATTATATTGTTACACTCATTGTATATTAAAAGTATAAATACTCGTAACGCATTCTATTATTTATTGTGTTAAAAGCCAATAACCCATTCGTTATTGGATTTTAAGACGAACAACATTTCAACTTAATATTTTGAACTCCAGTTACTAATTTAAGTCATCATTTTACTAATATATTCCATATGTGTAAAACAATAAAAACATCTAAAGATGTTTATTCCACAAGAATCTATTCTAGGCCCCGTTTTGTTTTTACTTTATATTAATGACTTGCTTTTTTTTGTTGAGGGTCTGTGTGACATTGTATATTTTGCTGATGACATCTCGATTATTTTTAAAATTGAGCGTGATAGGATTAATTATGACGAAATAAACAGAGCTTGGTCACGAGTCCTTCGTTGGTTCCAAATTAATAATTTAATCTTAAATGCTAAGACAACTAAATGCATAGAATTTACCCTTCCTAAAGTAAAAGGTAAAAATTTTAACTTTCTCCCTCAAAATGAAGTGTTATAACTTATTAACTCAACAAATTTCTTAGGTATAACTTTAGATAAAAAGCTCCAGTGGAACCCCCATCTCTCAACACTCGCAGCCAAACCCAGCTTCGCCGTCTTTGCTATTAGGAAAGTTAGACAATTAACGGACGTTAATACGGTTCGACTTGTTTATTTCAGTTATTTTCACAGTATTTTATCTTACGGTGTTTTAATATGGGGCAGTGCTGCCGAAATTAATTCTATATTTATTTTACAAAAAAGAGCTGTGCGGTATAATTATAAATTAAAAGCTAGAGATTTTCTGAGAGATGTTTTTAAAGAAATAGGTATTCTTACAGTCGCTTTACAATACATATTTAATAACATTTTATATATACGCCAAAATTTAAGTAGTCATATAAAAAACAGTGACAGACACGCGATAAATACGAGAAATAAAAACAAACTCGTAACGCCAAATTTTTGTCTTCAAAACATTTATAAATTCTTCATGGGTTTGAGTATACGCATAGATAATAAAGTTCCACAAGATATCTTAACCTTTCTTTTTTTAGTTTTAAATCTAAAATCAAAAGTTTATTATTATATAAATCATGTTATAACGTTCAAGAGTTTTTAGTGGATAGTGGATAGTGGGGATATACCATTATTGACAATGATTTTATTATAAATACTTTATTTTTATAATATTTATTAGCTAATAAAATGTTTATCATTGCAAAACTAGCCACTACTTAGTAGTAGTTTCCAGTGTTTGTTTCTGTTGTGATAGTATACCTACTTCTACTACTTCTACTATATAATACTGTTGTATTTCAATAAATTAAATCATAGTCGCTATCGAATCATTATGGTGTCTATAAATAAATAAATCAGTACTACGATCATACAATCAGTAATTATGTTTTAAAAATTATGTTATAGCAGAATTTGAAGTCATAATTGAACTTTCAATTATATTCTATTTTTAATCCATCAATTTATATCTGACTACATTAAATAATAATAATAACATTCAATAAACTAAATTGTGCATATATTAAAAACAAAAAAAACTAATATTTCGATTATATTCACTTCACTTGTATTTATTACTTATAACTTTTTTGACACTTTAATCTGTAGTTACGAAATTGTAAAAGTCTTAGTCTTTCTAAAGTTTAGGAGTAGAAGATATTATTAAATCAACAAATAACTGTTGTCTATTATATATAATAATTTTAAATGTTTATTTACTTATGAAATATTAAATTAGGAACTACTCAAGCACTAATTTAAAAAATCAAACATTGATTTTATTCTTAAGATCGGTTTACATGTTTGAATCATTAATACGAAGCAATCGAAGAAAATATATATTTTATTTCCTTAAAATCGATTGATCCTTGATGATCCGTGAAGGCTCCTTGAAGATGAGATGTATAATTGTTTCATATTTTTTTCCAAGAGTTAAAGTATATTTGAATGTGGTATAGTTATTATAATTAATTTAGAACGAACTTTCTTTGCAAGCGTAAATACAGTAATTGGACAGAGGACATTCCGTACTGTATGCAAGAAAACGATTAAGTGAAATGTTTAACACCTGATTTGATACCAATATTATTTAAGGTAGGATTATTCAAGGTATTTAAGGTAGATTGATTTTATAAATGCTTTAAATGCAAATAACGCACCTTCATGAAAATAAACAAGTCATTTATTTAATGTTATAAAACAGTATTATAGAACCACCAAATTATTGATCAATTGTCGGCCATATCGAAAAGTTGGAAATTGAACAACATTCTACAGGATTGTATTAAATTTAATTATGAAAGTTATTTTATGGTTATTATAGGTAGAAAATATAATATTATACTTATTTAAGTGATCAGTGAATATGTTTTAGTACAAAAGTATCTATAACTTCTAACGCATTTGGAAGTGCGCTGTTGCCGCTCGTCATAGGTTAGTGACCCAAATCCATATTGACCTCAATAATGTTGTATTTTTTATTTATTAAATTATTTTTCAGATTTATTAGTTTGAGAGTTTTTAATGATGTTATAGGATTAATTTTATTTTAATATTATATTTAATTTGTCCTTTAATTTATTGAAAAACAGATCTGCCACTGCTACTTTGCAGTTTTAAAACAAATATCTTAAAAGCAACATTTTTAAAGTGATTGCATATTATTTCGTCGTCACATTATAACCAAGTTACCAATCCAATACTTACAATAATGCAATCTAATTTAAAACCGCATAATTAAAAGCACCTATATATTTTTTCATTCTTTAGTATAAAAACGAAATAAAATGTTTGGGCACTATCAACTTTTATATTATACATTTAATTAAAACAACAAATAGGTATTCCTTTGAAAAGAGCTCGTTTTTATTTTAATTGAGCCTCATTGTCTGTGTCTGGTGTAAAAAAAAAGTTATAAATTAAAAAGTGTCGAATTGGATCATGTTGATATATGTTCAATAAGCATAGCCTGGGCACTATAATTATAGTATGCAAGCCTAAAAAGAAGGCCTAAATAGCGTCAGAAAATTTAGGGATCTTGGAAACAGGATAATGATAGAGCCTAGAGCCTTGTGTTAGAGCCTAGCTGTAGTTTTCGGACTGCAGCTCGTATTAGGCTGGCTCGAGCGGTGAAGGACCACCCTCTCACAGAAGACCGACGTGTAGTAACCAAATTCATTTGGTTATGTTCCGTCGGTGAGTGAGAGAATCCGAAAGCCCAACCCCCCTCCCCCCTGCCAAACATGATAGCGATGCCTCCAAAAAGTATACCCCAGGAGGGTACCGGCTTTGATGGAGCCGGGGACCCCCTCCCCGAGCAAAATCGGGGGAATGATCCTCGGATTTTGCTCGGGCTGCCCGTCGTATCTGTGGCGGGCAAAGGCTCGCCTTTTGTGTTTTCTGAGGGCAAACAACGGCAAACAGCGGCACCCTGCACCACTCTAGATGTGGACTTTTGCAACATCGGTCGGGACCTGTCTGTATTCTGGCTGCGCGTGGACATGGACGACGACGTCAGAGTCTACGCGTGCCTCTACAGGTCCCATAGTGGTAATGCAGAAACGGATCAACTCTCTGGCCATGTTCAGGCGAAGATTGACGATCTGCTTTCACAGACTCCCTCCGCCGAAGTCTTAGTCCTCGGGGACTTCAATGCGCACCATGCCGATTGGCTAGGGTCACGTACAACCGACTACACAGGGAGATATGTGTTTAACTCTGCTCTGGCAAATGGTCTGTCCCAGCTGGTAAAGACGCACACTCGTCCACCGGACGTGGACAGCCACACGCCCTCTTTGTTGGATCTTCTGCTGACTACACATCCAGAAAAGTACCAGATCACTGTCGAGGCTCCCTTAGGTTCCTCTGATCACTGTCTGGTACGGAGTGTAGTGCCCATTCAACGTCCTGCGATTCGACGCGTTTGGCACTACAAGTCAGCAGATTGGGATGGAATGCGGTCTTTTTTTGCATCTTACCCATGGGGGCCGATTTCTTTCCCTTCCAATGACCCTAGTGACTGCGCTGCGTCTGTAGCTGATGTGATACTTCAGGGCATGGAACTTTTTGTACGAAGCTCTGTGGTACCACTTGGCGGCAGATCGCGGCCTTGGATTGATGCGTCTGTCAGGGCTGCAGCAGCTGGCAAACGGCAGGCTTATCAAGCTTGGGCTAATGCGTTAGTCACTAAGGATCCGAAATCTAGAGTTCTGAAGAGGAAATACAACTGTGCCTCCAGATTCTTCAAACGGCAAATCGCTAGAGCAAAGTTCAAGCATGTCGTCAAAATTGGGAATCAGCTGGCAAAGTACCCGCCTGGCACGCGCAAATTCTGGGCGCTATCCAAGGGCACTCTGGGCAACTTTAGCCAGCCGTCCCTACCGCCGTTGCACATAGGGAATGACTCTCTGGCCCACACGGCAAAAGAGAAAGCCGATCTCTTGGGCACTCTTTTCGCCTCCAACTCAACTTTAGACGACCAAGGGAAGACACCGCCTATCATCCCGCGGTGTCAAAGTTCAATGCCGGAAATAGTTTTTTGACAAAAACTCATCTGAAAAGCCCTCCTTTCCTCGGAAGTTCATAAGTCGAGGAGGCCAGATGGTATCTCCCCAGTTGTGTTACGAACATGTTTCCCTGAGTTGACTCCAGTGGGCTTAGCGAAAGTTTATGCAAGTGGATCACCAGCTTCCTCACTGGGCGGAGCATACAGGTCGTTCTCGACGGTTTTTGCTCGGACCCCAAGCCCGTAAACGCTGGTGTAACCCAAGGCTGCGTGCTATCCCCAACTCCGTTCCTCCTGCACATATGTTGGATATTTCCAACGTACATTGTTCTGCGGATGACAGCACTGGGGATGCGGTATATTCCGGTCGTGCAGGTCTCTCTCGGGAAAACTTCGACGAGTGCCGAAAGAAACTTGTGTCTTCAATAGAGACCTCCCTGGGGATGTTCTCTGAGTGGGGTGAACTGAACCACGTTCAGTTCAATCCCCTTAAGACACAGGTTTGCGCGTTAACCACTAAGAAAACCCCATTTGTCGTATCACCGCTCTTCGAGAGCACTTCTCTTATTGCCTCGCCAAGTATCAGAATACTGGGTCTCGACATTTCGAGCGATTGTCAGTTTCGTGGTCATCTGGAGAGCAAGGCCAAGTTGGCCTCGATGAAATTGGGAGTGATCAATAGAGCGAGGCAGTATTTCAAACCTGGCCAAAGACTTGCGCTCTATAAGGCGCAGGTCCGGTCTCACATGGAGTACTCTCATCTCTGGTCCGGATCACCCCAATATCAGCTTCTACTATTTGACCGCGTACAACGGAGAGCCGTTTGGATTGTCGGGGACCCAGTGCTCTGCAAACGGCTGGACTCTTTGGCATTGCGTAGAGACGTGGCTTCTTGGTGCGTCTTCTACCACATTTACAACGGGGAGTGTTCCGAAGAACTATGCGATGTGATGCCTACCGCCGAATTTCACTACCGCACAGCTCGCCATCGCCTCCTTTATCATCCATACCACCTGGACGCGTGGCGATCTTCAACTATGCGGTTTTCAAGGACTTTTTTCCCACGTACCACTCAAATGTAGAACTAACTTCCTTCGGTGGTATTTCCAGATCGATACGACATGGGTACCTTCAAAAAAGGCATATATTCCTTTCTCCAAAGCCGGCAACGCTCTTGTGAATCCTCGGGTGTTGCAAGAGTTCATGGGCGGCGGTGATCACATACCAACGGTGACCCGCAAGCTCGTTTGCTCTCCATTAAAATAAAAATAAATAAATAAATAAATAAATAAATAAATATGTCTCAGTTTCAAGTTGTATGACGGCTATAGGTCAGAAATGGGATATTTAAAAGATAAATAAATTATTACATAAGCGTTTTAAATCTAAATAATAAAGTAATATACCAATCTTCTCCATTCTCCCCATCTATTTTCGCTACTGAATACATCTTAACAAAGTATTATGTGTATGTTATTATGAGAAATGTTCATTTATAAATTATAATTCGTGGTTTCACTTCTTTAGGTAGTTGGTACATAAAATCACCTTTTCGAATAATATGATAAAAATTTACAAGTATAAGGCATATGACAAAATATATTATTAATTTATAGTTTAATATTTATGGCTCCGACCATCAAATGGAAAAAGATTTATGTGATAATATTGTTGTTCGGAGTCTGGGTATTGTTGTTTTATTTGTTTTGTTATTTGTGTTTATAAAATTCTAAACTATCCGGGGATAATTCCATAGAGCGGAAAAAGATTCTAAAATAAATATAATTTTTCATTGAATCTAAAATGCTGCTTCCTTCTATTAGGTTGAATATCAAATTAGCATCCGAAATATTCTCAATAGGATATTCGCAGTTATTTCAACATTTATGATCAGTTTTGGTAATCATAATATTTAATCTGTAACTTATACAATTAGCAAGCATTAAAATTATTGCCTAAAAATAAGGATGCAATTTTTTTATAACATAATTAAACTCTAAAACTATACGATATATATTTAAAATAACTTATTAAGTACTGTGTATTGAACGGTATTGATTCTGTATAAATTACTTACTCGATATCGATCAGAGTCATCAGACTGGGACGATGCCAAAAAAAACGTGTAGTGTGTTACGTAGAAATACATGCATATTGTACATCATACATACGATTACACATCTTGAATGTTTTATTTATAAGCAGTATTAGGCTTTGGATATTCTGACGTCTTTAGATTACGTACGCATATTTTATTTATATGGAGGATAGCAAATTAATAAATCTTTTAATTAATTTAAACTCCAATCCCAAAGAATGGCCAGTGTTAATAAACAAAAGTAGATGAATATAAAAGTCTTACTTGTAAGTAATTAAATGTACTTATTACATTTTATTATCTCAAAATTATTCTAAATGTCAATGTATAATTATATGTTTATTTTATTTAAAGTGTTTCTAATTATTACTTGGATATTATCTATCCCAGTATTATACAACAAGATTTAAGATGCCGTGTTGGTATCGACAGCACAATGCTTGAAATGACTACAAGATGTTGAGATAAAAGATGTCTCTCACTTTTATCTTGATCAAATATAAACATTACTGAACTGTTTTGTACTATGATGTATCTTTAAAATAATATATCATTATCACGCTTTAATAAGATTGTTTTGTAAATAAATATATATATCTGTAAATAAAAATGGTACTTCACTTTTGCAGTTTCTATTATTATAAACAGATGTCTTGTTAAGATCATTAACAAGATTTCTCTTAAACATAAAATAAATAAATATTATTAATAAATATTTTGGTGATAATTTATTATTATTATTACTTAAAATTAAATACATATAATTAACTATGAAAACAAATGAAATACATAAAGTGTCCTAAACAAAGTACATTTGTATGTAAATAAAAATGTTTCATACATATTATTATAATATTATTTGATGTCTTATAAATAAGAATATAAAAGAAACCAATAGGAGAATCCTTATTGCATTTAGATTTTCTGAAGTAAAAAATAAATAAATAATAATAATTACAGCTTAAGCCAGTTCCGTAAATTATTTGCCAAAGATCTGAGTAGTGTTGTTGACAGAAGTTCGGCGGTCTTGTATAAAAACTTTATAAAATTAGTAGCCATATTTGAACATTATTATTATAACCATATGAATTATGAATAAATAAAAATTAAAACACGTGAAAATGCATATTTCGAAATTATATTTCCTGTAATTTATGATAGTTTATAATTGAAAAAAATCCATTCTATTATTACCAAATAACAAAAAACTAATAAAGTTCGTCAATAGTTTCATCTGAGGAAAAAAGAAAATTGACCGACCAATAAAATAGAAAACGGCGCTAAACTGATTTATCTTTCCTATTTATATGTTTATTGAATATTTACAATAATTCAGGGCCCCTAAATGAAATGAAATGAAATACCGCTGGCGCACTAGAGCTTGTCAAAATTAATTGAGAGCTTTATATTTTTTGCATAATCGAGAACCAGTGAAGAGACTTATCCACTTTTCACATCGAATTTAATCTCGTGCTGCTGTTTAATCCATACCATTTATTAATAGCTAGGATTCACAACATTTCCACATTTAACTGAATATCCCATAATATTTAAATACTTGAATACAGTTGGTTTAATGAAAAACGTTACCAGATTTTGTGCGTTTTAATTTATATATTCATAAAACTTTATTAATATATGCGTGCATACTGAATGTATACATCTTAATAAATAATTAATGATTGTGTCCAGGGTTTTTGAAAATTAAAAAGTAAAATACATATTATAATAAGGCAAAAATTTTATGAACGTTCATACAAAATCAAACATGAGAAATATGACAGATTTGAAAATCATTGCAGACATTGAACTCCGAGATAAATCTAATAAAAATGTTAATGTTTAATTTGATCGACGTCCACTGTATATCTAATATAAGCTGGATTCCGAACCCAGCAGAGTGCGACCAATCATAGAGGTCATCGAATAAGTAGGGTCTGCAAAATATCATCTTATCTTAAGGGCATATATATTAAAATAATATAGCAATATAAATAAATATATAACAAGAAACATATTAATAACACTATGTTGTGGTAAAAAAATACAATAATATATATTTTTTCACCATCATTTATCTTTTAAATTAAGCCAACGTTATTAAAATACGAAAGGTGAGATAAGCTACAATAATATCGGCTCTGAACAATTAATTGTAATTATGTATTGAGGTGTACTGAACCAGTGTTATGGCTTTGTAGTGATTCACACATAAATGTAATAATTGTAAAATTTTAAAGCTATTGTTTATAACGATAAAGATAATTTATTCTGAACACATACTAACATGTCAACCATACTATCGTGGATATGGTGTTCTCTTTCGTATGTCATAGTCAATTTATAAACATAAACCTATTAACTCTATCATAGAAACATGAAGTTATATTAGAAGATATATGGTCGGTTATTTTCTTACCGTTAACAAGTCTCCGCTATACAACCGATTTAGGGATAGGCTTTAAAATTAAAATATATGGATAAATCAGTCTTTCAGGAGATTTCATATTTGCTTCAATATAATTTCAAATATAAAAAATACATCACATTTAAAAACTTGAAAAGTTAAATTATAATATAAAGTCTAATAGTATTGTTTCAAATCATTTTTTTAAATCACAACGTATTGCTTTAAAGAAAAATCTCTTAATTTCCAAAAAAGGACAAAAGATAATATCAGTTTCTTATTTTAACCTAAACAAATGTGCCTTTATAGAGAACTTTATGATTGATTTAGCACCATTTGGTATAATTTTAACGTCAACGGCCTAATGTAAACAGTAGGGGTGAATAAAAGTGAAACTATTAAATTATAATAATAGGGTTCTGAGGTAAAATATTAAAACCATTTTTGAACTTGTTATATATATGTTTTTAAAAGTTGTCTTAACGGATAGGATCTTATATATCTATAAGTATACAAAGTTTTTGGTTTATTAATAGCAACACCTGATTAAGGAAGATAGATTAATGGTTGGGCTGTGGTTAGAATCACATTAGGATCTTTCGTCACTATAATCGTACTATAAGGAAGAGTTTGTACTTAATCTAAAGAACTGGATAGATTTTCTCGTAATTGTCACAAATGCTTACAATTATTGAGGTTACTAGAGATTTTCAATAAATTTATTCGATTAAATTTGATATATTTTTATTAAACGAATAATTTCTTGAAGGTAAAAATATATTTTGTTATTGGTAGGCTCATGATAGCTCATGATATTCTATGTTTTTCATAAATGGTGAATAGAACCGTCATTTCATTGTAAAATACTAACCAATGTATAACACCAATTAAGCAAGCATAACATACTCGTAGCTTACATCTTTTTAAAATAATCAAATTATATAACTACACTAAACATTAGTAATATTTGTAGGCTGTTATAGTTTTGTTTTATTGAAGGAACCCATAGTTCCATTTATGTGTAATGAACACTTCAATGGCTTTTGTAACGTGACTCAACCGTCACGAAATCTAAAATTTGTATTAACTGAGGGTGAGCTCCAGTCACCCTAATTTACGAATTTTCGCGTGTTAAGTCTCACGCGTTGTATAATTACTAATATTGCAAAATTAATGTTTAGTACAAATATTATTAAAATATTTTGTATTACCAGTTTTGGTAATGGATTGCATACAAAAACATCTTTTACGATATATAATAACCAGTGAACCACAAAGGGTTTTATAAAGTATAACTAAAGTATACAAAGTACGCCAGGTACCGAGACAATGACCTTCAACGCAGCTGTCATTCCGTCAGACTATTAGGTATAAAGACTAGGTAGGATTATATATATAATTAAATTCATTGAAACGAGTAGTTTGATTGATATATAAGGAATACAGTAGTTTTAATTGGTACAAGGAATTGAAGGTTATTTGAGTGCAGACATCTCATGTTTGTTTTTGGTCCGTTTCGAAGAAATTTTCATTCTATGTTTATTTAAAATATATAATTTTCAAGAAAAGTAGCTTATAACAATACTGGCCTACAATAAAATTTTGTTGGAATTAATTAAATTATATATTCGACAAGATTAAATAGAAAAAAGTCATGGTAAATCGAAAATCTTTAGCAATGGCTGAAGTAATAATAAACACAACTAGTTTTGGCCGTGGCTTCTCTCACGCTTTGTTCGAAATTCGTTGGTAGGCTCCAACTTCAAACACGACTTTATGAGCGGCGGCTTTTTCTCATGTCGCCCGTAATGTGTAGGACCGCCCTACACTCTCTAAGAATAAAGATTTTTTTAAAACACTATATACTAACATTTTCTTAGTATATAGTAATTTTTATCAACATAAAACGGATCTTGTTATAGACAGACAGACAGAAAAACAAAAAAGTGTATTTCAAATCATTATAAAGCGATTATTTAAATTAATATGAAATATAAAAATGTACATAACGCAAACAATTTATATGTAAATATATTATAAGATACATAATATAATTTATTCTTGTAATATTGCAATCAAAGGTCATTGTATATGCTAATAGCGGATATCACCAATGACCTGTATTATATTAAACAAGATATGTAATAAATCAATTTGGTTATTCGGTACAGTGTGATACGATTACACAGAGTATTGAATTTTAATTTCGATCAATATTCAATAATTTTCATTAATAATATCATGAGTACTTACTGAATGTAGCAATTGACATATTTCATTTCAATTATATTAATATTAATATTAAATTTACATTTTATTATTTTTATTTTCTTACAAATGATTAACCCGATGAAATGGAAAGGAATTACTATTAATATAAGTTAAAATTTTAATTTTAAAACAATCAACTATCACAGACAAAGGTTTCTGACAATCACAAAAAATCTAATATATTTTCGTACTTTCATCTTCAATATATCTAAACAATCACCATTTCAAATATATATATCGAAGGTGGAATTAATACAGACTGTTTTTGTAAAAGATATTTAATTATAAGTATTATAATTTAAATACTTTACACATAAGCCTACGACCTAATTACGACTGAAAATAATGAAAGGTCTTTTAATACGTAGGTACTAGTAAGTACTACATTTTAATATTTTCTATTTACTACAGAGTTTACACGCTAATAAAAATATGAGTTTATATTTGTATACTAAGAATATTTTACGTAAAATTTTTATTACTTATAATAAACACTCATTCTTTATCACCATTAATTAACTTATATATATGGTGATTTTTTATGTTTGTACTTTGTCTGCCACTGCTATAAAAATTTGAAGCCTAGATTATTTCATTTATATCTATATAAACTTCTAACGTTTGGCCTTTTATAGTCACACTAGCGTGATTGATGACACCTGACATTAATAACGTGACACTTCCACCACCCCATCATTATATGTTTGTGATTATTTAATCTGATTCGAGATAACTTTGACTACATATATATATATATTTTGAATTAAGATAAATATATTTAGATACAAAAGAACTCGCTTTGAAATCGTTTATTTTATTTCGAATGTATATTTAAATTACTACTTCTATTTCACAAATTAATTTCGCCTTTATTTTAAATGTTATTTCGTACATTTAAAGTGTACAAATACTGTAATATAGTACATTTAAATCTAATGAATATAATTGATATTACGTCATAAGAAAAAATTAACCCGATTCCTGCTGTAAACATATCGTCATCGGGAATATAATTTTCATTAATCTGACGTTCTCGTGATCTCCGTTATTTAATAAAAGTGATGCCGGTCCGTCAAGTGGTCAAGTCAAAGTGGTCCGGTCCGTGATGCCGGTAAATGTGTTGAATGCAATAGGAGTAGCCTCAAGGCTAGCAGGAGGTCTCTCTCCTTGTAATTCTGTAACTGGTTACATATAACACAGCTAAGGGGATGAAGGCTATAATTAACTCACGGCTGTCTCGATATCTTTCGTTATCTCTGCACATATTCGTTGACCCGACGTCTGATGTTCCATTGATAAACGCCTTGACAGTATGATTGATGAAATGTCGCAAGAACAAATGACGTAATAATCGATAATTTCTCATCGGCTTTTGATGGATTAGTTTACAGTCTGGTTTATTTTTATTGTAATTGTGAAACTTGCTAGAAGAAAACTTTGACTTAATAACAGAAGTAAACTTTGACTTTCTTCACAGAGTAATAATTACTATTATTATTGAAGCGATTTTTATAGTCAAAGTAGAATTAAATGTGAAATATATATATATTTTTTTAATAGAATAAATGTTAATATATAAAAGTCTATCCGTAGTCACAACTTATGTTTGCAAAAATTAAGCCAAGGAAATCTTGAATATGTAATATTAAAATATATTACTTAGGCTAATATTTATAATAAATTTCTAATAATGAAATAAAAAAATCTAAAAGTCGCATGAAATAAGGAGATTTAACAAATCGTATTATTATTTTGATAAAGAGCGCTGAAGTAAATGTTTAACTATTTAACGTAAGAAACCATTCGAATAACCGTGGCAGAAAAAAATACAATACGTAATTTTTATTATGATTATCATTCTATCATAACAAGAATAAAAACAGGCAAGTGAGATCGAAGTAGAAGCTGTAAGTATAATAAAAATGGTTGAATCTTTTATCTGTTTATTTAAATTATTATAAATTATATACCCCCAAAATCTATCAAATTAACTGTGATATAAATGTATTTCGAAAATGTCACTTAACATATATTCTTCTCCAGACCACTTCCGACATTTCTCCACATGTCACATCTCAGCTTTTGTTAGACCGTGCATGATTTTAAATAAACATTTCATTCGAATATATTTTGCTCGTGACTGCGTTCATGACCTACGATCGATTGTAAAGTTACGCTACCAGAAATTTAATGAAACTACTTCGATTTCAAGTTGAACTAAATGGAAGTTCTAATTAAAGTTCTGGCAATTGTTTTGAGTGATTTCCAGTCATATCCATAAAACAATACAAAAATTCACTTTAATCATTATCTACGAAGGGTAATAACTAATTAAAATCATCAATAGTAATCCCTTAAAAATTTAAGAAAGGTGAATATAGCATTTTTTTTTTCAATTTAATAATGGATTTACTGCTCCTTTCTAAAGTACTTCGAGAAATGACGTCTTTAGTATTAAGCATCTTAACCTTAAGTTTCTTATGGAATATTGGAGATATCTATTTTATGTGAGTGTCTGCTAGCCCTACACGCAAGTATAAAATACGTCAAGGAGTAGGTCCTTTCCTTTAAGTACATTCCAACTAACAAGTAGTATTATTTCCTTTAAAATATTAGCATTCCTTATAATTTACAGATATAAAAATGAATCCCATTTTTAATCAATCTTATGAATAACACACATAAATATTAAACGCTTACTGTAATTGTAGTAATTTAATACATTTTCTCAAAGATATCTCATAGATTATATTCATATTCATAATGCAACTTTTATTAATAAATCAAAACAAAAATTAGAAGATTTATTCTCCAAAATTTTTAATGTTTAGATATTAATAGTCCAAAAAGAACTATATAAGAGATATTTTTTATCTATATTTTAGATTGACATGTTATAACTAATTATAGGTTGCATTTTTATAATGGTTTTCTTGTCAATTGTTTTGTTATGTTATAAAGGTATGTCTTTTAAAAATCAGGATTATATTCTCATTGATGACATTACAGTGATGGCAGCCAATTGGGCTTAAGTTGCCGTCGACACTGAATTCTTTTGAATATTGACAAAATAGCTAATGAAGGCGGCTTACCACTTGTAGTTTATTACACAATGGGCCGGCTTCGACAGTTTAATCATTACTCATGTCAAAGCTGACCACGAAGAGAATTTATCTGTTGAATATAAGTAAATATTTCCTTAGACATCACTGGTGTTCATTAAATAATATCAATATATCGATAGCTCGTAACTTTGATTTATAGGTATTACATTGAAGTTTACAATTATATTCTGATAAGTGAAGTTAAAGATATTTTTAAACGTATTTATGAGAAATATTTCCATTTTTATTAGTAAAACTTAAAAAAAAAACATTCTAAAATTCAAACTGTTACCCTTGTACCAAATACCTTGGGCTAAGTCCTTACTTAGCCCAAGGTATTTGATACACGTACCGGAATATTTAAAAGTATCTTCTCTTTATATTTATTTATTGTATTATAACTATTTGTTCATCACCATCATCATTCTTCAGTATCATCTGATCCTATTTTTTCTGATCAATGCATCATGACAATCTCTATAATATGACAATGAATTTATAATATAACATGAAACATTGTACCAATGGAAGACTTTAATGTGAATATATGAGCTACAAAATATAAATAATGCTTATTCTTGAAACAACACACAGTTTAAAAAAGTGATAGGGGCTAAGATTAGTATTGAACTTGCATTCAAAATTAAATCATAATTAATAACTTTAAGAAAAAATTAAACCGAAGACGGACTTAACGTTCTCCAAATGGGCGATAACGAGATAGATTATCTCCTAATCAACCGATCGGATACTTATATATACGTATGAACATTTTTTAAACCTTGAATCTTAATAATCTGACTGTCTATTGTGTCTGACCATAGACTAATCAGAGAAATTTACAAGTAACCAAAAAATGAACCTATAAAAAAAAATAACTATATACAATGACAAACGTCAAACATCCACTTACTAGAGAGGGCATCATGTGCATTCGACGTAATCTCCTTTGAAAGTTAGCAGAAATTACCTTTGAAACAAACATACATTCGCTGAAAGTGACGTGATAGTTCAAGCAAAAAGGGTGGAATATCTTATATATACATATTAGATAATATGGTAAACGGTGTACTCTGAGAGACGAGCTGCCAGTGATAATAACAAGACAGTGGAAATGAACAGATCAGAGATATAAGGTTAGATGAATACATGACGCAGTCCACACGAGAATTACCAAGAAACAATAAAAATTTAAATTTGAAACGAACAATAACTTCTAACAAAAACAAAACTATTAAACAACTCAAAGTAATTACAATAACATAAAATAAGTAAATATTAAAACTTTATAATTAAATTTGAGTGTGCAGAAAAGAATTAAAATATTTATATATGAGTATTTTTATAACAAGAACTTAAAAGCATATTTGAAATTGTAAAATCCACAATAAGTTTTATTTACAGAATGAACAGTTGTAACTAAACATTTTAACAAGTTCAAAATATCCCTATTCCAGGTTTTGTTACTAGACTGAAGCTCAACAACTTTCAGTAACTCAGTAAATAACACTTGGAATCTGGTTAACATGCAACGCTAATCAAATGTACTTATTTATAAGTATAGTTTATGTAGTTTGTAGATATTGTTAAGCTACCTCTTACGAAGTGTGTAAATGAAAATTTCAATAGGTTCTATTACACTAGCAATATGAAAACACAAATATATAGGTGCATAAGTATATATATAGAATTCTTTGAAACGTGCTGAAATGCAAAAATAAAGTTTTAAAATTGTATTTTTTGTCTATTAGTAATTATCTTAGGTCTTAGAAAAAGTAAAAAAAAACATAAAAACTAAAAACATAGAACAGTAAATTTATTTAATATGCCGCTTCTATTGTACATGATTGGTCATTAGAGTCTGGCCTTTTTAGAGAGATTAGCAAGAAAATATTGAATATATATTATAATATGATGACTATATTTCCCATACTACGCACAAAAGTAGTTGTTTTGAATGTTCTACAACAATTTGCAGACAATTGTAAGTTGGTTTAATAAACCGTATAATATTACATAAATTGGGTTACTGCAGTGCAGTTAAATTTATGGTTTCACCGGTTCCCCAGCATTTAATTCAGACAATGTAATAGACTGCTTATAGAAAGTACTGTACTGAAAACATTTTGGATTTACTAATAGTTTATTTTCTTCGGTTGGGACAAGTTTACGATCTTCATTCTATTTTTATAAAGGAATAACAAAATTAAGGTTGTGACGGTTCAACCTTTTCCTTAAAAAAATCCGTGCCCGCAGGGGGACACGTGTGGGTAGACCTCGTGTGTAACTCGTTTAAAATATAATTCACTACCTAAGAATAACACATGATGCTGTTGTTTACATCAAAAATTTTCAAGCAAAAAGCGGTTTTTATTTTTTTTCTCGGAAAGGTATATTTTTTGGAAATACTTTTGATACCTAAAATTAGAGTAAAAAATAACCTTTCTATTAAAAATATTTGCGAGGAGGGAATGTTTACCAGAAAAAAGTTGCCGTGATTTTACCTACCTTAAATTTTCAAGCTAAAAGTGGTTTTTTTTTTTTTCTCGGAAACGGTACCTTTTACGGAGAAACTTTTAGTACCTAAATTTAGAGTAAAAAATAACCTTTCTATTATAAAATAGTTGTGATGTAAGAATGTTTACCAGAAAAAAGTTATGATTTTTTTCCCAAAAAGTTTCGGTTTTTTTAATCCCACCCCTAAGTTATTGAAGTTAGGTTTTCGGTTTATCTACATTAGTTATAGGTATTCATCAAAGACATCATATGATATGAACGCAAATGATCTTCTTTGTATAGGGAAAAAGTTATGGTCGAAAAACTGAAATAAAATAAAATTTCATTAAATGCTATATGTTAAATACGTTGCTTAAAATTTAAATAATTAACTTTATATAAAACGTATGCTTTACTAGAAAAAGAAAAACTATTTTCAAATTAGATAGTATAGCTATTTTAATTTTGAGTAAGCACTCATAATATTAATTGAAGCTGGGAAGCTACATAGCCGACTATGTTTCGTTTTACTATTATACTGCAATTTGCAATTAACTTCTTCATACCGCACAAATAATTTTTATAAGCTACTACTTCATTTTATTAATGTTGAATTTTGCTTACATTTTATCATTAATATTATTCTAGTATAAAATAGTGTTATTTCATATGGTACTTTAATGGCATTAGGTCGCAAATGATCCACCTAATTACGTTTATGAACGATTACGTACATAGCCCATAGATATTTACTCGTAGGACTTGCCAAATATAAAGACTAAACACACAGAGGAAAGGATTTTGTTTGGTTTGAACCACCAAGGTTTGAACCACCAGCACTCTCATACACAGCACGAAACGTAACTATATTAGCTACTTTATACCGACCGTCTGTAACAGAGTAGTTTTGACCCGGTAGTGCAAGGCTGATTAGTGGCTACGTTCTTATTATTACAGCTAGTTTGAACCACCTGTATTTTATATTTATATATATGTATGACAAATAATATATATCAATATGTGATATAACCTATCTCATTCCCTAAGAAATTAGTAAGGTTAAGTTAACTTTGTACATATTAATAAGTAATTATTTATTAATTTTAATTAATTAAGTAATTTAAATTATTAATAAGTAACAGTCGTTATTTAATACAAACATTGCACTGTTAGATTCTTATAAAATTATAATTCAGTTTCAGAAAGTACTTATATTAAATATATTAACAACATCTTCTCTAAACGTCTGTTAAAAAAATGATCTTTGTTAGAATTATTTCATACTAATATAATTACTATTAAAATTATAGTTTAGTCAAGATAATTGTTACGAAGTTTATTTGTTTCTAAATGTAATAGATTCCATTATTGCATTGCTTTGCGGTGCAAAAGGTAGGTGTATAATAGTGACAAAATTATGTAGTATTAATTAATATAAAAATAATTTGAACCACCTACATCTTCAAGCCAAACTTATTAGTTTCCAAGTTGTAAACACAAATAGTAGCTTCAATAAGTCTACACAAATATAAACGGATTTGTGAAACAGTATCAATCAAAATATCTGAAAGAAGTGAAATAAAGTTAATCTATGCGAGTCAATCCATTTATCCCCAGTCGTTTCTTTTCGTTTTCCAAAACATTACCATAACAATTTTCATTAATATACTAAAAAACCGCTAGTTTATAATTTCGTATTGATTTAATCTTACAAGAATCACATGGAAATTGTCTATTATATTAAATATCATTGAAGTTAACAAGGTTCCTTATTTTTAACAAATATAACCTAAATTTTATCTTATTTTGTATCCTTTTACTATTATATTATTATTTCTTAACAAACCAAGTACGCATATTATGAAAAAGTTTTCGGTCACAAATATAAGAATAATCAATACACCAGGGCTGCAATAAAATGTAGAAACCTAACCACACATATAAAATAGCGACATGAATAAAATTTCGATATACTAGTATTTCTAAAATATTAACTTTTGTACTGCATTTCAATATACGATCGCATTATGAACATTACGAACACACAGCGAACTTTGCAATGCATACCAAATGCATTGCTCTGTAAGCATTATCATCGAGTCACGGAATAGTTTGCATCGATATATTGTTTTCAATTTTGAGTCATTATTTACTAGTGCATTAAAGTATTATGAAAAGTAAACTGGTCTGTAACATAAAATAAAATAACACAGTTTCTCGAATTGTGATAAGTTAAAAATATATAAAATAAAATTTTAGAAGTTATGCTTATGGAATAAATGTTAGCTAATGAAGATACAACAAAACAGAGCGGTGGGTGGATTAATTGCTAGTATTAGTTACATTTCTTATAGTCTTATTACTTGCTATATGAAGGCATAACACCTCACAATCTGTAAACCAATCAACATTGTGTCAGGAGGCTTTATGATGATATAATTAGACATTATTATGTTATTTATTGCATATAACACGTAACTTGTTGGAAAATTGTAAAGTAAATTGTTTTTACAAATATTTTTTTTATAATATATTAATTTAAAAACTCATTACTTTTTATTTTCAATTGAATATACTTATTACTAACTGGCATTAAAACACATTTTGACACGTTTCTTTCGCAAGAAGGGAAACTTTTGTTATTTTTTTTTATTTTTGGGGATTTTTGTTATTTTTTTTTATTTTTTCCTATTACAAATAGTAACTTTTTATTCCAATCTTAATATATGTACTTATTGGTCTGGCAATAAATTCAGGTCAAATTTTCTACCGAGAAAGTTTTGTTCGAGGGCATTCCCGACAGTAAGAAACTGCTCAATACATCTGTAAAATGTAAATGTAAGATGTAAATTAAAATCTATGATTTAAATTAAAAATATTATCCGAATGAAACAGGTCTTCTTTAATTTAAATCATTTTTGTAGGTGAAGCATGTTTAAGAAATTGTTGTTACATAAAACTCTTTAAAAAAATATACAATTTTCAATCCATTAATACGAGCAAGACTCAAATGGACGAATTCTGGAAGCCCATATATAGAGTAGTGGAAACTAAGCTATCGGGTCTTTATCTGTCATGCATAACAAATTGAATTGAGTACGGACTAAAACTTGATACCATGTAATATTTAAATCAATAAGTAATTGATTATATTTCTAATATCTTAAATTATATATATATATATATATATATATATTGTTTTATTTAATATTAAGTGTTAATAATTTCATGAGCTTGTAAAAAATGTTTAATTTAAAAAAGATAATTGTTTTTTCATTTAAAGCTGTTGCAAGTATGGCCAAGGGGAGATTAAAAACACTGGCTAACAAGGCTCAGGCTTTGTAAGAAGCTACAGTGATTTGAATGAATTATTTAGTATAATGTTTAGCTCATTGTTACATAATTCATGTATTTGCAACTTCATTATAATTATAGTCAAAACAAAAATAGTGGACTTTTTCACTATGAACACTATTTTTTTTTATTTAAGAGGTGGGCAAACGAGCTGGCGGATCACAGATGGACGTGATCACCGCCGCCCATAAACTCTTGCAACATCCGAGGATTTACAAGAGTATTGCCGGCCTCGTAGTTAGGAGTAAACGCCTTTTTTGAAGGTACCCATGTCGTACTGATCTGGAAATGCCGCCGAAGGGAGTTCGTTCCAGAAGCGAGTGGAACGTGAAAAAAAGAGCCTTGAGAACCGCACAGTGGAGGATCGCCACGCATCCAGGTGGTAGGGATGGTAAAGAAGTCGATGGCGCGCTGTGCGGTGGTGAAATTCGGCGGCAGGCATCAGATCGAATAGTTCTTCGGAACACTCCCCGTTGTAAATGCGGTAGAAGACGCACAAAGAAGCCACGTCTCTACGCAATGCCCAAGAGTCCAGCCGTTAGCAGAGCTCCGGGTCCCCGACAATCCGAACGGCTCTCCGTTGTACGCGGTCAAATGGTAGAATGGTTAGAAACACTGCCTCGCTCTATTGATCACTCTCAATTTCTTCGAGGCCAACTTGGCCTTGCTCTCCAGATGACCACGAAACTGACCATAGCTCGAAATGTCGAGACCCAGTATTCTGGTACTTGGCGAGGCAACGAGGGGAATGCTCTCGAAGAGCTGTGATACGACAAATGGGGTTTTCTTAGTGGTGAACGCGCAAACCCGTGTCTTTAGGGGATTGAACTGAACGTGGTTCAGTTCACCACACTCAGAGACCATCCCCAGGGAGGTCTCTATTGAAGACACAAGTTTCTTTCGGCACTCGTCGACGTTTTCCCGAGAGAGAGAGAGACCTGCACGACCGGAATATACCGCATCCCCAGTGCTTTCATCCGCATAACAATGTATGTTGGAGATATCCAACATATCATTGATGTGCAGGGGGAACGGAGTTGGGGATAGCACGCAGCCTTGGGGTACACCAGCGGTCACGGGATTGGGGTCCGAGCAAAAACCGTCGAGAACGACCTGTATGCTCCGCCCAGTGAGGAAGCTGGTGATCCACTTGCATAAAATTTCGGGAAGCCCATAGGAAGGTAGCTTCGAAAGAAGCCCCTTGTGCCATACACGATCGCAGGCTTTCGCCATATCCAGACTAACTGCCAGACCCTCTCTCTTGCTTTCAATAACAGCTGCCCAGCGGTGCATAAGATATAGCAGAAGGTCACCAGCAGATCGACCATGGCGAAAGCCATATTGCCGGTCATTGACCAACTGGTGATCCTTGAGGTAAGTTAGGAGCTGTTTATTAATAATGCTCTCCACTACTTTGGAGAGCAGAGAGGTAATGGCGATAGGTCTGTAATTAGCTGAGATTAGAGACTGCGACTACGCCTTTAAGGTAGGAGTACCGAAATAGACGAGTTAGCACTGGAGTCAACTCAGAGGCACATGTTCGTAACACAACTGGGGAGATACCATCTGGCCCCCTCCACTTATGAACTTCCAAGGAAAGGAGGGCTTTTCGGATGAGTTTTTGCCGAAAAACTATTTCCGGCAAAAAGAGTGCCCAAGAGATCGGCTTTCTCCTTTGTGGGCCAAAGAGTCGCTCCCAGTATGCAATGGCGGTAGGGATGGCTGACAAAAGTTTCCAAGACTGGCTTTGGAAAGCACCTAAAACTTTCACACGGATACTTTGCCAGCTGATCCCCAATTTTGAGGACAAGCTTGAACTTTGCTCTAGCAATTTTCCGTTTGAAGAATCTGGAGACACGATTGTATTTCCTCTTCAGAACTCTAGAGTTCGAATCCTTAGTGAGTAACGTAATTAGCCCAAGCTTGATAAGCCTGCCGTTTACCAGCTGCTGCAGCCCTGACCGACGCATCAAACCAAGGCCGCGATCTGCCACCAAGTGGTACAGCAGAGCTTGGAACAAATAGTTTCATACCCTGAAGTATCACATCAGCTACAGCACGTGACCCTAGCATTCGGCATTGTGCGCATAGAAGTCCCCGAGGACTACGACTTCGGCGGTGGGAGTCTATGAAAGCAGATCGTCAATCATCGCCTGAACATGGCCCCAAAAGTTGGTCTGTTTCTGCATTATCACTATGGGACCTGTAGAGGCACACCTAGACTCTGACATGATCGTCCATATCCACGCGCAGCCAGAGTACAGACAGGTCCCAACCTTCAAAAACCTGAAGGCGACGGTAGCAGATTAGCCCTTACGAACACAGATACCCCGGCGTGTGGTATAAAATGGTGTTCTAGTTTATACCCGGGGTATGACAGTTCCGCTGTGTCGCTAGGTTGAGATATCTGCGTCTCCATCAGAAACAACAAGGCCGGCTGCGCCGTCTCTAGATGATAGTGGACGGCGTTCAGGTTGGAATGAAGTCCCTGGATGTTGCAAAAGTCCACATTTAGAGTGGGTCGGGGTGCCGCTGCGTTGACTCGTCGTTTACCCTCAAAAAACACAAAAGGCGATACTTTGCCCGCCTCAGATACGAAGAGCAGCCCGAGCAAAATCCGACAATCATTTCCCCGATTGTGCTCGGGGAGGGAGTCCTCGGCCTCATCAAAGCCGGTACCCTCCTGGGGTATATTTTTTTAGAGGTATCGCTATCATGTTTAGCGCAGGGGGGGGGGGGGGGGTTGGGCTTTCGGATTGTCTCACTCACCGACGGAACATAACCAAATGAATTTGGTTACTATACGTCGGTATTCCGTGAGAGGGTGGTCCTTCCCCGGTCGAGCCAGCCCAATAGGAGCTGCGGTCAGATAACCACAGCTAGGCTCTACTAGGCTCTTCAGTATACATATATATACATATATATATATATATAATTTCTTCAAACTATTATTCTAAGATGGGCGAACAGTAAAATGTTTTAAAAAGTATTGTTTAAGTTATGAACTATATTTATCACACGAAAAGCAGGAAATAAGTTTTAAAAAATACTTTCTGTATATATTTAGTTGAATGAACCAATAATTGTTTATATTTCTGTTAATTGATTTATTTTTGCGAGAGAACTTTAAACATGATAGCGTTTCCCACCTTCTTACTAATATAAAAAAATATATATATATAATAATAAAACTCAAAATAATAAACAATAAAACCGGTCAAGTCACTTTACCTATATATCAAAAAGTCTGCTCATAAATATAAAAATTTCAAAATAATATATTATTCGTGACTAAAACTTTATTTACTCATTATTGAGCTGAGCGTAAGCGGAGCTCTTAACCGTTTGGAAGGCATTTTTTTGTGTTTAGTTGTCTCCAGAATGCGACGAGATAATTAGCTAAAAATTTTCTCATGTATGTTTGAGCCGGACGCGGATGTTATAGCGAAAACAGATTGAAAAAATGTTTAGCCATTCAAAAGTTATTAAGAAAAGAAGAAAGGAGAGGGGCTCAGCTCAACACCCGCCGCGCACTGTTGGCGGATCCTAGTTTTAAACACTTGCAAGTAGTTTGAGTGCTGCCACTGCAGGGTAAACATACTTTTGCTTTTCTTATAACAAAATAATTGTCTACGCCGGAATTAGTTGGACATTATAATTGATGTTTTGTTAAATATTTACTTAATATTCGTTTATGGGAGTCTTTTTATTATTAAAATATTGTACACTTGGTTTTGGTTTTATCAGTTACTGTTAAGTAAGTCCTTTTAACACACTGTTCACGAACACTATACATTTTATATAAGTATATATTAGGATTATAGTAAATGCCTAAACAAAAATTGTTTTTGGGATAGCGGTTGAAAAACCTGAATCACATTTCTGAATATAAATTGCAGGGCGAGCAACAAAGATTCAGATAAATGCGTCCTGAAGGTAATGCATACGAAATACATTTTGAATGCAAAACGGAAACCTGATTAAAAATATATATATTTTTTTTATATTTATTGTAACTCACAATACTTACTTCGGATAAGATAGATTTCATTATTATATGATCCTTGTTACAATAGATAAGACTAAAACATAACCTGCATTTCCCGCTATTAAATATTATATGTGATTTATTATAAACTAATTTATATAATTCCAATATAATGACTGAATTTTTCTTTGAATAGTGACACGAGTTAAATCAATTAAATATAGTTTTTTTAATGTATACTACAAAATTGAAGAATATTTTATAAGTAAAACGTTTAGCAAAAATTCAATACTAAAATGTCGAAATATTTGAAGTAATAAAAATTGTTAGGAGTGTAATATTTTAGTCTAGCGCTGGTCTCAAGGAATAGTAAATAAGGGAATTCTACCACATATGTAGATTATATATGTATAAATTTTAAATGTCATTATTTAAGGGTTAAGAGTGATCCTCGAGTTAGATTTGGACAGTTTTATTAATGCAATGGAAAATAGACGTATATAAGTTAATATTTACGTTTCTGTACCATGGTTACAAAAGGTATTAAGTTTATTCCTACCAACTAACTTCTTACCTGCAACTTATATGTAAGAGAAACGCGATCAACTGGAATTAGAGTAATTATTTAAAAAATTTGGTAACATAACAATTTAATAATCAAATAATCTTGGTTCCTTTATAATATGTTTAGGGGTGTATCTATAAATCAAAATCTATTTTACTGCTATTAAAATGAATATAAAAATTAATAGTTTCCCACCTTCTTACTAATATAAAAAAATATATATATATAATAATAAAACTCAAAATAATAAACAATAAAACCGGTCAAGTCACTTTACCTATATATCAAAAAGTCTGCTCATAAATATAAAAATTTCAAAATAATATATCATTCGAAAGTCTTGATTATAAATGTTTCCTAATAATATTTTGGAACGAAGTTCCTTAACACGACTTACGAGTTCCTGGGATAATTCGTTCATTTAGATTATTTGCCTTGCGTACAGATTTCATTTAGAAATACATTTGTAGTTGAAGAAAAACGTAAGAAACTTCGTTCCTGACAGGGCTCCCCCGACTGCTGAGTTTTCCTTGAGCTGATCTTATTCTTTATTCGGATATTTTAAAATGGTAAATTTTATTTAAGTTTATTAATTTTTAAATCCGAAACTAACAGAGGTTAAGCATTATGGCATGACCTGTTTGTTACATATGGCCATATCAATAAACCTGGAATCAACATTTTTTTTACTTAATGTAATTTTTACAATTTCAATTTCCTCCTTCAGGCTGGTATTTTTTTTTATTTCTTCACTATTTTTTTTTAAACTTGCAAAACTGCTTCCTTACTTATTTATAGATATCTTCAATATAAGTTCAATTCACTTTAATCAATTACAATAAACTATAAAAAGAACTAATTAGGCTAATACTGATATTGAAATCAAGAAGTAGTTGATGTTAAAAATAGCTAATGGAGGCAGTTCACCACTTTCAGTTTATTACACAATCCGCTCACCTCGACAGTTAAACCATTACTCATGTCAATTCAGGTCAACAATATTTATTTGTGAGATTCTGAGCGGACCAGTCATTACAATTGTTTATCAAATTATGTTCTCTTTTTATTATCCTAAAAGACCCTAAAAATAGGTTTCTTGTAGGCAACAACCGACAATACCTAAAAACTAAAAAAAACAATTATATGGTATAACAAATAATAAATCGTTATTTGTTATACCATTGTTCCTAAAAGGAAACTTTACAACTTTCAATAACTCGGATATTTATAATAGTAGGAAACCGATGAGCATGAATTGAAATGTTATGCAAACTCATGTGTACCCATTTGTTACCCTTTCTAGTTATAGTCTTTAGTTATAGTGAATAATCAACTTTATAAATACATTATGTTAATATATTGAAATTACCTATTTCAGTTAACTTTTTAAATATAGCGAAATGTTAATATATTATTTCTCATAACATTTAAGTATAGTTAATAAGTAAATATGCAAATATGGTTGAAAACTTAAAATACCAAACATCTGCATATATAATAGATGAATGGAGATGAATTGTACATCCTTATTAACTTTTAAGCCATAAAAACAGCTACGGCATGTAATTAAATTAGTTAATATTCTACAGCACAGATTGTAATTTTTCAACACCTTCAATAGAAGATTGATTATTTGATTACATTTGACCGCCTCTTTAAAAGTAAAAAGTCATTTGAGAACTAATAAAATCTCTTACTATCTAATAATTATAGCAGGGACAAATCTAAAAAACATATATATTTTATAAGTGTAAATTTTATTCAATTTTGTGTCCAAAGATCGAAACTTCAAGTGTTAGTATCTGTCTGTCTATTAACGATTTTAACTATTTATAAGAATTTTATAATAACAAAGAAAACATACAATTTTCACAATATAAAACAGTAGTCTCATTTATTACTTTCTGATGCGAATAATTATTTTTATTTTCCTTTTGTAGCCCGCTTCCATGAGAGCAGTAATTGCTCAATGTTTGTTGTAGTGCTACAAGTCTTATATTTATACTTAATTATATGCTATTATTGTTATTCTATATATTTCTCTGTAATTATTTTTATATGATATATTCTTTGATACTTACCGTGAGAAATTGGTGCACATTCGCTACATACTTAAGATATTTTGAAAACTATAATATTTAATATTATTTTGCTATCCCCAACACTAGGCGCCGTAAAATAGGTAATTCCATTCGGGTTAATTGTATAAATTTCTACAATACTCTTCCCAACAAAGACTTAAATTTGTCACTAAACAAATTCAAAATATTAATTATAAGAAATTTATATTAACGACGCTATGGCCTGACAATAAATTGTATTGTAACGATTACTAGTAACCTACAAATTTTTTGCTGACGCTGTTTGTTACACTTGTTAGATTACGATACTTACGATACTTACGATACACTTATTTTAATACGAATGGTATTAAAATAAGTCCTCAACACATACACAAGTGATCATACACACGCAACATAACAGAAGTGATCACTTGTATGGCTCCAAAGTTGAAAAGATATAAATAAATAAATAATGGTGAGAAAAATTTATAATTTACAAGATTTATATTTAATAAGATTAAAAGTGCACCTGAGTAGTTTTCGAAGATATCTTGTGATCGTCACTGTCAAATGAGATGTAAACAAATATTTGCAGTAAATAGTTTGAGTTATCATTGCCTATCTAATATTTTATCAATTTTGAGTTGCAAAAAAATATATATCATACAGACGTTTTTGCTTACATATAGCAAAATCACAAGAGAATAGACGACAGAAATTAATTGAATTCGATCAATATCCTTATAATGATGTATGAGTTGCAAAAAGCATTGAATCATCACTTTTATGTCAAAATAAACTTGAGATTGAAATAGATTGCTGTGCAAATATTATTTTAATCCCAAAGAGTTCTTCATCGTTATGTGATATGATTTCAAATGTACTTTTTTTGAAATCTTAATAAAAATCTCTGTCGATGAAATGATAGTGACAGTAATTATCATATTTTGTTCTTAAGTTGGTCTAGTACCCCGTACTAGAATAAACGTATATAGAAAAAAGTTTCAATAATTTGGATTACCGTTCTTTTTAGGCTTCCTGGAATGGACTACGGAACTCTTACAGTTAGTTTCATCAAGTCCGTCCGTCCGCCTGGCTACTGCCTAATTAAGAAACTGTCAGTAGTAGACAACTACAATTCCACATGAATATACATATTAGCCACACGACAAAGGTGTATAATAAAATTTTGAATATTTTTTTTAAGGTAGCTCCTCTGCACGTACGTGGAGTTGGCTTTTTATTTCTCGAGTTAAATAGGTTTTTAAAAAACGTGGTGGGTTCATAAAAAATATTTTACGATCAAGTGATTTATTTGTGAGATATTAAGCTTTAAAGTGCAAATTTTTAATAGACTCAAAATAAATAAATCTTAGAAGATAGATCTAAAATATGTACTATAAAATAGTATATTTTAAAAATATCTGCCAAAATTCCGCAAGTGTATATATTTATCTTCCTATTAGAGACATATTATATAAGAGTCCAGCGTAGGTATAAAAAAACTACCGATAAATTACACCAACAAAATTTAATTATCTTCGGTTTAAAAATAAAGTAATCAAATACGAAGATCATGTAATTTGATTATTTATCTTATGGTAGGTCCCGCGATCTGTCCATATCAATAAATAGCGAACGGTTTCGGATACAGATAATATTACACAGTCGGTCAGCTAAGACAGGTAAGCTATTACTCATGTCAAATCTGACCAAGATACTATCTTGTCAGGAATGAAATATATTTTTTGATTATATATCTATCGGTGTCGGTTATCAAATCTGTACCTCCTGCCAGTACTCTCTATTTATACAACGCATGCATTAGGTAAATGGAGTTGTTATAAGTGTAATGTTCAACAATGTACTACAATTATTTATATCTAGATCAAATATGATAGACACAAGCGACATTAACTCAGCTTCAGCCAATCCTAGGACATAATACTATAAAGCATTTGGAACTGTAACCTCTACAATATACCACACTCACACTAAGACCACTTACGACTGAACATTCTAACAAGTTCAAATGGTCGTTGTTCCACGTTTGTCACCAAAAAAAATTTTAATTTTTACATATTATTAGTTAAATAGATTGATTATATTACTTTAATTCTACATTAGTAGGATATAATACACACTACGTTTGAATTACTTATTACTTGAAAATAAAATAACTAAAATACCTTTTTTAAGTATTTAATTTTGTGAATATCCGATCGTATTCGGTTCGACATAATAAACACACACGATGTATGCAATGCATATCATATGCATCCCTCCAAAGGCATTATTACAGAGTCAATAAATTGTGTGCGTTGCATTGTGACTTTTAATTTAAATTTAAAGTAAAGATGATTTTAATTCCATCTATGATATTATTTCAAAATATATTTAATCTAAAGAAAAATATATTACATTAAATACCTTAAATATATTACAAGGGTTCTGTAATGTTTTTTATAATAAATAATATGTTTGTTTAAATATTGAATCAACAGCATGTGAACAAAGTTAATGGCTCTATCGACAATATAACGTGGTATTCGAACGAACAATTGTGCCCCAGAGCTAATACATACGAAATACAATAATTGTTCCAACCACAAATGAATTAACTGACCTACACGTAGTCGATTGTAAAAGCGAATTATTGTAATATACCACTTGGTTCAATATTTATGTATGATAATTAGTACATCAGAACAGAAATAGTTATATGACAATAATTAAAACAAAACAATACAACTCTTAACCATTGTTTCATTTAATTCTCATTAAAACGGTTCTGACTTACTACTTGTCCTTCTTAATAAATATTGAACTACAGCGTTTGTTTAATTAAAAAAGATAATTATCGGTTTCAAATATTCATTTTATCGCATTTTCTTATACTATATTTCTAAACATATACAATAATTAAAGAGGCCTAAATATGTAAAACTTATTTTTATTTTGTATATATTAGATGCTCTTCTATTTATATTCAAGGTCCGGTAGATATTATAGAATAAGCTACATCTTTTACCGTAATAGGTCGCTTGATATATTACATAATCAAATACCTAAAACAAAATGGCAAATATTTTATATGTATACTTTTATAAGTTGAGTATAAAAAAAATACACTAAAATAAATGAATATAGGACACATGAGATTATTTTATCAAGTTGTAGGACTTTCCAATAAGGAAAATTGTATACATAATTTTTTCTAGACTTTAAACACAGCATTAAACCACTTTTATCTAGTACTCTGAATGCAGATTCAATAAAACTTTGCCTTAAGCACCGCTATACGAGGATTTTTTTTATATTATTGCAACAAGTATAAAAATTTTATTTTTCTTATTTACTTGTTTAATTTATTCTTAAGTTTCTTGTTGTTAAGCGACAACAATACAAAGATATGTATGTGGTTCTAAATTATCCTAAACGTGATTATTTTACAGCGGATACTATTAATTATCAGGTATCACAAATTTCAATAAGAAACAGACGGAAACAAATAAAATTAGTTGGTATCTTACTAAAGTTTTAGGTCAATATTCTATAATGAGAATCAAAAGATCCGTAAATCCGGTAAAGAAGATGAAATTATAATGCCGTCATCGATTTAAATTCATCGTTAATATAAAAAGACTATTAAGAAGTCAACAAGGTTACCTTTGAGGCGACGTGATTTGAGATGTGGAGTATAGACTCTGCAGAACTCTTTGAAAAGAAATCATTTTACAGAGCAATCGATTCTGAAGTTAAACCAATTTTTAGAGAGTTTCAAATCTATGAGATAAGTATCAGCTCAGGCAAATAAAAATCTACTGTCTGTCTACTTTATGTATTAACAAAATTGTTATATTATAATTCAAGAAAAGACGATTATAATAAGCACAGTTAAATTAAATTTATTTATCTTGATATTGATTATTGATATCTTTAATATCTCTTATATCTCCTATATCGTTAATTTTTAAGTCTCGATGTGAGTTTGGTTAATACTCTACTATTTTAACACTGTAAATAAAACTGCTAGATGGAATTTAACGAAAATTAGGACAGAAGTCGATTATAATGTGCAATGGGACTTATAAGAGGTACTGTTTGTCTTTTTATTCTTAATGTTTTTATTATATGAATACGATTTTCACTTTAAGCTATCGTTATTTTACATATTTAACTATAACTAATTGCTTTAATTAAACTCCTTCAACAAGTGAATACTCCTCAGTTTTCTTAACATTAGTTTACATGTTAATCAGTTTCCGAGTGTTATTTGATCAGCTGCTGAGCTTCCATCTCACAAGATGAAACTTTCCATAGCTACAGCTAAAGAGGAGAAACTACTATTAAGACTTATTGAAATACTTAGGTTAGACTTGTGTTACGATTTATTGTAAAATTGACGAATAGGTATTTTTTTTCCTATTTAAATAAAATAATCATAATATCTCGAGTATTGGTATATTTTTCTGTGAAAGTATAATAAATTTAATTATAATCTATGTAATGTTTATTGATAGCAAGAGCATGTTGAAAATATAATAAAAAGTTTGCTAAAAGAAAATAAACTAAAAGAAATTTACAAAAAAAAACTTTTTGAAGTCGATTAAAAGAGTAATAATTTAATTTATAATAATGTATTAGATTGCTATTATTGTAATTACCGTGACACTTTTCAAACCTTATTGAATGTAATCATAAATTTAAAGATAAACGTTTTGTTGTTAATATGTGATAAATGAAATACAATGAAATTAAATATAGCAGGATTGATGATCCTGGATTTAAAGGGTGTTAGAAAGAGATGGATATACAATATAGCAGAAAACATAAATATTGTCCGGCGACATTACAACAATTGTCGAAGCGAGATAAATCATTTACGATCTGACATTCCGATGTTCCACCTAGAAAATTCCTTTCTTAATAGCCCATTTAAAAAAGACTGAAGACTTATAATTATAAGAAGGGACTAGTTGAAAAGATTAAATAAAAGGCTGAAAAAAAATATTAAAATGGTCCGAGTACCTTCGAAATTACAAATCATCGGGTTACCTGTAATTTACACGTTTTACCTTACCCCTTTATGTAAATAGAGTTATTAAGTAAACCTACAATAATAGTCCATGTAGGTATAATGTTTAGCATCATTAAGATATGTATTAATTATTTAATTTGTATTCTGTAGTTTGTAGATAAGTACAGCTTTATGTAACATAATAATTAAATAATATATTAAAATCACACTGTACAATGGTTTTGTTGTTTTTCGGAGTTTCCAAACCGTTAAAACGATTATGTTTAGAGATAAATAACAAAATTGACTAAAACAAGTATTTATAATTGAAGTTAGATTGCAAATCTTCAATTTTCCTAGAATGGTCACCTGGCCTAAAATAGATTAAGCCTTGCCAATTTCAATGTCCAGCGGAATAGATTGCAAGTGACATACAGAGCTATGATAATTATAATCAACTGACGAAATTAATGTTTATTATAATAAAATTTAAATTAATATATTTTGTATACCTTTTGTTTCAGAATTTAATTTTCATTGATCTATTAAACACATGTAGACAGCAAAGAATTTTTAGTTGATTTATTTTTCCATTATCAAAATATAGTTAGAAGATCGATCACCGCATTGACAAAATTCATTTACATCTTTTATAAAGATCGCGTTTCTAGCAAGAATACTTCTTTACCCGTAAGCTTCAAAACATGTATGATACAAAAGTTTGCTATAAACATATCAGACAAGATATAGTTTTATTGTCCGGTTGTGATATCTTTAAAATATTTTTATACTTACATTAATTAATAATTTTATGTTTTAATGTTTCTTCTTTTAAGCTTGGCCTTATATCTCATAATTTATTGCTCTACTATCATAATAATTATATTAGAATCAAGATGTTTACTTTTACAAACCAAAACTGGTATAATACTGCAATCTCAAACAATGCTGTATGTTAAGTTGCCCGCAATAACTTCCTCTTCCAAGCTTTATTTTTATAATTACAACATTAATTTAATATTTTATATGTAATGTAATTTTTATTATTTAAATTAATTATTCCTTACAATTATGAGATATCTACCGATCTGGTAGTAAGAGTTACACTTTACATAAAACTTGTAACTCATAAATGAAAAAAAATCAATTAACGTAACAAGTAATATGTTTTATTTATTTATTTGAAACTTAAAATTTTCATCGACTCACCCTTCTTGTCCATTAAGAACAAATAACTTATAAGTCAATTTTAAACGATTTTTAAACCACATATATTACTATTGTAAGTTAAGTTAAGGGAAGTATTGTAAGTACTCGTAAGTACGGCTGCTACAGTTTATACTTTTGTAGTAGTTTACGATATATGTTTGTTTGATTACAAAAGAAAATTGTAGATTTCAAAACTCAATAAATTCTATTTAAATTTGATATGTTATACTATGTATATAGTTTTAAGAATTTTTGAAATAAATAAATAAATAAAAATAAAATAAAATTGTAAGTATTAGAGAAAGTTTCTAAAGTTTTAGTAACAGGTGTTTCTTTGTAACTCAGTAAACTTATCATCTATCTAAAACGGATTTTTAGCTTCCAGGCATCAGACATCAGACATCTGATAGGATGGATAAGGTACAAATTATAACAGCGACGTCAAGAGTTATAATTGACTGTCTATCACGGTATTAACTATTCAGAAAGGTTAGAAGAGAATTTGACAGCAAATTAGTATGTTGTAATATTAAATAAACACTGTGATGTCTTATTTATACTGACAGTACGACCATAGATGTGAGTTTTTTTAACAAATCTCCTCTCTCTCTTCCTCTTAACAAATGTTTCTTACGGTCTCACTCATAGTGTTATATCGTTCATTTGTAAGTTAAAGTCCTCATAGTCTTAAAATAATGATTCATATAAAAACTTTATAATACATATAGGGAAGAAATATTATTACACGGTTAAGTTTAAGAAGAATGGCCTTTCTAAGTTAATGATACTAAAGCTTTAGTTTTTGTACGGTGTCTGTATATCCGATCCCATTTTACCTTACCAACTCACGACGACGTATGCAATGCATATCAAATGATAATATCACTCTATAAGCACGATTACCAACTCACTGAATTGTGTGCAGTCGATATATTGCGTTCTGCTCTCACCTTTACCATATTATTATAAATTTCTGAAATAAATCTCATAGCTACGGTTATTTTTGTTTAAAATATATAAAAAAATGTAAGCTCACCTATAAATTCAATTCACAGTACGAACGGTTAAAACTAAACATTGTAACAAGTTTAAATGGTGGTTGTTCCACGTTTGTTATTAGACGGAAGGTCCACAACTTTCAGAGACGCAGTAAATAACATTCGGAAATCGATGAGCTTGAAATGCAATGGTATGCTAACTGGTGTGTATTCAATTGTAGCTGGAGTTTTGTTCTAGATATTAGAAGTTTGGTAATAATACCAGTTTCATGACTATTTAGAACACATGAAACATGCCCAAAAATTTTCATTAATTGAAAGGTACATAATAGATAAAGGAATGAAACTTTAAGCTATTTATTTTATTTATATAATAACATATAAATAAAATACAATTTAAAAGTCAACTCGAAAGTGCGGCTTTTGGGTTTTTGTCACCGTCACTCTAACAATTGATCACTCTATGGTTATATCAGTTATTCAATAGCTTACAGAAAATATTTGTATTGTTATTGTCGTCGTGTACTGTATACGTAGTAATACTTTTAAAAATATATAAATAGTTAAAATTCAGAATTCGGTTATTTGTACATTATAAAAAAAAATCATTATAAAATTATAAAAACATTATAAAAATTCTGGATTATGAATATAATCTAATAGCGCTATATTATAGCGCCATTATATTAAATCAACTGGGACACTGCAGAGCAGTTAAATTTGTAGTTTACCCGGTTGTAGCATTCTTAAGTTCAAGAATATAATAAACTGCTTAGAGAAAGAAATATAAAAGATAAGAAAAATGTTATGGGTTTATTCATTGCTATCAATATTTTGACCTAAAATATTTATTAAATTAAAGAAATACGATGAATTTATCCAACAACCACGGTGCTGTTTCGAATGTTTTCTAATTAATTCTCTAAAATAATTATTTCTCAAAATCTATGTATATGCTACATGCATATATGTACATCGTTTTTGTTTTCTTTCATTACTGTCCTTAACATCAGAACATTTCCAGATTAAGGTACGTTCGTTTATTTTGTAGATTTAAGTTTAATAATGGAGGACATTCAATTATATGTACAAAACATAATATATGATTAAACGTGACGTACCACAAAATTGTTAGAACCTGCGAGCTTATAGTATTAAAATAAGCTACAAACCACATTCTTTGTCGACTATATTGCGTTTTAGTGTAATACTGCAATTTCCGGCAATTAACTTCTTCGTACTAAACTACCGCACACACAACGATTTATGAGGTTTTACTTTATTTAAAATATAAATAATTGCTCCATTTGTTACAGTGTAATGGCGGCCATTCTGTATTAAAATATAAAATAATATATATTTTATTTAAACACTTTTTACTGGTTTACTTCAATATCTAATTATTAAAACGGTGAATATAAAAAGAAGTTAATCTTAAAAGTTGGATCATAGCAATTGTTTAAAATTAATTATTATAGTTTCTATCTTCTTTAATACTACTAGAAATTAACCATAAAGTTAAATATTATAAACACCTCACTGGATTATACTATTTCAAGCCACAATAAGTCTTTACTTATAATGAAGATAAAATATAAAAAAAATAATCTATTATTCAAATTTAAAACATAAGTAAGATACTTTTTTAATTTCATATTTTCTTGTTCGTTGTTTATCAGTATTTGTCCGTCGGTTTATACTATACTAAAGAACCGGGGATAATCAGTTTTTTACTCTTGGAAAGCTCGAAATATGTTTTATAATACGAAACGTCAATCTTAATACCATGAGTAGAAGTTATTATATATACCTATATAGAATAATTTTTAATATATCATTAAATCTTATCGTTAAAACACCGCTTCTTGACTCTCTTAATAAGAAAAATAGAAAATAAGAAATTGAACCCCAAAAATGCCAAATACTTCTACGACATAACAACAGATCCGCAACAATATTGAAAAAAACTGAGTGAAAGAAGCTAAATCTCTTTAAGTTGATATAATTATCTTTCGCCATTTTGCTGTTTCTCTTTCTAAAATATTTTTTCATATTCATTATAGACCGAATAAAAGGTTGATTTGAAGTCATCTATACAAATGTTCAGGCAATGTTAAGATTATTTAAATTTAAAACGAAAAATTTTTCATTGTATAATTATCGTAAAATCATCGATTCGGGCAGGACTCGAACGTTAGAACCCTCAATGGTTAACAATCAAAAGGCCTATTATTATGTATTCATATTCATTCAATTCAAATCAATTAGCTTACTTAGTTTAGCAAAAATATTTATTATTTTGTGATATAGATAATGCTACATGTTTTATTGTAATAAGTAAATAACCACTGCAAGCGACAACAAGTAATAATGATTTATTAAATCGCACACTTTAAAAACTTATACAATTGTATATTTTTGTTAAACTGACGACGAACTATGTAATGCATATCAAATGCATCGCTCTGTAAGCATTATTACTGAGTCCCTGAATTGTTTGCATCGACGTATTGTATCTCTCTAAATTTTAAAATGAAAGTAATATTTTTCTGAGAGAATGGAATATTTTAGTTTTGTGATAAATCTGCTATAAAGATTATTTTCTTATGTCGAATAAGCTTTAAAAAAATTATAATTTAGTTTTATAAATAAGAGAATTTATAAAATTTAATATACAATTACAATTTATACAATTACAATTTATACAATTGAAATCGACATCGCCGAAGAAAGTTCATTCCACATCTTTGTGGTACGTGGAACAAAAGTCCTTGAAAACCGCATAGTAGAAGATCGCCACACATTTAGGTGGTACGGGTGGTTTTTCTTACGTGCATGTTTCTTTAGTTTTAAAAATTGGCAACAGGTATGACGTGAAATATTTCTTTGAAGCATTCTCCGATGTAAATGAGGGAGAAGACGCAAAAAGAAGCTACGCATCTACGCAATTCCAAAAAGTCTAGTTATTCTCCGAGCACCCGGTACTTGACAATCCGAATTACAATCCCTTGTAAGTAATCAAAGGGTAAAGGCTGATATTGGGTTAAACCGGAACAGAGTTGAGATCAGTACTTTACGTTTGGCCAGGCTTTAAGTACTGCCTCGTTCTATCAATCACTCCCAATTTTATCGACTACAATTTTAGTATTTTAGTCGTAAGTTTATTCGTCATTACACTGAACGAGTTTCAAATCGCCAATTCTGAGAGCGTACACTTGGTGGTCTCTAGATTACACAAATGTCTTTCGGTACTCGTCGACATTTTTCCGAGAGAGCGCTGCACGGCCAGAATATCACGAAATAACACTATTTCGTGATATTCTGGCCGTGCAGCGCTTGAAAACAATATATCCATGCACACGCATGGATATATTGTTTTCAATTTTGACTCACTATTTTCTATTTCGTCAAAGTATTATAAGAAATAAACTGGTCTGTATAACATAAAATAAAATAAAAAAGTTTCTTGTATTGTGATAAGTTACAAATATGCAGAATAATATTTTAAAAGTTATGCTTATAACAAAGCGGTGGGTGGATTAATTTCTAATATTAGTTACATTTCAAGTAAGCAAGCTGAGGATTTATAGTCTTTATTACTTGCTATATGAATACATAACACCTCACAATCTGTAAACCAATCTACATCGTGTTAGAAAGCTTTGTGATGTTATAATTAGACGTTATTATGTTATTTGTTACATATACCACGTAACTTGTTGGAAAATTGTCTTTATAATATATAAATTTAAACTCGTATTACTTTTTATCCTTCATTATATATACTTATTATGAACGTTAGTAACTGGCATAAAAATACATTTTGACACTTTTTTTAGCAAAAAGGAAAGAAAACTTTTGTAATATTATTTATATTTTTGGGGAAATTTATCACTTATTGAATAATAATAATTATAATAAATAGTAATTTATTACTCAAATCTTAAGATACATAACATGTACTTATTGGTCTGGCAATAAATTCAGGTCAAATTTTCTACCAAGAAAGTTTTGTTCGAGGGCATTCCCGACAGTAAGATATCTCCTCAATACATCTGACGTCTATCGAGCTTTCATATCACAATACTTCGATGTAAATTAAAATCTATGATTTATATTTAATGTAACAGGTCTTCTTTAATTAAAATATATTTTGTTGGTGAAGGCGTGTTATATTATGATATATTTATTGTTTTATTTAATATTGAGTGTTAATAATTACATCAGCTTGCACAAAAATTTTTAATTTTAAAAAGATAATTGCTTTTTCATTTAAAGCTGTTCCAAGTATGGCCAATGCTGAAGAGAATTAAAGCCGCAACAAATGTTATAGTTTTTTCCAACTATTATTGTAAGATCGGCAAACAATAAAATGTTTTAAAAAGTATTGTTTAAGTTTTGAACTATATTAAGCTCACAAAAAGCAGGAAATAAGTTTTTAAACAATAGTTTCTGCACATATTAGTTTAATAAACAAATCATGTTTTATATTTCTGTTAATTGATTTTTTTTTTGAGGGAGAATTTCAAATATGATAGCGTTCCCCACTTTCTTACTAATAAAAAAGTAGAAAATTTATTAATAAAACTCTAAATAAATTAATATTATGTTATTATGTTATTCTATAATAACTTCATCAACTAAAAAAATAAGCTGTAGAACTCTACCCAGCTACTGTTAAAGGTTCGAGTCGTGCTGGTGTTGATGTTTTTGTTAAATTTTTATATTGAATGATATTGGTTTACAGGAGCTTTTTTATTAAGTTAGTCTCTCTCTCTCTCTCTCTCTCTCTCTCTCTCTCTCTCTCTCTCTCTCTCTCTCTCTCTCTCTCTCTCTCTCTCTCTCTCTCTCTGTCTCTGTCTCTCTCTCTCTCTCTCTCTCTCTGTCTCTCTCTCTCACACAAACTTTTGCCCCTGTGTCCCTGTCTCTTTCGATCATATAACCTCACATTGTATAATTTAGTACGAGTATTTACTATTTACACTCATTTATTGTACTAGTACTTTCAATGTTTACTATTTTTAACTATTTAAATTATAGGCAAACAATAGTTACAACATGTGTTCTGAGTTCATTTCTCCTAACATATTAAATAAAACTTACTAATGTAATTCGTTTCTTAACATTCTTTACCATGCTTACAGATTTCATTTCGAAATACATTCGTAGTTGAAGAAAAACGTAAGAAACTGTGTTTCTCACAAGGATCCCCCCACTGCACGAGTTTTTTTCTTGACCTGATCTTATCCTTCATTCGGATATTTTAATTTGGTAAATTTTTATTCAGGTTATACATTTTTAAATCAAAACTAAAAGAGTTTAAACATTATGGCACGGCCTGTTAAATATTGCCCTACCTATAAACCTGAAATTAACATTTTTTTTCGACTAATAATGTAATGTTAACAATTTTAATTTCCTCCATCAGGCCGGTCATAATTTTTAATTTCTTATTATTTATTTTTAAAAATTAAAATTAGGCTAATACTGATATTGAAATCAAGAAGTTGTTGATGTTGAATTGAATAGCTACTGGGAGCGGTTCACTACTTTTAGTTTATTATACATTCCGCAGGCTTCCACAGTTTAACTCATGTCAATTCAGGTCAACAATATTTATTTGTGAAATTCTGATCGGACCAGTCATTACAATTGTTAATCAAATAATATTCTCTTTTTATTATCCTAAAAGACCCTAAAATAGGTTTCTTGCAGGCAACTACCCGCAATAACTTATATTAAAAAAAATATTAAATGGTATAACAAATATTAAATAGTTATTATTAAACTCTACAACTTTCATGAACTTGGATATTTATAATAGTAGGAAACCGAAGAGCATGACTTGAAATCTTATGCAAACTCATGTTTACCCATTTGTTACTCTATCTAGTTATAGTCTTTAGTCTTCAATAGAAGATTGATTAATTGAAGAATGATGAAATCTTTTACTATGTAATGATTATAGCAGTTAGGGGCTAGTAATGATAAATATAAAGAGACGAGCTGACAAATCTAAACACATTAATATTTTTTAAGTATAATTTTATTTCAATTTGTGTCCAAAAATCGAAACTTCAAGTGTTAGTTAGTATCTGTCTGTCTAATAATGAACTTAACTATTTATTATAATTTTATAATAATAAAGAAAACATACAATTTTCACAATATAAAACAGTAGTCTCATTTATTACTTTCTATTGAGGATAATTATTTTTATTTTCCTTTTGTAGCCCGCTTCCATGAAAGCAGTAACTGTTCAATGTTTGTTGTAGTCTATATTTATACTTCATGATATGTTGTATTATTATTATATATATTTCTCTCTAATCTTTTTTATATTCTACTTTTATACTTACTGTGAGAAATTGGTGCAGATTGGCGACATACTTTAGATATTTTGATAACTATAAAATTCAATATCATTTTGCTATCCCCAACACTAGGCGCCATAAAATCGGTCGGTTCAGGTTAATTGTATAAATTTTTACAATAAGCTTCCTAGTAAAACCTTAAATTTGTCACCAAAAAATTTAAAATATTCTTTAAATGAAATTTGTTAAAAACAATATTCTAGTGTTAAGGATTACAATAATGATGCAATATGGCCTGGGAATAATTTGTATTTTATAGATTAACTAGTAACCTATGCATTTTTTTCGACGCTGTTTGATACACACGTTAGATCTTCTGGATTCTAGGTACTTGCGATAGCGATAGAGGCCGGGTTCCCCTTCCCACAAATATGGCGTAGCGGGGGATCGCTGACCCTTACTTTATGCTCAGGAACGGGTGCTAGCGGTGAGAGGTCATATTGCTAGCCACGAATTTTCTTTTTCTTATTAGTAACTAATTAATAAGTCGGCTTATCGAATTTACTTACATTACTTTTATGTCAAAATAAACTTGAATTTGAAATGAAATAATACTGTATAATTTTAATCACAAAGAGTACTTCATCGTGACGTGATATGATTTTAAATGTACATTTTTTGGATTCTTAATAATAAGCTCTGTCGATAAAATGATAGTGACAATAATTATCATATTTTGTTCTTAAATCAAGTTACTAGAAAAAACATATATAGAAAAAGGTTCATTAGTTTGTATTACCGTTCCTTTTAGGCTTCCTTTTTTTTTAGAGTTCTTAATGGACTACGGCACTCTTATAGTTAGTTTCTTCGTGTCCGTCCGTCGGCCTGTCTACTGCCTAGTTAAGAGACTGTCAGCAGTAGAAAGCTACAATTCCACATGAACATACATATTAGCCACGCGATAAAGGGGTATATTAAAATTTTGAATATATTTTTTAAGGTAGCTCCTCTGCACGTATAGTGGGGTTGGATTTTTATTTCTCGAGTTAAATAGGTTTTTAAAAAACGTGGTTGGTTTTTGAAATATATTTCTCAATTAAGTGTTTTATTTGTGAGATATAAGCTTTAAGGTGCAATTTTTTATTAAATTCAAATCTTCCGCCAACTAATAAATCGATTGTAAAGCAGAAAAAAATTCAAACGTACATAACGATTATATGAGGAAAATTTACAGAACTTAGTAGACTTTACAAGTTAAAGAATTATAATCGCTTAACTTAAAATAAATATTTTTGGGTTCTTACATTACAAACTCTGGCCAAATCTTAGAAGAAAGACTTAAAATATGTACCATAAAATAGTATATTTTGAAAAGATCTGCTAAAATTGTGTGTAAATATATATCTATTTATTAGATAAGAGTCTAGACTAGTTATAAAAAGAACAACCGGCGAATTACACTAACTAAATTTAATTATCTTTGGTTGAAAAAATAAAGTAATGAAATATAAAGATCACGTAATTTGATTATTTACCTTGTGATACGTCCCGCGATCTGTCCATATCAATAAATAGCAAACGGAGGCAGCTACAGATAATATTACACAGTCGGTCAGCTAAGACAGTTAAGCTATTACTCATGTCAAATCTGACCAAGATACTATCTTGTCAGAAATGAAATTTATTTGTTTGATTATATATCTATCAGTGTCAGTAATCAAATCTGTACCTCCTGCCAGTACTCTCTATTTATACAGCGCATGCGTTGGGATTCATATAATATATAAGATATGTTGAACAACTTTTCGTTTATTCTTCTTGTTATAAAGTGTAACGTTGCACAATGTACTACAATTATTAATATCTTGATAAAATATGATAAACATATGCGATACTAACTCAGCTTCGATCAATTCTAGGACATAATACTATAAAGCATTTGGAGCTGTAACATCTACAATATACCACACTCACACTAAGACCACTTACGACTGAACATTGTAACAAGTTCAAATGGTCGTTGTTCCACGTTTGTCACCAGACGGAAGTTCCACAACTTTCTGAAACTCAATAAATAACACTCGAACCGACGAGCATGAAGACCAATATTATGCAAACTGGTGTTCATTAATATATTGATACTCGATTAATTCTAACAATATATATAGCACACAGATATCTTTAATATATAAATAAGAGCTTGGTCTCAAACATTTTTTGAACACAAAATATCTGTCTTATTAAATTGTTCTCATAGACAACTGTTAAAGTATTTTGTCGTAGTTGGTCTAGTATAGCAACTTTTTAAACTCTGCTCGACAATTGTCAAATATATGAAAAGACAAAAGAGACGGTATGTATGTAGTTTATAGTGTATTTTTAAATCACATGCTTGCTACTAAACCTCTCATAATTGCAAAATAACATAAAACAACTGATTTGACAACTTTTAATTATATATCTTATAAGATAAATAGACTGCTCATATTACTTTAATCCTACATTAGTAGAAGAAAATATACCCTACGTTTGAATTACTTATTACTTGAAAATAAAATAACAAAAATACCTTTTTTAAGTATTTAAGTTTGTCAATATGCGATCGTATTCGGGTCTATTATTATTTCGGGTATTATTATTTCAAAACATATAACCTAAAGAATTTTCTTCATAATTAATGGCTCTATCGACAATATCGTGGTATTCGAACGAACAATTGTGCCCCAGAGCTAATACATACGAAATACAATAATTGTTCTAACCACAAATGAATTAACAGACCTACACGTAGTCGATTGGAAAAGCAAATTATTATAATATACCACTTGGTTCAATATTTATGTATGATAATTAGTACATCAGAACAAAAATAGTTATATATGACAGTGATTAAAACAAAACAATATACCTCTTAACCATTGTTTTATTTAATTCTCATTAAAGCGGTTCTGAATGACTCCATGTCCTTCTTAATAAATATTGAACTACAGCATTTGTTTAATTAAAAAAGAAGATAATTATTTGTTTCAAATATTCATTTTATTACATTTTTCTAATACTGTATTTTTTTTAATATATAATAATGAGACGTCAATGGCGTATATAATAATGAGACGTAAATTAATGTATATTATAATAAAATTAAAACGAATATATTCTGCAACAAAAGAGGTTTATAAAATACGTGTTTTGTTTCAGAATAAAATTTTCATTTAACTATTAAACACATGTAGACAGAAAACAGCTTTTAGTCGTTTTATTTTTCCATTATCAAAATAGAGTTCGATAGAAGATCAAACACCACATTGACAAATTCATGTACTTACATCTAATTTATGTGATTTATAATCTGGCTTCTACAAAGACCGCATTACTAATAAGGATACTTCTTTACCCGTGAGCTTTAAAACATGTATGAGGTCATTTACACTGTGAGATCATTTCAAGGTGTCGTACAACAAACATTGCACCATGAAACTATGTCTTCTAATATCGTTAAAGGTAATAGCAACATATCAGACAAGATATATTTTTATTGTTGTGATATCTTTTAAATATTTTTACACTTTAATTAATTGATACTTTTATGTTTTAATGTTTCTTCTTTTAAGCTTGGTTCAATTAATGTTTGGCCTTATATCTTATAAGTTATTGCTCTACTATCATAATAATTACATTAGAACTAAGATGTTAACTTTTAGAAACCAAAACTGGTATAATACTGCTGTCTCAGACAATTCTGTATATTTAGTTGCCCGCATTCCTTCCTCTTTCAATCTATTGTCTTGTAACGGCTTTACTTTTATAATTACAACATTATTTTATGACTATTATCTTATGTGTATTATGATTTTTAATATTTAAGTTCATTATTCTTTGTAATTATGACAGATTATTTAGATATTTAGTAGTAAATAGAATAGAGTTAATCTTACCGCAGTCTTTAAGCATTATACTGTACATAAAACTTTTAAATCATAAATAAAAACATCAATGAATGTAACTAGTAATATGTTTTATTTAGTTGAAACTTAAAATTTTCATCTACTGGTCGTTCTTATTTACAAAGAACCAATAACTCATAAGTCGATTCTAAACGATTTTTAACTCACATATATTATTATTGTAAGAGTTACCGAAAGTTTAAAAAGATTTATTAGCAGTTGTTTGTTTGTAACTCAGTAAACTTATTATCTATCTAAAACAGATTTTTAGCTTCCAGGCATCAGTTTCTGATAGGATGAATAAAGTACAAATTATAACAGCGACGTCAGGAGTTATAATTGACTGTCTATCACGGTATTAACTATTCAGAAAGGTTAGAAGAGAATTTGACAGGAAATTAGTATGTTGTAATATTAAATAAACACTGTGAAATACAATACTATAACGTCTTGTTTACACTGACACTACGATCACAGATGTGAGTTTTTTTTAACAAATCTCCTCTCTCTCTTCCTCTTAACAAATGTTTCTTCATTGATAGTTCTATATTGTCTACTTGTAAGTAAAAGTCCTCATAGTTTTAAAATATGATTTATATCAAATGTTTATAATAGATATAAGGAAGAGATATTATTATACGTTTAAATTTTGGAAGAATGCGCTTTCCAAGTTAATGATACTAAAGCTTAAAGTTTTGTACGGTAAAGAGATATCCGATCTCATTTTATTTTACAAAGTCACGGCGACGTATGCAATGTCAATATGATATCAAATGCATCACTCTATAAGCACGATTACCAACTCACTGAATTGTGTGCAGCCGATGTAATGCATTCAGTCGTGGTGACACTTAATTTAAGTTTGAAACAGACAATTTATATTTAGAAGATGACGTAGCAAGCCGTAATATCCGTAATATCTAAAGAGGGTAAATATATTTTATAATTGTTGCTTAATAAAATAAAAGATAGATAATTCATCTCTTCTGCTATATTGAACAAAAAAGTATACTAAAATATTTTGCAGAAAACGCTCTTATTTATTTTATATGATTCATGGACTGACAATCGAACAAAAGGTTCATGTTAAGGCAAATACTTATGTATATGTTACGCGTAGCTAATACATTCTCACTCATAAGGAAAGGGAAAGCAAGAAGGATGCTCTGAACATTCGAAGAGTATCGGGCGTTCTGCTTTCACCTTTACCTTATAACTATATCTTTATGAAATAAATCTCATAGTTACAGTTATTTTTATTTTAAATACCTTAAAAAAATAACCTCACCTATAAATTCAATTCACAGTACGAACAGTTAAAACTAAACATTGTAACGAGTTTAAATGGTCGTTGTTCCACGTTTGTTTCTTGAAGGAAGATCCACAACTTTCAGTGACGCAGTGAATAACATTCGGAAATCGATGAGCTTGAAATGCAATGGTATGCGAACTGGTGTGTATTCAATTGTAGCTGGAGTTTTGTTCTTGATACTAGAAGTTGTGTAATAATACAGGTTTAATGACTATTTTATGAAACATGCCCAAAAAAATCATTAATTAATAGTTACATACGTGGGTGCTAAAAATGAAACTTTTATTATATAAATTCATATAATTTTCACAACTTGCTTTGTTACGTCAAGATAATAGAATGAAACTCTAAACTGATTTTTTTATTTATTTAAATATAGAATTTAAAATTCAACTCGAAATTTGTGTTTTTGTCACTGTCACTCTATCGTTATTTCATCTTTTTGATATTTTACAAAAAATATTTATATTGGTGTCTTCGTCGTTTACTTTATAACTAGTAATAGTTTTTTAAAAACATAAATAGTTAACAGTCAGAATCCGGTTATTTGTTTATTTACTTACATTATGAATAAAAATTCTAGATTATGATTATAATATAATAGCGCTATACTAAAGTGCCATTATATTAAATTAACTGGGACACTGCAGTGCAATTAAATTTGTAGTTTAAGCGGTTTTAGCATTCTTAGGTTTAAGAATGTAATAAACTGCTCATAGAAAGAAATATATAAATATGATAAGAATAATATTACGTGTTTATTAATTTCTATAAATGTTTAGACCTAAAATATTTATTATATTAAAGGAATACGATGAATTGGCATTGTTGGTACAACCAAGGTAATATTTCGAATGTTTTCTAATTAATTCTCTAAAATAATTATTTCTCAAAATCTATGTTTATGCTACATGCATATACATACTTTTTGTTGTGTTTCATTACTGTCCTTAAAATCAGAACGTTCCCAGATTAAGGTATGTTCGTTTATTCTGTAGATTTAGTTTAATAATGAAGGACATACAATTTTATACCATAAAGTTGTTAGAACCAGCGAGCTTATAGTATTAAATTAAGCTAGAAACCACATTCTTTGTCGATTATTTTTACGTTTTACTGTAATACTGCAATTTCAGGCAATTAACTTCTTCGTACTAAACTACCGCACATACAATGATTTATGAGTTGTTACTTTACTTAAAATATAAATAATTGCTACATTTGTTACAGTGTAATGGCGGCCATTCTTTATTAAAATATAAAATAATATATATTTTATTATTAAACACTTTTTATGGGTCTACCTCAATTTCTAATAATTAACATAATGAAAACAAAAAGATGTTAATGTTAAAAGTGTAGTTTAGTGACTGTTTTAAAATAAATTATTATAGTTTTTGTCTTCTTTAATACTACTAGAAATTAATCTCATTTGCTCATAAAGTGAAACATTTCAAACACCTTACTAGATAATACTATTTGAATCCACAATAAGTCTTTACTAATAATGAAGATAAAATATAAAAATCTAAACTTTTATTCACTTTTATAATTGGAATACTTTTTTTAAGAATCCATATTTTCTTATTCGTTGTTTGTCAATATTTGTCCGTCCATCCAAATATGTACGCATTACTTTAAAACTAAAGAACCGGGGGTAATTTTTTTACCTTGGATAGCTCTAAATATAATAATACGAAATTTATAATACGAAACATCAATATTAATACCATGAGTAGAAATTAATACCTATATATATAGTAATTTTTAATATATCATAAAATCTTATCGTTAAAACAGCGGTTCTTGACTTTCTTTATAAGAAAAATAAAGAATAATAAATCGAACCCAATACAAGAAAAGATTGCCAAGTACTTCCACAACATAACAGCAGCTCCGCAGTAATATTGAAAATAACTGAGTGAAAGATGATAAATCTCTTTAAGGCGATACAATTATCTTTCGCCGTTTTGCTCTTTCTCTTTCTAAAAGATTTCTTACATAATTGTTGTAGACCGAACAAAAGGTATAAATTTGAAGTCATCTATACAAATGTTTAGCAATGTTAAGATTATTTAAATATTGAACGAAAAATTTTTCATTGTTTAATTATCGTAAAATTCATCGATCTGGACAGGACTCGAATATTAGATCCCTCAGTGGTTAACACTCAAAAGGCCTATCATTATGTATTCATAAAATTCATATCAATTCGCTTATTTAGTTTAGTAAACATAATTACTATATTGTAATATAGATAATGGTACATGTTTTATTGTAAAATAAGTTAAAATAAATAGATAACCACTGAAAGCAACAACAAGTAACAATGGTTTATTAAGTCATGTTGATTTACTATTGTACACTTTAAAAACTTATACAATTGTATATTTTTAGTTAAACTGACGATAAATTATGTAATGCATATAAAATGCATCGCTCTGTAAGCATTATTACTGAGTCACTGAATTGTGCATCGACGTATTGTATTTCTCTAAATTTTATAATGAAAGTAATATTATTCTGAGAGAATGGAATATTTTAGTTTTGTGATAAATTTGTTATAGAGATTAATTTCTCATTTCGAATAAGCTTTGAAAAAATAATGATTTGGTATTTTCAATAATAGAACGATCTACAAGGATTTGTACAATTTAAATCGTAAAGAGCGTTGCCAGCCTTGGAGAAGGGAATATAAGCTTTTGAAGGTACCCGTATCGCATCCCTTTTGAAAGTACCCGATATCGTATCGATTCGGAAATATCGCCGAAGAAAGTTTATTCCACATCTTTGTGGTACGTGGAAGAAAAGTCCTTGAAAACCGAACAGTAGAAGATCGCCACACGTATTGGTGGTACGGATTGTTTTTCTTACGTCCTGTCCAGTTTTGGAAATTAGCAACAAGTATGACAAGAAATATCTCTTTGCGACATTCCCCGATATAAATGAAGACGCACAAAGAAGCTACGTCTCTACGCAATGCCAAAAAATCTAATCGTTCTCAGAGCACCCGGTACTTGACAATCCGAATTAAAATCCCTTGTTCGTAATCAAAGGGTAAAAGCTGATATTGGGATAAACCGGAACAGAATTAAGATCAATACTCCATGTGTAGCCAGGCATGAAATTCTGTTTCGTTCTATCAATCACTCCCAATTTTATCGACCAACCAATTTATCTTTGTTCTCCAAAATACTGTTGATTATAAAGTCCCTTGGAATGTCAAGAAACAGTATTCTGATATTTGGCTAGACGACAATTGGAGTATTTTAGTCGTAAGCGCACTTTGTGTCTTTTGGTCATTAAACTGAACGAGGTTCAAATCGCCCATTCTGAGACCGTACTCTTAGAGGTCTCTATAGAAGACACATATGTCTTTCGATATTCATTGACATTGTAGCAAGAGAGCCCTGCAGGCCGGAATATCCCGCATCCTCAGTGCTGTCATCTGTAAAATATCATAGCAACGTATGTTGGAAATATCCAACATATCATTGATGTACAAGTGGAAGAGGGTTAGGGGTAGCACGTAGACTTGGGGTATACCCGCAATCATGGGCTTGTGGTTCGTACAAAAACTGTCGAAAACGAACTGTAAAACGAACTGCACTTATCAATGAAAAAACTGGGTGATCCACTCACGTAAACTCTCGAGCAGCCCATAGGAAGGTAGCTTCGAAAGAAACCCCTTTTGCCATACACGATCGAAGGCTTTTGCCATATCCACACTAACTTCACACACTTCAAGGAATGCCCAACAATGCATAAGAAGATCACAACTTGATATAACAGATGATCACCAGTTGATCGACCATGATGAAAAGACTGGTAAAGATGATAGGTCTGTAGGTAGTCGAGTCCTAGCTAACACCTTTTTAGGAATGACATGGAAAAGAACATATTTCCAGGAGATCGGGAGTACGTCTTTTGCCAAAACAGATGTGTTAGCAATAAAATCTAGGGCTGGAAAATAGTTTCCCAAAGTAGCTTTGGAGAAGAGCGAGAACTTGCGCATTTCAAGCGGTGACCTTACCAGCTGATCCACTATTTCGACAACATGGATAGAGCCTGGTACAAATAGTTCCATGCCTGTATGTGTGAGTCTGTAAAAGCAGGTCGTCAATCTTCATTTGCACATGACCCAAGAGTTCATCTATTTCTGCTTTACTTCTATTGGATATGTAGAGGCGCGCATAGATTCAAACATGTTCACCTATGTCTACGCGCACCTTCAAAATTCTGAAAGTGACAGTAGGAGACAGCCTCCCTAATGAACACAGATACCCCGGCGTGTGATATAAAGTAATGTTTTAATTTCTTTTATATTTATACAATTATATGCTTCAAAAAATAAAGAAATAGGACTTGTTTTTCCCATAAGTACAGTATAATATATTACCTAGTTCTTTATTTCAAACCCAGTATAACAATATTATTTCGGTAATGCGAATAACTAGCTGAAGGGGATTTTTCCTTTAGCCTTTCTATAGGGATGTTCTAAAGACCTTAACATACTTTAGAAATATCCTTTTCAAAATCTTCAGAGATTTCCGTTAATTACCCGTAAAATAAAAAATACTCCTTCTTTCTATGGAGACTCGGAAAAACTCCGTCTTGTTTTAAATATTTTGTGACATTGGCAGATTATCCTACATTTTTATAGGATGGACAAAGTCACTATAATAAACAATATCAAAACATAATTATTACCATGTAATTCTAAATTATTATTATATTTATGTTACTTGTAGTAAACAAGTAAAATAATCTAACTAAAAGTTGACAAACAATTGATATTATTGGGTAGACCTCGAAGAATTCGGTCTGCCCATTCATTTGTACCCGACTTTCGAATTTTGGAAAAATTTCTTCACAGGAGGTCTTCTTATGACCCCCTGAGTCCGAAATGACCATTGGTCAAAAAGTTTATATATATATGCGTGCGTGCGTATATATATATAGTGCGTGCGTCCAGATTCGACTTTTGTCAGCACGATAGCGGCCGCAGTTTCGCTCGGATCGCTTTCAAACTTTGCACAAAAATCAATAATCCAAAAATAAAGGTCAAGTTCGTTAACCAGAGAAATCCGGCTACAGGGGGCGCTAGGGCCTCACTTTTTCTGATTTCAGTTTTTCGACCATAACTTTTTCCCTATACGAAGTAGATCAATCGCGTTCATATTATATGATGTCTTTGATGAATACCTATAACTAATGTACATAAACCGAAAACCTCACTTCAATAACTTAGGGGTGGGGGTAAAAAAACCGAAAATTTTTGGAAAAAAATTCATAACTTTTTTCTGGTAAACATTCTCACATCACAAGTATTTTTAATAGAAAGGTTATTTTTTACTCTAAATTTAAATACCAAAAGTTTTCCTGTAAAAGGTACCGTTTCCGAGAAAAAAAATAAAAACCACTTTTAGCTTGAAAATTTTAGGTAGGTAAAACCACGACAACTTTTTTCTGGTAAACATTCCCTCCTCGCAAATATTTTTTATAGAGAGGTTATTTTTTACTCTAAATTTAAGTATCAAAAGTATTTCCAAGAAAGATGCCTTTTCCCAAAAAAAAAATAAAAACCTCTTTTTGCTTGAAAATTTTTGATGTAAACAACGGCATCATGTGTTATTCTTAGGTAGTGAGTTATATTTTAAACGAGTTACACACGAGGTCTACCCACGCGTGTCCTCCTGCGGGCACGGATTTTTATGAACTATCCTTGCTAATTGCCAAAGTCTTAGTCCTGAAACTGCTAATAAATGAGTCAGGTGTCTAGATTCTGCAGCGTCATTAGTTTTTTAAAAAAGGGATAGAGAAATTTTGTTAATTAACCTTTTTATATTAATATCTTGATTCTTACTAAATTTACTATTATTAATAATCATTTAGTATTATTTCAATATCTTGTTTCTTACTAAATTAACGACTACTTACTAGTATTTTTTGATTTGTGTTCATCATATAATTAAATTTAACGAGAACATAACAATACGAGGATAACAAAAGATCTTTTGGGAATTTGTATACATAGGAACTTTATTCAATTTGTATAACAAGATCCGAAATATTATCTAAAGGAAATGAGTGGAAGAAACTTAATCTTTTCAAGTAAATCCCCTGCTGTTTCTTTTTCCGCTCCGAAATATTTTCACAATAATTTCCTTTAATGAATTAAAGATATATCTTTTTGTTTCATATTAAATCTGATTACCTATTTGAAGAAAGTCCTTCAATATTTTAAATATTTTCTTCGAAAAGACACTTGGTTGCATTTACTTCAGAGAGAATGATAAAAACTAAAAGGAATAAACACAATTCTGTGATATTTTTAAACATTTTTTCATTGTTAAAAAAACTATGGTGATTATATATTTATAAAATCTAATAATAACAACAAACATGACATGATAAACACACGAAGAAGTATGCAATGCATATCAAATACATCGCTCTATAAGCATTATCACCGAGTCACTGAGTTGTGTGGAGCCGACGTATTGTATTCAGTTGTGTCTGTAAATAAACATTTCAAATAAAGGCATTTACAAAGTCAACAAATTAACAACAAAGATATATAAAGTCATCGTTTTAATATTTAAAATTATTATTTTTTATATATAGAAATGACATATATAAGATTATATTCGTATAATAGAAGATAAAATTTCGTCAACTTCTTAAAAAAACAACACTTAATATTACCAGAAAACAATCTTTAGTTAGCAAAGTTTTAGTTACTTTTGATGTTTGTTTTAAAAAGACAGCATTTGTTATTATTTAATTTTCATTAAACATTTTCAGTGAACTCCAGGATGAGATTTATTCAGATCAATAACCTCACTCTTTTGCTCCATATTGGAATGTGCTTTACTTAAAAGTTTTAGAAAATAAGAGATTTCAAAAACCCCTTTCAAGTTATTTTTTATTTAATTAAAAAGATTTTCACTTTATTCATCTGTAAAATTACAGTAAAATTAAAGATGGAGTAAATTTAACTTCCATATCAAAAACTGAAAATTCCCACAAGTTACTAACCTCTCGGGATTAGATTGATTTTAATTAGGAAGATAGCGGGACTCTGGTTAATCAAACTCCCTAACTATGCTTGTGGGTACCAATGTTTTACCCGGACAATCCGGATCGGATCTAATTTGTATTATTTATTATAATTATACATTATCTAATTAAAGACCCAACTGAAATTCCTTCGATACATAGATATAAAAAAAGGTGCCATGAAAAGTTTGAAGTTGAACTTTCCAACAAAAGTTAGAATCACTCAATAATTAGAGGGCACACAGCGTACGATCTGCAATGTATGTATGTCGACGTAATTGGGATGTTACACTATATTCAAAAATCTCAGCAACCTTATGTTAGAGAACCAATCATCATTAACCGTATATTGGCAAACAAGTTACAATAAAAAATATATTCAGTCATTATTACCAAAAATAAGCTATTTAAATATATATAAAATAAAATTTTACGACACGGGCAGGACTCGAATGTGCAACCACTAGTAAACCGCATTATCCGGCATTTAAAAATTTTAATATGCTTAACATGTTAAAACATGTTTATATATAGTTACAAATAAAAATGAGCTAGCTTTGTTTTAGTTAACTTAAAAAGAAAATTCTGTTTGTATTAAATAATCTCAATAAGAATAAATTCATTTTTCCTGACGGTTTTACTGTTATCACAACTACCAGAAGAAAGTTTTTGTGTATTACAATTTTCAAAGCATTTATAGTAACAATTGAACATAACAATATTTCTGAATCAAAATAAAAGCCGCCAGCGAGACTACTTGGCAAAGACTAGTGCGTAACGTGTTTGTAAATGTGTATATCTCACTTGCATAAGATAAAAAGTTCATTATATATGTGTGCATTACGATAATGATGATAAATCAACTTTATTACAAGCATATCACGTATGATCCTTTGAAATTTAATCTAAATATAATATTGGCACTAAAAATCTATTTTCCCTACCTTGGAACAACTCTTTACTATTAGTTAATAATAAAAATAATTAATCAAAGTATAAGAACTCTTCTTGTGTCCAAACCAACACGTGAAAAATTAAAAACATACAATAATTGCATCTGGACAATTAGATTCACATTCAATCTAACTTACATCAATGATTATACACAATTACCTATTATTCCTGCAAGCATTTGTCAATTTATTTCTTTTATTTACCATGTAGTTACTTGTAATACCATATTCTTTATTTTGTTTTTTTTTAACATATCTTTTCAAATAGTTGAAATTTGAAAGCAATAACAAGAGTTCCTCACCTCAAGATTAATAACCTGGCTTCGATCTTTAACCTGTTCCTTCATTTATACTAGTTGATACGTTGTCTGTTCATTTGTAAGGCACTCCATTATTCATTTGGTAATTTGATCCGAGGATTCAAGTTTGGACGGACTAGCATTGAAAATTTATCGACATCTCATGTGTTTGTAAGTAATGAGGGTGTGTACTTTGAAGTAGAAAACGATAGAGTGGTATAATCTATCTAATTACAATATTCTTCAAAGTAATTATAGTTAATTTATTAATTTAATAAATTTAAATATCTCTGGCTTATAGATTTTTAATTCTTAATAATATTGTAAGACTAACATCTTCTATTCCTGAGGTAGATTGGACGAAACTTCACTATGTATTTTGCAGTAATCACTTCCAGTTGTTCAAGCGACAGTCAGTAAGTTAGTTGAAGCATCGTTTCAACCTAGTTAGTTTTAGTCTAATTAAGTGCACGCAGTGTAGTTACGAGTTACCGGGGATAGTTGAAAACCATATACTCGTATCTTCAATGCCATTCCTATTTAAGCGTCTTTTCGAAGCACGATACTGTAGATAAGATAATCTATGTAATTTGTTTGAAGTTTATAGTCTATATTTTTCATATTTATGTCTGTTATGGACATTGTATCTTTCTATATATATATATATATATTTCTATCTATGTATTTTATTTAACTTAATGTTGTAGGTGCTATTCATATTTAAAAGTAGTATATCTTAGCGGTTATAAGTATCAACAGTCGTGACAGTAGCGCTGTCTATAACGTATAACACACAATTTACTATACCAATACAATTACAATAATTTTATTTCTTACTTCTTATAAATCTATACAATATACTAATTTATGTTTTAAAGTGTTCACAAAAGTCCAAATATCTAACATTATTATCAACTTTAATAAATAGTAAATTTGATGATCCGATGTCAATGTTGTTGTCATTTGAATTCAATTAATTTTGTGACAAAGTGGACAAGATACTAAGTAAAATAACATTTCATTTCATACTAGATATCACATACAGTATTTTAGAAATAATATATGTTTTTTAATCTTGTTAAAATGAATAAAGCGTCATATTCAAATATTATAAATCGCATTAAGTAACGTGACGGTGTAAGCCACTTAGCGAACTATCTTAATCATAGGTTTAATTAAGACAACAAGTAGATACTGCTTTGAGACGAGTTTGTTTTCAATTTAATTGAGTCTTATTATGTTTGATGTCTTCTTCTAAAATAATAAGCCTTATGGGTATACCTTCACCTTTTGATAAACATTGTTGTGTTATAAATTACCCTTTTTTTTGTTACTATTTTTCATGTCTTTTTTTTGACAAAAAAAGAGATCATCTGTGGCAAAAAGATTAAAGGTTGTATAATGCCATGTATTATTTTTAAAAATACTGATCAATGTCGTTTATAATACCAGGTAAAAAATTAACTCTAGCCCTACATCACTCAATGGAACACAATCCACAGAAAGTGAGGACAACATATGCACGAGTTAAATCTCATCTAAGGATTGAAAATTCTTCTCTAAATAATATAAAGATGCTATTGTCCTTTAATAATTAATGTATTCAATATAAATTATAAAGTATAATATATTCATAATATATAACGAATTCATTGGTACAATAACAGATGGTAAATTGTCAGACTTATGTTAAAATCATTAAACCATTGAAATAACATCGGAAATCATTCGCAATAGGTTGTTAAAATTTATTGAGAGCTTTACACATTTTTATGATGAAGAGCTTGAGAGCCGTTATTTTGACGCTTTTTAACATGAACTGGAATTTATATTATATAATTTACTAGCATAAATAAACCTTCTGCAAGAACCTGATTCCTGATTTATTAACTCTACATATAATATAGTCTTTTAGTGTATTATTGCAAATATTTAGTATATTATTGTAATATATATTAATTAATTGTCTTAGTAGAATAAATTTAATAAAACATTTAATTTAGGACAATTTTTGAATGTGGCGATAATCAACTCTAATTATCTTCAATAATAAAAAGTGTAAATTAATTTCGATATACTTAGTGCGCTGTTAAAATTTCAGTTTTATAAGTCGTGTAATTCGAAATAGAGGTTGAATAAAACTACAAAGGTAATCTATTTGTTATGCATACTTATTTTAATAGGTTCCTGCAACCGTTACAAAAACTTATCTAAGAAATTTTAATCAAATAATTTATTCTTTAGTTCACAGGGTTTCTATATCCATTTTGTTCAACAAACTTAATGTTTTTATTTATCATGATCCACACACATTGTCAGCTTCAAGCTTATTGAGTTTTACTTTACGCCCGAGAGAGTAAAGGACACTCCGAGAATAAAATGTACTTTGCTTGGTTTCCTTTGAAGTAATTTAAGTTAATGTTAGCAACATATACTACAAATACGAGATTCTATCCAAAACAATTTTTTGGTCATATTTAGTCTGACCTTCAGAGTCAGACTTACGCAATTACGTTACTACACCTTTTGAATAGCTATATATTTCTACCATATACAGTCAATGACAAAAAAAATGAATTCCAACACAATTCTTAACCCTTTTTAACTATACGTTATTGCATTAACAGTACCAAAAACAAAAAACGTTACCATGAAATTTTTACTGAAAAGCTTTTAGAAGATAAAAAAAATGTTATGTCTATTGCCTTTAATATTGAGAGAGTATACATTATACATTAAGAATGAAACTAGAAACGAGAACGAATACAAAATAATCTAAATTAAAAATGGTCTCTCATAGCCTTTTATTTAAATAAGCTTTGTTATTTATCTTTACAATTATTTTTCATACATGAAAACTTAAACAATTGGAAATAATACTAAAATATTACTGATTAAAATATAAGAAGTTAATAAAAACTGAATACAAAACAAATGTTCCACTTCCGTTGTATATTTTTTCACACAACAAAATCTTTAAGTATTTTGAAGAATGTCTTAAGATTAAGAAAAATTTAATGATTACTCAATAAAATAATTTTATATAAATGATACTTGCTTGTTTGTTTAATGTACCTACATCTTTGGTTACAAATAATTTATACAAATTATACACTGGCTGAACTCTGAACGCTGAGCTGGTTAAGAAGTTAAATATTTTTATAGACAGCAAATTAATATTTTTATGTAAGTGACACAAATATTATCGGGCCGGTGCTAAACTATCAAGTGTTTATTATAATTACTATTTTTTCATCTTATGTCAAAACATCAACATAAAAAGTCGGATGCACGAACATCTTAAAATATAACCATATCTTATATATATATATATATATATATATATATATATATATATATATATATATATATATACATTTTTTATGACGATGTGTATATGTACACATATATATATATATATATATACATCGTCAATGTTTCTTGTTAGAATAAATATATATATTGACGATGAATAAATTTAAATACAAAAAATGTAGTAAAACTGAATATTTTATATTCATGTATATCCTAAATACGAGGGCCAAACTGAAAGTTTTTAGAACTGGCCACTTAAAAGCATTATATTGAAAAAATAGTTTAAATTTTGAAAATAGAACTCTTTACCAATATTATTGAGTATACATTTCATTCATTTGTCATTTGTTTTACGATTTGGCGGCAAATTGAAAATTGTCTGTGCACGTCAGAATGAATTTAAGCCGAGAAAATTTTCGTGCAATGATTTTTTATGACTTTCGATGTCATTTAAATCAACAAGAAAGTTATGATAGACTTCGATTGGCTTTTCACGATGAAGCCCCATCTCGTGCCACAGTTTACAACTGGTTTAATGAATTCAAACGTGGTCGAACTAATCTCACCGATGATTTGCGTGAGGGACGGCCTTCTACAGCGACGACTGAAGATAACATCAGTGTTGTGCGGCGTATGATAGAGACTGACAAAAGAGTGACCTATCAGCAGATTCGGACAAGTCTAGGCATAGGTATGAGTCAAGTGCACAAAATCCTCCATGAACATTTAGCGGTCAGGAAGCTTTGTGCCCGCTGGATACCGCATAATTTGACCGAGGCTCAAAAACTCCGCCGTGTTGATTGGTGCCGAGAAATGATCCAAAAATTTAACGGAGGTGACTCAAATGCTGTGTTCGACATAATTACGGGTGACGAAAGCTGGATTTACTGTTATGATCCGGAAACCAAAAGACAGTCTGCTCAGTGGGTGTTTCCTTCCGAAGAGTTGCCAACTAAAGTGAAGAGAGGTCGAAGTGTTGGAAAAAAGATGGTGGCCTCGTTCTTCGGAAAGACAGGTCATTACGCGACAGTAGTCTTAGAGGATCAGAAAACGGTTAATGCAGAGTGGTATACTAGCAATTGTTTGCCACTTGTCTTGGAAAAAGTTCGAGAGAAACGACCTCGCAGCAGGATCCTCCTTCATCACGACAATGCCTCGTCGCACACCGCCAGGCAAACGATCGACTATTTGGTGACCTCAGACGTGGAATTACTGGGTCACCCGCCGTATAGCCCCGACCTCGCTCCCTGCGATTTTTATTTATTTACGAAAATAAAAGAAAAACATCGAGGAAAACGTTTTATAGACGCCGAAGAAGCAGTGGCTGCATTTCAAAACGCCGTCGAAGAGACCTCTAAGGCCGAGTGGGCAAGGTGCTTTTCTCAATGGTTCCATCGAATGCAGCGATGTATTGATGTAAATGGACGCTATAATGAAAAGTTACAATAAAACTAATAACTTGCTAGAATGCTTAGTTTTTGTTTTTCTAAGAACTTTCAGTTTGACCCTCGTATCGAAGTATTTGCTGGTGTAAAAGATTTTTAATGCCTTATTTACATCAAAGTTTAAAACAAAAATAGCTAATTTAGTATACCTTGTAAAGCTTATAAAAAAATACACACAATTTTGGACCGTGTAAATCAAAATCTGATGTTTTATAAGGGTTTATCATTTGAAGACAAATACCTCAACTTTCAAGTAGTTACTATTAGTTACTCCGATTTTCCCAAAATGTTTGTCTTCTTTCTTATCTAAACGACTACCTATGTAATTCGCAAACGCAAACTTTTGTTTCGTGTGTCTTCAAACATCTTGGTAGTTCCAAAAGTCATTGGAATTTAAAGTCCTTATAGCAAATGTTGGCATGACATTCCGATTTAAAGTAAAAGTGAGGAAAGTTTGCGTTTACAGAGTTTTTGCATCTTATAAATGTCAAACTCTGCCCAAATACATTTGTTTTTCCCTCGAGCATCTGGTCCAATTAGTGTTTTTTTCACAAAGAAATATATATTTTTTGTTGAGTTAAAATTTGTGATGTAGAAAATAAAAGTTATATCCTTTTGAAAAATACAACACAAAATACATAAATTATAAGGAATACTAAACATACAATAATTTACACTTAAAGTATTATAATTAAAATGAAGGATTCATTCACAATATTTTTAAAAAACAATTATTGGAGCTTTATACATGTTTATTCTTCCTGGTCAGTGTTTGTTGTGTTGTAAGTGGTCACCAACGCGTTTACTTAAAGTTAAAATATAATTTTCACTTTTTTGGTGGGCTTTTGTACTCTTATCATTGAGTTTTAATTCCTCTTTCTTTTCTTTTGTTTGACCCTAAGCCATCGTGTGAAATTATCGACCGATCACTGATTAAACTTAGCATTGATATTTAATAATTGTTTAGAATGTGGTATATTTCCTGATCTAATGAAACAAAGTAAAATAACTTAAATCTGGCAGTTCATTAGATCCTAGTAATTATAGACCAATTTCAGTCTTACCCATATTTAGCAAGATTTTTGAAAAAATAATTCTTAATCAACTTGTTGATTTTTTCAGTAAAAACAATCTCTTGCACAAAAACCAGTTTGGTTTCACTGCCGGTCGCTCTACAACAGATGCTGGGGTTGAGCTATTACTCAATATATTTGAAGCCTGGGAAGGATCCCAGGATGCACTTGGCATTTTCTGTGATCTATCTAAGGCGTTTGACTGCGTTCAACACGAAATCCTTATAAAAAATTAGAACATTATGGTGTTAAGAATAAGTCCCTAGATTTGATCAGTTCATATCTTAATGATAGAATTCAAAAAGTAGACGTAAATGGAATACGTTCCCCCGGTTCTTTGGTAAAAATAGGTGTGCCACAGGGCTCTATCTTAGGGCCTTTCTTGTTCCTCATTTACATAAATGACTTACCTCACCTAGTGAGGATAGTGTTGTTTGCTGATGATACTTATCTTACTTTTAAAGTTAGCAGAAGGCAATCTGTTATTGACGATGTAAATAATGCTCTCTCAGATGTTGTACAATGGTTTAACGCCAATAATTTGTTGCTCAATAAAAAAAAGACGAAATGTGTTAAATTTACTTTACCAAATGTTAAAAATGTTTAAACCAATGTACAATTAAACAATGAGGAATTGGACTTGGTCAAATCTACTACTTTCTTGGGCATTACCTTAGGTGAAAAATTGCAATGGGGTCCTCATATATTTGATTTATCAAGTAGACTTAGTTCTGCTATATACGCGGTTAAAAAAATACGTCGATTGACAAATATGGAAACTGCTCGATTAGTTTACTTTAGTTACTTTCATAGTATAATGTCTTACGGTATACTCTTATGGGGTAATGCAGCCGACATCGATACCATATTCACACTGCAGAAGAGGGCTGTTCGAGCAATATATAATATGAGACCTAGAGAATCCTTAAGAAACAAATTTAAAGAATTTAAAATAATGCTGTTAATAATCAATATATTTATGAAAATTTAATTTACGTTCATAAAAATATTTCTAAGTTCAAAAAAAATTGTGATTTTCATAAAATTAATACGAGAAATAAAAATAAACTCGCTATGCCCAACACTAGGCTCCATAAAATAGGTAAATCCTTTAAGGTTAATTGTATACGTTTTTATAATAAGCTCCCAAATGAAGCCTTAAGTTTATCATTAAATAAATTTAAATTATATATAAAAATAAATTTGATAAAAAAATCCTACTATAGTATATAGATTAATTTCGTTTTATCGACCTGTTGCATCACACCGATTCCTTAGAAGTCATTACTTGCGGTAGCGTCGGGAGTCGGGTTGCGCTCGTCCCGCAAATATGTGCGAAGGGGGTGATGGCTGGCTCTTGCGTTATGCTCGTGAACGGGTGCTGCTTGCGGTGACTGGTTGTGTAGCAGGCCTATTTTTATTTTTTATTATTATCATTATTTATTTATTTTTTTGCTATTATTATTATTTTTTTTTTTTTTCATTATATTGCGACGGTTCTAGTTGTTCCAAAATAGGTTTTAAAATTGACATTTGTGAAACAGTGATAAAAAATATCCGGCTGAGTTTGTTGTGTGGTTCTTCTCAGACTAGGACGCGTTTGGAACCCTCATAGCTTTAACATTAAGTTGGACAGTGTTTTTACAGAAGGGCTTATTACGATAAATCTGGTATCGAAATAGGCCCTCCTGACACTTCCATTTTGACGTACACAAGTAATCACTGATAATAATTCAAAGTGGAAAAGATATAAATAAATAAGAAGTATGTGGTAAAAGGAAAAGAGGTTTTAGTAAAAAGCGCGATGAATGGTGGGATGATGAAGTGAAAGACGCTGTAGAGTTAAAGAAGAAAGCATGGCTGGATTATAAAGCCTCTGGTAAGGATAAAAGTATGAGAGAGATAAGAAAAAGAGCGTACAAGCTGCAAAAGCACAAAACGAAAGCACTTATAAAGATGAAGCGTGAAAATTCTGAGAGAGAAAGGGATGAAAGGTTGACGAACAACTTCCGGGAAAACACGAAGCTTTTCTGGCGAGAAGTTAGTGGTTCCCGGGGTTGTTCGGTAACCTGTAGAATGAAAGGGGTGCTTTCGAAAAGCGATGAAATTTTAACTGAGCAAGCACACGTTTTGCAGCGGTGGGCGGAATTCTATAAGGAGATGTATGAACGTGAGCACGCCTCGGTCTTGACTACCAGCGTAATGCTGAGTCAAGATGTAGCCGATGGTGAAATCAGTTTAGAAGAAGTAGAGAACGTGATTCGAAGTCTGAAATGTGGTAAGGCTGCGGGAGCAGATGAAGTTACTGCCGAGATGATCAAATATGGTGGGCCACGCGTCTGGGACTTTTTCTGGTTTTTATGCAATTTATGCTGGAAATCTGGGGAGGTCCCAGACGATTGGCGAAGTGCAGTCATCGTACCTTTGTATAAAGGCAAAGATTCACAGATAGACTGTGCAAGCTATAGGGCCATCAGTTTGATTAGCTTGGGCGGTAAAGTTTATGCTAAAATTTTAGCGAGAAGAATGCAAGAGAGATCTGAAAGGATGTTGTGGGAGGCACAAGGAGGTTTTAGACCTGGAAGAGGGTGTATAGATCAGATCTTTTCCCTCCGCATGATCACGGAAAAGTTTTTGGCCCTAAACCAAAAGGTTTTCTGTGCTTTTGTGGATTTGGAAAAGGCGTTTGACAGGGTTGTGAGAAAGAAGTTATGGGAGATACTGCCCCGATACAATGTGAACGGACCCTTGCTACAGGCTGTAAGGTCTCTTTACCGAGATCACTCAGCCTGTGTGCGAGTAGGAGCTGGCATGTCGCCCTGGTTTGACATCCAATCGGGTGTTAAGCAAGGTTGCGCTATGTCAGCTTGGTTGTTCAATTTGTATTTGGATAGTTGTCTCCAAGGAGTGAAAGATAGTGACATGGGAGTGAAAGTAGGTGACCTTAAGGTCAATTGCTTACTATATGCAGATGATGCAGTGCTCATTGCATCATCAGAATGCAATTTGCAGGCATGGGTCACCACTCTGAAAGATGGGTGTGAAATTAATGGTCTTAACCTGAATGTAGATAAGACGAAGGTTCTGATATTTGAAAGAAATGAAGAAAGAACAGAATGTAAGATCAACGTGAATGATAAGATAATAGAACAAGTGAATGAAGTGGTATATTTGGGAAGTATGTTTAGCAGAGACGGAAGATACGAAATGGATGTGGAAAGGCGTATTGCTGCTGGTAACAGAGTCAATGGTGCTTTGACTGCATTGTTGAGACGGCAAAACGTCAGTATAGCTGCACGTTTGGCTGTACACAATGCAGTTTTGCTACCGACACTGTTATACGGCAGCCAAACGTGGGTAACACAGAAGAAGAATGTAAGAAAGATGAATGCTGTGGAGATGCGATCTCTTCGCAGAATATGCGGAGTCAGTCTAGCTGATCGAATCCGCAATGAAGAGATCCACAGAATGGCAGGTACTAGCGAAGATGTCACGGTGAGAATGAAGAAGAACGTGCTCAGGTGGTTTGGGCACGTTGAACGAATGAGTGATGAAAGAATGGTAAAAAAGATTTATATGGGAAAAGTGAGCGGTAAGAGAGACAGGGGGAGGCCTCGAGTGACCTTCGAAAATACAGTAGCTACGATACTGGAGGAAGGTCACGTAAAAAGCATGAGGACCCCCCGGAGGGCATGTATGAAGAAGTTGATGTCTGTGGCCGAGGCGAAAGAGGTATGCAGAGACCGTAGCGTTTGGCGCTCCGTCGTCTCTGGCTACCCCGCAAGGGATATGGCGTGAAGGTGAAAAAAAATAAAAAATAATAATAAACGACCTGTCTAAAAGATCTTAATATTACTCATATTGATGAGTAGTTTATGGCTTATGTAGCATGTTAATAAGTAAATATCTATATATTTATTTAAATTACTATTAATTATACTTAAAACTGATACTTTTTTAACGAGTAGCACTTACTAACACAAACCTTTTTTTACCTCAGATATAAAAAAAAGTGGGTCGTTTTCAATACATGCTTTTATTGTTTGCCATTTTGTTAACGCAACGCGTTGAATCAACTTAACGAGTTTTTATCAAAATTAATCTGATATGAGCTTATTAATAATTTATTAAACAATATACCTTTCATTTCAGTAAACGGAAAAATACGAAAAGAGATTCGGGGTATAATTATAACACAACACAACTGTACGATAGTTATAAAATCTTTTGTAGGGTGTATTTATATTATTTAGTATATAAATTATTATTTCAATAAATTTCATGGGATTTCTATCAATTTTAAATAATGATATAAACGGATTGTAACTTGAGTCGGGAGAAGAAAGTGAACGGTGAAAAGAGTAACTGGTAAGAGTCGGTAAAAATTGCATAGATTTTGTTTGAGTTTTTTAAAGCTACAGATTAATTTTAAAAATAAACAATTATATTGTTACGTTCATTGTATATTAAAAGTATAAATACTCGTAACGCATTCTATTATTTTTTGTGTTAAAAGCCAATAACCCTTTCGTTATTGGATTTTAAGACAAACAACATTTAGACTTAATATTTTGTACTCCAGGTACTAATTTCAGTCATCATTTCACTAATATATTCAATATATGTAAAACAATAAAGACACCTAAAGATGTTTGCTCCACAAGGATCTATTCTGGGCCCCTTTTTGTTTTTACTTTATATTAATGACTTGCCCTTTTTTGCTGAGGGTCTGTGTGACATTATACTTTTTGCTGATGACACCTTGCTTCTTTTTAAAACTGAGCGTGATAGAATTAATTATGACGAAATGAACAGTGCTTTATCACGAGTCCTTCATTGATTCCAAATTAATAAATTAGTCTTAAAAACTAAGAAAACTAAATGCACAGAGTTTACATTTCCTGATGTACAAAGTTAAAATTTTAACTTGACTATTACTATTTTAACAATGAAATGTTAAAACTGATAGACTCAAGAAATTTCTTAGGTTATAACTTTAGATAAAAGGTTCAGTGGAACCTTCATCTTTCAACACTCGCAGTCAAACTCAGCTCCGCCGTCTTTGCAATTAGAAAAGTTAGACAATTAACGGACGTTAATATGGCTCGACTTGTTTATTTTAGTTATTTTCACATTATTTTATCTTACAGTATTTTATTATGAGGCAGTGATGCTGAAATTAAAATGTGCATATACTAAAAACCAAAAAAAACACTAATGTTTAATATTACATTCACTTCACTTAATTTATTTATTACCTGTTTGCCACTTTAATCTGTAGTTACGAAGTTGTAAAAGTCTTAGTATCGAAATAATTTAAAAAATCGAACGTTGATTCTTAAGATCGGTTTACGTTTGATCCATTAATACAAAGCAGTCGAAGAAAATATATTTCCTTAAAATATATTGATTGATTAATCTATTTTAGATCTCCATCTCTAGTCCCGCCAATTGCTAATTTGTTAGTTTCCGTAAAGGCTCCTTAGAGGTGAGATGTGTAATTGTTTCATTTTTTTTTTTTTCACGAGTTAAATTATATATTTTCTTCTTCTTTACAAACAAAAATGACGCAATTCATGATAAATAATAAACATTTAGGGCCTAATCACCAGAAAGGGTTTTTGCCTGGCAGTTCTAAATGCCTCGAACATACCACATTACCATCGGAAAGCCTTAAAGATGCCAGAACTAGTTAGTGAAAGACAAATAACGGTATGTTGGATAGACTTAGAGAATGCTTTCGGGTCGGTACGACATGAACTAATGATGTTCGCGCTAAGGTGGTATAACTTTCCAACGTTATTTAGTAATATGATTGCATCATGTTATTCAAAATAATAATTTTCCATAATTACAAATGAAAAACATTCCAAACCATTAAATTACAACATAGGTTTATTTCAAGGTTGTTGTATTTCTCCAATTATATTTAACATAATTATCAATATTTTAATATATAAATTAATTGAAAACGAAAAGAAATGGGGCTATCGGTTTAAGTTTAACAATAAATACACAGAATCCATACTAGCATTTGCAGACGATCTCGCGATACTGACACGTAATCCAAAACAATGTCAGCTACTTTTAAATTTTGTGGAGAATTTCTGTGCTTGGACGGATGGATTGGGGATAAAACCAAATAAACGCTACAGTCTATGTCTAGGTAGGCGGAACACCAGATATACCTCTTACGATCCGGGTCTAATAATAGGCGGTAAGTGCGTTACTACGATTACCGACACAGCTCCGTTCAAATTCTTAGGTAAATCGATTACCAAGGGCGCACTCCATCGTTAGATACAATAGTCGATAGCTTTTTGAATGATCTAAAAAGTAGATAATCAACCAATAAGTAACATCAAAAAGGCTTGGACATACGATAATTATTTAACATCACGTTTAAGTTGGCCTTTCCTCATTTACGATATCCATGAGACCCTTTTGTTGAAGTTAGAGATGCAAGCGTCATAAAGACATTGAAGTCATGGCTCGGGTAAGCGCATCCAGCGGACTCTTCGGACTTATTTAGAGACCGACATAATTTTGGGTTAAAATTAAAGAAACCATCGGAACTCTATAAACACCTAAGAGAGACCAAAAGACATATCATCTCAAAATCGAATGATGATACTATAAAGTCTCTCCCAAAAGATAAAATTGTCGCAGAGCTAGAGTCACGACTTCAATTCTATAAACAAGTTATGATAGGTGCTCAAACAAATAAAGCAGGACTAGGATCAAGTAGGAAACAATAAGACTTAGAAATAACAAAATCCTTTATTCAGCAAGATGAAAACGATAACTACCGGTTGCACGCGATGAGTCTAGAATTGCAAAATGAATGGGTGACCATTGGAGATTTTTGTATTCCACTAGCTTTAAGATGGTGCACCCTGCTTCATGATTGGTCCCCAGCATTATTAAAATTTTATCTTAATGCATTCCAAATTTCTCTCCCTCTCTCTCCCAGATCAAAGTAACTTAGTAAGATGGGGCAAAGCCACCGAAAAATCTTGCAACATCTGTGGGGGGGCAGTAGGAACGGCGAAACACTTGCTAGTAGGGTGTAGGATACTTTAAAATAGAGGTAAATACTCGCGTCGCCAGTATAAAGTATTAAAAATCATACGAGAAGCAGTTAGATTTTCTGTAGCAAGAGCACAGAGGGGTATAACAACCACCAAAATATCAGTAGAGTTCGTAAAGGCAGGTTCGTCCAAAAAATCAAAACTAAAACCATATTCCATCTTGGACGCGTCTCCTGATTGGACTCTCATGATGGACATGTATGAAAGGCAATACAAAATCCCCGGGGATGTTTGTGTTTCGTCATCTAGGCTGGACTTATTCCTGTACTCTAAACAACTAAGGCGCATTATACATACTGGAGCTTATTGTACCCTGGGAAAAAACATACCCAAAGATCATACATTTAAGCTTAACAATTATTACGAACTATGTAACGAACTGATCAGAAATAAATAGTTATAGTTATTATAATTAATTTCGAATGAATTTTCTTTGCAATCGTAAATACCCTAATGGGACAGAGGACATTCCGTACTGTGCAAGAAACCAATAAGTGAAATGTTTAACTTCTGATTTGACACTAATATTATTTAAGATAGCATCAATCAAGGTATTCAAGGTAGACTGATTTAAAAGTTCTTTTAAAGTCAAATAATATTTCATAGAAATAAAAAGTCATATATTTGCAATATGGCTTTATTGATAATGGCGGGTATTTTGAAAAGTTGGAAATTGAACTACATTTTACAGGATTGTTATAAATTTATCATGTAAGTTATTTTATGGTTATTATAGTGAAAAAATATAATATTAAATAAAAATTAATCAATGAATATGTTTAGTACAAAAGTATCTATAACTTCTAACACATTTCGAAGTGCACTGTTGCCGCTCTTCATAGGTTAGTGACCCATATCCATATTGACCTCAATAATGTTGTATTTTTTTATTACATTATTTTTCAGATTTATTAGTTTCAGAGTTTTACTTTCTCTATTTGAGTGTTGGAAATGAAGTTATAGGATTCATTTTATTTTAATGTTATATTTAATTTCTCTACAAAACTATAACTAGCTTTGCCACTGCTACTTTGCAATTTTAAAACAAATATCTTAAAAGCAACATTTTTAAAGTGATTACATATTATTTCGTCGTTACATTATCACCAAGTTACCAATCCAATACTTACAATAATCTAATCTAATTTAAAATCCTGTAATTAAAAATACCTATATATTCCTTATCATAAAAACTAAATAAAATATTTGGCCACTGTCAACTTTTATATTATACATTTAATTAAAATAACAAATAGGTATTCCTTTGAGAAAAGATCGTTTTTATTTTAATTGAGCCTCATTGTGTTTGACGTTTTATTTTAGTAAAATAATAGAATGTATTTGGTTAATATAATAAAGCAAATAATGCTAACAACAAAGAAAATCTGGTGTAAAAGAAAATCTTATGAATTAAAAAGTCCCGAATTTGAACACATTGATACATGTTGCATAAGCTTAGCCTGGGCACTATAATTGAAAATAGCCTCAGGAAATTTAGGGATCTTGAAATAAGATTATGAACATTATGTCTTAGTTTATAGTTGCATGATGGGTATAAGCAAGAAATTAAATTGATAAATAAACTATTACATATGATTTTTAAAAATAAATCTAAATAATAAAGTAACACACCAATCTTCTCCATTTACCCCATCTATTTTCGCTACTGAAAACATCTAGACAAGTTACTATAGGTTTGTTATTGTGAGAAAAGTTCATTTATAAATTATAATTCGTGGTTTCACTTCTTTAGGTAATTTGTATATAAAATCTTCTCAAATTATAAGCATTATTTTTTTTATGAAATATAAAATTTAAAAGTATAAGATATGACTTATTAATTTATGGTTTAATATTTATGGCGTCGACCATCAAATGGAAAAGATTTATGTGATAAAATTGTTGTTCTGAGTCTGGGTATTTTTGTTATTTGTGTTTATAAAATTCTCCACTACCCGGGGATAATTCCCTAGAGCGAATAATGATTCTAAAATAAATATAATTTTTTCATTGAAGCTAAAGTGCTGCTTCCTTCTATTAGGTTGAATATCATATTAGCGTCCGAAATATTCTCAATAGGGTATTCGCAGTTATTCCGACATTTATGATCAGTTTTGGTGATCATAATATTTACTATGTAACTTATAAAGTTAGGAAGTTTTGAAATTATTGCTTAAAAACAAGGATGCATATTTTTATTAACATAATTAAACTCTAAAACTATAGTTTTAGTTTATAGTATACTATATAGATTTAAAATAAGTACTGTTTATTGAACGGTATTGATTGTGTATAAATTACTTACTCGATAAGAGTCATCAGACTGGGATGATGCCAAAGCAAATCGCGTAGTATATGACGTGGAAATACATGCATATTGTACATCATACATACGATTACACAACTTGAATGTTTTATTTATAAGCAGTATTAGGCTTTGGATATTTTGACGTCTTTGGATTACGTACGCATATTTTATTAATATGGAGGATAGCAAATTAATAAATATTTTAATTAATTTAAACTCCAATCCCAAAGAATGGCCAGTGTTAATAAACAAAACTGGATGAATAAAAGTTTTACTTAATTAAATGTACTTATTACGTTTTATTATCTCAAAATTATTCTAAATGTCAATGTATAATTATATGTTTATTTTATTTAAATTGTTTCTAATTATTACTTGGATATTATCTATGGCAGTATTATACAACAAGATTTAAGATGCCGTGTTGGTATCGACAGCACAATGCTTGAAATGACTACAAGATGTCTCTCACTTATATCTTGATCAAATATAAACATTACTGAACTGTTTTGTACTACGATGTATCTTTAAAATAATATATCATTATCACGATTTAATAAATAAGCATTTTAATAAGATTGTTTTGTAAATAAATATATATATCTGTACGTAAAAATGATACTTCACTTTTACAGTCTCTATTATTATAAACAGAAGTCTTGTTAAGATCATTAACAAAATTCCTCTTAAACATAAAAAAAAACAAATATTTTTTAATGGTATGACGTCATTGGTTATAGAATTAAAGTCTTTTAGAATATCCTCTATTAATGAAATATTAATTCTTCAGCGATACTTTATTATTATTATTATTACTTAAAATTAAATATAATATAATATAATTATAATTCTTCATACATGTGATAATTTATTATTATTACTTAAAATTAAATATAATATAATATAATATAATTAACTATGAAAACAAATGAAATACATAAAGTATCCTAAACAAAGTACATTTGTATGTAAAGGAAAATGTTTGATATTTATTATTATAATAGTCTTATAAATAACAATATAAAAGAAGCCAATATGAAAATGCTTGTTGCATTTAGATGTTCTGAAGTAAAAAAAAAATAATAATAATAATTACAGTATAAGCCAGTTCCGAAAGTTATTTGCCATAGACCTGAGTAGTATTGTTGACAGAAGTTCAGCGGTCTTGTATAAAAACTTTATAAAATTAGTAGCCATATTTGAACATTATTATTATATTTTTTGCATAATCGAGAACCAGTGCAGAGACTTTTAACTGAATATCCCATAATATTATATTTAAATACTGTTTAATGAAAAACGTTACCAGATTTTGTGCGTATTAATTTATATATTCATAAAACCTTATTAATATATGCGTGCATACTGAATTTATAATTCTTAATAAATAATTAATGGTTGTGCCCAGGGTTTTTGAAAATTAAAAAGTAAAATTTATCATATTATAATAAGGCAAAAATTTTATGAACGTTCATACAAAATCAAACATGAGAAATATGACAGATTTGAAAATCATTGCAGACATTGAACTCAGAGATAAATCTAATAAAAATGTTAATATTTATAGGTGGTAGAGCCTAGCTGTTATCTGACTGCAGCTCGTATTGGGCTAGCTCGACCGGGGAAGGACCACCCTCTCGCAGAAGACCGACGTGTAGTAACGAAATTCATTTGGTTATGTTCCGTCGGTGAGTGAGAGAATCCGGAAGCTCAAACCCCCCCCCCCCCCCCCGCCAAACATGAACGCGATGCATAAAAGAAAAATACTCCAGGAGGGTACTTTGATGAAGCCGGGGACCCCCTCCCCGAGCAAAATCGGGGGAATGATCCTCGGATTTTGCTCGGGCTGGCCGTCGTATCTGGGGCGTGCAAAGTATCGCACTTTATGTTTCCTGAGGGCAAACGACGGCAAACAGCGGCACTCCGCTCCACTCTAGATTTGGACTTTTGCAACATCCGGGGGTTTCATTCGAACCTAAACGCCGTCCACCACCACCTTGAGACGGCGCAGCCGGCCTTGTTGTTTTTGACGGAGACGCAGATATCTCAACCTAGCGACACAGCGTACCTATCATACACCGGGTATAATCTAGAACATCATTTTATACCACACGCCGGGGTATCTGTATTCGTAAGGGAGGATATCTGCTACCGTCGCCTGTCCTGTGTGTGTCGCCGGACCTGTCCGTGCTCTGGCTGCGCGTGGACATGAACGATCACGTCAGATTCTACGCGTGCCTCTACAGGTCCCATAGTGGTAATGCACAAACAGATCAACTGTTGGGCCACGTTCAAGCGCAGATTGACGACCTCCTTTCTCAGACTCCCTCCGCCGAAGTCGTAGTCCTCGGGGACTTCAACGCGCACAATACCGAATGGTTAGGGTCACGTGCAACCGACTGCGCGGGGAGATCTGTGTTTAACTTTGCTCTGGCAAATGGTCTGTCCCAGCTGGTAAAGACGCACACTCGTCTACCGGATGTGGACAGCCACACGCCCTCTTTGTTGGATCTTCTGCTGACTACACATCCAGAAAAGTACCAGGTCACTGTCGAGGCTCCCTTCGGGTCCTCTGATCACTGTCTGGTACGGAGTGTAGTGCCCATTCAACGTCCGGATCGCACAAGACCTGCGACTCGACGCGTTTGGCACTACAAGTCAGCGGATTGGGATGGAATGCGGTCTTTTTTTGCATCCTACCCATGGGGGCCGATTTGTTTCCCTTCCAACGATCCTAGTGACTGCGCTGCGGCTGTAGCTGATGTGATACTTCAGGGCATGGAACTTTTTATACCAAGCTCTGTGGTACCACTTGGTGGCAGATCGCGGCCTTGGTTTGATGCGTCTGTCAGGGCTGCAGCAGCTTGCAAACGGCAGGCTTATCAGGCTTGGGCCAATGCGTTAGTCACTAAGGATCCTAACTCTAGAGTTCTGAAGAGGAAATACAACCGTGCCTCCAGATTCTTCAAACGGCAAATCGCTAGAGCAAAGTTCAAGCATGTCGTCAAAATTGGGGATCAGCTGGCAAAGTACCCGCCTGGCACGCGCAAATTCTGGGCGCTTTCAAAGGCCAGTCTGGGCAACTTTAGCCAGCCGTCCCTACCGCCGTTGCACATGGGGAATGACTCTCTGGCCCACACGGCAAAAGAGAAAGCCGATCTCTTGGGCACTCTTTTCGCCTCCAACTCGACTTTGGACGACCAAGGGAAGACACCGCCTATCATCCCGCGGTGTCAGAGCTCAATGCCGGAAATAGTTTTTCGGCAAAAAACTATCAGGCAGACTCTATTTTCCTTGGACGTTCATAAGTCGAGTGGGACGGATGGCATTTCTCCGTTATTGCTACGAACGTGTGCCCCTGAGTTGACTCCAGTGCTAACGCGTCTATTTCGGTACTCCTACCTTAAAGGCGTAGTCCCGGTCTCATGGAAGCGTGCCCTTGTTCATCCGATCCCTAAAAAGGGTGATAGCTCGGACCCAGCTAACTACAGACCTATCGCCATTACCTCCCTTCTCTCCAAAATAATGGAGATTATCATAAACCGACAGGTCCTAACGTACCTCGAGGATCACCAGTTGATCAATGACCGGCAGTATGGCTTTCGCCATGGTCGATCAGCTGGTGATCTTCTGTTATACCTCACTCACCGTTGGGCAACGGTTATTGAAAGAAAGGGAGAAGGTCTGGCAGTTAGTCTGGATATGGCGAAAGCCTTCGATTGTGTATGGCACAAGGGGCTTCTTTTGAAGCTACCTTCCTATGGGCTTCCCGAGAGTTTATGCAAGTGGATAACCAGCTTCCTCACTGGGCGGAGCATACAGGTCGTTCTCGACGGTTTTTGCTCGGACCCCAAGCCCGTGAACGCTGGTGTACCCCAAGGCTGCGTGCTATCCCCAACTCTGTTCCTCCTGCACATCAATGATATGTTGGATATTTCCAACATACATTGTTATGCGGATGACAGCACTGGGGATGCGGTATATTCCGGTCGTGCAGGTCTCTCTTGGGAAAACATCGATGAGGGCCGAAAGAAACTTGTGTCTTCAATAGAGAGTTCCCTGGGGATGGTCTCTGAGTGGGGTGAACTGAACCACGTTCAGTTCAATCTCCAGAAGACACAGGTTTGCGTGTTTACCACTAAAAAAACCACATTTGTCGTATCACCGCTCTTCGAGAGCACTCCTCTTATTGCCTCGCCAAGTATCAGAATACTGGGACTCGACATTTCGAGCGACTGTCAGTTTCGTGGTCATCTGGAGAGCAAGGCCAAGTTGGCCTCGACGAAATTGGGAGTGATCAATAGAGCGAGGCAGTATTTCAAACCTGGCAAACAAAGACTTGCGCTCTACAAGGCGCAGGTCCGGCCACACATGGAGTACTGTTCTCATCTCTGGTCCGGATCACCCCAATATCAGCTTCTACCATTTGACCGCGTACAACGGAGAGCCGTTCGGATTGTCGGGGACCCGGTGCTCTGCGAACGGCTGGACTCTTTGGCATTGCGTAGAGACGTGGCTTCTTTATGCGTCTTCTACCGCATTTACAACGGGGAGTGTTCCGAAGAACTATTCGATCTGATGCCTACCGCCGAATTTCACCACCGCACAGCTCGCCATCGCCTCCTTTACCATCCATACCACCTGGATGCGTGGCGATCTCCAACTGTGCGGTTTTCAAGGACTTTCTTCCCACGTACCACTCAAATGTGGAACGAACTTCCTTCGGCGGTATTTCCAGATCGATACGACATGGGTACCTTCAAAAAAGGCATTTATTCCTTTCTCCAAGGCCGGCAACGCTCTTGTGAATCCTCGGATGTTGCAAGAGTTCATGGGCGGCGGTGATCACATACTAACGGTGACCCGCAAGCTCGTTTGCCCTCCTACAACATAAAAAAAAAATAATAATAATTTGATCGACGTCCACTGTATATCTAATATGAGATGGATTTCGAACCCAACAGAGTGCGACCAATCATAGATCATCGGATAAGAAGGGTCTGCAAAATATCATCTTATATTAATATATATTAAAATAATATAGCAATATAAATATATAAATAACTAGAAACATATTAATATTACTATGTTGTGGTAAAGAAATACAATAATATATATTTTTTCACCATCATTTATCTTTTAAATTAAGCCAACGTTACGACAACGTTACGTTAATACGAAAGGTGAGATAAGCTATAATAATATCCGCTCTGAACAATTAATTGTAATGAAGTATTGAGGTTTACTGAAACAGTGTTATGGCTTTGTAGTGATATTCACACATAAATGTAATAATTGTAAAATTTAAAAGCGTTTGTGTATAACGATAAAGATAGTTTATACTGAACACATACTAACATGTCGATCATACTATCGTGGATATGGTGTTATCTTTCGAATGTCATAGTCAATTTATAAACATAAACTCAACTAACTCAAATATTAACTCTTTCATAGAAACGTGAAGTTGTATAAGAAGGTAATAATAATTTGGCCCTTATCGACTCAAATTCTTTACCGAATGTGATTTATAACAACAACATAATAGCATTCTCTTCCGAAGTAAAAAATTTAGGACTCTTTATGGACTGTTCTCTTAGTTGGCATTATCAGGTTAAGGAACTGTCTCGTAAATTTTATAAAACATTTCACCCATTATTAAGGCTAAAAAACTTTCTACCCTATAGAGTGAAAATACAGGTGGTTAACATGCTCCTACTACCAATCCTTGACTTTGCTGATGTGTGCTATGTCGATGCCAATGAAATACTCCTAAATAAATTAGATCGCCTCCTTAATACGTGTATCCGCTTCATTTTCGGCCTTCGTAAGTTTGATCATGTCTCCGACTATAGATCAAAACTTAAGTGGTTGCCAATTCGTAAACGACGAAATGTACGAATTTTGTGTCTCCTTTACTCGATTTTGTTCAATCCTTCTACTCCTACATATTTAAAATGCAATTTCTCCTTCTTAGCAAATGTACATGACAGAGTACTTCGTTCTTCTAGCAATTTACTGCTCCACACTCCTCTTCATCGGACTGGTTTCTTATCCAACTCATTTGCTCTAACTGCCGTCAGACTTTGGAACGAGTTACCGGAACATATACGAAAAGCGCCGTCTCGTGACTCCTTCAAACGCCAAATCAAACAACTTTATTTCAATGAATAATTTATAATATGTATGTTATGTATAAATTATGTATTATATATAATAACTAATATATGTATTTTTAGTATTATTTTAATGTATTGTATTTGTTACTATATTATATGATTGTAGTTATATTTCTGGATTTTTTTTTTATAATTTTTAGTTTTTTTGTGTTTTTTTTTTTTTGCACGCCTACCAATTTTCTCTCATGTACATCCTAAGGTTGGCTGGTAGAGAATGTCTTTGTGGCATTAAGCCCGCCTTTTGTGCATTATTTTATGTATTGTGCAATGAAGAATTTAATAAATAAATAAATAAATAATATATGGTCGGTTATTTTCTTACCGTCAAAAAGTCTCCGCTATACAAACGATTTAGGGATAGACTTTAAAATCAAAATATATAGATCAGTCCTTCAGAAGATTTTATATTTGCTTCAATATAATTTCAAATATAAAAAATACATCACATTTTTAAACTTTAAAAGTTTAATTATAGTATAATATTAAAACCAGTTTTGAACTTGTTATATATATGTTTTTAAGAGTTGTCTTAACGGATAGGATCGTAAGTTCTTATATGTCAATAAGGATACAAAGTTTTTGGTTTATTGATGGCAACATCTGATTAAGGAAGATAGATTAATAGTTGGACTGTGGTTAGAACAGCTTTCGTCATTATAATCGTACTATAAGGAAGAGTTTGTACTTAAAAGTGATAATCTAAAGAACTGGATAGATTTACTGGTGAGTATCACAAATGCTTATAATTATTGAGGTTAGTAAAGATTTCAATAAATTTTAATAGACTAAATTTCAAATAATTGTCTTAAACGAATAATATCTTGAAAGTAAAATATATTTTCTTATTGGTAGGCTCATGATAGCTCATGATATTCTAAGTTTTTTCATAAATGGTGAATAGAACCGTCATTTCATTTTAAAATATTAACCAATATATAACGCCAATTAAGCATACCATAGCTTACATCTTTTTAAAATAAATAAATTATATAACTACACTAAACATTAATAATATTTGTAGGCTGTTATAGTTTTGTTTTATTGGAGGAACCCACAGCTCCATTTATGTATAAGAAACACTTCAATGGCTTTTGTAACGTGACTCAACCGTCACGAAATCTAAAATTTGTATTAACCGAGGGTGAGCTCCAGTCGCCCTAATTTACGCGAATTTTCGCGTGTTAAGTCTCACCATTGTATAATTAGTAATATTGCAAATTATAATTTAGCACAAATATATTATTAAAATATTTTGGGTTACCAGTTTTAGTTATGTATTGCATAGAAAAACATCTTTCACGATATATAATAACCATGAACTACAAAAGGTTTTATAAAGTATAAATAAAGTATACAAAGTAGCCAGGTACCGAGACAATGACCTGCGACGCAGCTGTCATTCCGTCAGACTATGACGTATAAAATATAATTAAATTCATTGAAGCGAGTAGTTTAATTGGCATATAAGGAATATGGCGGTTTTAATTGGTATAAGGCATTGACGGTTGTTTGAGTGCAGAGGTCGCATGTTTGTTATTTGTCCGTTTCGAAGAATTTTCATTCTATGTTTATTTAAAATATTTAAAAAAATCAAGAAATAGGTAATTAAAATTAGAAAATTTAAATGTTTAATTTTTTTTCACTTTTAGCATATAACAATAACGACTTACAATAACATTTTATTAAAATTAATTAAATTATAAATTTGTCAAGACGTATTAATAAAAAAGTCATGATAAAGCGAAAATCGTTAGCAATGGCTGAAGTTATAATAAACACGACTAGCTTTGGCCACGACTTCTCTCACGCTTCGTTCGAAATTCGTTGGTAGGTTCAAACTTAAAACTCGATTTTATGAGCGAGGGCTTTTTCTCATGTCGCGTCGGCCGTAATGTGTAAAACAGTGCCATGTGGGACCGCCCTACACTCTCTAAGAATAAAGATTTTTTTTTCAAAATACTATGTAGTCTTATTTTTACCAAAAATATGAAAAACAGTATTTACTAACATTTTCTTAGTATATAGTAATTTTTATCAACATTCAACGGATCTTGTTACAGACAGACAGACAGAAAAATAAAAAAGTGTATTTCAAATCATTATAAAGCGATTATTTAAATTAATATGAAATATTAAAATGTACATAACAGAAACAATTTAAATGTAAATATAAGATACATAATATAATTTATTCTTGTAATTTTGCAATCAAAGGTCATTGTATATGCTAATAGCGGATATCACCAATGACCTGTATTATATTAAACAAGATATGTAATAAATCAATTTGGTTATTCGGTACAGTCTGTGATACGATTACACAGAGTATTGAAAATTAATTTCGATCAATATTCAATAATTTTCATTAATAATATCACGAGTACTTACTGAATGCAGCAATTGACATATTTCATTTCAATTATTTTTTAAATTATTTAATTAATATTAATATTAAATTTACATTTTATTATTTTTATTTTCTTACAAATGATTAACCCTATGAAATGGAAAGGAATTACTATTAATATAAGTTAAAATTTTAATTTTAAAACAATCAACTATCACAGACAAAGGTTTCTGACAATCACAAAAAATCTAATATATTTTCGTACCTTAAGTAAATTCATCTTCAATATATCTAAACAATCACCATTTCAACGTGGAATTAATACAGACTGTTTTTGTAAAACATATTTATTTAATTATAAGTATTATAATTTAAATACTTTACACATAAGCCTACGGCCTAATTACGATTGAAAATAATGAAAGGTCTTTTAATACGTAGGTAAGTACTACATTATAAAATTTTCTATTTACTACAGAGTTTACACGAGCTAATAAAAATATGAGCTTATATTTGTATACTAAGAATATTTTACGTAAAATTTTTATTACTTATAACTTATTGTCTGCCGCTGCTATAAAAATTTGAAACTTAGGTTATTTAATTTATATCTATATAAAGTTCTAACGTTTAGTATTTTAGAGTCACACTAGCGTGATTGATTACACCTGACATTAATGACGTCACACTTCACACCACCCCATCATTATAAGTTTGTGATTATTTAATCTGATTCAGAGACAACTTTGACTACAGACATATATATTAAATGGAGATAGATTTAGATATATATATAGGACAAATTTAGATAAATACATTTAGATACAAAAGAACTCGCTTTGAAATCGTTTATTTTATTTCGAATGTATATTTAAATAACTACTTCTATTTCACAAATTGAACTTGATTTTATCTTGAATGTTACTTTGTCCGTTTAAAGTGTACAAATAGTGTAATATAGTGCATTTAAATCTAATCAATATTGATAATAAGATAAGAAAAAATTAACCCGCTTCCCGCTGTAATCGTATCGTAATCAGAAAGATAATATTCGTTAATCTGACGTTCTCGTGATGTACGTTATTTCAAGGCTACTCCTATTGCATTCAACACATTTACCGGCAGGAGGTCCCTTTCCTTGTAATTCTGTAACCGGTTACATATAACACAGCTACGGGGATGAAGGCTATAATTAACTCACGGCTGTCTCGATATCTTTCGTTATCTCCACACATATTCGTTGACCCGACGTCTGATTTTCTATTGATTAACGCCTTGACAGTATGATTGATGAAATGTCGCAAGAACAAATGACGTAATAATCGATAATTTCTCATCGGCTTTTGATGGATTAGTGTATACTCTGGTTTATTTTTATTGTAATTGTCAAACTTAGTTGAAGAAAACTTTGATTTTATGATAGAAGTAAACTTTGACTTTGTTCATAGAGTAGTAGTTAGTAATTGAATCGATTTTATAGTCAGAGTAAAATTAAATGAGAAATATATTTAACTATTTTTCAATAGAATAAATGTTAACATATAAAAGTTTATCAGTAGCCCCAACTTATGTCTGAATAAATTAAAACAATTTAATCTTGAGTATGTACTGTTAAAATATTTTACTTAGGCTAATATTTATAATAAATTTCTAATAATTAAATAAAACAGTGCTAAAAGTTGCATGACATAACGAGATTTAACAAATCGAATTATTGATAAAGGGCTCTGAAGTAAATGTTTAACTATTTAACGTAAGAAACTATTCAAATAACCGTGGCAGAAAAAAATACAATACGTTATTTTTATTATGATTATCATATTATCATATCAAAGGGATTAGAATAAAAACAGACAAGTGAGATCGAAGTAAAGGCTGTAAATATAATAAAAATGGTCGAATCTTTTACCTGTTTATTTAACACATTATAAACTATAAACCATAAAATCGATAATTAACTGTGATATATACGTATTTCGAAAATGTCACGTAAAATGTATTCTCCAAACCATTTCCCGACATTACTCCACATGTAAAATCTCAGCTCTTGTTAGACCGTGCATGATTGTAAACAAACATTTCATTCGAATATATTTTGCTCGTGACTGCGTTCCTGACCTATGATCGATTTTAAAGTTACACTACCAGGAATTTAATGCAACTACTTCGATTTTAAGTCGAGCTAAATGGAAGTTCTAATCAAAGACCTTTCAATTATTTTGAGTGATTCCAAAACAAATCCATAAAACAATATAAACATTCACTTTAATTATTATCTAGTAATAAATAAGTAATAATCGTCAATAGCAAACACTCATTAAAAATTTTAAGAAAGGTGAATATCGCATTTTTTTTTAATTTAATTGATGGATTTACTGTTATTTTCTTTAGAACTTCAAGAAATGACGTCTTTAGTGTTAAGTAAATATCTTAACCTTAAGTTTTTTATGGAATATAAGACATCTGTATTATGTGATTTTTATTTTATTTTTTTATTTTTTTTGTGTCTCTGCTGTTAGCCCTACTGCCCATGACAGCGTCACCGGTGGAATGGACGGGTGCAGAGACCCGCCCTTGAAAAAGGGGGGCCTGAAGGGCCCCAGGGGAACGCGCGTCCTGAGGGCGCCTCCTGTGAGGCTCGGGCCACGGCTCAGGACGCCGTTAGGTGGGAAGCGAGGGTTGGATGTGGGTTAGGATTTGACACTAACGTCCTCCAACGGCAGAACGCCGGAGCAACGTGCTTGGATGGGGGCCTCGTCTTCGCCGGCGAAGACGCTGTGTGTGTGTGTATGTGTAGTATTTATGTATGCTTTTCCGCTTTTACGTAGCGTTCCCTAACGTAATCGCGTCGTCCGGATCGAAAAGTACCGACTTGGGTCTTCTCTTTCTGACTTTAGGAGTCTTACGGGCCGTGTATCCTATGGCCTTAACCACCAGCGGGTTTGGGTGTCCCACAGCATTGTCAAAGTAGCTTTTGGAGAGCCCCTTGAAATACTGTGCGATCGTCGGTAGGTATTTTATGTGAGTGTCTGCTAGCCCGATACGTAAGTATAAAATACGTCAAGGTATTTCTTTCCTTTAAGTACCGTTCAACTAACAAGTAGTACTATTTCCTTTACAATATTAACATTCTTTCTAATTTACAGATATAAAAATAAATCCCATTTTAATAAAGCTTATGAACAACACACATAAATATTAAACGCTTACCGTAATTGTAGTAATTTAATACATTTTTTTGCATGAAACATATCTCATAGATTATATTCACATTCATAATGCAACTTTTATTAATAAATAAATTTTAAGAAATAGATGATGTATTTCCCAAAAACGTTTAGTATAAAGTCACTATATCATTATTATTTTTTATCTATATTTTATATTGACATATTATAGGTTATCTGTTTATTTTTTTTCTTGTAAATGTTTTGTTATGAATAAATTACAACTTAGTATCTTTTATAAATCCAGATTATATTCTCATTGATAATTACATTACAGTAATGACAACCAATGCGGCTTAAATTGCTGTTGACACTGAATCATTTGAATATTGACAAAATAGCTAATGAAGGTGGCTTACCACTTGTAGTTTATTACACAGTGGGCCGGCTTTGACAGTTTAATCATTACTCACGTCAAAGCTGACCACGAAGAGAATTTATCTGTTGATTATAAATAAATATTTCCTTAGACATCACTGGTGTTCATTAAATAATATCAATATATCGAAAGCTTGTAACTTTGATTTATAGGTATCACATTGAAGCTTACAATTACATTCTTATTTATGAGAAATATTTCGATTTTTATTAATAAAACTTAAAAAAAACACATTCTTAAAATCAAACTGTTACAAGGACTTGGCCCAATATTTGAAACACGTACCAGAGTGTTTAAAAGAATCTTCTATAAATATATATTTAAAGTATTATACCTATTTGTTCATCACCATTATCATTCGACAGTATAATCTGATCCTTTTTTTTTGTGATTGATGCAACATGACAATTTCTTCCACGCATTTTATTTATTGTATTTTACGTGATCTCAGTTGCAACCAGGCTTTTCGTCATATATATTATGTGTAAGCGTATTAAGAAAATAGATAAAATTTTTATGACCATCAACAATAATGTAACAATTTTTTTGTGAATACATGATATGCTGATATGAATACATGATATGCATGAATACATGCTACAAAGCATAAATAATGCTTGTTCTTGAAACAACACACAGTTTTAAAAAGTAATAGGGGCTAAGATTAGTATTGAACTTGCATTCAAAATTAAATCATAATTAATTGCTTTAAGAAAAAATTAAACCGAAGATGGACTTATCGTTCTCCAAATGGGCAATAGAAAAACGAGATAGATTATCTCCTATCAACCGATCGGATACTTATTTATACGTATGAGAATGTTTTAAACCTTGAATCTTAATATTCTGACTGTATGTTGTGTTCTATTGTGTCTGACCATAGGCTAATCAGAGAAATTCATAAGTAACAAAAAATGAACCTATTAATAAGAAATAGCTATATACAATGACAAACGTCAAGCATCCACGTACTAAAGACGGCATCATGTGCATTCGATGTAATCTCCTTTGAAAGTAAGCAGAAATTACCATTGAAACAAACATAGATATTGCTTCGCTGAAAGTGACGTGATAGTTCAAACAAAAAGGGTGGAATATATTGTATATACATATTAGATAATATGGTAACTGGTATACTCTGAAAGGCGAGCTGCCAGTGATAATAATAAGATAGTAGAAATGGACAGATCAGAGATATAAGGTTAGACAAAGACATGACGCAGTCCACACGACATTTACCAAATAGTAACAATTAAAATTGAAATTTAAAACGAACAATAACTTTTACCAAGAAAATACTATCAAACAACTCAAAATAATTACAATAACATATATACAAAATAAGTAAAAATTAAAACTTTATAATTAAATTTGAGTGTGCAGAGAAGAAATAAAATATTTATATGTGAGTATTATATATATATATATATATATATATATATATATATATATATATATATATATATATATATATATATTATATTTATAAAACGAATTTTAAAGCATATTTGAAATTATAAAATCAACAATAAATTCTATTTACAGTACGAACAGTTGTAACTAAACATTTGAACAAGTTCAAAATTTCCCTATTCCAGGTTTTGTTACTAGACTGAAGCACAACAACTTTCAGTAACTCAGTAAAATAACACTTGGAATCTGATTAACATGCAACGCTAATCAAATGTACTTATGTATAAGTATAGTTTACGTAATTTGTAGACGTTTATATAGCTAGCTTTTGCACGGTGCGTAAATGAAAAGTTCAATAGGTTCTATTACACGGGCAGTACAAAAAACACAAATCTAAATTATGCATATTTTATAATATATATAGAATATTTTTAAATGTGCCGAAATGCAAAATAAAACAGTTTTAAAATTTATTTTTTGTCTATGTTACTAGTTATCTTTGGTCTTAGAGAGAGTAAAAAAAACAAAAACTTAAAAATACAACAGTAAATTACGTAATATACCACTTCTATTGTACATGATAGATTATTAGAGTCTGGCCTCTAACTTTTTAGAAAGATTAGCAAGAAAATATAAAATATATGTATTATAATATGATGTCTATATTTCCCATACTACGCACAAAAGTAGTTGTTTTGAATGTTCTACAACAATTTGTAGACAATTATAAGTTGGTTTAATAAACCGTATAATATTACATAAATTGGGTTACTGCAGTGCAGTTAAATTTACGGTTTCGCCGGTCCCCCAGCATTGAGTTCAAACAATGTAATAGACTGCTTATTGAAAGTACTGTACTGAAAACATTTTAGTTTTACTTATAATATATTTTCGTCGGTTGGGACTAGTTTACGATCTTTATTCTATTTTTCTAAAGGAGTAACAAAAAATAAGGTTGTGACAGTTACACGTAATAACTTTTTTCTTAAAAACTAAACATATTTATAACCTAACTATCCCCAATATAAAGAGTAAGTTCCTTTGAAATTCTTAATTATATTTTAATAAACATGATTTCTTATAATATTAAATGTCCTATTCTCATTATTTATTTAATTATAGTATGTTAAGCTAGCACTGATACTGGTTGTTTATGACCCGGCGGCCATCTAAAACCCGTACTACAGAACACATACTCTTACAAAAATTTAAACTGCTTTTCCTTTTTGGATGTCACAGTTGGTAATTTTCATTTATTGTTATTTGTTGTTTTCCGTTATTTTAATTAATAATTTTGTACTATATTGATATATATATGTATATATCGGAAATTTATTGAATTATTATTCTTTTTAAAAAATATATGGAATCGCTGATCGTATAGTAGTCATCGATTCTATTGTAACTATAACTATAATAAGATATACCAACTATAGTTCTATGATTTTATATTAGTCAAGTGAGTGACAATTGTCATAGTGAAATAATTACAGATAGGAGAGTATTAACAAAATGAAACAAGTTAATTATTATTTATTATTTTAAATAAATAACATTTAAATTAAATTAAATTAAATTACACAAACTGACATGGATTCTACTTACAATGTTTATTCCTCGAAAATCCGCAGTAAACTGAACTCTGCTCATAAAAACCCTTTTTTGTACAAAGATTCTCCTCTCTTCAAGTGAATAGTTGCTAGTCAATCACAATTCTTTTTTACATAATACTATCACACACTCTATTCAAATAACTCTTACTCGGACGGCTTTAAGTATTACAATTCATAAAAAAATGTTATAAAGAAGGAATAATTATTTGAGAAGTAGTTTACAAACAAACAACTTTAAATTTAACAATCCATCAATTCAACATAGTCAAAATCACAACTTCTTAAATCCTACGTCGGCCATCTTAATAAACAAAGAAAAAGAAAGTTGACAAGTGTCAAGTAAAAATTTTTGAATATTATAATAATTTATTATTTTATTATTTCATAATTATCTAAAATTCCTGTGTTCCTGTGTTTTTCCTGTGTTTTACAATACAAAAATATATTAAACCTTATTCGAAAAGTTAACAAAGCGAAAAGACTTTTGATGTGGCAATTCAGTTCAGCATCAAAGACTCCGTGGTGGAATGACAAATAAAAGCTTAAGTGATCCGTATGCCAGACCTGTAATAGCCTTATTCATGCAGCATCCGATACTTTTAATTATAAATAAATCTCAGCAAGTGCAGTCACCGCAATATGTGCTTAAGCAGTGTGTCAAGTGCTTAATCATTAAGTCCTGGTCCTGATGCAATTTAGAAGCTTTCCAAAAGACTTACAGCAGAGTGAAAATTTTTTAGTTTCGATATTATAATTATATATATATAATATATTAATTTCTTCTTTTTTTTACTAATCATAATATTATTGTATTTTTTTTTGTATTATTGTTTAATTATAATTTATGTTAATTTTAATTTAGTATTATATTTTTTTTTAATATGTTGTAATTATGTAATAACTAATTTTTAATGATTTTATTATAGAATGAACGAATGCGGCGTTGGGAACCGCCAACCAACACGCCATGTTCCGAACGGCGGAAAGTGGAGGACGGAGCTACAAATAGCTACGTGGAATGTTAGAGGAGGAATGGAACAGAAGATGAAGGAATTATTAGATGTGATGGATGACAAAGATCTGGATGTTATTTGTGTGTCTGAGACCAAGCGAAAAGGCAATGATACGACCGATTTACCTGGCAACCAGGTCGCTTTCTGGGCTGGAGTTCCAGAGGGTGAGCGAGGTTGCCAAGGTGTAGGCGTATTATTGTCCTCTCGAATGGTTAATGCAATGGTAGAATACAAGGCGATTAACCCGAGGCTTCTTTGGGTTCGCTTTAAGCTGGGGATAACAAGAGTATTCTTGTTAGCCATGTATGCGCCAGTATCCTCAGCTCAAATGAGTGAGCTCGAGGAGTTTTGGGAGAATGTCAGGGATGTTCTAAGTAGTGTCAGAGATAATGAAAAGTTGATAGTATATGGAGATATGAATGGATGGGTTGGAACCGCGCGAAGCGGTTACGAAAGCGTGCTAGGCAAATATGGTGATAAGAGGGTAAATGAGGCTGGAAAGCTTATTTTGGAATTTTGTAAGGAGAAAAATTTGTTTGTGGGAAACACGATGTTTGATCACAAACAAATTCACATGTACAGATGGGAGCGAGCGGAAGAAAGAAATATGATTGATTTATTCCTAGTGGACCAGCGTATTCGAAGTCAAGTTATGGACACGCGAGTGTTCAGAGGTGCTGATCTGGGAACGGACCACTATCTAGTCGTTGCTAGAATAAGAGGTTTGTTCGCAGGTTGGCGCAGCCGCACGACGTGTCCAAGCTTGGCGTCGAATTATCGCATAAGAAGCTGGAAGCTTCAAGATCCACCAATCAGAGAGGAATATCAAGAGAGGGTTTCCAAGAAGCTTGAAAGCTGTGATTCTGGAAATGAAAGTGTTGAAGTATGCTGGCAGAACCTTAGGAATAGTATGGTGAAAGTAGCGACAGAAGTATGTGGTAAAAGGAAAAGAAGTTATAGTAAAAAGCGCGATGAATGGTGGGACGATGAAGTGAAAGACGCTGTAGAGTTAAAGAAGGAAGAATGGCTGGATTATAAAGCCTCGGGTAAAGATAAAAGTATGATAGAGATGAGAAAAAGAGCGTACAAGCTGCAAAAGCACAAAACGAAAGCACTTATAAAGATGAAGCGTGAAAATTCTGAGAGAGAAAGGGATGAAAGGTTGACGAACAACTTCCGGGAGAACACGAAGCTTTTCTGGCGAGAAGTTAGTGGTTCCCGGGGTTGTTCGGTAACCTGTAGAATGAAAGGGGTGCTTTCGAAAAGCGATGAAATTTTAACTGAGCAAGCACACGTTTTGCAGCGGTGAGCGGAATTCTCTAAGGAGATGTATGAACGTGAGGACGCCTCGGTCTTGACTACCAGCGTAATGCTGAGTCAAGATGTAGCCGATGGTGAAATCAGTTTGGAAGAAGTAGAGAACGTGATTCGAAGTCTGAAATGTGGTAAGGCTGCGGGAGCAGATGAAGTCACTGCCGAGATGATCAAATATGGTGGGCCACGCGTCTGGGACTTTTTCTGGTTTTTGTGCAATTTATGCTGGAAATCTGGGGAGGTCCCAGACGATTGGCGAAGTGCAGTCATCGTACCTTTGTATAAAGGCAAAGGTTCACAGATAGACTGTGCAAGCTATAGGGCCATCAGTTTGATTAGCTTGGGCGGTAAAGTTTATGCTAAAATTTTAGCGAGAAGAATGCAAGAGAGATCTGAAAGGATGTTGTGGGAGGCACAAGGAGGTTTTAGACCTGGAAGAGGGTGTATAGATCAGATCTTTTCCCTCCGCATGATCACGGAAAAGTTTTTGGCCCTAAACCAAAAGGTTTTCTGTGCTTTTGTGGATTTGGAAAAGGCGTTTGACAGGGTTGTGAGAAAGAAGTTATGGGAGATACTGCCCCGATACAATGTGAACGGACCCTTGCTACATGCTGTAAGGTCTCTTTACCGAGTCAATGGTGCTTTGACTGCATTGTTGAGACGGCAAAACGTCAGTATAGCTGCACGTTTGGCTGTACACAATGCAGTTTTGCTACCGACGCTGTTATACGGCAGCCAAACGTGGGTAACACAGAAGAAGAATGTAAGAAAGATGAATGCTGTGGAGATGCGATCTCTTCGCAGAATATGCGGAGTCAGTCTAGCTGATCGAATCCGCAATGAAGAGATCCACAGAATGGCAGGTACTAGCGAAGATGTCACGGTGAGAATGAAGAAGAACGTGCTCAGGTGGTTTGGGCACGTTGAACGAATGAGTGATGAAAGAATGGTAAAAAAGATTTATATGGGAAAAGTGAGCGGTAAGAGAGACAGGGGGAGCCCTCGAGTGACCTTCGAAAACACAGTAGCTATGATACTGGAGGAAGGTCACGTAAAAAGCATGAGGATCCCCCGGAGGGCATGTATGAAGAGGTTGATGTCTGTGGCCGAGGCGAAAGAGGTATGCAGAGACCGTAGCGTTTGGCGCTCCATCGTCTCTGGCTACCCCGCAAGGGATATGGCGTGAAGGTAAATAAATAAATAAATAAATACATAGTCAAATTCACAACTTCTTAAATCCTACGTCGGCCATCTTAATAAACAATTCAACATAGTCAAATTCACAACTTCTTAAATCCTACGTCGGCTATCTTAATAAGCAATTCAACATAGTCAAAATCACAACTTCTTAAATCCTACGTCGGCCATCATAATAAACAATTCAACATAGTCAAAATCACAACTTCTTAAATCCTACGTCGGACATCTTAATAAACAATTCCGGATGTGTTAATAATAAATGTGGAATCGATTATTATAATAGACATTGATGAGTTGCATTTACAATAATTGTTAAAATAATTATAAGTATGTAAATCAATTAATTTGATTTCTCAATAATATTGAACGCGGCGACGTCGTTGCAATAAGTGATAAATGGAGAACTTTTTAATGCATACTACCTCCAGAATCGCTAGTGGTTTTTTTTTAAATCATTGTGAAAGTTGAACTTAGATGTCAAGCTTACACTTACTTTTTCACGTTATTTTTTTTTTTTTTTTATACCCTCTGGGTTAGTGCTTGACTACATTCCACCTGATGGAAAGTGGAAATGTAGTCATAGATGGTAAGGCGCATTAACCTAGTAACCTATTCACTCTTTTCTTGAAGACACCCACATCGTATTGGGACGGAAATACCGACGCAGGCAAGCTGTTCCAGTCCTTCGCTGTACGAACTAAAAAAGACGAAGCAAAGCGCTTTGTTCGGACAGGGGGAATGTCCACAACGTAAGGATGGATATCTGCCGTGCGTCGGAACGTCCTGTGATGGAAGGGGGATGGAGGAATTAAATCATGTAATTCCTGCGCACACTCACCAAAATGTATCCTATAGAATACTGAGAGGCTAGCAATTCTACGCCTGTGTTCAAGGCTGCGGAGGTTGGCTTCAACCAATTCAGGGTCGCCTATAAGCCTCTTTGCTCGCCTCTCAATTGAGTCCAGAACCGCAAGATGAGACTTAGAGGCACCAGCGAATATATGCCCACAGTACTCCACACACGACCGGATCTGTGCTTTGTATAATACAAGTAGCTGTCCCGGTGTAAAGTACTGACGGACCTTCGCAAGAACGGCAAGCTTTCCTGCAGCGGCTCTTGCTCTGGACTCAATACACCGACCAAAGTTGAGGTTCGAGGAAATCTCTAAGCCTAACAACTGAAGCCGGTCACTGTAATCCAAAGATACACTCTGGAAAGTAGGAGCCAAGGTGAAAGGGCTCCTTTTGGCGGTGAACAGACATGTCTGCGTTTTGGTATGGTTATGAGCTCTACATCAGTTGTTTACTTCAGATTGTATCTAATTTTGCTTTTCCTAGTATAAGCATGCATTTGAGACTAAAATTACATGAAAACATCCGGTCTAAAATGAATTTTAGAAATGATATTTAAGTGATTAGCTACAATTTCGGTGAAAAACGAAAAATTTACAAAAAAAATCTTTAAAAAAAAATAGGAGGTCAGGGATTTTTTTTGGCCAACTTGTATTCTCTAAATAGGTACCTGAACACGCTCACTTCGTTTGCGGACCCTCTACAAAACACCCTGTATATAAGATTTCATTAGACGCTCTCAATATATAACGCAACATATTAAATACGTTGCTTAAAATTATAATCATTAACTTTATATAAAATGTATGCTTTACTAGAATAAGCAAAACTATTTTTAAATTAGCAATTTTAATTTTGAGTAAGCACTTATAATATTAATTGAAGCTGGGAAGCTACATAGCCGACTATGTTTCGTTTTACTATAATATTGCAATTTGCAATTAACTTCTTCATACCGTACATATATTTTTTATAAGCTCTTACTTCATTTTATTACTGTTGAATTTTCCTTACATTTATGTTATTTTTAATATTATTCATGTATAAAATAGTGTTATTTCATATGGGTATGTTCTTTAATAGCATTAGTTCACAAATGATCCACCACATTACGTTTACGAACCTAGTCCATAGATGTTTACTCGTAGGACACACAGAAGAAAGGATGGGGGAGGTTTGGACCACCAGCACTCTTATACATCGCACGAAATGTAATTATATTAGCTACTTTGTAGTGACCGTCTGTAACAGAGTGGTTTTGACCCGGTAGTGCAAAACTGATTACTGGCTACGTTCTTGTTATTACAGCTAGTTTGTACCACCTATATTTTATACTTATATATATGACAAATAATATATATCAATCTGTAATATAACCTATCTCATTCCCTAACTATCTCATTCCCTAACTTTGTACCTTTAATGAATAATAGTCATGATTTAATACAAAAATTTCACTTTTAGGTTATTATTTCATTTTATTATTCAGTTTCAGAAAGTACTTAGATTAAATATTTTAACGTCATCTTCTCTAAATGTCAATTAAAAATGAAGATCATTATATTAGAATTATTTCTTACTAATATAATTACCATTAAAGTTATAGTTTAGTCAAGATAATTGTAATGAAGTTTATTTATTTTTAAATGTAATAGATCGTCTTTTTTGCATTACTTTGCGGTGCAAAAGGAAAGCGTATAATAGTGACAAAATTATGTAGTATTAATTGATAAAAAAATAATTTGAACCACCTACATTTTCAAGACTAACTTACTAGTCTCCAAGTTGTAAACACAAACAGTAGCTTCAATAAGTCTACACAAATATAAACGGATTTGTGAAACAATATCAATCAAAATATCTGTAAGAAGTGAAATAAAGTTAATCTATGCGAGTCAATTCCAATTATCCCCTGTCGTATCTTTCCACTTTCCAAAATATTACCATAATAATTTTCATTTATATACTAAAAAAACGGCTGGCTTATAATTTCGTATTGATTTTAAATCTTACATTCACGGGAAACACATGGAAATTGTCTATTATATTGAATATCATTGAAATGTGCAAAATCCTTATTTTTAACAAATATAACCTAAATTTTATCTTATTTTGTATTCTTTTACTATTTATTATATTATTATTTCTTAATAAAACACGTACGCATATTATGAAAAAGTTATCGGTCACAAATGAAAGAACAGTCTATACACCAAGACTGCAATAAAATGTTAAAAAAACTAACCACACATATATAAAATAGCGACATGAATAAAATTTCGATATACTTCTAAAATATTTGTATTTCTAAAATATTAACTTTTGTACTGCATTTCAATATATGATCGTATTATGAACATTACAAAACGCACAGCGAACTCTGCAATGCATACCTAATGCATTGCTCTGTAAGCATTATCATCGAGTCACGGAATAGTTTGCATAGATATATTTTTTCAATTTTGAGTCATTATTTACTATTTCGTTAAAGTATTATAAGAAGTAAACTGGTCTGTAAAATAAAATAAAATAAAACAGTTTATCGTTTGTTAGAAATATATAGAATAATATTTTTAAAGTTATCCTTATGGTATGAATGTCAGCTTATGATGATACGACAAAACAGAGCAGTGGGTGGATTAATTGCTAGTATTAGTTACATTTCTTAAGCAAACTGAGGATTTATAAGCTTTGTTACTTGCTATATGAAGACATAACAACTCACAATCTGTAAACCAATCTACATTGCGTCAGAAAGCTTTGGGATGATATAATTAGATATTATTATGTTATTTGTTACATATAACACGTAACTTGTCTTTATTATTGATAAATTTATACTCGAATTACTTTTTACCTTCAATTGAATATACTTATTAAGAACGTTAGTGACTGGCATAGAAACCCGTTTTGACACGTTTCTTTTGCAAGAACGAAAAAAATACTTTTGTTATACTTTTTTATATTTTGGGAAAATTTGTCACTTATTGAATAATAATTATTATAATAAATAGCAATTTATTACTTGAATCTTAAGACACATAACATGTACTTATTTGTCTGGCTATAAATTCAGGTAAAATTTGTCTACCGAGAAAGTGTTGTTCGAGGGCATTCCTGACAGTAAGATATCTGCTCAATACATCTAACGTCTATCTTTTATATTACAACACTTTTATGTAAATTAAAATCTATGATTTATATTAAATATATTATCAAAATGTTATTTAAAACTCTTAAAAAAATATACAATATTAAATCCATTAACACGAGCAAGACTGGAATGGATGAATTCTGGAAGCCCATCAATACCGTAACTGAAAACTGAGCTATCGGTTCGTTTTTTTTTTTTTTTTTCTTTTTATGTCATAGGAGGGCAAACGAGCTGGCGGGTCACAGATGATTTGTAATCACCGCCGCCCATGAACTCTTGCAACATCCGAGGATTTACAGGAGCGTTGCCGGTCTTGAAGGTGGGAGTAAGCGCCTTTTTTGAAGGTACCCATGTCGTACCGATCTGGAAATATCGCCGAAGGGAGTTCGTTCCACATTCGACTGGTACGAGGAAAAAATGTACTTGAGGATCGCCACGCATCCAGGTGGTAGGGATGGTATTGAAGGCGATGGCACGCTGTGCGGTGATGGAATTCGGCGGTAGGCATCAGATCGAATAGGTCTTCGGAACGTCTCTACGCAATGCCAAAGAGTCCAGCCGTTCACAGAGCACCAGGTCCCCGACAATCCGAACGGCTCTCCGTTGTACGCGGTCAAATGGTAGAAGCTGATATTGAGGTGATCCGGACCAGAGATGAGAACAGTAATCCATGTATGCCCGGACCTGCGCCTTATAGAACGCAAGTCTTTGGCCAGGTTTGAAATACTGCCTCGTTTTATTGATCACTCCCAATTTCATAGAGGCCAACTTGGCCTTGCTCTCCAGGTAACCACGATACTGACAGTCGCTCGAAATGTCGAGACCCAGTATTCTAATACTTGGCGAGGCAATGAGGGGAGTGCTCTCGAAGAGCGGTGATACGACAAATGGGGTTTTCTTAGTGGTAAACGCGCAAACTTGTGTCTTGTCGGGATTGAATTGAACGTGGTTCAGTTCACCCCACTCAAAGACCATCCCCAAGGAAGTCTCACAAGTTTCTTTCGGCACTCGTTGACATTTTCCCGAGAGAGACCTGCACGGTCGGAATATACCGCATCCCCAGTGCTATCATCCGCATAACAATGTATGTTAGAGATATCTAACATATCATTGATGCGCAGGAGGAACAGAGTTGGGGATAGCACGCAGCCTTGGGGTACACCAGCGTTCACGGGCTTGGGGTCCGAGCAAAAACCATCGAGAACGACCTTTATGTTCCGCCCAGTGAGGAAGCTGGTGATCCACTTGCATAAACTCTCGGGAAGCCCATAGGAAGGTAGCTTCGAAAGAAGCCCCTTGTGCCATACACGATCGAAGGCTTTCGCCATATCCAGACTAACTGCCAGACCCTCTCCCTTGCTTTCAATAACAGCTGCCCAACGGTGTGTAAGATATAACAGAAGATCACCAACCGATCGACCATGGCGAAAGTCATATTGCCGGTCATTGAACAACTGGTGATCCTCGAAGGAGGTTAGGAGCTGTTTATTGATGATGCTCTCCATTACTTTGGAGAGAAGAGAGGTAATGGCGATAGGTCTGTAGTTAGCTGGGTCCGAGCTATCACCTTTTTTTAGGGATCGGATGGACAAAGGCACGCTTCCATGAGACCGGGACTACGCCTTTCAGGTAGGAGTACCGAGATAGACACGTTAGCACTGGTGTTAACTCAGGGGCACATGTTCGTAGCACAACTGGAGAGATACCATCTGGCCCACTCGACTTATGAACTTCCAAGGAAAGGAAGGCTTTTCGGATGAGTTTTTGCCGAAAAACTATTTCTGGCATTAAGCTCGGACACCGCGGGATAATAGGCGGTGCCTTCCCCTGGTCATCCAAAGTCGAGTTTGAGGCAAAAAGAGTGCATAATAAATTGAAATGAGTAAGGACTAAGATTTTGATACCGGTATGTAATACTTAAATCATAAATAATTAATATATTTCTAATAATAATTTCATCATCAAGTTTAATTTTAATAAGATAAAACTTTTTCATTTAAAGGAGTTGCAAATATGGCCAAGGGGTGATTAAAAACAGCGGCTAAAAAACTCAGGCCTTGTTAGCTGCTGCAGTGATTTGAGTGAATTATTTAGTATACTGTTTAGCTCATTGTTACATAATTCCTGTATTTGCAACTTCTTTATAATAATAGGCAAAACAAAAGGAATGGAGGGTTTTCGCTATAAACACTATATATATTCTGAAAATAATAAAAGCCACAATAAACGTTATAATTTTTTGAAACTATTTTTCTAAGATCAACAATAAAATGTTTTAAAAAGTATTGTTAAAGTTTTGAATTATATGTAACACACGAAAAGCATAAATAAGTTTTTAAAAAATACTTTCTGTACATATTAGTTTAATAAACAAATCATCTTTTATATTTCGGTAAATTGTTATTTTTTTGCAAGAGAACTTTAAGCATGATAGCACTTCCCTTCCCACCTTCTTACTAATAAAAGAAATTGAAAATGTAAATTATTAATCTCAAATTAAATAAATATTAAAACCGGTCAAGTCAGCTTTTTTCAAAAAGTCTGCTTATAAATATAAAATTTTCAAACTAATATATTGTTTATGAAAAAACCTTATTTACAAGTAATGAAAGCTTGGATAAAAATAAATATAAAACCTTTTTTAATAATTAATAGAACCCTACAATTTAGTCATATTAATTGTTGTACCTGGTTCCTCGGCCATATATTACATACTATTTATTATTTTTTTATATTATGTTATGATATAATAACTTCATCAACAAAAAAAATAAGCTGTAGAACTCTATCCAGCTCCAAAGCTCCAAAGCTGTTGAAAGTTCGAGTCGTGCTGGTGTTGATATTTTTGTTTAATATTTATATTGAATGATATTGGTCTCTTTTTATTATTAAAATATTGTACACTTAGTTTTTGTTTCATAAGTTACTGTTATGTAAGTTATTTTAAAACATTGTTGATGAACACTATACATTTTATATAAGTATATTAGACATATAGCAAATGCATAGAAACATGTTTGTGGAATAACGGTAGAAAATCCTGAATCATATTTTTCATGTTCATCACAAATACATGTTGAATGCAAAACGGAAACCTGATTTTTTTTATATATTTATTGTAACTCACAGTACTTAGGATAAGATAGATTTCATTATTATACAATACTTATTACTATAGATAAATCTACAATACAACCTGCTGCTACAATACAACTTTCCTGCTATTATAGATTTATAAATTATAAACTGATTTATATAATTCCTTTATAATGACTGGACTAGTCTTTGAATTAAAACAATTAAATAAATATAATATAGTTATATATAAGTAAAGCATTTAGCAAAAATTGAACACTAATATGTCTAAGTATTTTAAGTAAACAAAAATGTTATGTGCCTCATGCAATAACTATTTAACAATAATTGTTTATGTTTAATATTAGATCCCCGATAATCCGAACGGCTATCCGTTTTACGCGGTGAAATGGTAGAAGCTGATTTTGGGGTGATCCGGACGAGAGATGAGAACAGTACTCCATGTATGCCCGGACCTGCGCCTTATAGAACGCAAGTGTTTGGCCAGGTTTGAAATACTGCCTCGTTTTATTGATCACTCCCAATTTCATCGAGGCCAACTTGGCCTTGCTCTCCAGGTAACCACGATACTGACAGTCGCTCGAAATGTCGAGACCCAGTATTCTAATACTTGGCGAGGCAATGAGGGGAGTACTCTCGAAGAGCGGTGATACGACAAATGGGGTTTTCTTAGTGGTAAACGCGCAAACTTGTGTCTTGTCGGGATTGAATTGAACGTGGTTCAGTTCACCCCACTCAAAGACCATCCCCAAGGAAGTCTCACAAGTTTCTTTCGGCACTCGTTGACATTTTCCCGAGAGAGACCAGCACGGTCGGAATATACCGAATCCCCAGTGCTATCATCCGCATAACAATGTATGTTAGAGATATCTAACATATCATTGATGCGCAGGAGGAACAGAGTTGGGGATAGCACGCAGCCTTGGGGTACACCAGCGTTCACGGGCTTGGGGTCCGAGCAAAAACCGTTGAGAACGACCAGTATGCTCCACCCTGTGAGGAAGCTGGTGATCCACTTGCATAAACTCTCGGAAAGCCCATAGGAAGGTAGCTTCGAAAGAAGCCCCTTGTGCCACACAATATCGAAGGCTTTCGCCATATTCAGACTAACTGCTGGCAGTTACCTCTGGTTTGGACCCTCTCTCTTACTTTCAATAACAGCTGCCCAACGGTGCGTTAGATATAACAGAAGATCACCAGCCGATCAACCATCGCGAAAGCCATATTACCGGTCACTGACCAACTGGTGATCCTCGAGGTAGGTTAGGAGCTGTTTATTGATGATGCTCTCCATTACTTTGGAGAGCAGAGAGGTAATTGCGATAGGTCTGTAGTTAGCTGGGTCCGAGCTATCATCTTTTTTAGGGATCGGATGGACAAGGGCACGCTTCCATGAGACCGGGACTACGCCCTTAAGGTAGGAGTGCCGAAATAAACGCGTTAGCACTGGAGTCAACTCAGGGGCACACGTTCGTAGCACCAATGGAGAAATGCCATCCGGCCCACTCGACTTATGAACTTCCAAGGAAAATAGAGACTGCCTAATAGTTTTCTGCCGAAAAACTATTTCCGGCATTGAGCTCTGACACCGCGGGATGATAGGCGGTGTCTTCCCCTGGTCGTTCAAAGTCGAGTTGGAGACGAAAAGAGTGCCCAAGAGATCGGCTTTCTCTTTTGCGCTGTGGGCAGAGAGTCATTCCCCATGTGCAACGGCGGTAGGGATGGCTGGCTAAAGTTGCCCAGAGTGGCCTTTGAAAGCGTCCAAAATTTGCGCGTGCCAGGCGGGTACTTTGCCAGCTAATCCCCAATTTTGACGACATGCTTGAATTTTGCTCTAGCGATTTGCCGTTTGAAGAATCTGGAGGCACGATTATATTTCCTCTTCAGAACTCTAGAGTTTGGATCCTTAGTAACTAACGCATTGGCCCAAGCTTGATAAGCCTGCTGTTTGCCAGCTGCTGCAGCCCTGACAGACGCATCAAACTAAGGCCGCGATCTGCCACCAAGTGGTACCACAGAGCTTGGTACAAATAGTTCCATGCCCTGAAGTATTACATCAGCTACAGCCGCAGCGCAGTCACTAGGATCATCGGAAGGGAAACAAATCGGCCCCCATGGGTAGAATGCAAAAAAGGACCGCATTCCATCCCAATCCGCTGACTTGTAGTGCCAAACGCGTCGAGTCGCAGGTGTTGTGCGAGCCGACCGTTGAATGGGCACTACACTCCGTACCAGACAGTGATCAGAGGAACCTAAGGGAGCCTCGACAGTGATCGGGTACTTTTCTGGATGTGTAGTCAGCAGAAGATCCAACAAAGAGGGCATATGGCTGTCCACGTCCGGTAGACGAGTGTGCGTCTTGACCAGTTGGTACAGACCATTTGCCAGAGCAAAGTCAAACACAGATCTCCCCGCGTAGTCGGTGGCACGTGACACTAACCAATCGGCATGGTGCGCATTGAAGTCCCCGAGGACTACGACTTCAGCGGAGGGAGTCTTTGAAAGCAGATCGTCAATCTTCGCCTGAACATGGCCCAAGAGTTGATCCGTTTCTGCATTACCACTATGGGACCTGTAGAGGCACGCGTAGACTTTGACATGGTCGTCCATGTCCACGCGCAGCCAGAGTACAGACAGGTCCCGACCTTAAAAAACCTGAAGGCGACGGTAGCAGATATCCTCCCTTACGAACACAGATACCCCGGCGTGTGGTATAAAATGGTGTTCTAGTTTATACCCGGGGTATAAAAGGTACGCTGTGTCGCTAGGTTGAGATATCTGGGTCTCCGTCAGAAACAACAAGGCCGGCTGCGCCGTCTCTAGATGGTAGTGGACGGCGTTCAAGTTGGAAAGAAGTCCCCGGATGTTGCAAAAGTCCACATTTAAAGTGGGTCGGGGTGCCGCTGCGTTGACTCGTCGTTTGCCCTCAAAAAACGCAAAAGGCGACATTTTGCCCGCCTCAGATACGACGGGCAGGCCGAGGAAAATCCGAGAATCATTTTCCCGATTTTACTCGGGGTTCCCCGGCTTCATCAAAGCCGGTACCCTCCTGGGGTATTTTTCTTTAGGGCATCGCTTTCATGTTTGGCGGGGGGGGCGGGGGGGGGGGGGGGTGTTTGGGCTTCCGTATTCTCTCACTCACCGACGGAACATAACCAAAAAAATTTTGTTACTATGCGTCGGTCTTCTGTGAGAGGGTGGTCCTTCCCCGGTCGAGCCAGCCCAATACGAGCTGCAGTCAGATAACTACAGCTACGCTCTACCACCTTTAGTTTTCTTATTTACTTGTTTAATTTATTCTTAAGTTTCTTGTTGTCAAGCGATAACAATACAAAGATATGTATGTGGTTTTAAATTATCTTAAACTTAATTATTTTACAGTGGATAGTATTATGAGGATCAAAAAGAGTATGAACGAGGTAAAGGAAATGAAATTATAACGCTGTTATCGATTTAAGTTCATCGATAATCTTAAAAAACTATTAGGAAGTCAACGACGTTACCTTTGAGGTGATTTGAGATGTCGAGTATAGACTCTGCAGAACTCTTTGAAAAGAAATCATTTAAAAGAGCAATCGATTCTGAAGTTAAATTTAATTTTTAGAGAGTTTCAAATCTGTGAGATAAGTATCAGCTATCAGTAGTAGCTATCAGTATCAGTCAAATAAAAATTTGTCTAGTATATTCATCAGGTTAATTTTATGTATTAACAAAATTGTTATAATTCACAGGACAAGTGATGATTTTAATAAACACATTTATTTAAATGTCCATGTATTTCAAAATCGCGGTGTGAGATTGATCAATACTCTATTATTATAACAATATAATTCAAACTGCTAGATGGAATTTAACGAAAATTGGAACAGAAGTCAATTATAATGTACAATGGGACCTACAACAGGTACTGTTTGTCTTATTATTCTCAATATTTTGATTCTATGAATATGATTTTCATTACGAGCTATCGTTATTTTACATATGTAACTGTAACTAATTGCATCCTCATCCTCACTTTTCTTAACATTAGTTCACATGTTAATCAGTTTCCGAGTGTTATTTGATCAGTTGCTGAACTTCCATCTCACTAGATGGAACTTTCTGTAGCTACTGCTAAAGAGGAGAAACCATTATTAAGACTTATTGAAATGCTCAGACTAGTCTTGTGTTACGATTTATTGTAAAATTGACGAATATCTATTTTTTGGTTCATCTTTAAATAATTTAATAAATTAATATTATTATATATATATATATATATATATATATATATATATATATATATATATATATATATATATATATAACAGTATATTAATAAATTTAAATCATAAAATTTCGAGCATTTATAATTTTTCTGTGAAAATATAATAATTTTAATTATAATCTATGTAATGTTTATTGATAGCAACACTATGTTGAAGGTATAATAAACATTATACCTGTAGAAAATAAACTAAAATAGATTTACAACAAAACGACTTTTAATTCGAGTAAAAGAGTAATAATTTAATTTATAATAAGTGATTAGATGTTTTTGTTATAATTGTAATTACCGCGACACTTTTCAAGCCTTATTGAATGGAATCATCAAAAGATAAATATTTGTTGTCAATATGTGATTAATAAAATACTATGAAATTAAATATAGCAGGATTGATGATCCTGGATTTAAAGGGTGTGAGAAAGAGATGGATATACAATAAATCAGAAAACATAAATATTGTCCGGCGAAATTGCAACAATTGTCAAATCGAGATAAATCACTTACGATCTGATCTTCCGATGTTCCACCTAGAAAATTCCTTTCTTAATAGCCAATTTCACGACTGAAGTGCTATCAAATTATAAATGATATCGATATATCATTTATAATTTTAAGAAAGGACTAGTCGAAAAGATTAAAGGAAAATATTAAAAGAGTCCGATTACCTTCGAAATTATAAACCCTAGGATTACCTGTAATATTCCCGTTTTACCTTACTCCTATAAGTAAATAGAGTTATTAAGTAAATCTACAATAATAGTACATGTAGGTATAATGTTTAACATCATTAAGACATGTATTAATTATTTAATTCGTATTCTGTAGTTTGTAGACCAGCACAGCTTTATGTAACATAATAATTAAATAATAATATATTAAAACTACACTGTACTACAACTACACGGTTTTGTTGTTTTTCCGAGTTTCCATACCCTTAAACTGATTACGTACAGAGATAAATAAGACAGTTGACTAAAACAAGTATTTATTATTGAATTTAGACTGCAAATCTTCTATTTTCCTAGAATAGTCACCTGGCCTAAAATAGATTAAGCCATGCCAATTTCTATGTCCAGCGGAATAGATTGCAAGTGACATAAAGAGCCATAATAATAATAATCAACTGGTGAAATTAATGTTTTTAATAATAATGTTTTTTATAATGTATACCTCTTTTGTTTCAGAATTTAATTTTCATTTAACTATTAAGCACATGTAGCAAAGAGTTTTAAGTCGTTTTATTTTTCCATTATCAAAATACAGTTAAAAGATCAATCACCGCAGTGACAAAATTCATGTCCATCTTAATTTATATGATTTATAATCTTTCTTCTACAAAGATCGCTTTTCTATCAAGGATACTTCTTTACCCGTGAGCTTCAAAACATGTATGAGGTCATTTACACTGTGATATCGTTTCAAGGTGTCGTACAATAAGCTATTGCACCATGAAACTATTGCTTGTAATATCGTTAAAGTTAATAGCAACATATCAGACAAGATATAGTTTTATTGTTGTGATATCTTTAAAATATTTTTACACTTTAATTAATTTACTTTTATGCTTTAATACTTCTTCTTTTAAACTTGGTTCAATTTATGTTTTGCCTTATACCTCATAAGTTATTGCTCCACTATCATAATAATTACATTAGAACTAAGATGTTAACTTTTACAAACCAAAACTGGTATAATACTGCAATCTCAGACAATTTTGCATGTTAAGTGGCCCGCAATAACTTTATTCTTCCAAGGTATTGTCTTTTAACGGGTTTATTTTTATAATTACAACATTATATTATTATTATTATCTTCATAATAATTCATTATTCTTTATAATAATGAGATATTTAGAGATTTAGTAGTAATTAGAATAGAGGTAATCCTACTGGTCTTTAAGTATCACACTTATATAAAACTTGTAACTCATAAATGTAAAAAGCAATTAATATAACTAATAATATATGTTATATGTTTTATTTATTTATTTGAAACTTAAAATTTTTGTTCTTATCTACAAAGAACAAATACCTTATAAGTCGATTTTAAACGATTTTTACTCACATATATTACTATTGTTAGTATTAACGAAAGTTTCAAAAAATTTATTAGCAGTTGTTTGTTTCTAACTCAGTAAACTTATCATTTATCTAAAATGGATTTTTACCTTCGAGGCATTAGATCAGTTTCTGATAGGATGAATAAAGTACAAATTATAACAGCGACGTCAAGAGTTATAATTGACTGTCTATCACGGTATTAACTATTCAGAAGGGTTAAAAGAGAATTTGACAGCAAATTATTACGTTGTAACATTAATTAAACACTGTGATGTCTTATTTATACTGACAGTACGACCATAGATGTGAGTTTTTTTAACAAATCTCCTCTCTCTCTTCCTCTTAACAAATGTTTCTTACGGTCTTACTGATAGTTCTATATTGTTCACTTGTAAGTTTAAGTCATAGTCTTAAAATAATGATTCATATAAAAACTTTATAAAAGATATAAGGAAGAAATATTATTACACGGTTAAATTTAAGAAGAATGGTCTTTTTTTTTATGGAATAGGAGGGCAAACGAGCTGGCGGGTCACAGATGATTTGTGATCACCGCTGCTCATGAACTCTTGCAACATCCGAGGATTTACAGGAGCGGCCTTGCCGGCCTTTCTAAATTAATGATACTAAAGCTTTAGTTTTTGTACGGTGTCTCTATATCCGATCCCATTTTACCTTACGAACTCACGACGACGTAAGCAATGCATATCAAATGCTTCACTCTATAAGCATGATTACCAACTCACTGAATTGTGTGCAGTCGATATATTGCGCTCTACTCTCACCTTTACCGTATTACTATAACTTTCTGAAATAAATCTCTTAACTACGGTTATTTTTGTTTAAAATATATAAAGCTATATATAATATAAGCTCACCTATAAATTCAATATTTCACAGTACGAACGCTTAAAACTAAACATTGTAACAAGTTTAAATGGTGGTTGTTCCACGTTTGTTACTAGACGGAAGATCCACAACTTTCAGTGACGCAGACATTCGGAAATCGATGAGCTTGAAATGCAATGGTATGTTAACTGGTGTGTATTCAATTGTAGCTGGAGTTTTGTTCTAGATATTAGAAGTTTGGTTATAATACCAGTTTCATGACTATTTGGAACACATGAAACATGCCCAAAAATTTTCATTAATTGAAAGGTACATAATAGATACAGATACAATACATAATAGATTTTATTTATATAATTACATATAAAGAAAATACAATTTAAAAGTCAACTCGGAAGTGCAGCTTTTGGGTTTTTGTCACCGTCACTCTATCAATTGATCACTCTATGGTTATATCTGTTATTCGATAGCTTACAGAAAATATTTGTATTGTTATTGTCGTCGTGTACTGTTTACGTAGTAATCCTTTTTAAAATACATAAATAGTTAAAAGTCAGAATTCAGTTATTTGTTTATTTCCTACATTATAAATAATTCTGGATTATGATTATAATATAATAGCGCTATATTATAGCGCCATTATATTAAATCAACTGGGACACTGCAGAGCAGTAAAATTTGTAGTTTACCCGGTTGTAGCCTTCTTAAGTTCAAGAATATAATAAACTGCTTAGAGAAAGAAATATATATGATATTATATAATAAGAAAACTATTATGGGTTTATTCATTTCTATCAATATTTTGACCTTTTTTGACCTTAATGGGACGCCACGGGATCGCTTGCGCACTCACCGTGACGCTCCGGCGGTAACCCCCCATGTAAGGGTGCTCCGAGCAACTAAGAGTACCCTCACGACGTAGGCCTATAATAGGTGAGAGAGGTCACCCTCCCCTCCCACCAAGGCACTACAGCTGGGGAAGGAAGCGGCGGGCGTACTCCCGCCTCCTTCTTCCCAGCCTTCCCCTACGGAGTTGGTCAGCGGTGGAGGCCTGCTCCCTGACCCGCTCCGCGGCCTCCTTCGCGGCGATGACCTGCTCGCAGAAGGAGGCCATTGCGACCCAACACCTCTCGCTGCCGATCATTGTGCCTATAAGGCGCGGCAGCGAGAGGTCCCCGCCCACCACGGCCACCAGCTCAACACGCTGGTGGTCCCAGGCTGCGCACTCTGCCAAGGTGTGACTAGTCGTGTCTACGGCCTCGTCACAGTGGTGGCAGGATGGGGTTGCCTCCCTTCGTGCGATCTTGTGCAGATACTCCCCGAAGCACCCATGCCCAGTGAGCACCTGCACAAGACGGAACGTAAGCGTTCCATGCCGCCGGTTGATCCAACGATCGAGGTGGGGACGGATCGCCCCCACAGTCATCAGTCCGGCGGCAGGGGACCCTAGGTCCCTCTCCCACCGTCGAATCAGGGCTCGGTGAGCTAGAGCCCTGACCCGAGCCATCTCGGGCCTTACCCCCCTGGCCCTGGCTTCTGCCCGGTGCCAATACGCCTCGGCGAGCACTTCCGCCTGTAGCTCCCTAGGCGGATCACTCGCCAAAAGCGTGGCCGCAGTGTACAACACCGTACGATACCCCCGAATCACCCTTACCGCGAGAATCCTCTGCGTTCTCCGCAAGAGGATCTTGGAGTCGGCGGTAAGAACTCCCGACCAAATTGGGGAACCGTATAAGGCCATGCTCTTCACGATGCCGGCATATAGACGCCGGCACGGAGCCTGCGGCCCACCAACTTTAGGCAGAAGCCTCCCCAAGGCAGCTGCGGTGGATACCAACTTCGGGGCCAGAAGGGAGAAATGAGCCCCGAAGTTCCATCTTCCGTCCAGGGTGAGGCCCAGATACTTCATCTGGGTCTTCACCACCACCTCCGAACCCTGGACGGAGATGGACGCCCGACGAGGGGGACCCGGGCGTGGGCCGTGGAACAGGATGGCCTCCGTCTTTGTGACGGAGACCTCCAATCCCAACAGCCCTATTCGGTCCGCTACCAACGTAGCGCCGACTGTAGCCAGACGGGCTGCCTCCGCAAAGTTCCTTCCCCTGCAGGTGACGAGGGTGTCATCCGCGTAACACAACACCCTCATCCGGGGCAGGAGAGGACAGCGGAGCAGCCAGTCGTAGCCGAGGTTCCACAACACCGGTCCCAACACGGACCCCTGTGGAACTCCACGGCATACGCTACGTCGGTAGACCCGCCGGTCGCCGCCTTCCCACAGGACCTCCCTGTCCTGCAGGTAGGCCCCCAACAGTCTACGGAGATAGGGAGGCACTCCATGAAACCGGAGCGCCTCGACCAATGTCTCGAACGGTAGACTGTTGAAGGCGTTGGCGACGTCAAGCGAAACCGCTAGGACGACGTTCCCCCCGCGAACAGCCTCCTGGGTCAGGTCTCTCAGAGCTCCCAGGGCGTCGATCGTTGAACGACCCGCCCTGAAGCCGAACTGAGCCTCTGAGAGATCACGACCCACCTCTTCGAGGTGCCGGACAAGACGTGCAGAGAGGATTCTCTCGAAGAGTTTACCCGTCTCGTCCAGCAGCACGATTGGCCTGTATGCGGAAGGGGAATCGGCTGAACGACCGTCCTTCCTCAACAGGCACAACCTGCCCTCCTTCAAGGCTTTCGGGAACTGTCCAGTGCGCAGGCACAGGTTGAACAGTTCCCGAAGCCTGCCTCCCAAGTATTCTAGGGCGAGGAATAGAACTCGCCCCGGAATACCATCTGGCCCCGTCGCAGTGTTGCGGGTTCGAAGGCGATTCAGCGCGACCTCCAGCTCGGCCTCCGTGATGTCTGGAACAGGACCCACCCCCCCATTAGAAGAAGGGGAGGCCATCACGGGAGGTGAGTGGCCGGTGGACTCCGGGAATAAGTCCCCCACCAACCGCTCGAGGAAATCCGGCTGAAGGGACTCCATGACCGGGGCGCATGCGGCGCGGAGTTTATTCCGCGCGACGCGGTACGGACGTCCCCATGGGTCCCTATCGAGACCTGCCAGGATCTCCTCCCGAGCCAGGTCCTTTGCCTTCCGAATTGCAAGCCGCAGAGTCGATTTCGCCTCGTGGTATCGACTCCGCAGCTGGGCCTCTAGAACCGGGTCGAAGCCGTGACGACGGTGACGCCGGACGAAAGCCCTGCGAGCCCTGCAACAGGCCGCCCGAAGTTCGGCAATTTCGGGTGACCACCAGTACACTGCTCTGCGCCGGGGCCTAGACCTCACCCTCGGCATGGCTGCATCGCAAACCCGTGAAAGTGCTTCGCGCATGCAGCCAGCTCTTTCCTCCACGTCGATCTCCTCATTGGGCGGATTGGGAAAGGCCCATCCTTGTACGATGGCAGCCTCCTTTGCCATTTCCCGATCCAAACGTTTGATTGCCCAACGAGGAAAGCGACTCCCCTCCCGCGGTGGCCTGGCCAGGATCGGTTGGGAAGTGGAGAGGTCAAATCGGACGTAAAGATGGTCCGATAGAGTCTCCACCGCCGTCTCGACTCTCCAGTCGACGACCGTGCGGGCGACAGCTGGGGTGGCGAACGAAACGTCCACCACGGAACTCCCTTGCTGTCGCACGCAGGTCGCATCGGTCCCTCTATTGAGGAGAGACAGACCGGAGAGGAGCGACCAGACCTGGACGGCCCTACCTCTTGCGTCCGTGGCATGGTTCCCCCAGGCTGTGGATTTGGCGTTCAGGTCGCCGAGGAATATAAGCTTCCCCGACGCCTGTCTTCCAATCGCTGCACTGATGGAGTCGAGGAAAGTCTCGAACTCCGCCAGTCGGCGATTGGGGGAAAAGTACGCGCCGATGACGACGTATTCGCCCCACCTCGCCACGATCAAACCCGGGCCAGTCTCCAGGGTGGAGAAAGGAGGACCGGGACCAGAACCCGCAACCACAGCCACGGAACCGCTAGTGTCCCCCGCCCAGTTGGAAATAGGGGGGACATAATAGGGCTCGCAGGCCACCGCTACACTGATGTCCCACTCCACCATGGCCTGGATGAAAAGATCCTGGGCCCTGGCGGAGTGGTTCAAGTTCGCCTGTAGGAAGCCATGTCACCGTCTATTCATGACGACATGGCTTCAACAGGCGGCTGTAGGAGCTCACCTCTTGCGGCAGCTGGGGAGGAACCAGCTGCCTTTCCTCTTCTACGGGGAGCCTTACAAACACGGCTCCCCAACTCATGTCCCGCCTGGAGTTCGAGGTCTGCACAGACGGCACATCTAAGGACTCCGGTGCAGCTGTCCCTGGAGTGTCTAGACAAGCCGCATCGGAAACAGACGTCGCTCCGATCAACTCCTGATGGGCAGAGCGCCCGCGTGTGCCCCGGCTCTTGACACCGGAAGCACCGCATTTGACGCTCCTCAAGGAGCTCGACCTTAGCTGAGCTCCAACCCACCAGGAGTCTACCCACGTCTCGCAGCATCCTCGCCGCGTCGACCGTGCAACGGGCAAATACAACACCCATCGCCCCAAAGCCCCGACGAATCTCCCCGACCTGGAGAGACTCGCCAGAGCATTTAGCGACGCGGCAGATAGCTGCTGCGACCTTTTCCTTGGTCGCAGAGTCGTCCAGGCCCTTTATTTTAATCATGACCCTTTTCATGGGCCGGACGACATCTACCAAACCGTCTAGAACGATCCGGAGTTTAGCAGCCAGTTGCTCAGCTTTTTCTGGAGCCGCTTTGGGCAGCTCCAGAAGCCTGGCTCCGGTGGCTGACCTCCGGATCTTCAGCCCGTTCTCGAGTCCGAGCTCTCCGAGATCGATTTTCTCAGAGGCTCGCTCGAGAACTTGGGCGTAAGAGACGCCCTTTTCCGCAGCCCCTGCAGCGTGATTACCACGGCTGGAGATCGGCTCTGCGGTAGTTTTTGCTGGCTCTTCTGGCCAGTCTGAGCAGCGGGGGGGGGGGGCTTTTGCGCCCCCGTTTTCTTTTTCCCCCGAGGCCGTATAGGGGCCGGCCGATCAGGTGCAGGGGCTGCAGAAGAAGAACTAGGAGCCTGAGAGGCATTCTTCTTCTTCTTCGTCTTCTTCCGCACCACTGTTGCCCAGGACTCTTTAGCAGCAACAGGGGGAGCGGGAGGCGGCCTCGGGATACACTCCGGCCGACTTGGAGCTGAAGACGTGGGAGGAAGAGTCGGTGGGCCAGAACCCGCGGCTTGACTAACCGGCACAGTCCTTCTCCTATCCGACGCCAACGGTGGCCGGAGATTCTTCTCTGGGAGGAGGCGATCTTCAATTCCTGCGAAGCGGGCGTTTATCAAAACGCCCGCTTCGCAGGAATTGAAGATCGCCCGTATTGTACTGGCCGGTACGGGCCAGTACAATACGGGTCCAAAGAACCCATAGTGATAACAATAGACAAGCGAGAGCAGAGCGCGCGCGCACGCGTGCGCTCGCGTCGGCTGTCGGAGGACGACTCCCATCAATATTTTGACCTAAGATATTTATTAAATTAAAGAAATACGATGAATTTACCCAACAACCACGGTGCTGTTTCGAATGTTTTCTAATTAATTCTCTAAAATAATTATTTCTCAAAATCTATGTATATGCTACATGCATATATGTACATCGTTTTTGCTTTCTTTCATTACTGTCCTTAACATCAGAATATTTCCAGATTAAGGTACGTTCGTTTATTATGTAGAGTTAAGTTTAATAATGAAGGACACACAATTATATGTACAAAACATCCTTACTATATAATAATGAGCTAATTGACGCTGTAAGCACGCGCATCACTTATCACCCACAAATCACACAATAATGTGTAATACATTAAAAAAAAGCTATTGAATCAGGCTACAAAATAGGGTAGGTGCCAACCTCATACGTGACCGTTGACCCTTTATCTAATAATCATTTCATTAATATTTACTTGGTCTTTGTTTGCTATTTCTGAAGGATTATTCAATATAAAAGCATATTATATTAAATATATTTAAATCTAATTATCGCTTATTTTCCTTCACATAATGATTAAAACTCGTAAGGGCCTAATTTAATAATGTATTACACGTTCTGACTTATCTTGATTAGGTATAATATAAATGATTGAATAACATGTTCATTATAATACTACTTGTGCCCATGACTCCGTCCGTCATCATAAACTTAGTAAATTTCATAATATTTTTATCAAATCAAATCAATGAATGAAATTGTCACATTTTTTTTACAGATTTAAATATAAACATTGAATTTAAAGCGAAAGTGTTAAAAATATTTTCATTCAAATCTGATAAAACGTTCAAGAGATTAGCAAGTACAGACAAACAGATATATATAAAAAACATTGTTTTGATTTCTATCCGTTTCTAAAGTAATTATCCGTTTTACAGACAGCTTACAGATTTATTATGTATATAGAATAATCGACATTGTCAGTATTTTTAAAAATAAAATCTTAAGGTTGATTTACACTTGAAGTCTAACTCTGCCTTTACAGAACAAACAGTAAAGTGTACCAGATACATTATTCATTGCCTCTGTCAAAATACTGAATATTAAGTGATTAAATATATTAATATTATCATTATTAAGTGACGTACCACAAAATTGTTAGAACCAGCGAGCTTATAGTATTAAAATAAGCTACAAACCACATTCTTTGTCGACTATGTTGCGTTTTAGTGTAATATTGCAATTTCAGGCAATTAACTTCTTCGTACTGAACTACCGCACACACAATGATTTATGAGGTATTACTTTACTTAAAATATAAATAATTGCTCCATTTGTTACAGTGTAATGGCGGTCATTCCTTATTAAAATATAAAATAATATATATTTTATTTAAACACTTTTTACTGGTTTACTTCTATATCTAATTATTAAAACGGTGAATATAAAAAGAAGTTAATCTTAAAAGTTTGATCATAGCAATTGTTTAAAATTAATTATTACAGTTTCTATCCTCTTTAATACTACTAGAACTTAACCATAAAGTTAAATATTATAAACACCTCACTGGACTATACTATTTCAAGCCACAATAAGTCTTTACTTATAATGAAGATAAAATATAAAAAAAATAATCTATTATTCAAATTTAAAACATAAGTAAGATACTTTTTTTAATTTCATATTTTCTTATTCGTTGTTTATCAGTATTTGTCCATCCGTTTATACTATACTAAAGAACCGGGGGTAATCAGTTTTTTACCCTTGGAAAGCTCGAAATATGTTTTATAATATGAAACATCAATCTTAATACCCTGAGTAGTACTTAATATATATACCTATATAGAATAATTTTTAATATATCATTAAATCTTATCGTTAAAACACCGCTTCGTGACTCTCTTAATAAGAAAAATAGAAAATAAGAAATTGAACCCAATGCAAGAAAAAAATGCTAAATACTTCTACAACATAACAACAGATCCGCAACAATATTGAAAATAACAGAGTGAAAGATGCTAAATCTCTTTAAGTACTCGTAGATACAATTATCTTTCGCCGTTTTGCTCTTTCTCTTTCTAAAATATTTTTACATATTCATTATAGACCGAATAAAAGGTATATAATTTGAAGTCATCTATACAAATGATATCATTATCATCTATCATCTATACAGGCAATGTTAAGATTATTGAAATTTAAAACGAAAAATTTTTCATTGTATAATTATCGTAAAATTCATCGATTCGGTTAGGACTCGAACGTTAAACCCCTCCATGGTTAACAATCAAAAGGCCTATTATTATGTATTCATATTCAATCAATTCAAATCAATTAGCTTACTTAGTTTAGCAAAAATATTTATTATTTTGTGATATAGATAATGCTACATGTTTTATTGTAATAAGTAAATAACCACTGCAAGCGACAACAAGTAATAATGATTTATTAAATCGTATTCATTTACTACTGCACACTTTAAAAACTTATACAATGGTATATTTTTGTTCAACTGACGACGAATGTATGTAATGCATATCAAATGCATCGCTCTGTAAGCATTATTACTAAGTCACTGAATTGTGTGCATCGATGTATTGTATCTCTCTAAATTTTAAAATGAAAGTAATATTATTCTGAGAGAATGGAATATTTTAGTTTTGTGATAAATCTGCTATAAAGATTAATTTCTTATGTCGAATAAGCTTTAAAAAAAATATAATTTAGTTTTATAAATAAGAGAACGACCTCCATGGATTTATAAAATTTAATATGCAATTACAATTTATACAATTGAAATCGACATCGCCGAAGAAAGTTAATTCCACATCTTTGTGGTACGTGGAACAAAAGTCCTTGAAACCCGCACAGTAGAAGATCGCCACACATATAGGTGGTACGGATGGTTTTTCTTACGTGCACGTTTCTAAAGTTTTGAAAATTGGCAACAGGTATGACGTGAAATATGTCTTTGAAGCATTTTCCGATGTAAATGAGGGAGAAGACGCACAAAGAAGCTACGTCTCTACGCAATGCCAAAAAGTCTAGTTGTTCTCCGAGCACCCGGTGCTTGACAATCCGAATTACAATGTACCTTGTACGTAATCAAAGGGTAAAGGCTGATATTGGGTTAAACCGGAACAGAGTTAAGATCAGTACTCTACGTTTGGCCAGACTTTAAGTACTGCCTCGTTCTATCAATCAGTCCCAATTTTATCGACTACAATTTTAGTATTTTTAGTCGTAAGTTTATTCGTCATTACACTGAACGAGTTTCAAATCGCCCATTCTGAGAGCGTACCCTTAGTAGTCTCTAGATTACACAAATGTCTTTCGGTACTCGTCGACATTTTGCGGAGAGAGCGCTGCATGGCCAGAATATCACGTGTATCAATAGTGTGCATGGATTTATTGTTTTCAATTTTGAGTCACTATTTGCTATTTCGTCAAAGTATTATAAGAAATAAACTGGTCTGTATAACATAAAATAAAATAAAAAAGTTTCTTGTATGTGTGTTTCTTGTGATAAGTTAGAAATATACAGAATAATATTTGAAAAGTCATGCTTATGGTATAAATGTTAGCTTATGAAGATACAACAAAACAGAGCGGTGGGCAGATTGCTAGTGATTGCTAGTATTAGTTATATATTATAAGTAAGCAAGCTGAGGATTTATAGTCTTTATTACTTGCTATATGAATACATAACACCTCACAATCTGTAAATCAATCTACATCGTGTCAGAAAGCTTTGTGATGATATAATTAGACGTTATTATGTTATTTGTTACATATACCACGTAAGTTGTTGGAAAATTGTAGTAAAGTAAACTGTCTTTATAATATATAAATTTAAACTCGTATTACTTTTTATCCTTAATTAAATATGCTTATTATGAACGTTAGTAACTGGCATAAAAATACATTTTGACACTTTTTTTAGCAAAAAGGAAAGAAAACTTTTGTTATATTATTTATATTTTTGGGGAAATTTATCACTTATTGAATAATAATTATTATAATAAATAGTAATTTATTACTCGAATCTTAAGATACATAACATGTACTTATTGGTCTGGCAATAAATTCAGGTCAAATTTCCTACCGAGAAAGTTTTGTTCGAGGGCATTTCCGACAGTAAGATATCTCCTCAATACATCTGACGTCTATCGAGCTTTCATATCACAATACTTCGATGTAAATTAAAATCTATGATTTATATTTAATGTACCAGGTCTTCTTTAATTAAAATATATTTTGTTTGTGAAAGAGTGTTATATTATGATATATTTATTGTTTTATTTAATATTGAGTGTTAATAAATACATCAAAAAATTGTAAAAAAATCTTTAATTTTAAAAAGATAATTGCTTTTTCATTTAAAGCTGTTGCAAGTATGGCCAATGCTGAAGAGAATTAAAGCCACCACAAATGTTATAATTTTTTCCAACTATTATTCTAAGATCGGCAAACAATAAAATGTTTTAAAAAGTATTGTTTAAGTTTTGAACTATATTAAGCTCACGAAAAGCAGGAAATAAGTTTTTAAACAATAGTTTCTGCACATATTAGTTTAATAAACAAATCATGTTTTATAATTCTGTTAATTGTTTTTTTTTGCGGGAGAATTTCAAACATGATAGCGTTCCTCACTTTCTTACTAATAAAAAAATAGAAAATCTATTAATAAAACTCTAAATAAATAAATATTATACCGGTCAGGTCACCTTATATCAAAATGTCTGCTCAAGAAGCAAAGCTTAGATTAAAAAATTATATAACCTTTTTTAACAATTAATACAACTCTGCAATATCGTTTTATTTATTGTTTTTTTCCTGGTTCCTCGTCCATTTATGGCACATAATTTGTTATTGTTTATATTATGTTATTCTATAATAACATCATCAACTAAAAAAATAAGCTGTAAAACTCTACCCAGCTACTGTTCAAGGTTCGAGTCGAGCTGGTGTTGATGTTTTTGTTCAATATTTGTATTGAATGATATAGGTTTACATGAGTCTTTTTATTAAATTAGTCTCTCTCTCTCTCTCTCTCTCTCTCTCTCTCACACACAAACTTTTGCCCCTGTTTCCCTGTCTCTTTCGATCATATAACCATCATTATGGCATGGCCTGTTAAATATTGCCCTACCTATAAACCTGAAATCAAATTTTTTTTCGACTAATAATGTAATGTTAACAATTTTAATTTCCTCCTTCTTATTATTTATTTTTAAAAATTAAAATTAGGCTAATACTGATATTGAAATCAAGAAGTTGTTGATGTTGAAAATAGCTACTGGGAGCGGTTCACTACTTTTAGTTTATTATACATTCCGCACGCTTCCACAGTTTAACCATTACTCATGTCAATTCAGGTCAAAAATATTTATTTGTGAGATTCTGAGCGGACCAGTCATTACAATTGTTAATAATGTTTTCATTTTATTATAGACCCTAAAAGACCTAAAAGACCCTAAAAAAGGTTGCTTGCAGGCAACAACCGGCAATAACTAATTTTAAAAAAAGTATTATATGGTATAACAAATATTAAAGCGTTATTTGCTATACCATTGTTTCTAGAAGGAAACTCTACACTCTAAACTTTCAATAACTCGGATATTTATAATAGTAGGAAACCGATGAGCATGAATTGAAATGTTATGCAAACTCATGTGTACCCATTTGTTACTCTATCTAGTTATAGTCTTTAGTTACAGTTAGTAATCAACTTTATAAATAAGGTCAGTTCAAATTACATATTTCAATTAATTTTTAAAATATATCGAAATGTTCAATATATTATTTTGGATAAGATTTAAAGATAGTTAATAAGTAAATATGCAGATATGCTTGTGAACTTAATAGCCCAAACATCTGGATATATAATGGATGAATGGAGATGGATTCTACCTCCCTTTTGACTTTAAACACGTAAGAAGAACTACGGGATGTGATCAAATTATTCTGTAGCATAGATTGTAACTTTTCAACACCTTCAAAAGAAGATTAATTATTACGTTACATTTGACCGCCCCTTTAGAGTAAAAAGACATTTGAGCACTAATAAAATCTCTTACTATCTAATTATTATAGCAGTAAGGGACTAGTGATTATAAATACAAAGCGACGAGCTGACAAATCTAAAAACATATATATTTTTTAAGTGTAAATTTTATTCAAATTTGTGTCCAAAGATCCAAACCTCAAGTGTTAGTTAGTATCTCTCTGTCTATTAATGATTTTAATTATTTATCATAATTTTATAATAATAAAGAAAACATACAATATTCACAATAAAAAACAGTAGTCTCATTTATTACTTTCTGATGCGGATAATTATTTTTATTTTCCTTTTGTAGCCCGCTTATTGCTCAATGTTTGTTTTAGTAATACAAATCTATATTTATACTTAATTATGTTATTATTGTTTATTCTATATATTTCTCAGTAATCATTTTTATATTCTATATTCTTTTATACTTACTGTGAGAAATTGGTGCACATTCGCCACATACTTAAGATATTTAGAATACTATATTTAATATTATTTTGCTATCCCCAACACTAGGCGCCGTAAAAAAGGTAATTCCGTTCGGGTTAATTGTATAAATTTTTACAATAATCTTCCCAATAAGGACTTAAGTTTGTCACTAAACAAATTCAAAATATTAATTAACAAAATTTGCGACATATGCGACATTAACTCAGCTTCAGCCAATATACATCCTAGGACATAATGCTATGAAGCATTTGGAACTGTAACCTCTACAATAAACCTCACTCACACTAAGACCACTTACCACTGACCATTCTAACAAGTTCAAATGGTCGTTGTTCCACGTTTGTCACCAGACGGAAGCTTCACAACTTTCTGAAACTCAATAAATAACACTCAAACCGACGAGCATGAAGACCAATATTATTCAAACTCTTGTTCATTAATATATTGATACTCGACTAACTGTAACAATATTTCTGTTATATATACATATCTTTAAAATATAAATAAGTGCTTACTCTCAAACGTTTTCCGAACCCAAAATATCTGTGTAATTAAATGGTTTTCATGTGTGACTACGTACTCTTCACACATGTAGAGCAACCTAGTCAAAGCACCGATCGACGGGCTCAGCAGCACCATATCGTCTGCATAGCTGATGTTATTGATGCACGTCCCTCCTACATGACATCCTATGTAGGTACTGCTGAGCCCCTCGAGCAGCTTGTTAACATAAAAATTAAAAAGCTTGGGTGAGCTTAATCCCCCCTGCCTCACTTCACATTCCAACCCGTACTCATCGGACTGTGTTCCAGCCCATTTGACGCAATTCCTCTGGATGTCATACCAATATTTAAATATTGATATAATATCGGGAGGCACACTTGTTTCACATTGTAGCTTATTCCACAGCAAATTATAAGAAACTGAATCGAATGCCTTCGACAAGTCCAAAAAGCAAGAATACACAGGAGTTTTTCGAGCCGTGTAGTATTGCACAGTTTGCTTGAGACAGAAAATGGCACTCTCTGTAGACAGACCAGGATTAAAACCAAACTGTAGGTCATGGATTTTGATACTATCGGCTAATCTTCTGTCAAACAAACCGTCCAGCAACTTGGCTATAACCGTAGCTAAGGATAGAGGCCTATAATTTGACAAGTCGGAGGCATCCCCAGTTTTATTCTTTATAATAGGCACAACAAGAGTGTACGTTAATTTATTCGGTAAATAACAATGGCTCAGACATAAATTAAAGAACATTGTATGGACTCCAGGCAAGTGCACTCCCGCATACTTCAGATGCTCGATAAGATAGTGGTGACCGGGAGACTTACCGCTAACCATTTCTTTAATAACTGAGGCAACCTCAAGCTCCGAAAACCTCACAGCAAAGTCCCCGTCACGACACCCCGCATCGAACACCTGCGACTCCGGAGGTAGGGGAGACTCCACTTTAAAGTATTTACTGTGCTAGATGGAATTTAACGAAAACTGGGACAGAAGTCGATTATAATGTGCAATGGGACCTACAATAGGTACTGTTTGTCTTATTATTCTCAATAATTTGATTCTATGAATACAATTTTTTATTTTGAGCTATTGTTATTTTACATATCTAACTATAACTAATTGCATTAATTAATAGTAATTAGTAATTAATAATAGGATGAATAAAGTACAAATTATAACAGCGCCGTCAAGAGTTATAATTGACTGTCTATCACGGTATTAACTATTCAGAAAGGTTAGAAGAGAATTTGACAGGAAATTAGTATGTTGTAATATTAAATAAACACTGTGAAATACAATACTATAACGTCTTGTTTACACTGACACTACGATCACAGATGTGAGTTTTTTTAACAAATCTCCTCTCTCGCTTCCTCTTAACAAATGTTTCTTCACTGATAGTTCTATATTGTTTACTTGTAAGTTAAAGACCTCATAGTTTTAAAATATGATTCATATCAAATGTTTTTAATAGATATAAGGAAGAGATATGATTATACGTTTAAGTTTTGGAAGAATGCGCTTTCCAAGTTAATGATACTAAAGCTTAAAGTTTTGTACGGTAAAGAGATATCCGATCTCATTTTACCTTACAAAGTCACGGCGACGTATGCAATGCATATCAAATGCATCGCTCTATAAACACGATTACCAACTCACTGAATTGTGTGCAGCCGATGTATTGCATTCAGTCGTGGTGACACTTAATTTAAGTTTGAAACAGACAATTTATATTTAGAAGATGACATAGCAAGCCGTAATATCCGTAGTATCTAAATACGGCAAATATATTTTATATTTCTTGCTTAATAAAATAAAAGGTAGATAATTCATCACTTCTGCTATATTTAGCAAAAAGTATATTAAAATATTTTGCAGAAATCGCTCTTATTTATTTTATATGATTCATGGGCTGACAATCGAGCAAAATGTTCATGTTATGGCAACTACTTATGTATATGTTACACGTAGCTAATACATTCTCAGTCATAAGGAATGGGAAAGCAAGAAGGATGCTCTGGACATTCGAAGAGGAAGAGAGGAGTATCGGGCGTTCTGCTCTCACCTTTACCGTACAACTATATCTTTATGAAATAAATCTCATAGTTACAGTTATTTTTATTTTAAGTACCTTAAAAAAATAACCTCACCTATAAATTCAATTCACAGTACGAAGAGTTAAAACTAAACATTGTAACGAGTTTAAATGGTCGTTGTTCCACTTTTTTTCTAGACGGAAGATCCACAACTTTCAGTGACGCAGTAAATAACATTCGAAAATGAAATTCGGGCTTGAAATTCAATGGTATGCGAACTGGTGTGTATTTAATTGTAGCTGGAGTTTTGTTCTAGATACTAGAAGTTGTGTAATAAAACAGGTTTAATGACTATTTTATGAAACATGCCCAAAAAATTCATTAATTAATAAGTACATAAATGGGTGATGAAAAATGAAACTTTTATTATATAAATTCATATAATTTTCACAACTTGCTTTGTTACGTCAAGATAATAAAATGAAACTATAAACTGATTTTTTTATTTATTTAAATATATAATTTAAAATTCAACTTGAAATTTGGGTTTTTGTCACTCTCACTCTATCGTTATGTCATCTTTTTGATAGTTTCCAAAAAATATTTATATAGGTGTATTCGTCGTTTACTTTATAACCAGTAATAATTTTATAAAAACATAAATAGTTAACAGTCAGAATCCGGTTATTTGTTTATTTACTACATTATACAAATTCTAGATTATGATTATAATATAATAGCGCTAATTTAAAGCGCCATTATATTAAATTAACTAGGACACTGCAGTGCAGTTAAATTTGTAGTTTACCCGGTTTTATCATTCTTAAGTTTAAGAATGTAATAAACTGCTCATAGAAAGAAATATATAAATATGATAAGAATAATATTATGTGTTTATTAATTTCTATAAATGTTTCGACCTAAAATATTTATTATTATTAAATATTAAGGGAATACGATGAATACCAACAACCAAGGTACTATTTCGAACGTTTTTTAATTAATTCTCTTAAATAATTATTTCTCAAAATCTATGTTTATGCTACATACATATACGTACTTTTTGTTGTCTTTCATTACTGTCCTTAAAATCAGAACGTTCCCAGATTAAGGTATGTTCGTTTATTTTGTAGATTTAGTTTAATAATGAAGGACATACAATTATATACCATAAAGTTGTTAGAACCAGCGAGATTATAGTATTAAATTAAACTGGAAACCACATTCGACCAATATCAGCTTCTACCATTTGACCGCGTACAACGGGAAGCCGTTCGAATTGTCGGGTGCTCTGCGAACGGCTGGAATCTTTGGCATTGCGTAGAGACGTGTCTTCTTTGTCCGTCTTCTACCGCATTTACAGCGGGGAGTGTTCCTAAGAACTATTCGATCTGATGCCTGCCGCCGAATTTCATCACCGCACAGCACGCCATCGCCTCCAATACCATCCTTACCACCTGGATGCGTGGCGATCTTCCACTGTGCGGTTCTCAAGAACTTTTTTTCCACGTTCCACTCGTTTGTGGAACAAATTCCCTTCGGCGGTATTTCCAGATCGGTACAACATGAGTACCTTCAAAAAAGGCGTTTATTTGTACCTACAAGGCCGGCAACACTCTTGTAAATCCTCGGATGGTGCAAGAGTTCATGGGCGGCGGTGATCACGTCCATCGGTGACCCGCCAGCTCGTTTGCCTTCCTTTTACATAAAAAAAAGCCTATGTTGCGTTTTACTACACTGTCAGGCTATTAACTTCTTCGTACTAAACTACCGCACATACAATGATTAATGAGATATTACTTTACTTGAAATATAAATAATTGCTCAATCTGTTACAGTGTAATGGCGGTCATTTTTTATTAAAATATAAAATAATATATATTTTATATATTAAACACTTTTTATTGGTTTACATCAATTTCTAATTATTAACATAATGAAAACAAAAAGATGTTAATGTTAAAAGTGTAGTTTAGTAACTGTTTCAAAATTAGTTATTATAGTTTTTGTCTTCTTTAATACTATTAGAAATTAATAGTATTAAAGAAGTAGAAATTGATAGTAATAAAGTTAAACATTTCAAACACCTTACTAGATTATACTATTTGAAGTCACAATAAGTCCTTACTTATAATGAAGATAAAATATAAAAATCTAAACTTTTTTTAAGTATCCATATTTTCTTATTCATTGCTTATCAGTATTTGTCCGTCCGTCCAAATATTTCTTTACTTTAAAACTAAAGAACCGGGGGTAATTTTTTACCCTTGGACAGCTCTAAATATAATAATACTAAATTTATAATACGAAACATCAATCTTAATACCATGAGTAGAAGTTAATTACATACATATAGTAATTTTTTATATATCATTAAATCTAATCGTTAAAACACCGTTTCTTCACTTTCTTTATAAGAAAAATAAAGAATAACAAATCGAACCCAATACAAGAAAAGATTGCCAAGTACTTCCACAATATAACAGCAGATCCGCAGCAATATTAAAAATAACTGAGTGAAAGATGCTAAATCTCTCTAAGTCGATACAATTATCTTTTGCCGTTTTGGTCTTTCTCGTTCTGAAATATTTCTTACATAATTGTTATAAACAGAACAAAAGGTATACAATTTGAAGTCATCTATCTTAGCAATGTTAAGATTATTTAAATTTAAAACGAAAAATTTTTCATTGTAATTATCGTAAAATTTATCGATCCGGGCAAGACTCGAATGTTAAACCCCTCAGTGGTTAACACCCAAAACGCCTATTATTATGTATTCAAAAAATTTAAATCAAATCGCTTATTTAGTTTAGTTAAAATAACTATTACATTGTAATATAGATAATGGTACATGTTTTATTTTGTAAAATAAGTAAAAAAAAATAGATAACCACTGGAAGCAATAACAAATAATAATGATTTATTAAATTATGTTGATTTACTATAGCAAACTTTAAAAACTTAGATTAACTAAATTTATACAATTGTATAAATTTAGATAATCTGACGACGAACTATGTAATGCATATCAAATGCATCGCTCTGTAAGCATTATTACTGAGTGAGTGGGATATTTCAGTTTTGTGATAAATCTGCTATAGAGATTAATTTCTCATGTCGGATAAGCTTTGGAAAAAAAAGGTTTGGTATTATAAATAAGAGAACGATCTACAAGGTTTTGTACAATTGTCCTTCAAAGTTAATGCAATTGTCATACAGTTGTGACCTTTCAAAGTCAATTTTAAACTATTCACACAGATTGTTTTATGCCAGATTTCAGGGCAATGGTGGGTGCAGATTACTGATGATAAGTGACCACAACTGCCCTCAAAATCTTGCAACATTCGGAAAATCGCAAGAGCGTTACCAGCCTTGGAGGAAGGAGTATAAGCCTTTTGAAAATCCGTAAACATCACCGAAGAATATTCTTTCTACACATACAGGTGGTACCGATGGTTTTTTTAACATGCTGTCCAGTGTTGGAAATCGGCAAATGGTATGACATGATATAGCTCTTTGAAACATTCCCCTATGTAAATGGTTTAAAAGACGTACAAAGAAACTACGTCTCTACGTAATACCAAAAAACCCAGTCGTTTTCAAAGCACCCGGACCACGACAATCTGAATGATTATCCTTTGTATGTAATGAAAGGGTAAAAGCTGATATTGGGATAAACCGGAACAGAGATCTGATCTTCATCAGTGCTCCATGTATGACCAGGCTTGAAATACTACTAGTTCTATTAATCACTCCTAATATTATTGATCAACCAATTTTGCTTTGATCTCCAGATTACAGTGAATCTGACAGTCCCTTGGAATATCAAAGAACAGTATTCTGATATTTGTCCAACTACAATTCTAGTATTTTTAGTCGTAAGCGCACTTTATGTGTTTTGGTCATTAAACTGAACGAGTTTCAAATTGCCCATTCTGAGACCGTACCTTCAGTGGTCTCTATAGAATACACAAATGTCTTTCGGTACTCGTCGACATTGTAACTTGTTGGAAAATTGTAGTAAAGTAAACTGTCTTTATAATACATAAATTTAAACTCATATTACTTTTTATCCTTAATTAAATATACTTATTATGAACGTTAGTAACTGGCATAAAAATACATTTTGACACTTTTTTAGCAAAAAGGAAAAAAGTTTTTGTTGTATTATTTATATTTTTGGGAAAATTTATCACTAATTGAATAATAATTATTATAATAAATAGTAATTTATTACTCGAGTATTAAGTTACATAACATGTACATATTTGTCTGCCAATAAATTCAGGTCAAATTTTCTACCGAGAAAGTTTTATTCGAGGACATTCCCGACTATAAGATATCTGCTCAATACATCTGACGTCTATCGAGCTTTCATATCACAACACTTTGATGTAAATTAAAATCTATGATTTATATTTAATATTTTATCCGAATGTAACAGATCTTCTTTAATTAAAATAAATTTTGTTGGTGACGGCGTGTTTAAGAAACTTATGTTATAGAATTTTTTTTTTAAGATATACAATGTTAAATACATTAACATGAGCAAGACTCAAATGGAAGAATTCTGGAAGCCCATCAATACAGTACTGAAAGCAGCTATCGGGTCGTTATTCGCCGTGCATAACAAATTGAAATGAGCAGGGACAAATAATTTGATACCATGTAATATTTAAATCATAACCAATTGATTATATTTCTAATATCTTAAATGATATAATTATTGTTTTATTTAATATTGAGTGTTAATAATTTCATCAGCTTAAAAAAAATATTAATTTTAAAAAGATAATTTGCCTTTTCATTTAAAGCTGTTGTAGGTATGGCCAAAGGGTGATTAAAAACACCGACTAACAAAGCTCAGGTTTTTTTAGCCGCTGCAGTGATTTGAGTGAATTATTTAGTATAATGTTTAGCTCTTTGTTACATAATTCGTGTATTTGCAACTTCTTTATAATAATAGTCAAAAAAAGGAATGGAAGGTTTTCGTTGTTAATAGTATATAAATATATTCTAATAATAATTCAATAATTCAATTATTATAAGATTTGGAAACAATAACATTTTTAAAAAGTATTACTCATTATTTTAGACACTTGCAAGTAATGAAAGCTTGAACAAAATAAAATATTTTAATTATTACTAGAACCCTGCAATGTAGTCATATTAATTGTATTAATCCTGGCTCCTCGCAGATTTATTACATACAATTTATTATTTTTGATATTATGTTATGATATAATAACTTCATCAACTAAAAAAATAAGCTGTAGAACTCTACCCAGCTCCTGTCCAAGGTTCAAGTCGTGCTGGTGTTAATGTTTTTGTTCAATATTTATATTGAATGATATTGGTCTTTTTATTATTAGAATATTGTACACTTAGTTTTAATTTCATCAGTTACTGTTAAGTGATGAACACTATACAGTATAATATATAAGTGTATTAGACATACAGCAACGGCCGAAAAAAATATTGTTAGTGGGGTAGCGGTTGAAAATCCTGATTCACATTTCTCAATATAAATAGCAGGGCGAGCAACAAAGATTCAGATAAATGCGTCCTGGAGGTAATGCATACGAAAGACATTTTGAATGCAAGACGGAAACCTGATTAAAAATATGTATTTTTTTATATATTTATTGTAACTTATAGTACTTACTTAGGATAGGATAGATTTCATTATTATATAATACTTATAACAATAGATAAGACTACATACAATACAACCCATGCATTCCCTGCTATTAAATATTACATGTGATTTATTTTAAACTAAGTAATCAAAATTGTTACGAGTGTCGTTTTTTTAGCCGTTTAGTGCGGATCACTTACAATAATCGTTTAACAATAATTGTTTATTTTTAATATTAAATAGGCACTTTTAGGAAATTCTACCATATATGTATTCATGTTTTGTACAGTATTTTAAATGTCTTTATTTAAGGGTTAAAAGTGATCCTCGAGTTAGAGTTGGAAAGTTTTAAAAATGCAAAGCGAAATAGACTTACCTTTGTGATAGTAGTTAATATTCATGTTTCTTTACCCAAACTAAATTTGGTTACAAATAGTATTAAATTTATTTCTACCATCTAACTTGTTACCTGCAACTTATATGAAAGAAAAAGTCCATCAACTGCAATTAAAGCATTTTGGAAAATGAATTATTAAAAAAAATTGGTAACATAACAATTTAATAATCAAATAATCTTGGTTTCTTTATAATACGTTTAGGCGTATTTCGATAAATCAAAATCGATTTTAGTACTGTTAAAATTAATATAAATCAAATATCATTTAAATGTCTTCGTTATAAATGTTTCCTAATAATATCTGTTGCTGATTTTTCCAACGTAGTTCCTTGACACGACTAAACAGCCAGATGCGCTCTCTTTCTCTCTCTGTCTCTATCTTTACCCCTGTGTCCCTCTCTCTTTCGATCATATAACCTCAAATTGTATAACTTAATACAAGTATTTAATGTTTACATTCATTTATTAAACAAGTGATTTCATTGTTTACTGTTAATTTTACTATTTAAATTTATAAGCAAACAATAATTAAATCGTGTGTTCTGAGTTCATTTTACCTAAAATATTTAATGAAACTTCCTGATTTAATTCGTTCATTTAGATTATTTGCCTTGCTTACAAATTTTACTTCGAATTACATTCGGTGTTGACGAAAAACGTAAGAGACTTCGTTTCTTCAAAATTTTTAATTTCTTCAGTATTTATTTTTAAGACTTTCAACTGTTTTGTTACCTATTTATAGATCTCTTCAATATAGTTTCAATTCACTTTAATCAATTACAATAAACTATAAGAACAACTAATTAGGCTAATATTGATATTGAAATCAAGAAGTTGTTGATGTTGAAAATAGCTACTGGAAGCGATTCACCACTTTTACTTTATTACACAATCCGGTCAACAATATTTATTTGTGAGATTCTGAGCGGACCAGTCATTACAATTTAATCAAATAATGTTCTCTTTTTATTATCCTAAAAGACCCCAAAAAAATAGGTTTCTTGTAGACAACAACCCGCAATAACTGTAAATTTAAAAAAACCATATAATTATATGGTATGACAAATATTAAATCGTTATTTGTTATACCATTGTTTCTATAAGGAAACTCTACAACTTTCATGAACTCGGATATTTATAATAGTAGAAAACCGATGAGCATGAATTGAAATGTTATGCAAACTCATGTGCACCCATTTGTTATTCTATCTAGTTATAGTCTTTAGTTATAGTAAATAATCAACTTTATAAATATGGTAAGTTGAAATTACATATTTCAATAACCTTTTCAAATATATCGAAAAGTTCAATATATTATTTTGGATAAGATTTAAAGATAGTTCATAAGTAAATATGCAAATATGCTTGTGAACTTAATAGCCCAAACATCTGCATATATAATGGATGAATGGAGATGAATTGTATATCCTTATTAACTTTAATGACGCAAGAGCAGCTATGCCATGTGACTAAATTAGTTATTATTCTACAGCACAGATTGTTATTTTTCAACACCTTCAATAGAAGATTGATTAATTGAAGAATGATGAAATCTTTTACTATGTAATGATTATAGCAGTTAGGGGCTGGTAATGATAAATACAAAGAGACGAGCTGACTAATCTAAACACATTAATATTTTTTAAGTGTAATTTTATTCCAATTTGTGTCCAAAGATCGAAACTTCAAGTGTTAGTTAGTATCTCTCTGTCTAATAATGAACTTAATAATTTATTATAATTTTATACTAATAATGAAAACATACAATTTTCACAATATAAAACAGTAGTCTCATTTATTACTTTCTGATGCGAATAATTATTTTTATTTTCCTTTTGTAGCCCGCTTCCATGAGAGCAGCAATTGTTCAATGTTTGTTGTAGTCTATATTTATAGTTCATGATATGTTGTTTTATTATTATATATATTTGTCTCTAATCTTTTTTATATTCTACTTTTATACTTACTGTGAGAAATTGGTGCAGATTGGTGACATACTTTAGATATTTTGATAACTATGTATAAAATTCAATATCATTTTGCTATCCGCAACACCAGGCGCCATAAAATCGATAATTCCATTCAGGTTAATTGTATAAATTTTTACAATAAGCTTCCTAGTAAAACCTTAAATTTGTCACCAAATAAATTTAAAATATTCTTTAAATGAAATTTGTTAAAAAAAATATTCTAGTGTTTTAAGGATTACAATAATGATGCAATATGGCCTGGGAATAATTTGTATTTTATAGATTAACTAGTAACCTATGCATTTTTTTCGACGCTGTTTGATACACACGTTAGATCTTCTGGATTCTCGGTACTTGCGATAGCGATAGAGGCCGGGTTCCCCCCTTCCCACAAATATGGCGTAGCAGGGGATCGCTGACCCTTACTTTATGCTCAGGAACGGGTGCTGCTAGCGGTGACAGGTCATATTGCTAGCCACGAATTTTCTTTTTCTTATTAGTAACTAATTAATAAGTCGGCTTATCGAATTTACTTACATTACTTTTATGTCAAAATAAACTTGAATTTGATATGAAATACTGTATAATTTTAATCACAAAGAGTACTTCATCGTGACGTGATATGATTTTAAATGTACATTTTTTGGATTCTTAATAATAAGCTCTGTCGATAAAATGATAGTGACAATAATTATCATATTTTGTTCTTAAATCGAGTTACTAGAAAAAACATATATAGAAAAAAGGTTCATTAGTTTGTATTACCGTTCCTTTTAGGCTTCCTTTTTTTTTAGAGTTCTTAATGGACTACGGAACTCTTATAGTTAGTTTCTTCGTGTCCGTCCGTCGGCCTGTCTACTGCCTAGTTAAGAGACTGTCAGCAGTAGAAAGCTACAATTCCACATGAACATACATATTAGCCACGCGATAAAGGGGTATATTAAAATTTTGAATATTTTTTTTAAGGTAGCTCCTCTGCACGTATAGTGGGGTTGGATTTTTATTTCTCGAATTAAATAGGTTTTTTAAAAACGTGGTTGGTTTTTGAAATATATTTCTCAATTAAGTGATTTATTTGTGAGATATAAGCTTTAAGGTGCAATTTTTTATTAAATTCAAATCTTCCGCCAACTAATAAATCGATTGTAAAACAGAAAAAGTTTCAAACGTACATAACGATTATATGAGGAAAATTTACAGAACTTAGTAGGCTCTACAAGTTAAAGAATTATAATCGCTTAACTTAAAATAAATATTTTTAGGTTCTTACTTTACAAACTCTAGCTTAATCTTAGAAGATAGATTTAAAATATGTACCATAAAATAGTATATTTTAAAAAGATCTGCTAAAATTGTGTGTAAATATATATCTATTTATTAGATAAAAGTCTAGACTAGTTTTAAAAAGAACTGCCGGCGAATTACACTAACTAAATTTAATTATCTTTAGTTGCAAAATAAAGAAATGAAATATAAAGATCACGTAATTTGATTATTTATCTTATGGTAGGTCCCGCGATCTTTCCATATCAAGAAATAGCAAACGGTTTCGGCTACAGATAATATTACACAGTCGGTCAGTTAAGACAGTTTAGCTATTACTCATGTCAAATCTGACCAAGATACTATCTTGTCAGGAATGAAATTTATTTGTTTGATTATATATCTATCAGTGTCAGTAATCAAATCTGTACCTCCTGCCAGTACTCTCTATTTATACAACGCATGCGTTGGAATCCATATAATATACAAGATATGTTGAACAACTTTTCATTTATTCTTCTTGTTATAAAGTGTAACGTTACACAATGTATTACAATTATTCATATCTAGATAAAATATGATAGACATAAGCGACATTAACTCGGCTTCAGCCAATCCTAGAACATAATACTATAAAGCATTTGGAACTGTAACCTCTACAATAAACCCCACTCAAACGACCACTTACGACTGAACATTCTAACAAGTTCAAATGGTCGTTGTTCCACGTTTGTCACCAGACGGAAGCTCCACAACTTTCTGAAACTCAATAAATAACACTCGAACCGACGAGCATGAAGACCAATATTATACAAACTGGTGTTCATTAATATATTGATACTCGACTAACTCTAACCATATATATGTTATACATATATTTAAAATATAAATAAGCACTGACTCTCAAACGTTTTCAAGACACAAAATATCTGTCTTATTAAATTGTTCTCTATCTATAAAGATTATGGTATATTTTTAAATCACAAGCTTGCTACTGAACCTCCAAAAAAAATTTTAATTTTTACATATTATTAGTTAAATAGATTGATTATATTACTTTAATCCTACATTAGTAGGAGATAATACACACTACGTTTGAATTACTTATTACTTGAAAATAAAATAACTAAAATACCTTTTTTAAGTATATAATTTTGTGAATATCCGATCGTATTCGGGTCGATATAATAAACACACATGATGTATGCAATGCATATCAAATGCAGCCCTCCAAAGGCATTATAACAGAGTCAATAAATTGTGTGCGTTGCATTGTGACTTTTAATTTAAATTTAAAGTAAATATGATTTTAATTCCATCTATAATATTATTTCAAAATATATTTAATCTAAAGAGATTCCTTAAATATATTACAAGGGTTCTGTAATGTTTTTTTATAATAAATAATATGTTTGTTTAAATATTGAATCAACAGCATGTGAACATCGTTAATGGCTCTATCGACAATATAACGTGGTATTCGAACGAACAATTGTGCCCCAGAGCTAATACATACGAAATACAATAATTGTTCCAACCACAAATGAATTAACTGACCTACACGTAGTCGATTGGAAAAGCAAATTATTGTAATATACCAAGTGTGGTTCAATATTTATGTATGATAATTAGTACATCAGAACAAAAATAGTTATATGACAGTAATTAAAACAAAACAATACAACTCTTAACCATTGTTTCATTTCATTCTCATTAAAACGGTTCTGACTTACTACCTGTCCTTCTTAATAAATATTGAACTACAGCATTTGTTTAATTAAAAAAGATAATTGTCTGTTTCAAATATTCATTTTATCGCATTTTTCTTATACTATATTTCTAAAAATATACAATAATTAAAGAGGCCATATGTAAAACTTATTCTTATTTTGTATATATTAGAAGGTCTTCTATTTACATTCAAGGTCCGGTAGATATTATAGAATAAGCTACATCTTTTACCGTAATAGGTCGCTTGATATATTACATAATCAAATACCTAAAAAAAAATGGCAAATATTTTATATGTATACTTTTATAAGTTGAGTATAAAAAGAAATACACTGAAATAAATGAATAATTTAATATAGCACACATGAGATTATTTTATCAAGTCGTAGGACTTTCCAATAAGTAAAATTGTATACATAACTTTTTCTAGACTTTAAACACAGCTTTAAACCACTTTTATCTAGTACCCTGATTACAGATTTAATAAAACTTTGCCTTAAGCACCGCTACTCGAGGATTTTTTTATACTATTGCAACAAACATAAAAATATATTTTTTTAATACTTGTTTAATTTATTCTTAAGTTTTTTGTTGTTAGGCGACAAAAATACAAAGATATGTATGTGGTTCTAAATTATCCTAAACGTAATTATTTTACAGCGAATAGTATTACTTATCAGGTATCAAAAATTTCAATAAGAAACAGACGGAAACAAATAAAATTAGTTTGTATCTATGTATTATATGTATGTATGTAAAAATGTGTCTACTTTATATATTATATTAACTAAATTGTTATAATTCACGAAACAAGTGACAATTATAATAAGCACAGTTATTTAAATTTCCATGTATTTCAAAATCTCGGTGTGAGATTGGTAAATACTCTCATATTATAACAATATAATTCAAACTGCAATATGGAATTTAACGAAAATTGGGACAGAAGTCAATTATAATGTGCAGGATCTACAATAGGTACTGTTTGTGTAATTATTCTCAATATTTTGATTCTATAAATACGATTTTCATTTTGAGCTATCGTTATTTTACATATTTAGTAAATTAACTAACTCTGACTAATTGCATTAATTAAGCTTCTTCAACAATTGAATACTCGACAGTTTTCTTAACATTAGTTCACATGTTAATCAGTTTCCAAGTGTTATTTGATCAGTTACGGAAAGTTGTTGAGCTTCCATCTAGTGAGATGGAAACTCAACAACTTTCCGTACCTACTGCTAAAGAGGAGAAACTACTGTTCAGACTTATTGAAATGCTCAGGTTAGTCTTGTGTTACGATTTATTGTAAAAGTGACGAATAGGAGTTTTTTTTCACCTTTAAATAAAATAATCATAATATCTCGAGTACTGGTATATTTTTCTGTGAAAATATAATAATTTTAATTATAATCTATGTAATTTTATTGATAGCAAAAGCATGTTGAAGATATAATAAACATTATGCTTATAAAAAATAACCTAAAAGAGATTTGCAAAAAAAAAACTATTTTGAAGTCGAATAAAAGAGTAATAATTTAATTTATAATAAGGTATTAGATTGCTATTATTGTAATTACCGTGACACTTTTCAAACCTTATTGAATGTAATCATCATTTTAAAGATAAACGTTTTGTTGTTAATATGCGATAAATGAAATACAATGAAATTGAATATGGCAGGATTGATGATCCTGGATTTAAAGGGTGTTAGAAAGAGATGGATATACAATATAGCAGAAAACATAAATATTTTCCGGCGACATTGCAACAATTGTCGAAACGAGATAAATCATTTACGATCTGACCTTCCGATGTTTCACCTAGAAAATTCCTTTCTGAATAGCCCATTTAAAAAAGACTGAAGTGCTCGCAAATTATAAATGATATCGATATATCATTTATAATTATAAGAAGGGACTAGTTGAAAAGATTAAATAAAAAGCTAAAAAAAATATTAAATTGGTCCGACTACCTTCAAAATTACAAATCATCGGGTTACCTGTAATTTAATCGTTTTACCTTACACCTTTATGTAGATAGAGTTATTAAGTAAACCTACAATAATAGTCCATGTAGGTATAATGATTAGCATCCTTAAGGCATGTATTAATTATTTAATTCGTATTCTGTAGTTTGTAGATAAGTACAGCTTTATGTAACATATATATATATATATATATATATATATATATATATATATATATATATATATATATATATATATATATTATTGAAGAGGAGGGCAAACGAGCTGGCGGGTCACAGATGACTTATAGTCACCGTCGCCCATGAACTCTCGCAACATCCGAGGATTTATGCCCGCCTTGTAGGTAGGAGTAGACGCCTTTTTTGAAGGTACCCATGTCGTACCGATCTGGAAATACCGCCGAAGAGAGTTCATTCCACAAGGGAGTGGAACGTGGAAAAAAGGTCCTTGAGAACAGCACAGTGGAAGGCCGCCACGCATCCAGGTGGTAGGGATGGTAAAGAAGTCGATGGCGCGCCGTGCGGTTATGAAATTCGGCGGTAGGCATCAGATCGAATAGTTCTTCGGAACACTCCCCGTTGTAAATGCGGTAGAAGACGCACAAAGAAACCACGTCTCTACGCAATGCCAAAGAGTGCAGCCGTTCGCAGAGCACCGGGTACCCGACAATCCGAACGGCTCTCCGTTGTACGCGGTCAAATGTTAGAAGCTGATATTGGGGTGATCCGGACCAGAGATGAGAACAGTACTTCATGTGTGGCCGGACCTGCGCCTTATAGAGCGCAAGTCTTTGGCCAGGTTTGAAATACTGCCTCTTGAAAACTTGAAAACTTGACCTTGCTCTCCAGATGACCGCAAAACTGACAATCGCTCGAAATGTCGAGACCCAGTATTCTGATACTTGGCGAGGCAATGAGAGGAATGCTCTCGAAGAGTGGTGATACGACATATGGGATTTTCTTAGTGGTAAAAGCTCAAACTTGTGTCTTTAGGGGATTGAACTGAACGTGGTTCAGTTCACCCCAATCAGAGACCATCCCCAAGGAAGTCTCTACAGAAGATACAAGTTTCTTTCGGCACTCGTCGATGTTTTCCCGAGAGAGACCTGCACGGCCGGAATATACGGCATCCCCAGTGCTGTCATCCGCATAACAATGTATGATGGAGATATCCAACATATCATTGATATGCAGGAGGAACAGAGTTGGGGATAGCACGCAGTCCTGGGGTACACCAGCGTTCACGGGCTTGGGGTCCGAGCAAAAACCGTCGAGAACGACCTGTATGCTCCGCCCAGTGAGGAAGCTGGTGATCCACTTGCGTAAACTCTCGGGAAGCCCATAGGAAGGTAGCTTCGAAAGAAGCCCCTTGTGCCATACACGATCGAAGGCTTTCGCCATATCCAGACTAACTGCCAGACAATCTCCCTTGCTTTCAATAACAGCTGCCCAACCGTGCCTAAGATATAACAGAAGATCACCAACCGGTCGACCATGGCAAAAACCATATTGCCGGTCATTGACCAACTGGTGATCCTCGAGGTAGGTTAGGAGCTGTTTATTGATGATGCTCTCCATTACTTTGGAGAGCAGAGAGGTAATGGCGATAGGTCTGTAGTTAGCTGGGACCGAGCTATCACCTTTTTTTAGGAATCGGATGGACAAGGGCACGCTTCCATGAGACTGGGACTACGCCTTTCAGATAGGAGTACCAAGATAGACGCGTTAGCACTGGTGTCAACTCAGGGGCACATGTTCGTAGAACAACTGGAGAGATACCATTTGGCCCACTCGACTTATGAACTTCCAAGGAAAGGAGGGCTTTTCGGATGAGTTTTTGCCGAAAAACTATTTCTGGCATTAAGCTCGGACACCGCGGGATGTTAGGCGGTGCCTTCCCCTGGTCGTCCAAAGTCGAGTTTGAGGCAAAAAGAGTGCCCAAGAGATCGGCTTTCTTTTTTGCCATGTGGGCCAAAGAGTCGTTCCCAGTGTGCAATGGCGGTAGGGATGATTGACAAAAGTTTCCCAGACTGGCTTTGGAAAGCGCCCAGAACTTGCGCGTGCCAGGTGGGTACTTTGCCAGCTGACCCCAATTTCGACGACATGATTGAACTTTGCTCTAGCAATTTTCCGGTTGAAGAAGTAGTCGCAGCGCAGTCACTAGGATCATTGGAAGGGAAACAAATCCTCCCCCATGGGTAGGATGCAAAAATGACCGCATTCCATCCCAATCCGCTGACATGTAGTGCCAAACGCATCGAGTCGCAGGTCTTGTGCGAGGTGGGCGTTCAATGGGCACTACATTCCGTACCAAGCAATGATCAGAGGACCCCAAGGGAGCCTGGACAGTGACTTGGTACTTTCCGGAATGTGTAGTCAGCAGAAAATCCAACAAAGAGGGCATATGGTTGTCCACGTCCGGTAAAGGAGTTAGCGTCTTGACCCATTGGGATAGACCATTTATCAGAGCAAAGTCAAACACAGATCCCCTGCATAGTCATTGGCACGCAACCCTAGTAATCGGCATTGTGCGCATTGAAGTCCCCGAGGACTACGACTTCGGCGGAGGGAGTCTGTGAAAGCAGATCGTCAATCATCGACTGAACATGGTCGAAGAGTTGATCCGTTTCTGCATTACCACTATGGGACCTGTAGAGGCACGCGTAGACTCTGACATGGTCGTCGATGTCCACGCGCAACCAGAGTACAGACAGGTCCCAACCTTCAAAAACCTGAAGGCGACGGTAGCAGATATCCTCTCTTACGAACACAGATATCCCGGCGTGTGGTATAAAATGGTGTTCTAGTTTATACCCGGGGTATGACAGGTATGCTGTGTCGCTAGGTTGAGATATCTGCGTCTCCGTCAGAAACAACAAGGCCGGCTGAACCGTCTCTAGATGATAGTTGACGGCGTTCAAGTTGGAATGAAGTCCCCGGTTGTTGGAAAAATCCACATTTAGAGTGGGTCGGGGTGCCGCAGCGTTGACTCATCGTTTGCCCTCAAAAAATACAAAGGGCGATACTTTGCCCGCCACAGATACGATGGGCAGCCCGAGCAAAATCCGACAATCTTTTCCCCGATTTTGCTCGGGGAGGGGGTCCCCGGCTTTATCAAAGCCGGTACCCTCCTGGGGTATACTTTTTTGAGGTATCGCTATCATGTTTAGCGCGGGGAGGTTGGGCTTCCGGATTCTCTCACTTACCGACGGAACATAACCAAATGAATTTGGTTACTACACGTCGGTCTTCTGTGAGAGGGTGGTCCTTCCCCGGTCGAACCAGCCCAATACGAGCTGCAGTCAGATAACTACAGCTAGGCTCTACCACCTTTTAAATAATAATATATTAAAATTACACTGGACTTTTGAATTTGTTGTTGTTTGGAATTTCCAAACCGTTAAAACAATTATGTAGAGAGATAAATAAGAAAGTTGACTAAAACAAGTTATTGAATTTAGACCTTCAAATCTTTTATTTTCCTAGAATGGTCACCTCGCTTAAGATAGATTAAGCCATGCCAGTTTCAACGTCCGGCGGAATAGATTGCAAGTGACATAAAGAGCTATGATAATTATAATCAACTGGCGAAACTAATGTTTATTATAATAAAATTAAAATTAATATATTTTGTACCTCTTTTGTTTCAGATTTTAATTTTCATTGAACTATTAAACACATGTAGACAGCAAAAGGTTTTTAGTCGTTTTATTTTTCCATTATCAAAATATAGTTAGAAGATGGTGATTGATCTTGCATTGACAAAATTCATGTACATCTTAATTTATGTGATTTATAATCTGGTTTCTACGAAGATCGCATTTCTAACAAGGATACTTCTTTACCCGTAAGCTTGAAAACATGTCATCATCTTATCCTACTTTTGGGGTCGGCATCGTACGTTTTTTCCTTCCATACTCTCATGTTACTCGTCATCTCTGTACACACTCTCTTCTTCTCCATATCGTCTTTCACGCAATTCATCCATCTTTTCTTCGACCGTCTTCTACCTGTTCATCCCTCCACTACCATACCCAGCAATCTTTTGGTCACATGCCTTTCATCTCTCCTTATAACATGCCAATACCATGACAGACGGCTACCTCAATTTTTTTTTCATTGGCGCTACTCCCAAGCTTCCCCTAATATACTCATTTATAAGCTAATATACTCATTTATGAGCTTCGAAACATGTATGAAGTCATTTAAACTGTAAGATCGTTTCGAGGTGTACAACAAACCATTGCACCATGAAACTATTGCTTGTAATATCGTTAAAGTTTATAGCAACATATCAGATAAGATATAGTTTTATTGTCCGGTTGTGAAATCTTTAAAATATTTTTTATACTTTCATTGATTGATAATTTTACGTTTTAAAGTTACTTCTTTTAAACTTAGGTCAATTTATTTTTTGCCTTATATCTCATAACTTATTGCTCTACTATCATAATAATTACATTAGAACCAAGATGTTTACTTTTAGAAACCGAAACTGCTATAATACTGCAATCTCAAACAATTCTGCATGTTAAGTTGCCCGCAATAACTTCCTCTTCCAAGCTATTGTCTTTTAACGGTTATTTTTATAATTACAACATTATATTATTATTATTATCTTATATTTATTGTGATTTGAATTTTTATTTTATTAATTTAAATTCATTATTCTTTATAATTATGAGATATTTAGAGATTCAGTAGTAAATAGAATAGAGTTAATCCTACCGCAAACTTTAAATATCACACTTTACATAAAACTTGTAACTCATACATGAAAAAAAAAACAATTAACGTAATAAGTAATATGTTTTATTTATTTATTTGAAACTTAAAATTTTCATCAACTCGTCCTTTAAGAACAAATAACTTATAAGTCAATTTTAAACCATTTTTAAATCACATATATTACTATTGTAAGTATTACCGAAAGTTTCTAAAATTTTTGTAACAGTTGTTTATTTGTAACTCAGAAAACTTATCACCTATCTAAAACGGACTTTTAGCTTCCAGGCATTAGATCAGTTTCTGATAGGATGAATAAAGTACAAATTATAACAGCGACGTCAAGAGTTATAATTGACTATCTATCACTGTATTAACTATTCAGAAAGGTTAGAAGAGAATTTGACAGGAAATTATTATGTTGTAATATTAATTAAACACTGTGATGTCTTATTTATACTGACAGTACGACCATGGATGTGAGTTTTTTTAACAAATCTCCTCTCTCTCTCTTCCTCTTAACAAATATTTCTTACGGTCTCACTGATAGTGTTATATTGTTCACTTGTAAGTTAAAGTCCTCATAGTCTTAAAATAATGATTAATATAAAATGTTTATAATAGGTATAAGAAAGAAATATTATTACACGGTTAAGTTTTGGAAGAATGGCCTTTCTAAGTTAATGATACTAAAGCTTTAATTTTTGTACGGTATCTCTATAACCGATCTCATTGTACCTTACGAACTCACGACGACGTATGCAATGCATATCAAATGCATCACTCTATAAGCACGATTAGCAACTCACTGAATTGTGTGCAGCCGATGTATTGCATTCAGTCGTGGTGACACTTATTTTAAGTTTGAAACAGACAATTTATATTTTGAAGATGGCATAGCAAGCCGTTATATCCGTAATGCTAACTACGGTAAACATATTTTATATTTGCTACTAAATAAAATAAAACATTGGCTGACAATCGAACAACAGGTTCATGTTAAGGCAAATACTTATGTATATGTTACGCATGGCTAATACATTATCACTCATAAGGAATGGGAAAGCATGAAGGATTCTCTGGACATTAGAAGAGGAAGAGAGGAGTATCGGGCGTTCTGCTCTCACCTTTACCGTATTACTATAACTTTCTGAGATAAATACGGTAGCTCATAGCTACGGTTATTTGTGTTTTAAATATATTAAAAAATGTAAGCTCACCTATAAATTTTATTCACAGTACGAACGGTTAAAGCTAAACATTGTAACAAGTTTAAATGGTCGTTGTTCCACGTTTGTTACCAGACGGAAGATCCACAACTTTCAGTGACGCAGTAAATAACATTCGAAAATCGATGAGCTGTATGTGTGTATTCAATTGTAGCTGGAGTTTTGTTCTAGATATTAGAAGTTTGGTAATAATACCAGTTTCATGACTATTTGGAACACATGAAACATGCCCAAAAATTTTCATTAATTAAAAGGTACATAATAGATAAAGGAATGAAACTTTAAACTATTTATTTTATTTATATAATTACATATAAATAAAATACAATTTAAAAGTCAACTCGAAATTGCGGCTTTTGGGTTTTTGTCACCGTCACTCTATCAATTGATCACTCTATGGTTATATCAGTTATTCGATAGCTTACAGAAAATATTTGTATTGTTTTTGTCGTCGTGTACTTTATACATAGTAATACTTTAAAAAAAACATAAATAGTTAAAAGTCAGAATTCGGTTATTTGTTTATTTCCTACATTATAAAAAATTGTGGATTATGATCATAATATAATAGCGCTATATTATAGCGCCATTATATTAAATCAACTGCGACACTGCAAAGCAGTTAAATTTGTAGTTTACCCGGTTGTAGCATTCTTAAGTTCAAGAATATAATAAACTGCTTAGAGAAAGATATATATATGATATAATATGACAAAAAAAATATTGTGGGTTTATTCATTTCTATAAATATTTTGACCTAAAATATTTATTACAGTATAGAAATACGATGAATTTATTTAACAACCACGGTGCTGTTTCGAACCTTTTCAAATTAATTCTCTAAAATAATTATTTCTCACAATCTATGTATATGTTACATGCATATACATAATTTTGTTGTCTTTCATTATTGTCCTTAAAATCAGAACATTTCCAGATTAAGGTATGTTCGTTTATTTTGTAGATTTAAGTTTAATAATTAATTAAATATAATATATTATTAAATGACATACCATAAAGTTGTTAGAACCAGTGAGCTTATAGTATTAAATTAAGCTGGAAACAACATTCTTTGTCGACTATGTTGCGTTTTAGTGTAATACTGCAATTTCAGGCAATTAACTTCTTCGTACTAAACTACCGCACATACAATGATTTATGAGGTACTACTTTACTTAAAATATAAATAATTGCTCCATTTGTTACAGTGTAATGGTGGTCATTCTTTATTAAAATATAAAATAATATATATTTTATATATTAAACACATTTTATTGGTTTACTTTAATATTTAAACAGATGTTAATCTTAAAAGCTTAGTCTTAGCAACTTTTTTAAAATTAGTTATTATAGTTTCTATCTTCTTTAATACTACTAGTAATTAACCTCACTTATTCATAAAGTTAAATATTATAAACACCTCACTAGATTATACTATTGCAAGCCACAATAAGTCTTTACTTATAATGAAGATAAAATATAAAAATTTATATTTTATTTAAATTTAAAACATAAGTGAGATACTTTTTTTAAGTATTCATGTTTTCTTATTCGTTGTTGTCAGTATTTGTCCGTCTGTCCAAATATGTACGCATTACTTAAAAACTACAGAACTGGAGGTAATCAGTTTTTTACCCTTGGACAGCTCTAAATATAATAATACGAAACATCAATTTTAATGATTAACCATGAGTAGAGGTTAATATCTATATATAGTACTTTTAATATATCATTAAGTCTTATCGTTAAAACACCGTGTCTTGACTTTCTTAATAAGAAAAATAAAGAATAACAAATCGAACCCAATACAAGAAAAAAAAGCTAAGTTATTACACAACAGCAGATCCGCAACAATAATGAAAATAACTGATTGAAAGATGCTAAATCTCTTTAAGTCGATACAAATATCTTTCGCCGTTTTGGTCTTTCTCTGTCTGAAATATTTCTAACATAATTGTTATACACCGAACAAAAGGTATAAATTTGAAGTTTGCATAGATGATACAAATGTTTATCAATTTTTCATTGTTTAATTATCGTAAGATTCATCGATCCGAGCAGGACTCGAACGTTAAACCCCTCAGTGGTTAAAACTTAACAGGCCTATCATTATGTATTCATAAAATTCAAATCAATTGGCTTGTTTAGTTTTATAAAAATAACTATTATATTATAATATAGATAATAGGTACATGTTTTATAGTGAAACAAGTTGAAATCAGTAAATAACTACTGGAAGCAACAACAAGTAATAATGGTTTATTAAATCATGTTGATTTACTATTGTACACTTTAAAAACTTATACAATTATATATTTTTAGTTAAACTGACGACAAACTATGTAATGCATATCAAATGCATCGCTCTGTAAGCATTATTACTGAGTCACTGAATTGTGTGCATCGATGTATTGTATCTCTCTAAATTTTAAAATGAAAGTAATATTATTCTGAGAGAATGGAATATTTTAGTTTTGTGGTAAATCTGCTATAAAGATTAATTTATTATGTCGAATAACCTTTAAAATATATAATAATTTAGTATTATAAATAAGAGAATGTCTCCAAGAATTGAAATCGACATCGCCGAATAAAGTTCATTCCACATCTTTGTGGTATGTGGAACAAAAGTCCTTGAAAACCGCACAGTAGAAGATCGCCACACATATTGATGTACAAGTGGAAAAGGGTTGGGGATAGCACGTAGACGTGGGGTATACTAGCAATCACGGGATTGGGGTCAGTGCAAAAACTATCGAAAAGGAACTGTATGCTCTTGTCAATGAGAAAGTTGGTGATCCACTTGCGTAAACTCTCGAGAAGCCCATAGGATAGGTAGCTTCGAAAGAAATCCCTTATGCCATACACGATCAAAGGCTTTCGCCGTATCCACACAAACTTCACACACTTCAAGAATTACTGTCTGCCCAACAATGCATAAGAAGTTCACCACTTGATATAACAGAAGATCTTGAGTTGATCGACCATGATGAGATGACAGGTAAAGGTAATAGGTCTGTAGGTAGTTGGAGTCCTATCTAACACCTTTTTTGGAATCACATGAAAAGTACATATTGCCATGCGGTCGGGAGTACGTCTTTTGCCAAAACAGACGTGTTAGCAATAAAATCTTTTTACCGTAGGAACATGGAGTAGGAGGTGTCTTCCCTTGGTCGTCCAGGGTAGAACTTGAAGTAAAAGGGTAGGCCTAGGGGCCATTTCCTGTATGCATTGGCGGTAGGGCTGCAAAATAGTTTTACAAAGTGGCTTTGGAGAAGGGCGAGAATTTGTGCATATCAAGCGGTGACCTTGCCAGCTGTTTCAAAATTTCGACAACAGCTTGGTACAAATAGTTCCATGCCTGTATGTGTGAGTCTGTAAAAACAGGTCGTTAATCTTTGTTTGCACATGACCCAAGAGTTGATCCGATTCTGCATTACTACTATTAGATATGTAGAGGCGCGCATAGATGAAGACATGATCACCTATGTCTACGCGCATCTTCAAAATTCTGAAAGTGACAGTAGTTGATATCCTCCCTTATGAACTCAGATACCCCGGCGTGTGACATAAAGTAATGTTCTAGTTTCTTTTATATTTATACAATTATATGTTTAAAAAATCTGTGATAGGACTTGTGTTTTCTAAAATATTACGGTATAGTATGCTAGCATTATTTTTGTTATATTAGTTAAAAAATGTAGTGGTACTTGATACCATCTTTAAAGTAACAAACTAAGTTTTATTCAGATAATTTAACTAGTTTACTCACTTAGTTATTCTGTACCAACTGTCTATAGACAGTTAAAATTAAATGAATGATAGTTTAGTTATGATAATTACTTCAAGAGTTTCCCTAGCGTTCAGTTCAGGCTATACAAAAGAGTAAAGGGACTGAAAGGTCTGTTAAGTTTAGCATTTTTCAAATATATTAATTACCTGGTTCTTAATTTCAAACCCAGTATAACAATATTATTTCAGTAATACGAAAAGCTAGCTCGAGGGGATTCTTTCTGTAGCCTTTCCTATAGGGATGTCTTTACTTTGGCCAATGTTCTAATGTGAAAAGATAACAAAAATATTTATTCTGAGGGTAGAATAAAGAAAAGAAACCTTAATAGACTTTACAAATATCCTTTTCAGAACCTTTAGAGTTTTCAATTAATTACCCGTAAAATAAAATATACTCGTAAAAACTCCTTCTTGTTTTAAACATTGTATGTGACATTGGCAGGCATTGATTACATTTTATGGGATGGACAAAGTCACAATGGAAAAATATGGAGTATCCCCGAAACTTCAAAACTTATATGGGTCCGTTTTATAACTACCTTTTGAAATGTTATGTGATACTGGATATCCAATATATATAATAAAAATATTAAAACATAATTATTACTATGTAATTTTTAATTATTGTTTTTCTTATATGGTGCTCCAAAAGGTACGAATGCTATTTATCTTTCACTAAAAGTAAAATAATCTAACTAAAAGTTGACAAACAATTGATAATATTATGTCTCTTACAAACTATAAATACCCCAGTCTTAGTCCTGAAACTGCTAATCAATGAGGCAGGCATCTAGATTGAGCAGCGTCATTAGTTTTTTTTAAAAAAGGGAAAGATCAATTATGTTAGTTAACCTTTTTATATTAATATCTTGATTCTTACTAAATTTACGACTATTTACTAGTATTTTTTGAATTGTGTTAGTCATATCATTAAATTTAACGAGAACATCACAACAAGACGATAACAAAAGATCTTTTGGGAATTTGTATACATAGAAACTTTATTCAATTTGTATAACAAGATCCGAAATATTATCTAAAGGAAGTGAGTGGAAGAAACTTAATCTTTTCAAGTAAATCCCCTGCTGTTTCTTTTTCCACTCTGAAATATTCTCACAATAATTTCCTTTAATGAATTAAAGAAATATATTTTTGTTTCATGTTAAATCTGATAACCTATTTGAAGAAAGTCCTTAAATATTTTATGTACTTTTTTCAGAAGATACTTGGTTGCATTTACTTTAGAAAATGACAAGAAATAAAAGGAAAAAACACAATTCTGTGATATTTTTAAATCTTTTTTCATTTTTATAAAAAGTTATGGTAGTTATATATTTATTCAATCTAATAATAACAACAAACATGACATGATAAACACACGAAGAAGTATGCAATGTATATCAAATACATCGCTCTATAAGCGTTATCACCGAGTCACTGAATTGTGTGGAGCCGACGTATTGTATTCAGTTGTGTCTGTAAATAAACATTTCAATCACAACAAAGATATATAAAGTCATCGTTTTAATATTTAAAATTATTCTTTTTTTATGTGTAGAAATGGCATATATAAGATTATATTCGTATAATAGAAGATAAAATTTCATCAACTTCTTAATAAAAAAGAACACTTAATATTACCAGAAAACAATCTTTAGTTAACAAAGTTATAGTTACTTTTGATGTGTGTTTTAAAAAGACAGCATTTGTTATTTTTTTAATCTTCACTAAAAAATTTCAGTGAACTCCAGGATGAGATTTATTCACATCAATAAACTTACTCTTTGCTCCATATTTGAATGTGCATTTTTTTTTAAGTTTTAGAAAAATAAAAGATTTCAAAAACCCCTTTTAAGTTATTCCTCATTATTAAAAAGATTTTTATTATTTTATTAAAATTACTTTTACATCCACACGGTCATTAAGTGATGTAAAATAAGAATGATTTTAATTTGAACTAGTAAAATTATCATATGACGGCAAGAAAGTAATTCTTAAAATTAATTTACACTTAAAACATGATAAAATTACTTTATTCTTTAAATAAATATAGAAGAAAAAATATGTCAACTCAAATAAGTATCTGCGAGTCCTCAATGCAAGTGATGACACAAAAGCTCAGTTAGCAAAACCTCAAGAGGGACGTAAGTTCGAGTCTTTCTCGTAATGTCGAATTTTTCATACTATATTTATTTGAAAATACAAAATTATTTTACATTTTACTTTATATTTTATTTAACTTTATTATTCTTGAATGTTACATAGCTCAATTCCTGGAATTTCGATAATTAAAGTTAACCTACCTTCAACATTTCAGTTTCAGGGTAACCAAGTTTCCTACAGGGAAAGTTTATTAAGGAGTTTTCGCGATTGTAAGATATCTGCTTGATACATCTGACATTGGCGTTCGAATTTTCATATCTGTTTTAATATGCTTTTTGAAACAGAAGAAAATAAACTTTGTGATTTTATATAAATGTAAATTAGGAACTGAAGTCTCAGTTAATACGTTATTTTAAAAGTTGTCTTACTCCTTATTTTATAAATGATTTTCCTAAATTAATATTTTGTTTTGATATCAATACAGAATTTTTTTTTTCTATTTCATAAAACTTATGAAATTTAACAGACTAAAAACTTAAATAATGAGTTTTCAATTCATCACTTTTTGAATATTTATATTACTTTCAATACGTCCGTCCGTGACGATAAAGACGATTAAATATAGTATACTATTCATTAAGGCGAAGTAGCGTCAAACCAGCTGGATTGGCAAGTTCAAGTCCCGACTGTGATAATGAATTATTAATCTAAACATATAGATAAAATTGAAGCGTCTGTTTTTCATTCCAAATTAACAGATTTTGACTGAATGCATATGAAAGTTTATAATCGTATAAAATAATTAAAAAATCAATTTTAAAGATTTCTCTCTATCTGTCTAAATGTTTGTTTGGTCCGGTTATTTTCTGAATCGGCTGGACCGATTTCAATAGCACTTTCACTGGTGGATAGCTGATCTTACAAGGAGTAGGAGGAGCTTAAACTTATTATATTTCAGAAAAAAAAGTCGTGGCATAGCTATTTTTTGAAAATCGTTTTATTATTTATATATTTATTTATAGTCGCGAGGGTATTAAGTATCATATTTGATCAATTGAAAACTATAACGAGTCTTTGTTAAGACAGTTGTAATTATTGTGCAAATTCTTTTTTATCCCAAAACCTAAAATAAGAACTTTAAATGTTGTTTCTTTTGTTTTCACAAGCGAGTGCTTATTTTGATTTTAATGTAATAAAATAAGTGTTAAAATATCTTATAGTATAATAAAATTTTTGTTTTCACTGAGAAATGTAATTAAGTCATATTTCAATAGTCCAATTATTGACTCCGATATTAGTACAATAGTTTAAAAAAATACTTTTGAAGTTTCTTGCCATTTCTTCGTCCTACCTACTTTGGAACTGTCAAACTTATCATAAGTGCATTGTTTTATGTCTACGTAAAATATACCATAATTTAAATTAAAAATATATATAAGTTCTACTTGTACATACAGTAAAAACTAACTATTATGCAGGCAGATTAATAACAGCAAAACCTAACTAAATAGAAGCAAAAACTAAAAAACTAAATAATATTATGAAATTCGAATTTAGTTTAACTGGAACCGGGCTTTTAGAACTGAGTGGAGAATCGATTCTTTTTGATTAAAATGAATTCGACTTAAGAATTGATTGCTCTGCAAAATGATTTATTCACAAAGAATTCTGCAGCGTCTACATCTTAAATCATCTCGCCTCAAAGGTAACCTTGTTGGCTTCCTAATAGCTTTTTGAGATTATCGATGAATTTAAATCGATAACGTGCACCTCGTTTCCCTTTATTCATTTGAGCTTATTGAATATTTAATGGTTTTTATAGGAGAATAATATTAATGGTATATTAGGATTATGCTATCCACTTTTAAGGAATTATTTTCATACAAGAAATCTTTTATATAAATAATAACAGAAAGTGTTAAAAACTATGTGTTTTTAAAAATTATCTATTAAGAAAAAAAATACTAAAATGTCACCCAAAACAGTTTGAGATGAGTCAGCTGATATATTATTAGCTTTTTAAACGTAAGAAGGTTGTAAAGAACTTTGTATTCTGTATTATACTACCTGCTATTATTACTACTCTTTGGTAGTATTACAATACCTGAAAGGGAACGGATTCGTTATTATAAATATAATTGTCAGATCGCAACTTACATTTTCTTATGTTCTGTATAATAAATTAGAGCCAGGTGTTTTAAAAGTTATAGACTTATTTATTATTGAAAACTTTAGTAGAAATCTTTTGCACAGCACCTAAAGACAAAGTAAAATATATAAATTATTTATTAAACGTTAAAATAAAGAAATCTCCTGCGCCATAGGACTTACTTCGTTCTTCAATATTTTTGATAGTGGTTTAAATATAATCAATGAAAATATTATTTACATAAAATCTCTATTAAACAGTCTACAATGAATATCTTTGAATATTATCAGTTTGAAGCTATTAATATAAATGAGAAATAACTACACCTAAATTGTTATTAAAAACATGTGCAAAGTCACAAAATAATAACAGAGCAAAATGTTTTTTATATCTAACGCAGTAAGATTTCTTTTAGCTTAAAACCAATATCCAAAAATAGATCAATGACATCGAGGTGACAGCCATAAATTTTAAACCAATTAACTGTTTGACATGTGCATCGTCACGCAAAAAACATAGGATTAACGTTAACAAAAAAAATTGTTTTTTTTATATTCTTATGGTATTTTTTTTTTGTTTAAGTACTTCCGATTACGTCAAGATAAATTTAAATATAAGTTGAAAAACGGATTATAATTAATTCTAAATGTTATTTTATTAAGTATTGTCGGAGTTAAGGTCACATTTTTTTACAATATAAAGAAAAAACAAATATAAAATATATCACCACACTTACACGACATGCATGTGCCAACGATTAAAGAAAACAAATTAAAACACATGGTGTGAACACAAAATTCATAAGAATTAACGTTTTTAAGGAAAACAAGCGTCAAGGGTTACAGTTTTTTTATAAATTTGAACTCCATGTGACAATCAAAATAAATCACTTGATGAAAAGATAACAAATGTCTTTTAACAATTCTATGATTAAAACAAAAATATATAAATAATTTCGTTATAAAATATACAAAAAGAATACTATTTGAACATTTAAAGAACCAATCCTACACACGGGATGGACATTGTAGATCCCCGTATGATTTACCGAATAAATAATATGATTTGTATAAACACAAATAAAACAACATTTAAAAAAGATAAAATGAATTATACAATGGCATGGTTAAACAAAATAAATAAATCTTACGAGATATACATAAAAGAGACAAAATAAAATCACGATTACACCTCAGCGCACGTTTCCCTGGTGCGAAAATTTTATGAAGAAATTAAATTTAGATAATAAAGATAAATTTGATAAACATTAGGTATCTTCACCTAAAATAATATCCGGACGATAAACCCGAGATATGTATTCCTTTACAAACGCACCAATTGATATTACGAGTATGGGTTTCTTACCGGGATTATGATGTTATTTATTGAGCGATCAATTGAAAAGTCTATTTGATTTTAAGTTATAAAATGAGTAAGTATATTACAATTACAAAAGTATTGACATAAATTATTTTATTTTATAACTTGGTATTTTATTACTAGTTACCACACATCTACTCCAAATCAGTATTCATCTTTCTTTTTCTTTGGTTCCACTCGTTACCATTTTGTTATTATTGTATATAATAAAATCCGACAGACGGACCACTATTCAAACAAAAGTTTGTTCATTTTAATATTGAGAATGTTTTACAAATGTATTTCTTCTTGCTTATATTGAAAATTTCTGTTCAAAAATAGTATTTGCAAGTCTCGAGTAAAAGAAATTCAAACATTCGAAAGACAATTCCTTTATCCGAGGCCTCTCGAAACAATTTCGCTATCCAGAAACGAATATCGTTACAAACTCGCAAACAATGCACCGAAGGAATTGTGCTTCTTTACTTCCATCTTATTCGAAACATACCAGTAACTTAATAAATAATATAAATAGCAGTCAACCATAATATTATATTATTTTATTCCTTCCAATAAGTGGTAGAATTAAAAAGCGGTAGAAATAATAAATGTAAAGCTACAATACATAATACAAAAATATTTTGTGACAGCTTCAATCATATTAACGAACTCTAAATTAGGCCTAAAGATGACAAGCTATCCGTAGATTATTTTTAAATTATATTGTTTATCCTATTTTTGGACACAAATTATATTTATGTATTTTTCTTTTCTTTTTCTGTTTGTCACAATAATTTAAAAAGTAAATATACTTACCACGAATTACTAGATTGCTTTTCTTTTTTTGTCATTCACTTTTAAACTTTAGAGTATGGCTTCACCAACTAAATGTAATTGAACTATTTGTAACGTAGAATATAAGATAGTTAAAATTAATAAAAAAAAAAACAAAACGCTACGAACACATTTTACCATATTTAAGAGTAAGTATAACATGCAAAATATCTCGACAATAATATTTCATTTCTTATAATTTTGGTTTTGAACTAGGTAGTTTATAATATTTTATTAAGTGCCCCAACCTACGAAAAGACTTTGATTTAAAAAGCTTTTTAGGGTACTCGCCAGAAATCTCCAACATTTACTTTACTTATGTTAATAAAAAGAATAATTTCTTATAATTTTATTTTTTTCATGAAAAATCTTCTGCAGACTTTGAATTTTAGATATTTTAAACATTAATTTGATTATTGTCCGATTTAATAGCGGTTCTCATATATATTTACTTTTTTATTACTTGGCAATCCCTGACTTACTTCACTGAATGGAATATTTGGTCTTAAAAATAGCTAACTCATTTCCACTTAATTATATCGTCTGACAGATAGTGTGCGGCACATTGTGAAATTCGTATCCTACGTTATGCAGTTCTTAAATTTTATTCAAGCAAAAATATTTCTTATTACAATACAATAGAATGTATTATTCGCAATGTCAGAGTTGCGGATGGTAACACTATCTTGGAGTTTCACTGGTCCATATTCAAACCACGCACCGTTGGCATAGCTCCTGAATAGATATCTTACGAAATGATACGGCTCTCCCGATGCCAATAAAGCCTGATTTATATAACACTGCATTATTCCTAACCTGGACGTTACCTTTTCCACTTTTTGGACGTTACTATATAATAAGTGAAAACAATTTATTATTTATTTATTGTGACACTTTTTATATGCACCAAAATTGTTGTGACATTTTTTTAATGTACTGTGAAATATTTAATAACTGAGCTTTTTGGGCTTCAATATTTTTACACAGAGACTAAATCCCCTGTACTATACCTTTCACAAACTCTATTATGAGTGACAGGTTTAGATCAAGCGTGATAGCAATTTCCTGGACGCATCGACTTTTAATATTAAACTCTATTGAGCCTTGTTGTGGCGACATTATTGTATGTCTACTAGGATACAATATTCTAGACACGTGAGTGCATTTCTTTAATTTTAAGTAGATAAAAAATATTTGATGAGATAAAAATTATTTTTCGAAATCATTACGATGATACCTTTTTTATATGCGCATATAATTGTGCATAATATCCTAGAATTTATAAGCGCAGTGTGCAAAAGAATATTTTTAACCTATTTGTAAATCCGTGATACCGGTGGTGATACCGAAAGTACCGTCTCCATTAATGAAATATCAAAGACGTTTTTATTGTCGTATCAATATTGTCAAGTCTATACTTCTAAGACACTAACACAATAGAATAAAAAATAAACTTTTAAGACCCACTCCCGGTTAACTCCTCCTTCCTATCTATCCATCATCTTAATGGACATTTAAATTTAATATTTATGATAAATGAAATGTATACTATTCACAATTATTAAAATTGTGCAAAAGATCATATTATACTAATTAATTACTAAGAAAAATAATGTTTTCAATTTATTTGTTTGTTTCTTTTAATGAAGCATCTCCAAGGTTTTTAATTTGTTTTATTAAACAATACATATTTATTTTATAATAAATAAGTATAATTTTTTTATTAAATTTTACAATTATATTGTACATAAAATTTAATGAACACAGATTTTTAGTAGATAAAAAATGCAATATAGCAAGTTAAATAATAATCAGTAGAATTTACTATTGTTTTTTCAATGCGTCAAACTACAATATTATGTTAATAAGATATTTCACATTTTCCTCGTAGTCTTAGTGATAACACATACTTTTTAGGAAATATTAAAGAACTTCCTTGACAAAGTTGCGGCTTCGAATATGAATTACCAGGATTTCATACATTTCATAATGTTAACATAGATTTATATGATTAATCAAATAGATTATATAAGACACATTTAGAATTCATCACACTGATCGTGTTATCTGAAATATCTTTTGGTTTTACTCTGCATTAAATAATTTGGTCTTAAAAGTGTGTCTGAATCTTGAAACTCCACTTGGAACAAGTGTTGTTCAACTTTAAAAATTCTCTCTTTTCAACACAAAAAAAGAAGTCCACATAAGTGTACAAAAACTGAGTTCTGGGAAATAAGAGCTAAAACATAAGCTTACCCTAAAGTATTATCGTAAAGTGGACTGTAATTAACTTCAGCTAGAGTTTTTCGAAAATATAATAAGAAGAAAGTCGCACGATATTAAAATATAACATTTTTAAAAAAGCATACTTTATTATCCTGATAAGTACCTCTAGTGATACGAATTGTTTCTGCGATTTTTATAAAATCAGAACTAACAAAAAACAACAACAGAAAATATCCATTAGTTCAGTGAAAAAATTATAAAGTAACAATTGAAAAGTCAGAATTCAGGCAGATGCGGAGATTCTTCATGTTCTTCATGTTTTATCCAGGAAATACCCTTTTTTGATAATCAAAACCATTCTAAAAGCTTTTTATTTCATAAAGTTAAGCATCAGATCCATATTTACAACAACACGTAAAGAGCTTAAGAAAATAGGGTGACTAAGATTTACATGTACGTAGTTCGTAACAATAAAATGGCAAAGGATAAAGCTTTTATCGAAATTTAAATTATAAAATAGTATTTATATAATATTTTAAACATTACTGAGAATGGTAGAAAATAAAGTATTTATTATATTTGATTTATTTTGAAAATAATAAGAGAGAAATTAAACATTTACAGAAACAGCACTAAATCCCAACCGTTTGAAGAAATGAAAGATTCAATTAGAAACTTTCGAAATTCAAAACTAAGTTAGGAAACTTACTAATTTGTTCGCGGATTTGAGAATTGACTGCAGCCATTTGTTCACGGTTAAAAGTATAATTATTCATTGAGTTCCTACAACTTTTAAAATTGTATTTGAAAGGTGAGAGACGAATGGAAAATGCCGTGGTTGAGCCTTTGTGAATTCGAATAACAAACTGCTTTCTTTAGACGTTACTTAAAAATAAATAACACTATTTCAGTCCAAATTTATAGGAAAGGAAACATATGGAACTCAAGTCAGACTAACAAGTAACATGTAGTAACATTTTATGTTTTTTGTAAGCTTCAATTCAATTTGTATTTGTTAATCCGTTTTTATTAAAATAATAATAATAATAATAAAAATAATAATAATAATAATAATAATAATATAGTGATGAAAATATAATAATTATAAAATGAAAGGATCTAGCAATATTGCAGAAACATGACATTACAGACTTTGCTACTAATTAAATGATATGTAATGTTTGTAATCTTCGCTACGTACTTGCACTTCACTTTGTTTTTTAGAACTAACCAAAACTTAATTAATAAAAGATGGAGTAAATTTAACTTCCATATCAAAAACTGAAAATTCCCAACAGTTAGTAACCTCTCGGGATTAGATAATTTTAATTAGGAAGTTAGCGGGACTTTGGTTAATCAAACTTTCTAACTATGCCTGTTGGTACCAATATTTTACCCGGACAATCCGGATCGGATCTAATTTGTATAATATATTATAATTATACATTAATTAATTAAAGACCGAATTGAAATTCCTTCGATACATAGATATAAAAAAATGTGCCATAAAATGTTTGACGTTGAACTTTCCAACAAAAGTTAGAATCACTCAATAATTGGAGGGCACAGGGTAAATAAATATTTCATTTCCAATAATAAAGCGACGATCTGAATGCTTAATTGCTCGTGGCTTATTCGTAATTGCAATGTTATACTATATTCAAAAATCGCAGCAACCGCAAACCTTATGTTAGAGAACCAATCATCTTTAACCATATATTGGCAAACAAGTTACATTAAAAAATATATTCAGTCTCTATATCATACTATTTAAATATATATAAAATAAAATTTATCGACACGGGCAGACTCGAATGTGCAACCATTAGTAAACCGCATCATCGAGCATTTAAAAATTTTAAGTTAATTATGTATAAACATGTTAAAACATGTTTATACATAGTTAACTTAAAAAGTTATGCAAATAAAAATGAGCTTTGTTTTAGTTAACTTAAAAACAAACTCTGTTTGTATGAAATAATCTCAAAAATAACAAATTCAATTTGCCTGACGTTTTTATTGTTATCACAACTACAAGAAGAAAGTTTAAGTGTATTACAATTTTCAAAGCATTTACAGTAACAATTGAACATAACAATATTTCTGAATCAAAATAAAAGCCGCCAGCGAGACTACTTGGCAAAGGCTAGTGCGTGACGAGTTTGTAAATGTGTGTATCTCACTTATATTAGATAAAAAGTTCGTTATATATGTGTGCATTGCGATAATGATGATCAGTTTTAACCTTAATCGACATTAGTAGGAGCATATCACGGATGATCCTTTGAAATTTAATTTAAATATAATATGGGCACTAAAAATCTATTTTCCTTACTACTACCGTGAAACAATTCTTTACTATTAGTTACAAATAAAAATAATTAATCAAAGTATAAGAACACTTCTTGTGTCCAAACCAACACGTAAAACATTAAAAACATACAATAATTACACCTGAACAATTAGATTCACATTCAATCTAACTTACATCGATGTTTATACACAATTACCTATTTTTGCTGCATGCATCTGTCAATTTATTTCTTTTATTATTTATTATGTAGTTACTTTTATTACCATATTCTTAATTTTCTTCTTTGACATATCTTTTCAAATAGTTGAAGTTTAAAGGAAAATGAAGAGTCCCTTACCTCGAGATTAATAACATAGCTTCGATCTTTAACCTGTTCCTTCATTTATACTAGTTGATACGTCGTCTGTTCATTTGTAAGGCACTCCATTATTCATTTGGTAATTTGATCCGGTAATTGGACTAGAATTGAAAATTTATCGACATCCATCGCATTTGTTGGTAAGTAATGAGGGTGTGTACTTTGAAGTAGAAAACGATAGAGCGGTATAATCTATCTAATTACAATACTATTTAAAGTAATTATTATAATTTAATACATTTAAATATCTCTGGCTTGTAGATTTTTAATTCTTAATAATATTGTAAAACTAACATCTTCTACTATTCCTGAGGTAGATTGGACGACACTCCACTATGTATTTTGCAGTTAATAACTTCGAGTTGTTCAAGCGACAGTCAGTAAGTTATTTGGAACATCGTTTCAACCTAGTTAGTTTTAGTCTAATTTAGTGCACGAAGCGTAGTTACGAGTTACCGGGGATAGTTGAAAACCATATATTTTCAACGTCATTCTTATTTAAGCGTCTTTTTGAAGCACGACAATATAGATAAGATAATCTATATAATTTGTTTTAAATTTATAGTGTATATTTTTCATATTTTTGTCTGTTATGGATTATATTTATCTATATATATTTCTATCTATGTATATTACTTTCAAACTTTTAAAATGTTGTAGATGCCATTCATATTTATAAGTTACATTAAAAATAGTATATCTTAGCGGTTATAAAGTTCAACAATCGTGACAGTAGCGCCGTCTATATAGTAAGTACATAGTGCCGTACATATGTTCAATTCCCTGAAAATAATGAGAAATACAAAATGTTACATTAAAATTAAATCGGATAATAAATAATCCAGAAAAGTTAATGTGAAAATCATTTATCTCGTTTGTTTCATTCCCTCGGGTAACGTTACTAGGAGACAATTTGAATAAATTACAATTTTACTGTTTTAATTAATGTTTTAATTTCTGAATCACTAATAAGATAATGCCTACGTGTTACGTCTGTCCTATACAATATATAACTTTATACAATTATTAAGAGAAAAATAGATAACATAGATTAGTACTGCATCCTTTTCTTGTTTTCTAAAATTGAGTGATAGATTTCTCACGCTTCAAGACATGAACAATTAATTAAAAACTGAAAAAAAATATAATTTTTCACCAAAAAGAGTATTTAAAGATAAGTAGATAATTAATTCGAGTTTACTTTAAGTATAACCCAAAAAAGGGCAACTTCTCACCAACTTTTAATAGCACAATTAAAAAGTCAAGAAAGTGTAATTAGAGCTCTTGATAAAGCTCTGTTTATTCGAGTTTTGTTAAACGTAAATGGTAAGAGTTTATTAAGTTAAAAACGTTCAGTGCAAGTTTTGGGGGTTAGTTAACAAGTAACTGCACTTAATGGTCTGTACACGGGGTTCTCAAAATGCGAAAATCATTTCTTGTTGGAAAATAAATTGTTACCTATAATGATAATTAAGATGGCTGATACAGACCCACTCCTTAATCAAGGTATATCGTTATAACATATACATAATATGTATAAACAAAGTATAAACAAAGATACTGCCTCGATCTATCTCTTAATTTTTTTTAATAAATTTAACTTTCAAAGTATTGTAAAGTAAGCTGTTGCGTATGACTTAATTTGTTAGAAAAAAATGAATAATATTGTATCATTTAAAAACCCATTTATATTGGATATAGAACGAAATTGGTTTCGGATTTTATTTAAAGTCTTTTATTTATTAAAAATTAAATGGAGTTAACCCATTAAAATTATCAGAAAAGGAATAAAATAAAATTATTTTAAATTTATTGTGAAATACAAAAGACAATTTCACATTATAAAGCAGGCTTCAATTATATAATCGGTTCACCGAGCTTCATTCCGAAATTTAACCAATACGGAATTAAAAACATTAATGAATTTCACGTATAATCTAGAACTGACCGGTAATGACGAGTGCGGCGTGCGGTCTGTTTTGAGATACCCGTTATATTGTATTATTAAAATATAATATTAAATTAATGTTAAAATAATATTAAATTAATGTTAAAGCAATCCCATTAAGCGTGGTAAACCTTATATAATGTGACTTTATTTAAAAAAAAATATTTTGCTTTAAAAAATTAAATAAAATTTTGCGGTTATTTTTGTTAATTTTACTTAAAGATTTTTTACAACACTTAAATGTTCATATCTAACATATCGTGGTATAAATGGGAAGACGGGAAAAAGTAAATCAATCGATTGCACACACATTTGCGATTAACAATCAGAATATACAAAAATTCATTCTTATCAGCCAATTCATGATTTTTAACAACTTAGGTATCAACATATACGAGCACCTACAATATTAATGGAATTAATCCAATAGTGTCCAAATCGGAAGGGTGTAAAATTAGATTACCAATGCAACTAAGACAACGGTAATACCGACAATAGAATTGAAATTAACTAAATGGAGCATTTTAATCGAATTTTGGGATTTAGCGCGAATTAACTGCGATCTCGGCAATCCGAGTACGTTTTAAGCGAATAAGTCGGTCGGATAAAGCTTATTTCGAAATTACAAAATTCAAGTTCTTATTTTTAATACATCATCTTAAAATAAAATTATTTTTCGTTCTCAAATCATTTTTAGTTTAATGGTTTTATAATTAACAGCAGAATGCTGTAAGAATAATATATTAATAAATATCTAGAAAATATTATAATTTCCTTTAATAGGTATTAGTTTCAATAAGTTTCACAGTGTAAAGTTAAGAAATATTATATTTTTATAATTCTTATAGAATATAACACTATTGTATAAATTAAATATAAAGAATAAAAAGTTTGTAGTTATTATTTTTTTTATTAGATTTCCTGATATTAACCACCTACTGAACTGCGGAAAGAAGACTGGAACTGTATATCATACAAACTGAATAAGTGTTTAGTCAGTTTGTATGATATCAAACTACAAACATTCTCAAGGTCTGTAAAATTTTTAAAACACTATACTAGCTACATAATAAATTCTGTTATTATTTTATTTATCTACTTCAAATATATATTTTTACTCCACTGTGGCTTATATAGAAATATTCTAATAATAACTTATATCCTATATATATTTATTATATAACATATAAGTTCAAATTTATACACGAACATTTTTACAATTTTCAATTCAACGCCATCTTTGGTTTTATGTTTGAAACACGATGATGACGGCATAACTTAACTTGTAGGGTAAGTTACTACTAACTTTGTATAGAAAAATATAGATAGCGCTAACTTGAAATAACTTAATAATAATAAGGGAAATAACAGTTACATAACAATAACTATAATATTTTGATATAAGTATATTCTTTATATTTCCAATATACATTTTACCGGGTTTAATACATATTTAGAACATTGAAACATAAGTATCGTCAATTCGGTCTGACTACTAAGAGTACTAAGACTACTGATCATGCAGGAGCAATTGTTGTTGTTGTTTATTGTTATCAGCATATTATCTCTTGTCATTACTCAAGATTGGGAAAAATACAAATATATGGTGTACCATTATGGGCATGTAGCGCCGCACTTGATCTTATTGCTTCTTACCTAAATCAAAGAGTGCAGACGGTTTAGTAAATAATTCTTAACCGGCTGGTTCTCATCTAAAGATGGGTGTTCCACAGGAATCTGCACTTGACCCCTTTTTATTTTATATTAATGACTTGCCCTTTTTCGTATAAGGTCTATGTGACATTTTACTTTTCGCTGATGACACCTTGGTTATTTTTAAAGCTTGGGACTAATTATAACGAAGTAAATAATGCTCTGTCACATTTTTGAAATTAATAATTTAGTCGTAAATGCTAAGAAAACTAAATGCATTTACTACAAATTTTAACTTTACACTTTTAATGTAAAAATACAAAATCAAAATTGCAACTTCCTTCTTAACATTGAAGTGTTAGAACTCACTGACTCAACAAATTTCTTAGGTATAACATTAGACAAAAACTCCAGTGGCTCGGCCGTCTTTGCAATTAGAAAACTTAGACAATTAACGGACGTTACGGTTACACGGTTATACGGTTTTCGACTTGTTTATTTGAATTATTTTCATAGTATTTTGTCTTACAGTATTTTGTAATGGAGCAGTGCTACCGAAATTAAAGAGCTGTACGTGCTAACTTAAAAGCTAGACATTCGCTGAGGGCTTTTTTTAAAGAAATTGGTATTCTTATAGTCACTTCTCAACATATATTTAATAACATAAAATTTATACGTCAAAATTTAGATACTTACGTAATATATAAAAAAAAAATATCTCGTAACACCTAAATTTCGTCATCAAATAGTTAACGAATCCTTCATGGACTTGAGTGTACGCATATATAATAGTAAGCATATGAAGATTCACGAAATATCTTAGACCATCCTTTTTTTAATTTTAAATCTAAAATCTAAAGTGTACTATTAAATAAAATTTATTATAATAGTTCAAGAGTTTTTAGTGGATCAAAATGTGTGGAACTTAAGTTTCTGATTCATTTGCAGGTTTGATATTATAATGTTTATCTAATTACTATAACATCACGATTTATGCTCTTGGTAATAATAATATGTAATTAAAATTCGTTTCAAACATATAAATCTTTTACCTACCCCCAATTTATATATTTTTTCCATTTTATTGTGGATATAACTAATATGAAGACGTTGATACAAAGTTATGTAGTCAACATTATAACAACAACAACATAAGAACTGACAAAAATATTTAATATATAAGATATAACTGTATTACTTTATAAAAAATGGTAAGAAACTTAAAATGTAATAATTGTGCTTTAATTTTTTCTTGTCTTAACATACCTACCCATCAAGTATGTAAATACATTTTATTAACAGATGTAATGCAAATCAATCAAGATGGTGGCAAACAAAGATAAAGCATGCCAGTGACCCTTTAAGTCAATCTCCTAAAATAAGATGTATAATAATAATAAAGACAACAAAAAACAAGTAAAACGTTAATTACTGCTGTTCCCTAACGACAAGTCTTCATGTTACAGAATTATGGTTGGTGTATTTGATCGTTATTCTTAAAACATTATTTATTTTTGTAAAATGTGGCACATCGTCAAGGGCAAACCTTTGGCAATAAGCAATAAAACAACCCATGAATATATACTTAAAACAACCACAGGCATTGATGAGCGGTCAGTTACACTTGAACCCAACATAAATAAATAAATATAAAATATTTTCCAACTTCGGTCTGACTTCATTATTCATTAATCTTTTGTGTCTTGTTTTATATCATAATTATTGAATGTATTTACATTCAATATAAGAACTGACAAAGATTCAATATAGTAAGTGTGCCTTGTTGTGGTATAAAATAGGTAGTATAAATAGTCAGTACTAATGAATCATTTACAAACCAAGTGCTATTACATATTTTGCTATGAATTACCATGTAATAAACAGACATTACCATACCATACCAAAACAACAATTTCCAAGAAACGAAACAATTAGAGGTTTTAGTAATTTGGCTCAATTTATTAAATAGGTTCGTTAACTTAAAGTTGGATACTTTAACAGTAGCCCAGTAATAAGACTGTCTGTTTCACATACACCAACGCTATTCAGTATACTTTAATCAACATACCCCTAATCTGTTTCTCTTGTACATTCAATTAGATAAAGAATGGATCACTTGGAACTGTCAGTCGTGATTTCTCGTTTGATTTATATCTTATGATGTTATTCATTTGCTAGATTTCGATAATAGCGACATTGTAAAGCAGTATTCAGTATTTTATGACTTTTTTTAATAATTAACCAACAAAATCGATTATTAAAAGACCGTTGCACTTTAAGTATTGTACATTATTATTCACTAAACAATGACTTGTATAATTTCATGTTAAATTATACATTTCTTCATTTCGTATTCAAATTAAAATATAATATGTGGTAAATATGCAATAATTTATAACTGAATGGCTAAATTATTCTCTTTATAACCATAAAATAGGACAAGTGTCATCGTGCCAACTGTCAAAGCAATAAATTTAAATTTTCCGAGAGACTTAACTATGACATTTGTAGGTACAGTTGCCTCGAGTTTTTAAACTGGTCACTTAAACTACTATTATTTTTAATAGTTATTTACAATGTACGTAGTGAGTAGCATTCGCTGTCTAGAATACCTATTTAGTTTTATTGAGTTTCCAACATTTCGGTACTTGTAGTATCATCAGGTCCAAGATGTTATTTATTTCAAGTTACTTATGTTGTTTTAGTTGTTGTTTGTGTTTTATTTATATATCAGGTGATTATAATATATACATTTTTTCTTATTATATTGCAATCCAAAGCAATTATGTATATTTTTTTGAATTTTTTGAGACGATTCGCTGTCATTCACTATCAACTCCAAAACTGCGGATAATTTAAATGACAGGTATTTTATTTCTTGTTTGTGATTACTTTTTATTTAGTTACTATAGCTATTATTATTATTTTTATAATTTTTCCGTGTTTGTTTTTTTAAGTTATCATTATATTTGTGACTGATTTGTCTATGTGTTATCCCAATAAAATGTTTTGATGTGCTGATGTTTTGTCCACATAAATTTAACATTTTTATGTTATGTTTTGTTACTTTTAATAGGTTTTTTAATCACAATTTTAATTTAACTAACCTTTAACTACCGTTAGATAAAGTTAGATATTATAACATAAAACCTTTTGTGTTTCTGAATATTCTTCCATAATATATTTTTTTATGATATTATACGTAGTAATAACAAATTACTATTAGAAATATAAAAATAATTATGGTAAATATTAATATTGAATTGAGATACCTATTTTATGGTTATATGGAAAAAGGAACTTTTATCTTTATCTTATCCTTATCTTTATTTTTATCTTAACACAGCCTGTAACACTAGAGGCTATCAGATCACAAGTCAGTACTTAAAGTTAATTAACCTAATAAGATTATATGTCTTCCCACGGCAAAAAGACAGGACATCAAGAAAATTAAATTTGAATGATCAAGACTTGAGTATTCTCATGAATTGTGAACATAATATAAATTGTATTGAGCCTTGATATTTATTAAGTATGTACTCAACCAAAAAAACTCAGATTAAGATAACTAAAATAATGAGGTACATTTTGCTCATTTTACAAAACCAAGTAGAAAAAAATCACTATTTTAAAACATATATACAGTTATTATGCTAATTATCATCTCTTTAGATTCAACCAGAAGTTCCATTTCTAAAGAATGAACTTGACTTTTATTTAATAGAAGCATCTGTTTTTTAGGTATGAGAAGTATCTTCATGCACTACTAAAATATCATCAAAAAGTTGAGCAAGAGATAAAATATTATATTATAGGAGCATCGCCAGAGTCAGTATTCATGATCAGAAACGTTAATTTTTAACAAAATATACGCTCAAATTACTATGATGCAAAGAAAGCAAAAAAAAATATCTAATTATGATTTTGATTTACAATAACGTCTCGTAGTAATGTTAACTGTCAAATTTTGTTCAGTATTGCCATTACATATACAAAACGTAGCGATTAATTGATCTTCATCGTAATTGAAATTCAACGTATTTTTTATTATATTGGTTGAATATGTACATTCAAATAGTTTTATATAATACAATAGAATTTCTTCTTACAAAAAATGCATGATTAAAGTAAATATAAATAACTCAAGTGACAAGTAACAAGTAACTCTTTTACCAGTACGTTACTAAATAATTTTGCACAAAGTAACTGGAATCTTCATCGTAATTGAAATTCAACCTATTTTTTATTATATTGGTTGAATATGTACATTCAAATAGTTTTATATAATGCAATAGAATTTCTTCTTACAAAAAATGCATGATTAAAGTAAATATAAATAACTCAAGTAACAAGTAACAAGTAACTCTTTTAACAGTACGTTACTAAATAATTTTGCACAAAGTAACTGGAAACAAACAAAAATATTTTTTTTTTATGCTAGAGGAGGGCAAACGAGCTGTCGGGTCACAGATGATACGTAATCACCACTGCCCATGAACTCTTGCAACATCCGAGGATTCACAAGAGCGCTGCCGGCCTTGGAAGTAGGAGTAAATGCCTTTTTTGAAGGTACCCATGTCATACCGATCTGGAAATACCGCCAAAGGGGGTTCGTTCCATATTTGAGTATTACGAGGAAGGAAAGTCCTTGAGAATCGCACAGTGAAATACCTCGCTTTAATGATCACCCCCAATTTCATCGAGGCCAACTTGCTTGCTTACTGCTGGTTGCTTGCTTGCTCTCCAGATGACCATGAAACTGACAATTGCTCAAAGTGTCAAGCCCCAGTATCCTGATAATTGGCGAGAGAATGACAGAAGTGCTCTCGAAGAGTGGTGATATGACAAATGGGGTTTTCTTAGTGGTAAACGTGCAAACTTGTGTCTTTAGGGAATTGAACAGAACGTAGTTCAGTTCACCCCACTCAGAGACCATCCCTAAGGAAGTTTCTATAGAAGACACCAGTTTCTTTCGGCACTCGTCGACGTTTTTCCGAGAAAGACCCGCACAGCTGGAATATACCGCATCACCAGTGCTGTCATCCGCATAACAATGTATATTGGAAATATCCAACATATCATTGATGTGCAGGAGGAACAGAGTCGGGGATAGCGCGCAACCTTGGGGTACACCAGCGTTCACGGGATTGGGGTCCGAGCAAAAAGTATCGAGAACGACCTGTATGCTCCGCCCAGTGAGGAAGCTGATGATCTACTTGCATAAACTCTCGGGGAGTCCATAGGAAGGTAGCTTCGATAGAAACCCCTTGTGTTATACACGATCGAAGGCTTTCACCATATCCAGACTAACTGATAGACTCTCTCCCTTGTTTTCAATACCAGCTGCCCAACGGTGCTTAAGATATAACAGAAGATCACTAGGATCATTGGAAGGGAAACAAAGCGGCCCCCAAGTATAGAATGCAAAAAAGGACCGCATTCCATCCCAGTCCGCTGATTTGTAGTGCCAAACGCGTCAAGTCGCAGGTCTGGTGCGAGCCGGACGTTGAATGGGCACTACACTCAATGATCAGAGAACCCTAAGGTAACCTCGACAGTGACGTGGTACTTTTCGGGATGTGAAGTCATCAGAAGATCCAACAAAGAGGGCGTGTGGCTGTCCACGTCCCGTAGACGAGTGTAAGTCTTTACCAGGTCGGACAGGCCATTTGACAGAGCAAAATCAAAGACAGATCTCAAACCACCATTTCGGCGGAGGGGGTCTGTGAAAGCAGATCGCCAATCTTCGCCTGGACATGGCCCAAGAGTTGATCCGTTTCTGCATTACCACTTCAGTTCAGTTCTTTTCATTTCAATTATTTCCGTGTTCCATTAGCTATTTTTATCTTTTTATTTTTATTACGGATTTATATGGCATGAATTGCAGAGTTCAATATGTAAATTATATTAGATAATTTTTGTAGAACGAGTTTCGTGGGCGCTCTTGGACCTAAATTCGTTAGTCCCATTTAACAAATAGATAAATTAAAAAAAAATCATATTCAATTCCCGATATTTAATTCTCTAGTCGGCGTAACAATACAATCATATTGAGTAATCATTTTGAATCTTGAATGCAGGTGTCGCTGCGAGTATCCATGACATCTTGTTCTATATTTCTTTGTTTACGTTTTTTAAGTAGATCATTTGAATTATTCGAGAAAAATCTTGTTAAATGACCATCTAGATCACTATAATATACCGTATAATTAAATACATAACATTCTGTTGACGTGCCACTATCTAATCACACAGCAATTAAGTTACATTGAGTTATATTCCAATATATATAACCAAAGGAATACTTAGTATAATCGAGATTTAGTCTTACCGTGACATTATAGTTTTATGCCCCAACTACCACTAACCTACTTTATATATTGATAAAGATATTTTCCTAGATTCATTTCATAACAAACTTTCTAATATATAAATATACTAAGTTAACTAGTATACTATAATATATACCATACATTAGATTTCAAGTTTTAAAAAATATTCGGAAATGGAGTCATTACTTTACTCCACATAAAGCAAAACAATTATAAAATAGTATATGGTTCAATTATTAATGACGTTATACATTATTACACCGTTATTTTGGATATCGATATATAACTATATAGGAACCGTACGTTTTTTGAAAAAAGGATTTATATTTATAACCTTATGAATATTGTTACATTAAATGACAATCTAAATATTTTTTTATTGGTAAAATAATGTATTTATTTACACATTAATAATTTATCGGTAAAATAAAATATTTTTTTATACACATGCCTAAAAAGGCCGGATAAGAAGAACTTTATGTTATCTTAAAGTAAAATAAAATAATTTCTTTGAATATTATTATCCGTTTTAAAGAATACTTATTGTATACAATATACCACAACAAATAATGTGGTTTATAAATTTTAATTATGTATTCTAACCCAAAGGTCAGGAAAATCTTTATTGCAAAACTATAACATTATAGGTTAAAGGTCAATATGAAAGAATAAAAAATTATGGATCATAAAAAATCTAACATTACAATATTATTTTGATATTTCGTTTCTTAACTTAATAATCATTATAATAATAAATCATTTTACTCGCTGAGCTTATTGCAATACATAATTTAATGCGATTCTCTTAAATAATTTGGTTACAATCCTTTACAATCAGGAGACGAGCCTGTATGTATAAGAGTTATTTACAAATATTACATGGTTACTAAATAAATTGCCGAAATTTTTACTTATTCAAAAACATTAAAATACAAAAAAATATCAATATCTTGACAAAGATAATGTAAACTTGTTCTGAAATAAATTAATAATGTTAACAAAGTGGAATTTTTAAAAGAAAAACAAGTAGTTAATTTCATATATTTCAATAAAATTAGCCTAATTTTGCTTGTTTGTAAACATTTGGAAAATTTATTTAATGGAGAGCATTAATTATCGATTAAAAACAACACTTGTTGATGGATCACTTCTGTAGTCGTAGGTATGTCGTATTATTGTAGGATTGAATGACAAACGAGCATTTGGTTTTGCTAGTTGGTGTGTGGTGCCGATGCATCTTAAATATGAAAAGATAACTTGCCACATTCTAGAAATACGGGAGCACCCTGGAGTCACAGATGTCTTACGAAGAGGGAAAAAATTTTGGCCATGTTTCTGCACCGCACGAAACATTACTAAAGTAGTACTTTGCAATAATCTTGTATAAGAGCCAATCCATATACGACTATAAAATGCAATCTTTCTTCTCTCTTACACTTATATTTTAACTCAGATACTAGACGGAAACAAAAAACATATCATATTTGTGTACCGGTTCTTCAAGTAATTCTCAGACAAGGTCAATTTCGAAAGAAAACTTTGACCTTTGCTTGATAGCACACGCAAACATAATGTTTAATACATAAAATAATAAACTGTTTTGCATCGATTTTGCAATTTCGCTCATTTTTAAACCGGCTCTACTAAAGTTTAGATTGGTTTTAATTAGTTATCAATTTAATATATAGATAGAGTACTACCGACTTTCTTATTGTCTATAATAGTATTTATCATTTTTATTTTAAATATTTTTAATCGCAGAATATAAGCTGAACTCAGAATCACGAAGCTCCGATCTCACTTGTGTAATCGGGTGTAAATTCCGAAATTCCGAAACCTTCAGCGACGGATACCATGCTGTGATAGCTGCAGAATACCGCCAAGCTACGTTTGATGCACCAAGAAGCATCTACAAGTTCTACCGATCCCACACATCTGAGTGCTCCTCACCACTGCACCACTACGAAGAAGCCAAGCAGTCTACACTTCCACACCACCCTAACTTATTATTTATGGCTTTTTATTTATTATGACGACACATCGTTCAGAAAGAGGTGGGCAGTTCAGACCTCTACCTCTAGAGACCTTCGCATTACTGTCCCCCTTATCAGCCATAGCCTACCAACAAAATTCTGATCAACGGCAAATCCAGATTCACAATCTCGACTTACAACTCCTTGGGATGTTGCTTTAACATGATCTTAATATGCCGTTATTCTGGTAGTCTTAAATAAAAGTTACGTCACCAAACTTAATTATACCTAAAGAAAAAAATTTAGTACACAACTTTTATTTCCGATACAAATAATTACAGATATCTCTCGAACGTTGACCTCAGGCAAATATAAATATTAAGAAAAATTCAATGCAAAAAATTTAACCGCAATTAATTTTCTTTACATAGCAGGAAAAAACGCTAGTCTTCGGGGGAAAGGCTAGGTTTCTGAAACCTATTGAATCCACATCTCCATAATGTTCATGCATTAAGTCGAAGAATAAAATAATAATGAGACAATACAAATCTCGAAGCTATAATACTACTAATACTAACACACACGCATACACATAACGCTTTTAGATGGCAATTTCTACCAGTCAACTCAGACGCTAAAGAATCTTTATACACATTATTTGTTTCAGTTATTTATTTTATATTGATTGATTGGTCTTGCTGATGTTGATCTGTGCTTTAGTCATCAACCTTTTTTGACAGTACCTAATAAAGATGCGATGATTGATAAACGACTCAATATCCAGTAAAGGAGTTCTGTGTGAAAGTAATACAGATTTCTCTTTAAATATCTCAAAGAATAATCTGTAAAAAATATATTTTCCTTTATTAAACTATTCATATTCACTTCATTAAAATATAGTAAGTAGTAATTAGTAGGAAGCTGTACGTAAACTATATTAATACTAAATACCTTTATCATTAAATATTGTGTAATACAAATTAAAAAGAAAAGTTCATATTAACTACCAAAGTTATACTACATACTAAAGAACTAAAGAGAGGACTCCTTTCTTTTAGAAAAGACTAAACAGCTCCTGCTGTTTGAGTTCCTACTCTTAGAGATTCATTCACTTCACTCTATTGATATGTCTCACCTAACAGAAACATGAATTTAAAACATACTTTTAATTCCCGAATAATATAAACTGGTTGAGTATTAAAAATAAATATCTTGAGCAGTCTTTGTATGACCCTGACGCCGATCCGCACCTTAGCCTTAGTGGACGTGCAGTCAGGAATGAAAACCTGTTGAGTTTCAAAACTGTAAGTTTTATATACATCTATATTTATATAGTTAAGATTATATATACATCTATATATAGTTATATATAGTTTTTTTTTTTATTTTATAAAGACTCAAAATTAGATTCTTCATATTAATATAAATTAATTAAGAATAATTCAAAATTATATAGATAATATTACATATATGAGAATTTTGTATTATCTATATTAGTAAAAAAATAAATTGTAAATATAATAATAGTGACCCACTTGCTCCATGCGTATCTTAATTAATTTTGCTGGTTAAGCAACCATCACCAAGGTCAGTGACCTGATTGGAACATTGATGATATTATGTTATTGCCATTTCAAGTTCGTAAGAGGCTTATGTAGCCCGAGCTATGTACGAGAGTCATCAAGGTTATTACCACTAACAGAAAATAGAGATGGCAACAATTATTTCCAGCACCTTCCTCAGCTAATTATTAATAAATAGATAAGAACTAGAATTTCCACATCTCTTTATTCCAATTATTTGTTCTTAATTATATTTACATGTTACTGTATCAAGAAAATAGTTAAGATTTTGGCAGATACACTTTATCTTCATTGGAAAAACACTCACTTTTTTTGTATTTTTATACCGTATAAATTGTATCAAGTACACGAAATAGAACTAAAAACATAGGAAAAATAATATTTATAATTATGCTCTTGATTACAAAGTAACACATTTTAATTTAATTTTTTTAAAAACCATACATGTAAGACAGCCAAGCCAGACTGACACAGGAAAATGAAAATTTGTAAATTTACAATATTCCATAGGTGCCGCCACTGTTTATGACTGGTGGAAAAACGCTTCTTTGCCAATATATAAAATAAATAGGATTATTAAGGAAGTAAGGCGCTTTCTTCGCCCCTCTTAACAGCCAGAACACGCATGTACTTTTTTTCGTAAAATGAGGAAATAATAAAAGACTTATCTTAACATCTTAATATCATATATAATACCTCCACCGTTAGAATTTATTAGTTTTATAGTTTGTGAAATTTATTCTAATTTCAAGGCATTTCATATAATTAATATTTAAAAAATACTTATGTCAAAAGTGATGAAATTATGTTTAATAAATTAATAATTCATTTTGATAGAATGAACCACAACATTTTTAAAATATTTATTGTTGTTTACCAGAAACTTTTTTACATTTTACTCCTCGATTATGGCGCTTGTAACTACCAAATATCGGAAAATTAATGATAATTAAATAGGAGTCAGATAATTTGTATAAATATTAATTAATATAATTTAAATGATCATGTTATTTTGTTTTCGTCAAAGCAGATCAAACCTAATTTAAATATTCAACCAACCTTTGATCTTGGCTATAGTTTCCTTGGTCACAATATAATTATATTTTTTAAATTCCGCCTTAATTAAAATAATATCAATGAAAGCCAATCGAAGTTTTTTTTTAAACTTTTAATATTTCTTTCAACTGCTGCACACATTTTGCCGGATCCTTATTTGGAATAAGAAGATGGAAGGGGTTCGAAACTAGTCAAGCAAATCCTTATTTTACTAACATAAGTAAAGCTAGGTTTTTGACAGACAGACATTATAAATATATAATAAAATTATGGACTATAAGAGCTAAATACATATAAACTAACAATAAAGTCCATTACGAATACAAATAAAAAACAAATCAAGTATCTCTCGGTTTTTATAAGCCGTGGACACCGTTATTCATACCGTTGTATAAATACTTTGACGAACAGACAAGTATTTCATATTAACTTACCATATAATGTATTTTAATCACTGATTACATTTAGATCGATAATTCTAGAAAAAAATATATAGCTAGTAGTATTTTTTAAATGTTGACAACCTTACTATAGATAACATTATCATATCGTCCCATTAAGAAATCTATGACGTTTTTATACGTGAGAATCAGTGATCGGAACATGAAGCCTTTATCGCGTGGATTGTTTATTATAGCTGCGCGCGCGCAACTACGGCTCATTTCGTATTGGGTAAGGCCGTGCGTGGCTGGCTTGCAGCTTCCAACCAGGGGACTGCCTGAGTGCACTTCCAAATTTTAATTTTTGTCCGCAAATTAAAAACACTATTGTGAATTTTGTGTAAAACTTTAGTGTTGTGGTAGTTTGGGACATTTTAATATGAACGGTGAGTATTGATTGATTGATTGATCCGTATCAATTAAGAATGTATTAACAATAATGGTACACAGAATTGATATCTTTTAATTTTTATTAATTATAAATTTTAATTCTAATTAGTATTTTAAGATACGTAAAACAATACTTTACGAAATAATATGCAATATTTCAATTAGAAATTATTAAAAAAGTCATTATTATCATCAATATTAAAAATATTTATATGGTTTTGTTGATATCATACAAACTGACAACATGGATGTATCTTTAGCTTTATGTAATAAATGACGTTATCATTAAATAATTATGCACGGATTTTGCATTTATTAAGGATATTAATTTATACTTAGCTTTTGAAAAATACATACAACATTCAAATTAAAAGTTGAGATTAATAAATTCAAATTATTTATCGCATCTGCCTTTATTGTCGGCCCCATTTTTTGTTTCATTTTGTTCAAATATTTCCATCTACCCACTTAAGTTTAAATATATAAATATTATTAATGATAAGATAGATATGCGTTTATAATGCAAATTGTTACATTTTTATTTTTTTATTAAATACAGTAAGTAGTACATAGTAGTAGTAGTAGTAGGTAAAAGGTAGGTAGGTAGGTAGGTAGATAAAAGTAGGCAAAGGCAAAAGATTCAGTCGTATTTACGAAGGCAAGTATTTTATTCAATCTTGTGTTCCACTTTTTATATTCATAACAATCAATTATTGTTTCGCTCTAACCCTGTCTTAGATAATAATTGAAGCGATAATTAATCGCTCTATTGTAATATTAAAATTATAATTTTATCAATGATAATATTTATATTTTCAAACGACTGAATAAGAATTTGTTTTTACACGGAAATTGTTTATAATAATTATATAATAAATATTCATAACACGGCTGAGAGGATATAAAGTGCCTTCATTTTCCATGCGTCATTTTAATCACCTATATTTATTTATGGGGTTATGCAATATCAACATATTATTAGACTTTCTAGATTTTACCTTTTTTTAAAATCCCTTTATAAATTGTTTGTCAACTTACTAATTTAATATATAGTTACCAATTACCAGTGTCACTCTAATTGGCAAATCAATATTACTTTTATAGTAAGTTCAAGGCGACGGAAATAACATTTTATTGCCTTTATATATATTTTGTTACCTTTATATAAACATACAAGGTTACAAATTTATTATTATGAAAAGTCTAAATATGTTCAATATCTCCTATCATTAATATAACTAGATTGAATGTTATAAGAAATATCTCAAATAAAGTACACATAAAAAGTGAAATAAAATGTTAAGCTTGTTTTTGTGATATTAATTAAAATTCCATCATTGATTAAAGAGCAGATCATCTTTAATAAATTGATAAAACCGTTATTAATAAATCTTTGGTAGGAGGCAATATTAATTAATTTCAATATTGAGGCGTGTCTTGCAGGTTATTTTATACGAAGCTGTAACTTCGAAATAAGTTGTTATAACTATCTATGAAATGTAAATTAAAACTATATTAAAAGTACACAAAACTTTTACTCGAAAAGGTACTTGCAACAGATCTGAGAAATACTGGCGACAAAAATTTTGAGAGCTTGTCTTAAATTAGTCTATAATATGTATATATATATAAATATATATAATAATTATTTCTTCTGATCGTCAGCGATGAACACTCTTTATCAGATGGTCCTTTTTAACATTCTCGAAAATAAAATTAAATATATGAAGGGTATAAAATATAGAACGCAAATGTTGAGATGTAATGTTAATAAAAAAATATGAAAATTTAAACTTAAGTATACCTTTTTAAATTATAAACATCTTATAATAACACTACTGGTTAGGAGCAACGTCCTCTAGAGTAACTTGTGATGCGTAGGTTAATCATTTTATTTTTTTATGTAATTATTTCAACACTGTGTGATCGCCCTCCCTCGTCAGAATAATACTTTAAATATATATATTTTATTAACGTGTTGTACATACTTTTTAAATTTTTATATTTAATATTTTCTTCTTATTATATTTTATTTGATTTACTTCTGACTGAAACTGGTACATATGTGAAGATTCCATTTTGAAGTATCACTCTCAAAATACGTTCACGTGTGTAGGTGGAATGTCACCTCTACTATAAATCTGATGCTCATTGCACGTTTTTATCATTATATCATTCATTAAATAAGTCTTAAATTCGTTTTAGGTATGGCAATAGACTTTATAGTTAGAACAATTTTCTTCTTCTTCTTCTTTATAAGATTTAATCTCTTCTTCTTTATTGTTTTTTAACGCAAGACCTCGAAACATCCTCGTCAAGTGATCGTTTGGGACTAAAATTCCGAGAAACCAAGCAACACCCAGTTGGAATTGAAATTTAAACAAAACAATTGTCCGCCTTATTGATGATGATTTAAACCCCAAATATCGAGTTTAGTATCCGCATCTATAACACCTAATTAAGTCTCGTACAAGGCTAACTGGTGCCAGATTTATTGGTTCGTTGTTTTACCTCTTCCTATTTCGACTTAAATGTCAGGTGATAATTAAACTACTGAATCGCTGAAATATTTGTCTATCAGGACGTAGAGCACCTTGGTATATAAGAACTCCAAATGCTTTGCGTACATATGATATGTTGTTGGCTTCAAATTCCGTTTTACATAGCTGCAAAAATGGAAATGCGCACTAAATAGACTAGGACACATCGCTGATGCTCTCCATGTGATACGAATTTTCATTACCTCGAAGTTAATAAGTAAGTTAAAATAGGCAATATAAAATAATTTATTTTTTTTTTATTGAAAATCGGTAAATATATTGTTATCTAAAATTATGTATCATTATTTTAGCTAATAAATTATGTATATTGTGCTAATTTCCTGTTCCGTGTTGATAATATGTTTTTGTTACTTTTTGATATAATAAGATCATCATTTTATAAATTTTGGTAAGATAAAATTACAAGGACGATGAGTGAAATAACGCTAATTACTGTTCTTTATAATTAAATATCATTACGAATATATTTAAACAATGTTAATAATAAACTTTAAAAATTCTCTGATTTGTTTTGAAATTTTATTTCAATTTAAATGACATGTTATAATATTTTTTATTTATTGATAAGTAATTCCCAGTACTTCCATGCGCCTCATGCATTTCCTATTATTAAATAAATAATTTTTGCGCAAGTTTACTAAAAAGCTATGTATTTTCGACACGCGACATTGACATTAATTTCCGTCAAAACGGAATGCGACCCTGAAAAAACAAGAACATCGAAATTAATTTACTCATGTGTTATGAAAGTTATCTGATGCAACTTTTACGTTATAAATCATATTTTTATGTTTTCTCACTCAAAACATTATTAAATGAATTTCGGCATTTATGATTTTTAGGTAAATTGTAAAAAAAAACAGTTTTGGAAAGATATTGTAAAATCTATAAATGTAGGTATTGTAAAATCTATAAACCTAGCTACAGTCATTTGAGTCATCGTCTCACACAAGAGCCGCGTCATATTTGTATTATAATAACAAACACCCTCTCCTTTGCATCTAAATTTGCAATCTACCATAATATACCATTAAAATAAAAAATAAACGTAGTCCGTTATTATTATAATAAAATTTAATTAAATAATGTTTAAACCGTTATGTAGATGACTGTCCATCATATAACGAGAGATCAAGCGACCTTCCTTTCCATCCATGTATGCAATTTCTCGCATCACACCTGTTTTTTGTTTAAACGAATTAGACAATCTTAATAAATGTATGACTTTTTACCATTATGTGAAGCGAGACATAATGTAGACATTTATATGTACGACGTTTTTTCAAGATAAATGATAAAAAATATTCATAACATTACAAAAAATATTGCACTAAAAATTTAAGCAATTTGTGAAATTAAAAGAACCCAAATATAGTCTATCTATTATTTGACATGGTCTTAAATCAAAAGATTAATTAAATTCGGCATTTCCAGGTAAGATATTATCAATTTTTAGAATTAATTATTTAATCGCTCAACGCAATCGGTCTTGAGTCTAATTTTTATTCAATATTTTTTTCTTTTTATTATTTTGTATATTTTAGAATATTTTAAGTATTTGTAAGTTGCATAAATGTTTAGTTAAATTTATTTATTATTAGATATCTGAGCGCGGCATTTTGAAAGCTTTTTTTTTTTTTTTTCCTCACACAACTTGTATATTTTTTTATTTACTTTAATAATTATTGAGTAAGTACAGTTATTTACACCAGATATAACTAATTATAATATTTACCACTGGGATATAATATCAAGAACCTTTAAAAAGATTTTTTGAATACTAACGCAAATGTCACAAAATGTCAAAGTAATTTCAACGTATTTTGTATTTCCTCCTTATTTCCGTCTTTTTACATTTTTCGCTCTACTACTTTTTGCACATTGTTTTATATCACATTATAATAAAAATAAACAAGAATATTTATAAATGTATTTAAATTGAATCTAACCTTATAGATGTAATAAACTCTAAAATGTCTTATTAATATTCTTGCAGTTATTTAGATACGATCTGGCGTCTTTAAATCAAAAATATCTAATAAATTTGGATATTAAAACAATTTGCATCATATTAACACAGTCGTGCTAATTCAGCAAAGCTTCACCGCAATCGGATGAATGTATTACAATTACTAAGTATATATATTACATTGGCTGTTGTAATTTATTTGCTTATTCTGTTTTCCCATTCTTTATACTTTTATATTAGCATACAATCAAAATAGAATACAAATTTAATATGTTTTTTTAATTAATTTTATTAATTTTATTTTTTGGTTCTAATAAAGATTATTATTATTATTATTAATTTATGTATAGATTACATTATAATTTTACCAGATGTTTGTAATACTTTATACGGAAAAGTTGAACTCGTTTTGTAATTTCCTACAGACATGAGATTCCATCTTATGGATTAGGTTAAACTATGTTGAATGATTAAATCCACTAAGAATATTTGGATTCAATCCTAGTGGAAATAAAATACTAAACAAATCAAGATAAATATTTTTATTAAATGATATAACGAAATTAAAACATTATTACATTTTGTTAGTAACATTAATATTTGAAGTTAATTGCGATTTTTCCTATTTAATAACTATCAACAATTTTAATTGTCATGTCATACTTGTTTTTTCTTATTTTCCTTATATTACATAGTGTAAAACATATTACTCACCCTCAATTTATACTTATGACGACTGAAATGACGAATAAAATGGTTACATTTTATTTTATGTAAGATATAAAGAAGTACTGAATAGCCCTCATTAACCTGACCATCGAAATTGAAATCTAAAAGTCAATACAAAGGAATGCATTTTCAAATATAAACTGTTTACCAAACTACTTATCAAGTTCATAAAGACGCCAATGACATTGACACTGATATTATGTAACTCAAACAGCTGTTGAGTGGCGTGCAAATAGTGACCTAAGAGAAAAGCTATGTACTGGTTATACATAAGAATGTAATTCTCTATGCTGAAGAGGAAACTAGAGTTTGTCGATCTCGTGCAGTAGATCTAAATGTTTTTATTCATCTTATCTATTTTATTTATGAAATATTTGCGATATAATTCTAAACTACTAATGAGTTTGTAAAGTAATGAATAATTAAATTAATTATCGGTTTTTTAATGTTTTTGTTTGTCCAATATTTTTTGCCAAAAAAGATGTTATATGATTTTTCCGGAGTTTGTATTTTATTTCGGTACAGATGGTCAGTAAATCCAACATTTAACTGTTTACAAACAAAGCAATGAACAAAGACCATAAATTTAAATCTCACATTATGTGGTATAAAATATACAATCTGCAATACAGTGGAAATACACCCTTATAATACTACGATGCAATCCACGTTCAAACTAATAAATAAACAATCACACTACAGTAACACCATCATATATTAAACATTAGAGCTTTTGTTATGTTTGCAAACAACGGAAGTACGTATCAACTTTATTCATTTTGTACTTAGATATTTAATCTACATCAAAAATCTTTCTAACAAGTTAGCATCGGTATATCATTCAATTATCTCTAAGCACGCTTTTGACGTATTGAAGTTTTAATTTTACTTAAAAATGATTTGTTGCTTAAATAAAACATACATAAAAATAGATTTTATCAACATTCAGAGAATTTAAAATACATAAAGTAAAACAATAGACCGTTACAACAAGTTCAGTGCCTGTTTGCATTGCGATTGCCTTATTCCATTGTTATCGGTATGTCAAATATAACATAATTTAATCAAAACCTTGATATTAACCAATAGTTTAACCACTAAAATAGTAAACCGAATTTCATTTTTATACACAACAAAATATTATAACAATAATGATAGTTATGTAACTCGGACATTATTTATCTACTCCGTGTAATACATTTAGCTATTAACATTCTAAGAAACCTTTTCTAGAATTAATGTGCCACATTATTAAACATTAAAATATAACGCTAATTAACATAAAATATTGTATTTTATAAATCATATTTTTTTTTACAATTAAAATAAAGATGTATAAAATATTTATTTTTAACTTTTTTGTTATCTTTTTAAATGGATGCAATAAATTTAAAATCTTCATGTTGTAGAATAAATATTTTTACCATGACATATGACATTTATGATTTATTTTGTAGTTTTAGCCGTAAATAATTCTGCATTTGCTATTAATATTATACAGTTATATATGTCTAGTCGGTCACCACTATCAAAGTTCACTCGGATATTGACATTGATAGCATTAAAATACAAACTGGTTTATAGAAAAATTGCCAGATATTAATTTTACAAGTTGCACGTTTCATATTGAAATGATCAAGTCCGATGTGATACACGTCATTTTATAAAAATCCACATATTTATCAATGAAATTTAATTATCTAGAAATCTATTCTTTTAAAGATTCGTTATAAAATATGAAGACATGCATAAAGTTGTTTCTAAGTAACGCTTTATACAATTTAAGTTTCGTAATTAGAAAAATAAACATTCTTCGACTTCTTAAATGTATATATCTTAAAATATAAATCTTCTTTACCAGTGATAGGTGAGCTATCACTGTACTTAGCAGTGGTCCTGGATTCGGTATAAAAATATTTTTTAATAATATATTATATTTATTATAATCTACTCTATAAATGAAGACGCTTATACGTAAGTCACTACATGAGTTCTACAATACAGTGTTTCTATAAACAGAGGGTACATGCGTATATATTTTTTTTAATTACAACTCATAACTAGTAGGTAGCCATATAATACATCATTGTGTATCATTGCATTACAAAGTTACACTTTTTTGAAGGGTGAAAAATGACTGAATGGTTGAAAGACGAGTACGTAACTCGTCTTTCAACCACTCAGTCATTTTTTAATTATTCGCTACAATTTTATACGTGGCCTATCTATAGATAAATGCATTATGGAATTGAAAACTGTTTTCCAAGATAAGTGTTCTCAGCGCACAATTGTTCACCAGTGGTATCGTGAATTTAAACGCGGTAACTTCGAAGTTAGTGCTTCTCCAAGATCAGGCCGTCCTATAAAAGTAACTAGCCTGGAAAACGTAGGGAAAGTCGAGTCATTGATTAAGGCAGACCGTCATTTTATCTACAGACAGATAAAGAAGGTCTTATAAATTAGTGCACCAAGTGTTCATAGAATTTTACATGATATCCTTGGAGTAAGAAAAGTTTATACACTGAGGGTAGCCCAGGACCTTATGCCAGAACAAAAAAAGTGAGAGTAAATTGGTGTAAAAAATGTTAAAGATTTACGAAAATGGAACTTCACGTGTCGAAACCTGGCTTAACCATTTTGATGTACTGTCAAAAAATAAAAACAAAATATGGTTATTCGAAAATGAGGAAACGCAAACTGAAGTCAGTAAATCGCGATCAGTGAAGAAGAAAATGATAGCTGTATTTTTACTAGACGAGGTATATTGGAATGAATTATTTTGAATAGCCAGCGCACAGTCACGAAGTCTTGATATATCAATGAATATTTGCCTAAAGTTGTACAGAAAATCAAAGAAATTCATTCAAAGTCAAGAATTGACATTTGGCATTTTAACCACGACAATGCTACTGCAAATCGTGCTCATGCGACAGTTGAATTTTTGAAGAACACTGGTATAAGTACTTGAGCATCCTGCCTACAGTCCAGATCTTGATCCGTGTGACTTTGCTTTGTTTCCAATTGTAATAGATTAGCTCAAAGACAGGAAATGACTGTGAGTTATTGTCAGCGTAGGACAAAGCATGTTTAGATCTCCCAGAAGAAAAATGGAATGACAACTGGTTTCTGAATATGAGTGAGTGTAAAAAATGCAATGTAAATTATTTTGAAAGACTAATAAATATGGCTGTATTACAAAACTTATCTAGTGACCTAGTATTTAAAAGAAAATTATGGAAACCCGCCATCACGCAATCAAACCGCGTATTTGAGTTGTCCAACAGTGAAACCTGGATAATGTTTTACTTGAATTTATGTAAATATGAGGCATATTTAGTTAATTTACATTTTCTAAACCTTATCAAATGCATTCTATCAAATCATTCTGAAGTTTTGAAAGTTACTAGAACTTGTCCAGACATTCAATATGACGGAGGATATTATGACAGTTGAATTGAGATAAGTTAAGTTTCAACTTATCTTTGAAAACAGATCTAAACGGTTTATTCAAAATAACGAATGGTTCTACACATTTATAAACTTGCGTTGTAATGATGTATTCTATTTAGATTCAATAATATGTTGTGTAGTTGATCTTAAACAGTAGAAAACAGACAACAACTATATAATTGCTAATTTACAGGGTCCTTGAATATTTATGTTATAGCATATTGAAGTTAGAATAAACTGAGTCCATGACAAAGTTGTAAACGTTACATAACCAGGATGATTTGATCTTGAATCATAATATAATTGCTTCTCAATATTTATACCAGTCCGAAGGGATGTGTTTATTTATATTTAGATCTTCTATAATACTTATTAGTAAATTAATATAAATTAAAGATTGCCAAAATAAGTCCTTCACTTAAACCAAATAGTAATCAACTATAGTTTCTTAGCATAATTGTGACTAGTGCGGTCTGTCATGAGTCGACTGGTTCAGCATAAAGTTCTGTCTGTTATCAAATGCCTGAAGTTAGTTTTATAGTGTAACAAAATTCAACTATAGCTTTTTACTTCTCGGAGCAAATCTGATATATTTTTTAATATGAATTGAATCATGTATATACAATAAAAAAATTATTGATACCCAGAGTGAATCGGAACAATTACCAATTTTTTACGCTTCAATCGATACAAATAATATAATTTGTTTAACAAAAATTATAGGTTAAACTTTGTTGAATAATACTTGCCACATGGTAAATATTTTTCTCTTTGTTTAAAACCAGTTTTCAATTCTGAACCAACGTGAACCAATCCAGATATTCTTAAAAATATGTAGATTATAGTAATGTAAAAAGTTGTATATATATTTAATATATTCGGCTTGGTAAAATATTACAATGCTTTTAAACTACAGATCCAGTCTTCTTTATTCCTAACCGGTCAAAAAAATAAATATATCCTTATTAATAATTAATAAATTTTATAATCGTGAGGCGTGTTTTTGTGTTTTCCTAAAATATTTTGGAGGTGGACAAATCCAATTATACAAGTCCGTTTCTTTAATAGTATTTTTTTTGTTTTTTCGAAATTATAACATTTTTTTTAACAATTTGTATCTGACCTTGCCATGACGGAGCACAGCGTTCAAGATTTAATAAGTATTTCGCAAGCCATGCGCCTGCGCACAATGGCATAGTAGTGTGTGATTAAGAAAGATTGTTGAACTAATTATATCTTACAACAACCTTACCTCAACTGTTAATATTTTTTTAATAACAGGTGAAAATTGACAAAATAAATAGAAAATTAAGGTGGAATTTTATTTCTTACATAAATGTATGTAGTTTTAAAATTAACCACATAATATAACTGCCTTTACCCTGAAACAAGACTTTGAGTATCAAAATTAATAAGTAATCATTATTTTAGAAAAATACTTTCTTATTGCACAACCTTGGTACTGGGTCATTATATATAAAATCAATAACGCCCTTATAACCCTGGCAATACGGTCTATATATTCTTATAAATGTTCTGAGGCTAAGGCCATCTACGGAGTAGGTACGAAAGACATCTTATTCTTTTTTGGATGATATAATTACTCATGTGTCTTTGACACGTATCATATTATTTAGGACGATTGAATTAACAGAAATTACAATGTCATTACAATCTATAAATACTTAATCGTTTATGAAAAACTACTTCTACTACTACTACTACTGTATCTTATTGTTTTTTTAATATTAAATCTGGTTTATAACTACTTCTAGAAATTACCTCATTCAATCATAGACACAAACAAGTTTATCTCTTTGTAATATTAGTTTCTACAAACCGCTATTAAAATATAACATAACAAACTATTTAATGTTTCTATAAAGTCGTGTTAGGAAATATATATAAATTGCCCACAAAATACATACCTACGAATTGTACTAGAAAAATAATATGCAGCTTCAAGTTAGAATGAAATGCAATCTTAAAACAAAGTCTAGTTACTCTAATAACACAATGAATGAGTTGGTATTGAAGTAATGCAAGTATTAAGATGACAATTATATTTAAGATTACCATCTTATTAATTATGAATGGCTTAAATAAAACTTAAAAGTAAAAAAGGAAAAGCATACGCGGTTTTCTTATATAATAAAAATAACTTAAAAATAAAATATACTTAAATTTAATTAAAAATAATAACATAAAAAGTTGATTTAAATATAAAACTCATTATAATCTTTAAAAATTATTTTCATCATAAGAACAATCAAATCATTTTAACATAAAATATTATCTAACTTACTAAGGTTTACCTCCAATCCAATTTATGCTACTAAGGATTAAAATTAACAAATGTTTAATTTAGAATTGTAAATGACAAAAATCGACCTTTGGATTGACTTTATAGGAAGCCATTGATCGAAGGTCGACTGCAATCTGAGATAGATCCATTACAAATTTGGTCAGACAGTCGACATGGACTGAGTTTTCTATTAAAAGATAATAAATACGTCTGTCGTAAATCTGTTGAGAACCACTCTACTAATGATCCTGATAACAATCTCATGATTTCGAAGTACCGTAATTGATGTTATAATTATGTGTAATTATAATTAGATCACATTTAATTAAACTTGTTAAGATAGACCAACGGAACTATTGTAACATATTGCATTATCTGAGATCGAATTTTTGTACTTTTAAGGTTTAAACAATAAGAATTTCAAAGTTGCAACATTGAAACAAGAGGCAAGCTAAAATCAACTGAATTATGAAACGTAGTAGGTATTTTTTTCTTTGAATAATATCTGTTTAGTACTAGATTAATTTAATGTCAATAACAATAGTGTGTGAATGAACACTGATATGGAAATTTAACATTGTTTTTTTACATTTTCGTAATAAGGTAGAACACTTTAAATGTACATTATTTGCTTATCTCGCAGAGTCCTTTTTTCATATTCTGTTTATAGAAATATACAGAAAACCTCGTTATATTTTTTATTAGGTAGAAACTAAACAGAACAAATCATTATGTAATAAAAAAAATCAAATCATACAATAACTCTGACCTGTTAGTTGCAATATTTATATTGTGTACCTCTGACGGTGGTTGTTCAATAAATGCTTAGGTTAAATGAATTCCATAATACGCAACTTTTATGTTTTCACAACATTAATAAATACTATTTTTATTATATCCAATTTCTTTTCAATAAAAATAATTGCTGAAAATAAAAACCTGAAAAATAAAGGAGTTGGCAAATACAATCAATACAATGAGCGAAAGAGAAATAATATCTGATCTCTTTAATAGGAGATTACATTATTTTTCAGTCTTTAGTCAATTTTGAATATCTTTAATTGTAGTGAAGGTTACAGTTTGTACACAAATAAATATTTTATAAAAGAACAATTAAGAATTATTAATTAAAGAAATAAATTTATTTGTAATAAAATCTTATATTATGTCAATCAGTTGAGTCTCAAGTCGTGTTACTATGTATTTATCGTTATTATTATTTAATTTTATTACATAATTATCGTTATAGCACCTTATAATTATTTCTTGTAAATGTGGCAGTTATTCCTATTGAGAATAAAATAATTCTTACTTATTGTTATACAAAAATTTATAAAAGAGTTATTAATAATTAGATTGTAGAAACTCAGTACATAAAAATGTGTCAATGTAACCAACGTTTAGTTTCTGAACTAAGTTGATTTTTTTTGTCCTAAATACAAGATTTCAAAAAAAAAAATATTTACCATTTCATTTAAGTAAATATAGTCTAAAATTCTTATAAAAATAAGTTATCATAGTAATATTAAATAAAATTTATATTATATTATTTATATTATATTATACATCATATTTTTAATTTTTGTATTTTTATAATACAATATTTTTATATTATTTATACAACATATTTTTGTAGGTATATTCTAATCAAAATAGGTTACCAGTTTATTCATTATTTATTTGTAAAATCCGTTGTTTAAATAATTCTTGCTATTATTGTTATTCTAAAAATATTTTTTTTCTTATAGTGATAATTTTTCATTCATAAAATTTACTAACAATATAAGAACATAAAACCAAAAACAATATGTAACTTTGTTAAGGCATGTTAAACATTAAAACATTCATAAAAATGTAATGACTAACAACATCGTAAGCGCTCAACAGACTGTTCTTTAAAAGAAACGATAATAATAAAAAATCATACAAATTCAAAAAACAATTGTTAACTTAATGAATAAACAAACAGACAGAACACCTAATTAGACTAATGGCGGAATCACGGAATGTCGTTGCACAAAAGAGAGAGCGATTAAGAACAGGAATTTGAAGGATAATTACATTTTTTCGTAATAAACCAATTTACTTCGCTAATATTATATTATGTAAATGTCAGTTTTTGATAATTCGTCAGTGTGTCTGTGACCGGCCATATTGTGAGGGTACGAAGTAGGTCGCTAGAGAGTCCTTGACTCACTTATTTTTGGTCCGGTGAGATCTGCATTTTTTTTAATTGTTCGCCTTTCATACTGACCTTGCGTGTGCTTTTAACAATTCAATATATCGGTGTATAAACAGTAAAAACTGACAAAAAATAAAAATATGTGTATTTATGTTGCAGGTGCAAATCAAAACTACAGTATGTCGATTGTCGACTCGTACAAATCCTTCATGGAGAGGAATAGCGGTGAGTTGTTTTTTAATAATAAAATAATTAATATAAATAATAGGTCTTCGTATAACATCTTACCACGAAAACACGATGCAACATTGAGGATAACTTTTATGAATATTTTGAAACGATCGTGAATCATTATAATTATGAATGATTTCAACGTTCCGTAGTAATTTAATTTAACTTGAATCTTGCCTTGTTTGTTAATATTTATAATATAGGCTTTTCACATGTACTTAATGTACACTTTTTATAAAAACGAAAGTTGAGTTTAATTAGTATTGATGTATATTCTAAGGTAAATAATATAAATAAATAATGGAAAGAAAGATTCGGGAACATATAGCGGGAGCCACGGCTAGAATTAAAAAAGTGCAGTAATATTTTAATGTTTATATGTAAATAATTTATTTGGTTTAAGTTATTTCAATTTACTTAATGTTCAATGAAAGAAGATTAAATAAGTTGAATATTTTTTTCTTACTATCAAGACAAGGCTTTGTTGCTTTAACGGTCAACCCATTGTAGATGTGATTAACATTTTTTTATGCATACAAAATGTATAATTTTACAAATATTTTCCTAATAATTTAATTTTAAAAAAAATCTTGGTTTTATTTTTTTGATTTTAAAAGTTAAATAAATAAAAAAGTCTTAACAAAAACACTGTAGAAGCAAATAGAATTATATTAAAATTTCAAATATCTTTATGAACTGAGTCCATAGAGGTATCGGTAAAGAATTCTAATAATACTAGTTATTTGATACGACTATCACTATGTAGGAGTTATTTTTCAACAAGTATTTGCGTCTAACTTGTTGTCGTGGCAATAAATGACTAATTTGTGATGTTAGTATTCCTCTACAATTCTCAATACGATTAACGATACGTGATGGTAATATTCATGATATCTATGTGGTGGGTCGGTTGGATGTTTTGTTTATTTAGGTTATTCTACGCCAATTAAATGTTAGGCGGCAGAAGCAGCAAAATATTTTTATTGTAACTCAAGTAATACCTAAAATATGATGTTATACTATACTCAGTACTATTTACTATGGAAAACCTAATGGGGCATTTTTTTTATTGACAATCCAAATTATACATCGAACATAGCATGACTTAGAGTGACTCAATTCTATATGCAACTTACTCTGTAAATAGTAAAGATACAATTTAAATAAACAGTATCTTAAATAAAACAGAGGAATTTCGTTTGTCAAAGCTTTTGCCACTAACAACGCACGTGTCAGATGGATACATTTAGAATAATAGTGGTCTTAGTTTTTTTTATTATTACTATATACATATTATTATACGTAACGGCTATTGCTTTCGAGTATTTATATTAAACATGACTCTTTTTTACCACGCAAAGTAATGTGGTTACTTAAATATTTCGGCTTGAAATAAGTTCAATGTTATAAAACCGGTTTGATTACTTTTTTAAGCAAGTTTTTTATAGTTTTTCTTGCTCATTACATTTTAATGTTGTTTTTATTATTAAATATTGTAATAATCTACTATATTGTAATTTGTGAAATATGTTGTGTCCATGCCTTTTTTACTCATTTTGCAATATATAATAAATGTGAGCATAGAAATACATTGCTACAAAAAATTATTCTTAACGGATAGCAAAGTAGAAGAAACAAAAGTGTGAGACAAAAACAAAAGACAAAGGAATTATTTTACACATGTGGTGGGAGGAGTTACGATTTGTACATCAACCTTAACATATATAATATTATTTTGTAGCTCATTATATCTTTTGTTTTTTTTAATCAGCAATAAACCTTGACGGTCCAGAAAGTTAATTAATGAAATAAGTTTAATATTGTGAATACGAAACTTTTCAAGCGACATTTTTTTATTTTTGTTACTATAATTAATAAAAGTATTCTGAAAAAAAAATATTTATATTATATAAAAAATCCTAAACTATGTCATATATTAGGAGATAATTAAGGAGGCCACGATTTTCTAGTTCCAAAAATATTAGATATTACTTAAAACCTGTTTCTTACATTTAACAATAATTTTATGTTAAAATGCACTTTTCCTGAAATAAATATGTTAACTTAATTTTCAGATCCTCGGACCGAAAATTGGTGGCTGGTTACTGGTCCAGGGCCCCTGATAACCTTCCTCGCTACGTACCTGTACTTCTGTACTTCAGTTGGTCCGAATTACATGAGAGACAGAAAACCATATTCATTAAAGACTACTATCATGCTATACAACATATCACAAATATTTATGAGCATGTACCTAGTCTATGAGGTAAATTATTTTTCAATAGCGTAGCGGCAAGAAACAAACTGTAGCTGTTTATAATTTTTTATGAGTTCCCAAAACAATAGATTTTTAAACAAATCAGTACATTAATTTTTTAAGTGAAGATGATATTTGTGTATATATTATACATATCTCATTAATTAATTGCTTTTGTTTCTTAGGGTTTAGTTGCCGGATGGTGGAATGACTACAATTTCTCTTGCCAACCCGTGGACTATTCAGATACTCCTGAAGCTACAAGGGTAAAAAGACCTCTTTTAATTTTTTTACATATCCTTATATATTTTTTATTATTATGACTCTTTCTCTTCCTTGATATTATATATCCCTCGTTAGTTTTTCTATTATATTCGCTATGGTGTAGTTTAAACAAAATCTTTAAAACCAGATGGCTGCTGCAGTCTGGTGGTACTACTTTGCTAAGATTATTGAACTACTGGATACGATCTTCTTTGTTCTTCGAAAGAAGAATAGGCAGATTTCATTTTTGCACCTTTATCACCACACAATGATGCCCATTTGTGCATGGATTGGTGTTAAGTTCTTACCAGGTTTGTACTACATTATACTAATTGACTAGTATATAGTTTAGCTGTTGCTTTTCAAAACGTAACGAACAATTTATATTCGGTTTAATAGCCTGTCAAGTGGTAAGAAAGTTTTCAATAGTATTTTTTTTATTAAAACTGAGAAACGGTGTTTTGTTGAGGAACAGATATTTTGTTTATAACAGTTGTGATATTTACACTCTATTTTACATACCTAGGTGGTCATGGAACCCTGCTCGGAGTCATTAACTCATTCATCCATGTCGTCATGTATACTTACTACCTGATCTCAGGACTTGGTCCGCAGTATCAGAAATACCTTTGGTGGAAGAAGCATGTCACCACCATGCAATTGGTCAGTATTTATTATTTTTTATAAGATAATCCACTGTTTTAAATAAGATATATTGTAATATCGTTATTACATTTTGTTGATGAATATAGATTGGGAAGTTTTTTTTCTTAATATTTTTATTATTTTTCAGATTCAGTTCGTCATTGTGTTTTACCACAACTTCTCCGTTATGTTCTGCGACTGCAACTACCCTAAATTCATCAACTTCTTGCTCTCTCTGAACTCCGGACTCTTCTTATATATGTTTGGTAACTTCTACTACAGAAACTACATCAAGAACAATTCCCAAAAAGAAGTAAGACCAGCCAATGAAGTTACCGCTAATGGAAAAGCGAAAGAATGGTAGCGAATTTAAATTTTACTGCTATATATGTATATGTAACGTAAAATCTCTATGTAAATTTATTAGTTTAGTAAGATAATTGATAGAAGTGTTGAAGGGTGATAATTTTTCTAAATTGAGGTAACAATTTATGAAGACTCAAATATCAAGGAAGTGGTTTTACATAAAATAGACTAAGTTACTGGTGTCATTTTAATATCTGTTTCTGAGTCCGATAGTATACTTATTAATTTTTACTTCTTGACAGAAAAAAAAAAATAGCTTTGTCGTGAACTTTTTCTCAGAATACATAATTACTTTTTTATTGTTGTAATAAATGTATTAAATTTAACAAAAAATATTATTTTTTTTGTGTCGTTTTAAATTAAGGACTCTTGTATATACTAAAGATGTGACACAATTAAGAAAATTATTAATTCAATACTGTTTATGCATTCAATTAGGATTTTTTTACGAACATACCGTGTGATATTTTGATTCTTATTCATCTCTGTCTATAAAAATGCAATAATATTAATATTTAAGATAAGTTACATTAAGGGTTGTTCAAAGAATTAAATAATAAAATCAGTTCAAGTAAACATTTTTCAAATATGCCGCCCATCATCCTGACATTTAAAAATTTGTATTTGATATAACCTTACAATGAATACAATGCCTTTTCTTTTTAATCGTTGTACATATTTATAAAAAATAAGGTATTATATTCAATCTGTATAAAAGGAAATGAAAAATTCTATGCATTTTGCATGCATGCATGCATGCAATTTAAAAAAACTTACCAGGAGCCCTTAACAAAAAAGAGAATTTAAAAATATACGTCTATCAACATATATTGCGTTACATTTTTATCGAAATTAAATGTGGATAACTAATCAATACGTTTTCTAAAATATGAAAATACTTGTAGTTAATACACTGATTACAAATCTATACTGTCGATGACCAAGTTTATGAATTTAAAACGAATTATAGATATACAATTTCATTATTATTGTATGTACATAATAATGATGTCACTGAAGAATTTTTGTATATATTATAAATAATTAGAATAGAATAGGAAAGTCACCTACTGATTTATGAATAACATTAAAGATGTAAGAACCGATTGTACTAAACCGTTTATTAATAGCAATATAAGACTTGTTATAAATGTAAGAAAAAATTAATAAAACTTATACTATGTTTACATTTATTGTTTTGTGACCCTAACTGTTTTGTATTGTATTTTTAATCTTATTCTTGAGTTAAGTTTAATTGCAAATAATGCGACGGACATTTATTTATGACTCTTCATTATCAATTTTCTTATTTTTCTTATTTTGGTCGTTCTCTAAACTTATGTCAATGGTAACATCATCATTCTCCTCTTCCATTTCAAAGTCTTGTTTATTCTTTCTTACTTGTATTAATGGACTGAAACATATTCTCAGACACCCAGTCAGAGGAGCGTTTAACAACACCCAAAATGGCACTGACAGTATAAAAGTTATAGTTATAAATGCTACTGAGTTCTGAATCTGTAAGCATAAGATTTTTTATTGAGCAAAGAAAAACAATAATCAAATTTCAAATTATCGTAGAAGAGAGTTCATTTGGATACCTAACCGTATGATATTGTTTATATTAAAGATATAATAAAGGAAGATCAGTTATTTAAAAATATAAGAGTGCATGCTTGTACAACCTAACTCTAAACTACAATTGTGTTTTCGTTCGTACCGTATTAAAGTTAGTAAATGTAGACAAAGTGACTCTATTTCCAACAGCAGCTCGTATCACGGTCATATGTATTATGTACGCAGAATACGTCAACCTTGCGGGTATCTTCCAAATATTACATTCCAAAATTACTCTATAAACATCTGGAATTTAAAATGATAGTAAAAACAATTACAATGAGACTCATTCATATGATTGGGTTCAATAAACTAAAATATTGGAAAGTAACATCTTACAACAGTATCATATATTAATTAATGTAAATTTTGTACTCACTTTCCATCTTAAAAACTGCTCCAATAATAAGTATCGAAAGTACGATTCCATATATCGGCTTTATTATAGCGGCATATAATGATTTGACCAAAATTGAGGGGTGGTAATGATCCATGTAAAATACACTGCCGATAAGCATGATGCCAATAATAGTAGGGAACGTTAGCAGAAAAAAATAACGATATTTCTGGAACGTTTTTAATATTATTTTTATTAATTGAAATATTTTTTTGAGCTCTTAACCGTTTGGGAGACCTTTTTTGTGTTTAGTTGTCTCCAGAATGCGACGAGATAATTAGCTAAAAATTTTCTCATATATGTTTGAGCTGAACGTGGATGTTATAGCGAAAACAGATTGAAAAAATGTTTAGCCATTCATAAGTTATCAAAAAAAGATCACTCCTGCCATAGACAATTCATTTGAACTGCCCTGCGCGTGCGAGCAATGTGCTGAACTAGAAGGTGACAATTAGTCCTAATAAATCGCTATTTCCTGTAGCTATTCAGATGAAAGGAGAGGGGCTCAGCTCAACACCCGCCGCGCACGGTTGACGGATACTAGTTATCTATTACTTTATAAGTAGCATTGACTTTATTACCATATATTTTTTAATAAAATCTTCTTCGCGCTTTTGCCAACTATATAAAGCAAATCCTAAAGCTATGCCTACAACAAAATTAGTAATATTTGTGTGACCGTTTCTGTAGACGTAATTAAAAGTAGGATTGGCCTCGTAGACTCTGGCTGTTCTGTGAAAACAAAACATGGTGTCTAGTATATGACTATTCAATATTATAATATATTCAAATGTTTAGTCTAATAAGAAACCAATATTTCCATTACTTAAAGTACTCAAAGCATTTTTTTTCCATTAAATGTTGTTCTTTTTATATTAATCAATAAAGGACTCACTCGGGTCTCATCATGAGAACAGCATCTAAGTCTTGAAAGTATGTATGCGCAGCCGGAAATATAATACCAATAACAAAAAGAGACATGAGCACTATATTACGATATTTTTTGCTTGTTGGTAATATACAAGCAATATATCCCATTATGCTTAACTGCATTAAAGCACCTAAATACCTAAAATTAGAAAAAAACAATATTATATCATAAGTTATATCAATAATTGAATCAAGCCTAATGCCAAGGCCTAATGATATATTTGTAATAAAAATTACCATGATTGAACAAGACACTGAGAATTCACCATGTAATTATTTATATATAACATGTTCGCCCATCCATTTCGACGACAATCATTTACTTCTTTAGCTACAGTTATCTGGAATTAATTAAATAAGAAACATGACCTTTACTTGTCTTTTTTTCTCATTCAATGGTCAAATATCACCGATATTACCTAACTTTTAGACCTAAGTCGCTTTTTACCCGACTGCATATGAAGGGCAATGATTTGGCGCATACATGTATAAAGTATAAAAAACGTAAAAGGGAAAATGTTCCCTTCAATGTTCTGAGAGAACTTAACTCGCGCGAATTCTAGTAATGACTAGAATTCGCGCGAGTTAAGTTCTCTCTGGAAGGATATAATTTCTTGCTACACAGAGGGATTTTTTATTAGTTTAATTTATTTAAAATCATCAGTTTGCTCATTCTGCTATATCAAACTTTAAATTGATATAAAAGGAGAAAGATGGAAATTTGAAAATTGATGGATTTAAATTATCCCTTCATCATTGTAAAATGTTAGTAGTTTAGTTGCTTAGGTTGCTTAGTATGGTTGGTCAAAAGTAAAATTGTCTTCTCAAACATAAAATATACCTCCCAGAAGGGACCAGTACCGGCATGCCTCAGCCATGTTGTAGAAATTGCTAACATTATCATGTAAGATGGCGTAAGTCTGAAAAGAAAAAGAATGTTAATAAGATCATTAAAAAATATATATTTTATGTCATAATAAACATTAAAAACCCCATCAAAAACAAATAAAAAAAAATCTGAAATAGTTTGGAATAAGATGACAAGGTAGTCAGAAGAATCCTATGGAGTCTTCATTTCTATTACAATATTAACACTAATAATTATCAAATCAATCCAGCAATAGGCAATTTTGATGTAATGAAATTGTATTGGATAGCGAAAAAAGTTTGAAAACTGAAAAAATACTAACCTGTACTTTTGAATATAATAATTTACAATACTCACTTTATCCATGTTATTAAAATTGCTACAGGTATCATATTCCATTTAATTTTGTGCTTTTCTTTAAACAACTCAAGGTTGTAGGATATCAGACATCCGGATATGATAAAAAAAGTTTGAACCACCAGGAATCCATTTAAAAATATAAAATGTAAAATATTATCATATAACTAAAAGAAAAATGTAATATTACAAATCGATATAATTAAGCTCGACATTATTATTAAAATAAAAAAGAAGAGTTTTTTTACCTGTTCAATATGATGTGAATTTTCAGGTTCGAAAGCAAATACCATTAGCGAGTGACAGTAAATAACACACATCAAGGTCAGCGTCCTGAACAAGTAATATTATTCTAAAGTAATTTAAAAAGTTAATCTTAGGTATTATTGATCAAATGGGTTTCTTTTATCAATAATAAATCCATTACACTACTTTTACTTATTTTATAAAGAAATGTCATAAAAAAATTTAAATAATAAAAATAAAATTTTACTTCAAGCCATGAAAAATTTTGAGACGGTCTTCTGGAAGGTCTGTATTCTGTTTTGAATGAGAACACATAAGTAGTTTATAATTACGTGGTACGGAGAAGCACAGCAAATACTTAATACCTACAAAAAGAAAACAAAACGAATGTTTGTAATGAAAGTTCATTGCACTTCACCAATAAATTAATATGTTATTCAACTACGATCATTATATAAACAACGAGCGATATATCGCAGTGTCGATCGCAATTTAAAAGTAATATGGAAGCTCTAAATTTAATAACAATTAAAACAATAATAATGAGTAAAATGTCCAGATTAGTACAAACTAGGCCAAAACAGACGCTATAGAAATAAATAATATTACCAACTCTATCATCAAACCTCTTTTCCCCTAATCCATTAAAAAGAAAACAAAACATAAGTTCAAAAATGCTGATTAAAGGTGAGGAGGAAAGGACAATAGTGGAGACACACTTTTAATACATGGTCATATTTTTTTAACATTTACTTTTTTATACTAAACCAAAATTAAATATTAAATGCTCAAAGTATTTCAGATAGTATCAGATCTTGAAACAAACAACTTTTTATTTTTCTAATCTTGTTATCGGGTAAAACATACTAACCTTGATTATTATTTTTTTTAGTCAAGATAATATCATATAAACTGCCAACCACGTTCAATGTCATAACAATAAATAGGAATACAGCCAAAGCTATGTCGGCACCATCGAAAACGATCTCTTGTTTGTTATCAATACAAAACAAATGAGCTATCTTTGTTTTTAATTGATACTCCTTCGATATACTTTCATTAAGGCATCTTTCAACAATCTCGATCATGTCCGTTCCATTGTGAATTTTCAAAAAGTTATTACATTTTCTTGTAACACATATACCATGATGCAGTTGGGTGTGATTAAAATGTTTCTTTGTATACGCTGAATATTTCTGAAATATAAAAATATAATAAGTGTGATTTATATAAAAAGGGGAACATCTCATGGCAGATCCACTTACTTTAATCATAATCAAGACATCGCTCGGTACATCCGATACCAAATCGATGTCAGCAGAACAATAAATACCTTCAGGATTTATCAAACAATCGTCGTAGTCATCCAGATGAAATACAGGAGGCATTTTATAATATTCCGTGTCTTTGTCATATGTAAAAATATATTTTAGTTAATATTATATCTCGTATATTTTTTATATTTCACTTTTATACTCATTTTATTTCATTACAAAGGTTTAAAAAGAATTTCATAAAATATGAACAAATTATTTGTAATTTTGCATTATTATTTAATTATTGATATAATAGTTTGTAAAATATTAACAAAATCAAAAACATTCTTAAATTTAATAAATTATTATTACTTCATACCAAATTTTAGAGATTAGTATTTAATTTTCCAGCTTATTTTTGCACATCTTAATATAAATAATAAAATAAATGAAACAACGTACCATTTAATCTATAAATGATTTCTGTACATCGACAACCCGTTAACATAAAAATAGAAATATAAACACAGAGTAATATCATACTTGAAGGACAAGTATACCTTTATAAGATAGACGTCGCAATGACTAGAAAACTTACAAAATATCTTAAAACCGATTAAATATTTATTGACCATTATTTTTATGTTCATATCGTTTCATTACTTTTAGATCACAGGTCATATTTTATAGGAAGTTTACAAGAAACTTAACATATCTCTTGGCGTAAGACATAATTTTCTATAAAAATTAAGGACAAGAAATATCAATTACTGTGATCTCTATGTTTTGTTACAAATACTGTTACTATTAAGAAAATTGTTGTTAAAAAAAAGTTTTTATATTATTTTTAAAAGTTTTATAAGTTTATATTACTTATACTAAAATTATATGAAATTACTACATGGAATGGGTGTTAAATCAAATAGAATTGCATTGATTATCTTGTACAAAGCCGGTATGGAGTCGTCGATCATTTCAAGACCCTCGAAAAATTTAATAATTGCTATATATTGTAATATGTCAACACTTCCTCTGTCCGTAGAGAACAAAAAATCTCAGAACTACAAAACCTGTTAATGCTAATAAAGTCACAAATTGTCAATACCCATAAAGTAACAAATAATCTTCGATCGATCAATGATTCATTATTAGAGCCAACATTAAAGAGAGTGGATCGATTCAAACGCCTTCAGACCTAATGTGCAGATGAAAAAAAGAAACATTTTCTTGACTAATGAAAAAAAATGTTGCGATTGAAAAGTACTTCTAGCAAGCAATCGCATTTCGGTCTGGAGATATCGTCGAAGAACGTTGAATCCACACTTTGGCGGTTCGTGGTAACAAAAAAATATCAGAACCGCACTATTAACGGACGCCACCCGTCCAGGTTGTAAAGGAATCCGATCAAATAACTCTTCAATACAGTCCCTTCAGAGAGGCACAGAGCGGCACAGAGAGGTCAGAGAGGTCCCCGACAATTTATACAACTCGCGACTGTTCCTGTTGTGTTCTTTTCAATAATAAAATATTGGAATTAATGTAGACCTCAAACAGAATGGCACCTGATCACGTAGCACGAACTGTCCCAGTCTGGCTTGAAATCAATGTTCTAAAAGAGCTGAAGACTGGCCCTCCTGCAATTGGATGTAAATCCTATAGAATATAATTTGTTTTTAGTTTTAGAAGACATGACCAACATCTAGCTGACTTCATTCAAAACGCTAACATTTTTTCTTTCAAATTTGAAGGAAGTAGTAGTTGAATATCTTATGGCCACAGAACGTATATACTCGTACATAGACTCATGGCCAGGCACAATAAAGACTTGTATAAAAGTCAAAAATGGTCATTTAGAATGAAATAATTTTTCATTTTTTACTATTCTTACTAGGCCTAGAATTACAATATTAATTTTCAGTTGTCACGACCACCACCAAGTTTACCAAGTTTAAATTGGCCTCGAAATAACCGGTAATATAATCTTGGTTTTTTCGGTAGATATTAATTTGTCTTAGTCTATACCGGGTTAAAACAGATAAAAGCGTTATCATTTGGGCAGGTGCGACGACAAACCGCTTGGCATTTCGATAATCCATTGCTCAATGACTTGTTCCTTTAGCGATGCGTAGGGAAGTCATAGCTAACTGTGACATCTATTGCATTTATCACGGAGGGTTCAGAGCATTTATTTATATTTTTTATCTGTTTCTTCTATAACTATAGTTGTATAGAAATAGTTTTTACAGGTAAAAAGTAAATGTTTATTATGACACTAATCCATAGCCACACCAAATATCATCAACACTTTTTAACAAGTTTTGCCATGATAAGCAAAATAACCAATGTAAACAAACAAAAACACAAAATATTAAAAAAATATTCTCATGAAATCGGCGCCATTAACTTAACATGTATCAATTTTTTTTTATAAAAGAATTAATTTGGATGTAAACAAAATAATTACATTCCATTAAATAGTTACCATATTAATTAAAATAACTTGTTCGTCACTGACAAGGGTTTTGTTGTGAGTTTGTCATTATAATATATTATGCAAAAAGTATAACATTACACACAGCAATATATACAATTCAAAAAAAACTACATTGCATAAAAAGTAAGTAAGTTTCTTTTTATTTTGCAGTCACCATTACATAACTAACGCATAAAAAATTACCGATTTTAAGATTCTGAAATCAGTTAAACCGAACAGCCCTCGCTAATATTAATTAATATTTTGAAATGGAAAATGATCAATGATTATAATCTTAAAATAATTACTTTGACTACCAACCCTTATAAAAAATTACTTACATATTTAATTATGTTAATAGACGTATTGTAAATTATGAATGCTAAGTTGTTTTTTTTTTCAAATACATATCATTTAAATTAATAGTCACTTTCATGACTATGGCCATCAGTTGCAGGGACTGCCGCGTTAATGAGATCGTTCGAACTATCTTCCAAAATGACGAGTGTTATTGAAAATATATCAAATTCGTATAAACATTTATTTGAAGAATTAAGCTGTGAGTATTGTAATGTCATATTTTGAAATAAGTATAAAATAAAAAAAATCGAGTTTTAGAATTTTTATATACGAGAGAATTTTTATATATATTTTTTTTCGTAACAATTAAAGAAAATTTATTTTTGATTTAGTTGCTTGATTATTTTTTTTGCTACTTGCAAACAATAATTATATTTTTTACTTATAACTGCTATGATATAAAAAAAATCAAATTTATTTAGTGTATAATTATATATATTGTTATTGCTATAACATTGGTAAATCCAGCTTCTTTAATAATTTATCTTTCTTCTACAATATTATAAGAGTGAAAACTTTGACACCAAACAGATTTGATTTCTAATAATATATAAGACTAATTGTTGCCACCGACTTCTTTTGTCCTCCCCGTACCCTAGCTGCTCGACTTAGAAGTTGTCATTTCTTACATTATGAATAAATCCTAACTATAACCACTTTTATTTTTCCTGTGAAAATTTATATATCTTTTTTCAGATTAGCATCTTATATTCTAGATAATTTATCAAACATACTGATTTACATGAAAATTCATCAAATCCATATTTATCATCCTTGGCATATTTTGGTGTTTTTTCGGTATAGCGAACTTGATATATACTATACTTTGATAAATTGAATTTAAATCCGTTAACAAAAATTTTAAGGGTGAAGAAGCTTTGATTTGTTGTGGAAAAAACGTTTAACTGTTGCGTAAAGAAACATAGTGCAAGTTGATAAAAAATATTCCCTAAATCCTGCGAATCACACTTGAGAATATTAAGCAGATTAATTTTCAGATTGGATCACAAAGTGTTCACAATAACATTTGCGTAAAGAGAATTGTTTCGCACTGAATTCAACCTTATCGATGTTCAAAAAATGGAACGCCTGGAATATTCCATGGTATAATTAATAATTTTGGAGCAGGATTATTTTTCACACCGTTATCATAACAAGTATAAGAACAGGTGACAAACTTTGGATTGAACAAAATTAATTAGAAATTCATTTCATTCATTTTTGGATTTTTGCTCTATCACGACAAGGCTTTTTGCTCTATCACGACAACGCGCCCGTGTACACCTTGATCGAAACAAATAACGTCCTAGACAACTAAACTGTAAAATTTTAGTTCAACCGCCTCATTGCTGTGATTTGACACCTTCCTGCTTCTTCTTTGGGTAACTTCTTGCTTAATTTCATTTCAATTTCATCATCTGAAGAAGCGTTCGAAAAGACCATTGGAAATGCCTGTTGCAGACTGAAAAAAAGATGCAACCTTGGTATATTACATTGCCGATAGAGAGGTATTTTAAAGGATCCAATAAAAATAAAAAACTTATAAATCAATCACTGAAAACTTTCGGAGCGCCTTTGATGTAACATTTTCATGAAATCGGCGCCTTATCCAATCGTCAACCGACGTGGACATCCTTATGCCCTCTTTATTCGATCTTCTGCTGACTACACATCCCGGAAAGTACCAAGTCACTGTCGAGGCTCTCTTAGGGTCCTCTGATCATTACGTGGTACAGAGTGTAGTTCCTATTCAACATCCAGCTCGCACAAGACCACCGACTCGATGCGTTTGGCACTACAAGTCAGAGGCTTAGGATGGAATGCGGTCCTCTTTTACATCCTACCCATTGGAGCCAATTTGTTTCCCTTCCTATGATCCTAGTGACTGCGCTGCGAATGTAGCTAATGTGATACTACAGGGCATGGAACTATTTGTACCAAGCTCTGTGGGACTACTTGGTGGCAGATCGCGGCCTTGGTTCGATGCGTCTGTCCCTGACAAAAGCAGCAGCAAAACAGTACGCAGCAAACAGCAAAATAGCAGCTGGAAAACAGCAAGCTTATCAACCTTGGGCTAATGCGTTAGACACTAAGGATCCGAACTCTAAGAGTTCTGAACAGGAAATATAATCCTGCCTCAAGATTCTACAAACGGAAAATTGCTAGAGCAAAGTTCAAGCATGTCGTCAAAATTGGGGATCAGCTGGCAAAGTACCCACCTGGCACGCGCAAGTTCTTGGCGCTTTCCAAAGATACCGTCTATCATCTCGCGGTGTCAGAGCTTAATGCCGGAAATAGTTTTTTGGCAAAAAATCATCCGAAAAGCCCTCCTTTCTTAAGGTGATAGCTTAGACCCAGCTAACTACAGACCTATCGCCATTACCTCTCTTCTCTCCAAATTAATGGAGAGCATAATCAATAAACAGCTCCTAACGTACCTCGAGGATCACCAGTTGAACAATGACCGTTAGTATGGCTTTCGCCATGGTCGATCGGCTGGTGGACTTCTGTTATATCTTACGCACCTTTGGGCAGCTATTATTGAAAGCAAGGGAGAGGGTCTGGCAGTTAGTCTAGATATGGCGAAAGCTTTTCGAAGCTGCCTTCCTATGTGCTTCCCGAGAGTTTATGCAAGTGGATCACCAGCTTTCTCACTACATGCTTTGCAGGTCAACGCGTCTCGACGATTTTTGTTCGGACCCCAATCCCGTGAACGCTGGTGTACCCGAAGTCTGTTCCTCCTGCACATTAATGATATGTTGGATATTCATTCCCAACATACCTTATTATGCGGATGATAGCACTGGGGATGTGGTATACTCCGGCCGTGCAGGTTTCTCTCGGGAAAACATCGATGAGTGCTAAAAAAAACTTGTGTCTTCTATAGAGATCTCCCAGGGGATGGTCCCTGAGTGGAGTGAACTGAACCACGTTCGGTTCAATCCCCAAAGACACAAGTTTTGCGCGTTAACCACTAAGAAAACCCCATTTGTCGCATCACCGTTCTTCGAGAGCACTTTGCTCATTGCCTCGCCAAGTATTAGAATACTGGGTCTAGACATTTCGAGCGATTATCAGTTTCGTAGTCATCTAGAAAGCAAGGCTAAGTTGGTCTCTATGAAATTGGGAGTGATCTATAGAGCGAGGCAGTATTTTAAATCAGGCCAAAAACTTGCGCTCTATAAAGCGCAGGTCCGGCCAAACATGGAGTACTGTTCTCATCTCTGGTCCGGATCACCCCAATCAGCTTCTACCATTTGACGGACTACAACAGAGAGCTGTTCGGATTGTCGGGAACCCGGTGCTATTTGAACGTCTCTACGCAATGCCAAAGGGTCGTTGCTTCTCTGTGCATTTTCTACCTCATTTACCACGGTGAGTGTTCCGATGAGCTATTTGATCTAATGCCTACCGCCCAGCGCGCTATTGCCTCCAATACCATCCCTAGCACCTGGCTTGGCGATCCTCCACTGTGCGTTTCTCAAGGACCTTTTTTCCACGTACACCACTCGAATGTGGAACAAACTTCCTGTCGGCAGTATTTCCTGATCGGTACGACATGGGTACCTTCAAAAAAGGCGTCTGCTCCCACCTCCAAGGCCGGCAACGCTCTAGTGAATCCTCGGATGTTGCAAGAGTTTATGTGCGGCGGTGATCACGTACCATCTGTGATCCGCCCGTTCTCGTTTGCCCTCCTCTTAAATAAATATATATATATATATATATATATATATATATTGTTTATTAGTTAATTAGTTAGTTAGTTATTTATAAGTTAGTATGTTATATATATATATATATATATATATATATATATATATATATATAACATACTAACTTATAAATAACGCAAACAGAGGTTTATATATTACCATTAAGGATTATGGTATAGCAAATTTATTTTAAGTCGGTAAATGCTAATATCTTATTGTAACATAGGAGGGATGACTCGTGCCATGCGTTGCGTAAGAATTGACTTATAATATATATATGTTTCAGTCTTTTGTTGTTAAAAATAGGATGTAACAGTAATATATCATTTTGCAAATTCATAATGTAAGGTTACCAAATTGTATGCACAAGATAAGGTTTTTAGTTTAAGGTGGGTGGGTTTTGTTTAATTAAATAATCTGTCTATATATGACGTAAACAAGGCTCTCTCTAAATAATCTATTATTAATTATATATCTACTGTATCTACTATTATCTAATGCATTAGTTTAGTCTTAACAACCTGTTATCTAAAATTATAGAGACTAAACTTCTCAGATTTAAAACGGCTGCCAACTAATATACTGTTAAACAAGAAAGTACTGGAAGTGGCTGAACCCACAGTTTTTTTGGCATTAATGGAGATCATACATTACAATGGAGCTTTCATATTGTGGATTGTTGAATAAACTTAATTCTGATGGATTTGCTGTTAAAAAGATGATAAAATCAACGCATAATGTCGTATGGTATCCTACTCGGGGGTAACACTGCTTATATAAATACTATTTTTATTTTATAAAAGAAGGCTATCGATATAGATTCGTAGAGAAGAACGTCAAGAAAATCTGTAAACCTCTTAACTTGGTTATTAATTAATTCTAATGGGAAAAATGGAGGACTCAGCTAAACCTAGTGCAATAGTAATTAATTATATCACTACAATTTTCATGATGTTCTCACATTCTCTAAAACATATGCAAACATGTGGAGTCCATTAAGTGAAAAATAAAATAACCGAGAATGCACATTTAGATCACATATTTTTACAAAGAAACTGGAGAAGCGAGCACCGGTTGATATCTTTAACGAATACGGGGACAACAAAAATAAGCCCCTTATTTTTGCTATTCTTCGTTAATAGTATTATTTATAGTAGTACAAGGTATTCGTTTATAGTCAAGGCACGAAAAGAGGATGCAGAAGCGGTATAATATATACATAATTTGGTGTAGCATATTATTTGATACTAATATTAAGATAAATTATCAAATTTAACATATATTTTTTAGACTTCGTAAACAATTTTTTATCAATAATAAACTAATTTAAGCCCTTATTTACAGATCCTTTAAACAGAAATTGGCCTCTTGTGGGATCCCCTCTTCCAGCATTCGCTATTGTTATTGCGTACACATATTTTTGCACTCGTCTTGGACCCCAGTATATGAAAAATCGAAAACCGTACAATTTAAAAAAATGTTTATTTATATACAATGCTTTGCAAGTGTTAGTAAATTTATACATGTGTTTTGAGGTAATTAAAAGTGTAATAAAGTTTTAATAGTATCATAAGTGAAGGTCACACGGCCTCCATCTACATACACTACCAAACGAACACTGTTTAAAAGATGTGATAAAGTTATTCTTATATGTCTAATTTATTAAAAGCATTTTAAATATAATACTTATCCCTATATTTATTTATTATTAGTTTTTTTAAGTCAAGATTGTTTAAAGAATTCACACAAGTTACCAAATTTGTTGATTTTGACAAATAATTTTAAAACAAGTGTTTTAACTCACATAATTAAAATTCATCATCATCTTAAATCTATTACTATATTTTACTATATTAATATTATTATTATTATTATTATTTGTCTATTAAATATATTTTTTTTATTTTTCAGGCCACAAAATATTTATTTTCAGGACAATACAATTTCATGTGTCAAAATGTGGACGATCCCTCGACGTCCAGAGCTAAAACGGTATGTTTATTAGAACTATACTGCTATAAAAATATATAATAGCTTAGGTGTACACCCTGTACATTATCGTACCACATCTAAGTTATTATATTTGCGCATGCGTATGTAGCATGGCAATAAATTCAAACGTTTCTAAGATAATCCAGTCTGACAATATTTTTCTAAACGAAATATTCTTTTCTATATTACATTTATCGTTATTAACTCATAATATAAAATCTATATAATAAATGTCTAAAATTATCTCAATAAAACAGGCAATCACAGTTGGGTATGTTTTCTATATGGTGAAATACTTCGATCTTCTGGATACAATTTTCTTTGTGCTGAGGAAATCAGACAGACAGATAACAACACTTCATTTACACCATCACATAGTAATGCCTTTAAGTACATGGTTAGGAATTACTTACTTTCCAGGTGATGTATATATTTATTAGATAGAAAATATTTATTAAGTAAACAAGATATCTCAAATAAGTCTAAGACATTTTTAATAAAATTTATTGTGCTTGTAGGTGGACCAGCAGCTATTATAGTATTCTTAAATTCTTTTGTCCACTCAATTATGTACACTTATTATCTCCTGGCCGGACTAGGAGAGGAATACAAAAAGTATTTATGGTGGAAGAAATATGTTACTATTCTGCAATTGGTAAGACCTTAAAATAACCGTATTACTAATAAATTATATAAACCTGCCCCCAGTAGTACATTCTACAATCTGAAATTTAAAATATTACAATAAAAAAAATATTAGGTAACATTAAATATTATCTACTAATTAGTATTGTTAATTACTAATTTATTTCTATTGACGAAAGAATACGCTTTCTAAAGGAATTGTTACTTAATTATATTTTTTACAAACAATCCAAAATTAACTTTTATTTTTGTTTCATTTCAGACTCAATTTTCACTATACGCGGGGCACAGTATGAACAGTCTTTTCTATGAATGTGGTTATCCACCAATACTGAAATTCTTGATACTTTTATATGCTATAGCATTCTTAAATATGTTTGGTCAATTCTATTACTTAACTTTTGTAGTTAAAAAGAATACAGGAGAATTAAAAAATAACGTAACCAACGGAAAAATTAAATAAAAAATGTAATCACAACATGCCAGGACATTTTATTTCAAACGCCGTCTTACATCTAACAAGGAACTATAAATAACTAAACTAGGTATTAGCAAAATAATTAAAATATGAAACTTTTTTCACTCTTATTTACCCGAAGAACGTGGCAGAGGAACACGAGTGAGTTTTAGAGCAAAATAAAAGATTGAAGAATTTAAACTTTTCCATATTGGCATATGTTTTAAAGATAATATACTATCGTATATATTAGTAATACATTACTGACTAAGTAAACAAATTGAGCTTGAGACATGTAGTAAACTCAAAGCTCATAATAACGAATAAAAAAAAATACCTACATAACCTATCTAAGAACTAAACATATAAATATTTTTAATTTTTTTACACGATTTTATTACATTTAGCGCGATTAAAAAATTTTTGGGCTTAATTTTTTTTGTCAAATTTAATTTCTGCGAAATATGTTCATATTACAAATTTAGGGGAATTCCCTTTTTGTGCATACAAGCAAATTTACTGGTCAGAGCAATTGAAATGTGTTAATATTTTGTGAATAATCTTCAATAACTATGCTTGTAAAAATAAACATTGTATATGTGATTTAATTAAATAAACATGAATACTTGTGCTTAAAAAATCCTTGTTTTTCACTAATTTTAATAGGTTTTAGAGATTAGGAACCAATCACCTATTTTTGCATACGATCAATGTCTTTTTTAACACGGTTTTTTTTACACGGTTTTTTCTGGAACCAATTTCCGTGTAAAAACAGACTTAGGTGTATATGTTTAGTAGATACTGATATCCGTTTAAAAGATATATTATAGATTAAACATAATTTCTTTAAAATCTATCACGATAATAACAGATATTTGAGAGTTCAAAAAAAAAAAATTTTATTTGAGTTTTGCTAGCTTTTTGATTTGGTTCTAAAAATATATATATTATTTTGCCAACAACTTGCAATAATTATCTCAGTCTTTGAAAGGCACCCTCAAAAATAACAAAGCATAGTGATATGATGCTTATTAAACTTACACTGAATGCTGAAGAGTCCGGCTCTCCATAGTTTGCAAAGGGCAATAATTTTTATGAATCTTTAGAAGTCTATTCATCTTTGGGGAAACGGGATTTTTGGACAAGAAGCTGTTAAAGGTTTTATAGTTTAGCGCCTGCAACAGCCGGTTGTTTCTTTATTTGTAAAGTTCTACGAATGTGATTGTAACTTTCTTGTAGGTGTTATTATCTGCCAATACCATAAATATATGATTTTTTTAGACACATCTAAGGATCCACAAGGACTGCTACGTTGTCTTTGTTCGCTTGTAATATCCGAAATTCCATATTGTAGTGCAATTTGTATTTTCTTTTTGTTTATAATTAACTTAGGATAGTTATGACCAACGTAATAATGCTGTTGTCATGTTGTATGTATTTCGCTTCGTTAGTTGAAACTGGGTTCTTAATTTTAGTCTTACTTTGAATAAATAAATTTCATTCAGTATAGTGTAGGTGTCGGTGTAAAATTAAACATTTTTGATAGAAGGCTCGCATGTACTGTTGTATACGAAAGCCGGTATCGCTAAAAGTGATACCTTCAGTACATATTACTAATGAGTAAATGTACAATGGTAACAAACCAATAAAACTATTAATAAGGAAGACCAGCATGAAATCTCCGAAGATGACACTACACCCTCTCCTACGTGGTGGGTTCTTTTAAAATACCTTTTTTTATTATAAAATAAGTATTTAGTATAAAAATTAAATCTCTGCTTGCCAAAACATTTTTCATCAGAACTATAGAAAGTCATCAGGATGATCGTATGGGAACAGTGGAATTAACATCAATGGATCATGGTTGACATAAAATAACACTTGTAACAGATAACACGGAAAATGGAAATCCTTTAATTTATCCTGCAAACTTTTTCCTGTAAAAACAAAATGGTAATTCAATAATCTCACTTGATGAGGAATAAACAGAAAGAAATGTGTAAATTCTTATACACAAAGTGCCAGCCTATTGTTTGCAACAACCAAATGGTATAGGAAAAAAAAGTGGAATGAAAATATATATAAATTATATTTGTCACTTTAATTAGCACTTTAGGCTAAAAGTTAAACAATAAATTATTGTTACAAAGTGAAAGTTGAAAATATCCAACTGAGTATTCCCAAAATAGACAACATAAGACAAATCACAAAAATTTGAAATATTGTACTCAAAATTAAAAAACAAAAATTAGAAAAAGAAGGCAATATGAGGAGAATAGAAACCAATTAACGGACAAAAGAAAAAATGAATTCCAAAATTCTAAAACAAGGGAAATTAAAAAAAAACTAAGACCTAAAGGTATCAAAAAGAAAGACTATCGAGAGAAGATTGGAAGAGGCTGGAATAATCTTTCATATCGCATAGACATGCGCCTAATAATTTATATACAATTTTATAATAATAAACTAAACAGCAAACTTATAGTTATATTTTGAAGTTGGTAATAAAATTTTAATATAAATGAATTATGTGCGTAAACAGGTAGTGCCTTCCTATTTTAAATATGTAATTTAAGTTTTTTTGTCGTTTTCTAGAATTTAACAATTTAAGTTTATTCATCTTATGTAAATGTATGAGTAGGACTAATGGTATTAGATTTGAGAATACGTATAAATGCTTAGTGCCAAATAGATGATAGATTGAAAAGGTTCATATTTTATTGTACTTACGTTATTTAATTTCTAAATATTATGAATTTTTATCTAAACAATTTATATACTTTTTTATTTTAGTCCAAACTGAATAAATAATGAATATCGCCATAATAAACTTCAAGGTTTTGTTTAACGGTCTTCCTGGTAAGTGCTTACCTTTTTTGAAAATAATAACTTATCTGTACCATGTACATGTACCTATTTACTTTAAAAATAATTTTCCCCACTGTAATTTACAGTCCTAAAGCAATTTAAACGTCACGGGTGTATAATGACATAACATTCCTTGTGATTGTGATAGGAATTAAGTAGAAGAAAGACACTCAAACATTACTGTAAGGATTTGGACAACAATGGTTTTACTATAAGGGAACGGCTCATTACATATATTTTTACAGTGTGCCTATTTATCATAAGGCTATTACGTTTATTGAAGCATACCTACAACTAAAATAGTACTACAGTTCACTGGGTACACAATCTAATAAAATGACGAGTGATAAAGAAAGACCTGACCGCAGCTTCCGAAGACATCCTACCTCTCATCTTAAAGGGTGGTGCGAAACTCGCCCAGTGAGTTGCTGCACGTAAATCAATCTACAGTTTCCCTATGATCTAGCTTATGATTAAGGACTCAAAATGGAATCAAAACTCGAGCAAAATACTATTTAATTGGCATTTATAATAGACATAACGATTTAACATATATAATAGTAATATATTTAATATAATATTTTTCTATTATATAATAGCATTTTATATGTACATGAAATAAATACTCATTTCATTATAATGAAAAGAATTTCCAAAGTAAACAGGTAGTTGCTACAAGTAATTTGAATACAAATTTTAAAATCAGTTTTTCTGTCGTATACAATAATTTAAATATTTAACTTTATTCATCATATGTTAATGTATGAGTACAACTATTAGTATTAGTTTTAAAAATACGCACGAGTGCTTAATGCAATGTAAATAATCGAACGAAAAGGTCCAATTTTTATATACTTCTGTTAATTAAGTTCTAAATGTTATTTATTGTTATATGATACACTGTTCTTATTGATTTACTCAAAATGGCACAATTAATAAACATAGCCATAACAAACTACAATTTTTTATTTGATGAGCTTCCAGGTAAGTTTTGTCTAATTATTCATTTATTTCATAATAAAATTGTTAAAGTTTTAAATATACCTTTGCAATCAAGTTATAATTATAATTAGTAAAGAAAAACTGTAATATTCTCTTTTTTGTGCTTTTTTTCTTGTTATATAAATATTATGGCTAATTTTAGATCAAAGAACAAAACATTGGCTATTAGCGGCCAAGCCCCATCAAGGGTTATTAGTAATTGGTATATATTTGTTGTTTGTATTAAAATGGGGACCCAAACTTATGAGCAAAAGAGAACCCTTTAAAATAGACAATCTAATGATTATTTACAACGCCTTTCAAGTTCTAAGCTGTGGATATATCTTTTTAAGTGTAAGACATTTTTTATTTCTTTTTTAATTTCTAAAAAAAAATAACTAAATATACACAAATTGACTTAATCAATTGAATGGATTGTATATTGATTAATTGTTTTAATCGATTGATTGAGTGAAGTGAATAGCGAAATTTCAATTGACTAATATTGAAACCATAGAGCTCTATCTCATGCATAGAGCTAAATAGTTTGTTATAGAACTCAAAATATATACATATAATATAACTTGGTTGAAATAGATTTGTAAAATGAGATTTTACTTCGCACCTACTGGCACTTGGTGAATAAAACTCCCATATAATAAAGGACATTTCAGTTATGTTATTTTTTGTATATAAATAGTTACACATTTTCCACAAATATTCAAATTAAGTTTTTTATCATTCAACAGAAATTTATGTTACTATTTCATTAATAATTATAAGAAAATAGTATATTAAAATATAATAATGATAAAATATAAACATATTTCTACAATATGTAAAAGTACCTTTCATGACATGTGTCATATTTAATATTCCGTAGAACCCTTAGCTATTGATATTTTATAAAACAATGTTATGTTTCAGGGAATTTACGAAGCTTGGGGTTGGAAGTACAAATGGATTTGTGAACCAGTTGACACCTCAGAGTCAGAGCACGCGCTGCATATTGCTAAACTTGTGTATTACTACTACTTATTGAAGATTCTCGACCTCATTGATACAGTAAACCGTTTTTTTTAATATGAATCTTAATTTAGAAACAGTATTATGAGACTACTGACATTAGTTCCCTATTTTCTTTTACAAAAAAGAGCTGTTCGTTCTATGTATACCTTAAAAGCTAAAGATACTCTGAGAGATGTTTTTAAAGAGATTGGTATTCTTACAGTTGCTTCTAAATATATATTTAGTGATATATTATTTATATGCCACAATTTAAATACCTATATAGAACACACGACAAATACAGGAAATAATAATAAACTCGTAATACCTAAATTTTAAAAACTAAGCAAACCCTTATGGGTTTGACTTTACGCTTATAAAATATGGTTATTAAATAAATCTTGTTATAACTTATATTCAAGATTTTTTTGATCCAAATGTGTAGAACTTACTTAGGTTGTTAAATCTTGTGCATGGTTGATATAGATTATAGTTTGGTATAGATATGAATTTGATTTTTTAATTTGAAAATATTTGTAAACAGTATCGTTTGATTTGACTATTTGACAAATACTTTCAAATGCTTTAAAAGAATTTGAATTTCAGAGAATGACTTTGTAAATTCTATCATAAATATTTTTAAGTCAATTTAAATGCTTTAATATATTCCAATTTATTACACAATACCACCACTGGTACAATGGACATGATTAAATTAATTACTAATCAATAAGCAAAAGGTAACTAATTAACCTTTCGTTAATTTTGTCTTTTATGCCAATACCTGAATGAAGAATTTTAACGATACTTCATAAATACGAGGATATGAAACTAGTATTATAATATTTTATAATAGAAAATATGTAAATGTATTAAAAAATAATTGATTCAATATGATCTACGCCAAAAATATGTTATTTAACGTTCTATTAACATTTGTATTGTTCGACGTTACATGTAGGTATTCGAATAAATTTAAAAAATTATTGAATTCAATTAACAGTTAGTGTTTCCTTTCTTCTAATTTTCCAAGACATTGATTTAACACACCGTACCTATTTTAATCTTGATGAGACAATTACATATATTCAAAATTGTATCAAAACTCGAAAACAAATATAAAATCTAAAATTAACTTCTTCTACCTCTTTTAAGGACACTGACCTCCATGATAAAGTTTCTTCTAATTTAGTAATCCATATTCCACTAAGTATAACTTATAAAAATGTATTCTATTTACAAAATTTTCACAACGAATATAGAGTGATGATATTTGTAATATTTATAATATTTTGTTTTCAGGTGTTTTTTGTACTCCGTAAAAAGTTTAATCAAATTACGTTTCTGCACGTCTACCATCACACTGGTATGGTGCTACTTGTTTGGGGATGTGTCACGTATCTTCCAGGTATATTTTTATTTATTTATTTATTTATTTATTTAGCTTCATGCCATATCCCTTGCGGCGAAGCCAGCGGCGACGGAGCGTCAAACGCTACGGTCCCTGCATACCTCTTTCGCCTCGGCCAGAGACATCAACCTCCTTCATACATGCCCTCCGGGGGGTGCTCATGCGTTTTACGTAACCTTCTTCCAGTATCATAGACACTATGTTTTCGAAGATCACTCGAGGCCTCCCCTGTCTCTCTTACTGCTCACTTTTCCTGTATAAATCTTTTCTCATTCATTCGTTCGACGTGCCCAAACCACCTGAGCACGTTTTTCTTCATTCTCACCGTGACATCTTCGCTAGTAAATGCCATTCTGTGGATCTCTTCATTGCAGATTCGGACAGCTAGACTGAATCCGCATATTCTGCGAAGAGATCGCATATCCACAGCATTTATCTTTCTTACATTCTTCTTCTGTGTTGCCCACGTTTGGCTGTCGTATAACAGCTATAACAGAGTCGGTAACAAAACCGCATTGTGTACAGCCAAACGTGCAGTTATACGCTGTTACCGGCAATAATACGCTTTTCCACATCCATACTTCCCAAATATACCACTTCATTAACTTGTTCTATTATCTTACCATTCACGTTGATCTTACATTCTGTTATTTTCTTCATTTCTTTCAAATGTCACCGACTTCCACTCCCATGTCAATGTCTTTTAAGCCTTAGAGATATTTTTATAAAATTAATTCATTTATCACTACAATAATAAAACTGTACATAACATTAAAATTTCAAATATTTTATTACTTAATTAATATTTTCTGAGTAACAAAATATGTAAATCCTTAAATTAAATTTTACAAATTACAACAATTAACGTTATATTTACCGAAACCTAAATTAGGTCCGCAATATTTCTGCCCTATTACCAGCGCTCTTTTATACTAATATACTAAAATATTAAGGAGGTGTTGGTAATGTTAGGAGCAAATTAATCTGACTACTATAAATACTTCAATTGTTTTTTACATTTGTTCTCCTCATAATTAATTTTTAATGCATATTTTCTTCCTGCACTGGTTACTGATAATATCTAGGTACTGATAAGAAGTAGCCTATTATATATATATATACGTGAGCTGCAGAAGTAGACAACTTTATATTTGTAGTTGCTTTATTTCTAAACTAGTAAAGGAGCCATGAAAATCTTTAAAAAGTCACAAAAATTTGTAATGATTATTTATGATCTTGTTTCTTACTTTTTAGAATGTGATTTACTAAATATTAAACTTACATTTTATTAGTTATTTAGTTTATGAAGTGATTTCATTCGAACCTTTTATTGTTCGCTATTATCTAACACGTATATTTTTCCCTATACTATATTTAACCTAGCATGTCGTCAAATAAACGATCTATAACTAGCAGACAATCAAAAGACTTCTAATGATTTGTCGAAATATAGGTGGTTTTAAAATAAGCGGAAGGAACATAAATAAATAGCATGTTGAATCTAGAAACCCGTCTTAGGATTTTTCTCACTCGGATAAAAACGAGGTGAGGTGGATCCAAATTTGATTGCTATACTTAATTAAGCTGTGACAGATTTTAAACCTTGTCAAAGTGCCAGTCCTAAAAAATCTAGAAAAGAAGAGCATATTTTATAAAGAATTAGTTTATTAAATGCCCGCGAAAAAACATGACGTTAGTACATTTACATATAGGGATAATGCTCGTTAGATTTATCGATACTGACATTATTACAATGTTTTTTATATCTTCGTTAATATTAATAATATATCCATGATTTCACAAAGAAACAATACTAGTATATGACTGTGCCTGTTAAGTTATATTTTCTGTCCAAGTTATGTTTGGCTTTGACCTTGATTAAGTATTCCTTGGTCTGGAGTTGACGTAATTCCTACTGTAACTCAATTTATATATCTGTTACTATTAATCATTAAAGAACCCCATTACGAGTATCCTTGATCTAAAGCAAAAGCTTCTTTAACTATTTTCGTACTTACTTTTTTACTACTATTTCTTTAAATACTTCATAAATTTCTTTCCCCTAAAAGTGTTTTCTGTTCCTTTCGAATTGTATATTTTGTTCCTTTTGAAAAACTCATTGTAGAATTATCATCACTTATTTAAGACAAAATATATAATCTATAATTAGCTTTTTTATGTTTCAGGTGGACATGGGACGTCCGTAGGACTCATAAATAGTTTTGTTCATGTGGTCATGTACTCATACTATCTCTTAACAATAGCAATGCCACAACTAAAGAACAACCTGTGGTGGAAAAAATATGTTACACAGTTACAAATTGTAAGCATTACTGTATTATAAAAAATTTTTTTTTTTGAAGTTTAGAAACTAACTGTAGTCAAATGTCTGAATTTGGTATAAGAGTATCATTTTATCGGATTCTGTTTTTTAAGAAAATGTTCCTATATTATTTGGAATTGGTAATGAACCTACCCTTACCTTGTCTTTATCAAACATTCCTTAATCCTTACCTCTTAGTGTTCATCATGATAAATACATTGACTCAAATCTGTCAAAGGAGCGACAGTAACCATTTAGGATTAGATGATAGTAAATTAATTAGTAGTAAATTGCACTCTGTATTAGTAATGAGAAAAATCCCTTATTCTATTTTGAACTTCATTATGTATACATTATCTATCTATATAAAAAACTTTAACAAAATTTTACAAACCTGTCTTCTACCATTGATGAATTAATGTAATTCCCATAACTAACATTATACTATTTTCTCAGGTACAGTTCTTGATCTGCGTGGTACACGTAGGATCAATAGCATTCGTTTCAGATTGTGCCTATCCACGTTGGATCGCCCTATTCTATGTACCACAAAATCTATACATGCTCCTACTGTTCGTTGATTTTTACATCAAGACTTATATTAAGAAACCGAAAATTAACAAAGATAAGGAGAAAGTGGAAAATGCAACTCAGGACATTGGATTTGACTACAGAGAAGATAATGGAAAGATTCATCTTGTAAGAAAAAATCGTGATAACAATATCCAGCTAAAAAACGTAAATCGGTAAAAACATTGTTCCTTTTCCACTATATTTAGTATATAAGTGTAATATTTTGATGTTATCAATAATTATATTAAAACGAAATAAATAATATTATATTATAAAGTTTATATCATGCAAAGCTAGGGCGAAGCATTAGTTTTCTAATAACGTACAGTTACTTGATCTTACTCAATTCTTACAACCTCTTTGTAAAACGAAAATAAAACATTATATTTTTCATAAAAATAAATATTTTATGTATTGATAGCATTGTATTAGCCCGGTCTTGCTGAACTTTAAAATTTAGCTGTAAATTTACTTTAATGAACTGTCAGAGGCAATATGTCCTTTCAGCTCATAAATTGTGTCATATTTATGCTGGGCGTTAAGTTTTAAGCTCCAATTTAATAAATGATTATATTTATTAATTTGTGTTTTAATACGTGTTAGGTCCATTTGGTATAATTCCATAATTAAATAAGTATATTAAAGTAAGAAATTTAAAATTAACTTAAGGCTGTAAATTTCATAAAAGTGGCGTAAAAATGATTTAAGCGACATTCCCTCATATTATTTAAGAAACTAGGGCAACACTTTGGGCAAGGCTGGTCGGAAGACCAAATCGATCAAAAAGGAATAGCATGCTTAAAACTCATATTGATAAAGGAAGATAACATACATTGAAGAATGGGTATGTTTGTTTGTTATATTTGTTATGCGATGGTATTTCAGGAGTTGTAGAATTTGAACAGCAGATATACAACGTGCTTTTACCAACATCTGTTAGCTGCCTGTTCAATGAAGTCGCATCAGAAGCTTTTAATAAGAATTTTATACATCATTACAAACAAGAATCAATTGATTCTTTTAATGTTATTCTATACTGCAAAATCAGAAAAAATTTCAGCATTGTCTAAAGAAGACTTTTTTATGGACTATTTATTTATTTATATTTCTTCAACTTTGAATCAATACTAGTGAGTACTTGTGTACATCAAATGGGAACTACAGAAGGACCTATTTTGATAAAAGTCTTATTGCAACAAGCCCGTCTATAAAGACATATTCTACCTTAAAAATAAATCTATGAAAGTTCCAAACGCGTCCCGGTCTGAGTAGAACCACACAGAAACACTATTAAATATGGAAAGATAAATTTTATAATCCTTATTGAATCACGTAGTAAAGCCATGGCCGTTTTGCTGAATTCTTCAATATATATTTATTTAAAAAGTAAAAAAAATATTCCAAAGTCTTCTTCGTTCTCTTCTTTACTTTCTTCTCTTCTTTTACCAATCCCAGTCCAGTCTGCTTCCGGAACAAAGTTTAATATTTAAGAATGTTTTACAATAATTTGTTTAGATCTAATTTAAATTTCATTTATTTTAAGTATTGTATGTCTTCCAAAGTACCAAAAAGAATAAGGTTTGTATAATAATTCTAGTAATATTTGACTTTGACTACTTATTGCGTATGTCCTACTATATACTTATGTAACAACTAGGTAATATATTTCTTCTGTAATATAATTACTTAAACTTTTTACTGTTAAGTTGCAAGAAATTTTACAGAGTTTTATCTATGGTAATTTGGATTAAGTTTAAAATACGAATTATAATAAATTCCACTTGATGATAAATGTGTAAATTCAAAGTACCTTCGTCCCATAAAAATCTTATTTTAATATACTCTGTTCATCTTTTCGTAAAAATATAGTAAGAACGTTTTAATCGGTGAGTTCAAAAGTTTGATGCCAAACGTATATCCACGTAACATAAAATCAAAAGTCTCGATAGCCTAACGCTCCATATGATTTTGGGGTCTAATAACTTCACACATTCTTAACTTCTGGAACTACAACAAGGATTTACTAGTTTTAGGTCTTCTCAATTAAATTTTATTAGTACAAGTGGGACAAGTTGAAGTTGCGTGTTTGTATTTCACTCAGAGTCGGGTCGATAGTGCCGCAGTGCTTATCAACCGGCCAGAGCGCGCGGTTCCGTTACCGTTGACTCGGTAAGTTTGGTTTAGTCGATATCATTTGGTTTTACCGGATTTAACTTTTATCCACCATTGTTTTTATTGTGTAACTGCATCGGGTATGTTTTATTATTTTTTAATAAATTATTTTCTGGTAAGTATTATGTCATGGGATATATGTTACATAATGCTGTGAGGATATTTTCAAATTTATCCATTAACATTTAGTTATATCAGAATTCGAAAATATTTGAAAATAAAAAGTGATTCAATTTTCATAAAGGCTACTGAGGTTTATTTTTAACATTTTCGACACTTATTTGATAATGTTACGTAAACAATTGTGTTTTATAACTATACTTCTTCATGAAAATATAATAAAACTGATCATTATAATATCAAACAACTTGAAGTGCTAAGAGTCTTAAAATAAAATAATAATACGGCGTTAATAAAATATTAAACAAAAAAAAACTAAATAACTATAGGGTTTGAGATGTATCCGGTACCTTTTCTAAGTGTAGAATTTTGAAAGTTACTTTTTTTACAATTTTCAGTGTTCGTTTTATTAGAATAAATTTATTAAACATTATATATTAAACATTACTGCTAATTAAGATATCCATATAAGATAATGAATATGCAGGAATATAGTCACAAGCATCACAAAATTTAGAAAAAGATTTTGCAGATTAACTTAATACAAATATAAAGAAAATGTAATTATTTTAAACTAAATGTATATGTTATGTTATTTTTGTTAATTTAACATAAAACGTTTCTGCTGAACCTGATGTCAAAAATTTTAGGTTTGAGTTCTATGCTAGTTGTTGTTTTTATGACATATCTATATAAAATATATATTACTAAATAAGCATATATCAATTTTATGTAATATTATATTTATATGAAACAAAAAACATAAGAGTAGGATAAATATTTTGGATTCTATTCTGACCTATTTCTACAACGTTTTAAAATACTATAGGTATATAAATTTATTTATTAGTATTTATGAATAAAAGAAAATATCGACATTTCCACGAATAATGTAAATGGTATTACACAATTTCGTAACTATTCTTAAGTATTAATAATTGCTTGAATTCTCTTAAATAAGTAATAATTTGTCAACTGAATATCTTAAGATTATATTTATTTGTAAAAAGTATCTGATATATAGACTGGCCATTAACAGTAATCTAAATAAGAGTAATTAAAAATGTGTCAATTATTTTTTGCACAAAAAACAAACAGGCTAACGACAATTTTAAAACTATTGTTTTAATTATGTATCATGTACTTAGTAGGTAGATTATTTTTTTTTATTACTAAAGGAACAGATTTGACTACTACTAATTTATTAGTCAAATCAAACAACAAACATCCATCCAGTAATCTATTTAAATCAAGAAATAGTTTGTCATGACAACCTCTGAATAATTCAAAACTCAATAACGATTGATTGTAATATGGTAGACGATAATCTTGGTATTTCTATTTCATCAATAATAGTTATTTTTTCCTTCTTTTGTAAAATATGTAGCAATACAAAAATTTAAGAATTAAAATACGTTTATTTTTGAGAAGTGTATCCTAAATAAACGGAACTCTCATAGGATCACTTTGTTATGCGATTGTCCCTCCGTCCGTAAATCTGCATGGCTGAGTGTCCGTCTGACCCTCTGTCTGTCTTCCTGTCTATGAAGAACCGTAATTTTGGGAAAACTTGAAGATGTCGAGTAGGAAACAGCCGCTTGAAGCTATAAAAAATATTATTTCTGCTAAAATGTTGACACAAAACACATCAATTACCAATCACATCAAAATCAAAGTTTAGGGTTTAGATAGACGTATCCCCTTGTTTCCCAACTATAATATTTGAACAAAAGCATCGTTTTACAGAAAAAAATCATAGAAAAATCTGAAAACAATACATTTGTACAAATTCAATATAGGGAATCGAAACTTAAAATTGAAGCTACTAGTTCAATTGAATTATTATATGGATATATCGATAACTATTATTATTTACTTTTTAGATGTATATATTCTTATTTATGTTGAAAAATATTTAAAAAATACCGTTAACCCTTTATTAAGCTGAATTTCAGGAATAGCTCTGTGAGGATTAGATGTTTATTTAGGACATAAATTTTTATAGTATGCACAAGTTTCATATGATCGTATTATTACATAGTTAGATACTAACAAAATAAGCAATATCTGGTCTAAATACAAGTATATTTTAATACTATTAACAATTCTAAAGTAAGCTTGAGCTTGATCAATTTGCGATGTTAGAAGTTCGCAAGGTCGAGGTCGAACAAACTGAATGTATTGAATTTGAGCAAACTCGTCGCACTGCGTCATTTATGACATCTTTAATATTTTCTTTTGAAAAACTTGCCTACCTAAAGATAAAACTTAAAGATTTTCTATTTAATTTACTACTAGTACCAGTTAAATAATTAAACTACCATAGTAAATGAGGTGATGTCAAAAATGCACAGTATTCTATCTAAATTGTTAATTCAGCTAATAAAAATCTTATCTTAATTTAAATAGTTCCAAAAATGTACAGTTTAAACAAAACTTCATAGTCTGATTATAGTTGCATTAGTTGATTTTAAACTGACCTTAGCTGTACAATAAAATTAATTTACATGAAAGTATTAAAGATACTTAAAGGGTTCTTAAACTATTTAAAACTTATATTCTTTATTAAATATTTTATATTTACATCTACTCTAAGCTCCAAGATCATAGTTAAGTTAAACTTCATTTTTATCTCCTTATTTTACAGATAATAAATCTGGAAATTAGTTTAATTTTTTAAATACGAGTTAAATCTATGCTACTGTTGTTATTCTTCTAAAAACATAAGATCATTTACCCCTATATTAAATAGAGTAATTTAGAAGTATATTATTGTATTACTGCATCAGACGTTTTGCTGCAATTTTCTAAATTAAAATTAAATTGGTGTAAAGTATCCAGTGAAGCGCTATTGCAGACTGTTCTACCGCATCCTGCAATGCCGTATTTTCCAAATTCAATTTCAACTTAGTGATCAGTCATTTAAAAATGTTTGATATACTATATTTTAATTATCTAAAGAATACCTAAGCTTTTTCAAAGATAAATCAGTCAAGAGTTTAGTTTTTGTTAAATATATCTATAACCACGAAACAGAATAAAGCGAGATAATTAAATCTTAATATTTCTCTAACTTAAAATATAAATATATTTTAGGCACAAGAATTAAAAGACGTTCTATTAACAGAAAAAAATAAATTCACTACTCGCAAAAGAAGTTAAATTTCTACTTTATATAAAAGAAAGAGGTGTTTAAACATTAAATAAATTACTCTTGTCTCAAATATAATTGAGACACACATTTAAAGTCACGGTTATCCTTTTAGAGACACAAAGGCACAAAAGGAACACATGGTATATTTACTTAGAAAGGATTTAATATATTACAATTTCTGTAGTCTATTTAATTAAACAACTTGCTACAAAATGTACTTCACGCTTCTATAAAATTGTGTCAATAGATTTTGTATACAATGATTTTGAAATCAGAGATCTAAATACAATCACTGACCGGGAAACCTCACTGGAACCAAAGGTTGACCCTAAACGAGTCTCTTGACATACAATAACATTATTTTAATTTTTGTCATTCGATAAGCATCTCTATTTGTTTGTAATAAGAGTATTAGTAAGGGTCTGGTAAAGAACTCAGGATAAGGTTGTAATTTTATGCGTTTGTCATGGTGTGGAAATGGCCTCTCAATCATTTTAGATGCATTATAAATCATGAAGGCATTGGCAGTGAAATATCGTCGCCGTTATGGTCATTTTAACAGAACGCTTCTTTAGTGGCTACTTACAATCTAGTTAATGTTAAGGGTAACAGTCTTCTTATCAAGTTCATTGTACCTATGTAATCATTACTCTGTGAGGCTTTAAATCAAATCCTACGAAACATAATTATGTTCTTTACTGTGCCATAAACTCTTAAAATTTATGTTAGAAACAAAACATCCTGTGCATAATAACTAGATTCCTGAAATAGTTATAACTATCTCTAACAGCAAAACTATAGTGAAAGAAAAAGAAGTGTACTTTTAATAATACCAACATACAATTCCCTTAACTTACAATTTAGTTATTTATAAATAATTTCGCTCTATTAATAAATTGAATTGACTGACAGAACAAGTACCCACCCACATAAGATCGAGTTAAAGTAGTTATCAAAAGAGCACTTGTGTTAGTCAGAGAAAGAGAAGGACGCCTAAACTCCTGCATGCCTAATTGTTTATGAAAAATATAAAACATTCATAAGTAAAAAAAAACACATTTTCCGGGCAAAAATGTATGCAATGGTATCAATAATTTATTGTCTTTATTTGAGTTAAAGTTTATTTATTATTATTACCAAAAAAGCTATTAATTTGGCATATCTCATTTGTGAAGAGGTTTATCTGTCTGTCTATCTTGAGCTCATCCCGATTATTTAAGTCGGCACCTTGTATACGTCATGTTTTTGGAGACAAGCTTCTCCATTTATAATAATCTACATTCGTTACATGCCTTTCATCCCTCCGTATTATGTTACCACAACACATTTCACAGTGAACCACTATTTCTAAATTTTTTTATCATCAGGGCCACTTCCAAACTTTCCTTATTGAGCGAAGCGAACGAAGTGAGCGGAGCGTTTTACTGGAGACTTTTTACATTCTTTGTCACGAATTGGCTCGAAAACTACTTGACGGAAAATTATGAAACTTTGCAATCAAGAAGACACACATTAGGGAATGGTTTTTTAAAAAAAATTTTGAAAATTGTCCTCAAAAAAAAACTTTTTTTTTTAATATCTCGTCGAAAAACTGATATCCCATTGAAGTAAATTTGAAACGATGAGTCAATACACTGGGTTTGCTTCGCTCAATATGCAAACGGCACCCAAGATTTCGCGAGCGCAGCGAGTCGAAATTGAGGGTTTGTTGGCGCCCCTAGTATTCTAATTTCTTACTTTATATATTTTCGTCCAAACTTCCATCTCAATATTCGCATTTTAACAACATATACTCGTATATCCTTTCGTGCTTTTGTAACTCAGCATTTTCATCCCTACTACAATCAGTTATTTAAATTTTACCCCTCAGTTTAAAATTTACAGCCTGAAACGAAGGTTTTTTTATAAAAACTACACTATTACGTTTTACGTAACCTTTGTTGAAGGTAAATTGTGATTTATTAGTATAGTATCGTATATCTATGACGCAGTATACCACATAGCGTCGACCTTTCAAGCTACCTTAACCTTTATGATTCCCAGTAAAACAGTGGTAAGGGATTTCAATGCTCCCATTATCTGATTATAAATACCAACACCTTGTTTAAAAACACTTTCAATAATGAAAAAAATATTAAATGATAATTGAAAGCATTTTTTTAAACTTATACTTAAACTTTACTTAATTTCCTATTTCATACACAAAAAGATGTTATATTTTGATAATATTTTAACATTTTCTATACTTTTCCAATTATTCAAGTATTCCTTATCTTTGATACATTAATTATTATGTTATTTCTTTTAAAAATATGTATATAACTCATGTACATATAATGTTTAAAAGGCAGTAAGCTTATCGTACTTCCTAGTATCGACTAGACACAGCTATGTAGGTAATATCATTATTATGCAGTTCCTTTGCCAGAAGCCGTATAAATTGACCGACTTATTTTTTTAATAAAGTATGGGAAATGTTGTGGAAAAATAAATCAAGTCACACTCATAAATTATATCGTTGTTTAAAATTTTGTTAATATGATACATATGAATGAATGAATAAACTGATACTACGAATATACCACCTTTAATATAGAAACTCATTATATTTATTTGTCACTACTATGAAAAAAAAAACAAAGATATGACATGTGTTCTTTTAATTTTCAGATTGTGGACCAAAAATGAGTTATTTGGAAAAAATGGACCGGTATTTGGATTCATTAAAAGTGGGCAAAAGTAAGTGGTATAGATCACAATAGTTGCTATTTTACGCTTGGTATCAAAGTAACGATTTCTTCTATTAAAATCTTAATATTTCATTCAATCATTCTTTTATTTACCTCATATACCCACGACAGTACCGATTTAATATTGATAGTGCACTTGATTTGTCAAATTCAATCATTGACTATTAATCATTCCAATCATTGGCCGTTATATAAAATATTATATATTAATTAATTATATAATCGTTATATAAAATGTTATATACTAATACATTGTCTAAGTTAATGCATGACTACATTCCATCTGACATCTGAATATAATTATTGGTAAAGCACATTATCTTAGTAAGAGCCTATTCACTCTCGTCTTGAAGACACCTACATTGTACTCGTATGCCAATCTTGCAGGTGCAATGGTGGACTCCTGGTTCATGATGTCGAGTCCTATCCCGATCCTTAGCGTAGTGGTGCTGTACCTCATCTTCATCAGGATCGGACCTCGGATCATGAAAAACAGACCACCTCTCGGCATAAACAAGCTGATTAGTTACTACAACGCTGCGCAAGTCGTATTAGCCACTATGATTTGCATCAAGGTTGGTCGGATTAGGGGAATCCGCATTAATCCAAATCTACTTCAATCCAAGTGTATAAAATATAAATAATAAATATCACAAAATTTATTTGACGCATTGCGTTTTTTTTGCTGATGATTGGAATGTAATGTATCTGCTACAAATAGTTTTGCTCAGCGTGATTCTACAATTTATCCCTAAAGAAACAAACTTTCCGATTAATTTAAATGTTCTGTCTAATATTTCATTTTTAGGTATTTAAATTGAACCTCTTTAGAGATGGCATTCTCTATGCAGGGTGTCGATATCCGTCCAATACACAAAATCCAATGGTATAATTTATTTCTTTATACTATTTACTTATGTTTGGGTTTTTAGTAATCCTTTAAATAAATATTGTTTATTGTTTCTTTTATATTTCAGTTATTAGACTTGGGATGGTGGTATTTCTTTGCTAAGTTTACTGAGCTGCTGGATACTGTATTTTTTGTGCTTCGAAAGAAAGACAAGCAGGTATAAATAATTGTTTCTTACAGCTTGTATTATTGTATTATACCATTTATTAAAAACTTTGTAAACCAGGAATATTACCAAAAAAAATATATAAATACGAATACTAATATTATGCTACAATTTTGTTGGTTAATAGCAATAACAATCTTATAGTTGTGTCGCATAGATATATCATAGCCTCAAAAAATTATTTCTGACCTAAATCAGGACCTGCAACTCAGACAAATGATCGTTACTAAGCCAGATGGACGATAGTTATGTCCTTAAATTATTCCAATGCAAAATAAATAATGTAAATCAGAAAAATAATTAATTTAATTTTCAGCTTACCTTCCTTCACGTATATCACCATGTGATAATGGCGCTATATTCGTGGAGTTACCTTAAGTTTGCCGCTGGCGGAGAGGGCGCAATCTTGGCTCTTTTAAACTCCATCGTCCATGTGGTTATGTACTCCTATTACTTACTGTCAGGTTTGGGTCCGAGATTTCAGAAGTATTTGTGGTGGAAGAAATACGTGACTAAAATGCAACTCGTAAGTTTTGAAAAGTACTATATAAACTTATTAAAAAACATATGTAAACTACCTTAACGATAATTTTTTAATTATTTCAGTTTCAATTCGTTCTGATGCTGCTGTACTGCGCTTGGACACATAACTCTCCGCGGTGTCAATACGCTTCCGGCTTCACTTATTTCATTTTTATTAATGTGACTATATTTCTTATTCTATTCCTCAATTTTTATTCCAAGAGCTATAAAATTAAGATGAATACAAAAAGAGAAAGCGAAAAAGCGCAAAGTCTTCTTAATACTAAACCATGCCATATCAACGGGTTAAAAGATAAGCAGAAATCTGAAAATAAGGAAAATGGCGTCTGTCTAGATGCGAAAACTGATACAACAAATATTGACGATATTCCTTTTGAAGTTAACCAAGCATGTGGTGATTTTATAAAAGATGGCAAAGTATTTCTAACTAGACGCACTGCCAAAGTTGCGTTTGGACCAAACTACGATTTTGACAGCATAATAAAGAAATGATTCAGCAATCTCATACGCTTTAGATTGTTCCTTCGAGACTGATGTTTGTGATGTTGAAGATGGAAATTTTATAGTAGCTGATAATAAGCAATTACAATTTGTAAGGGTTAAAGCTACTTTGTAAGGATGGTCGTGAGAAGTTTTTGTTTTTCGGTGAAATCCGGTTTAAAATGTATATAAATAACTGTAAGTTAAGTTTTGAATTAGTGCCTATTTTATGATAGTAATTGGCGAGTGCTACTATCAAATTAATGGGGTTAAAAAATAACTTTTTAAATAAGGGTGTCGAATATGTACCTTGTTATAATTCTGGAATGAACTCTCTTAATTGAGATATTCATTTTTCGACATCATTAGATTTATTTGTAGATGCAGCATTTGTACTGATATGATGATATTGGCTTTTTTAATTGTCATGACGCAAGGTACGTCTCAATGTATTACTACGTGTGACTAGTATTAGTTAATGAAAGATTTAAATTCCTAAAAAATAAGGCAGACAGAACACAAAAGGTACCACTAATATTAACAATATGGAATTAAGTTATTACAAAAAATGTCTGCTTAGAGCATTTATTTTTTTAAATAATGGTAATGGTTGTTAAAAATATTTCATACACTTCAATAAATAATGTACACTACAGTATTTTAAAAGAATTATCGTTAAATTAACTTGAAATAAAAACGTAACAATAAGAAAATAGGCAAAGCAACTAAAAATCCGTCGTAAATACTTATTATTGATTAAATTGCTTTTATATAATATTTATGTAAAAATAGTTTAATATTCTAATATTTTATACAGAGAGGGAACTAATAACAAAAATAATAATGATTGCCATAAAGATATGTAAAATAAGATTTTATTTACACCAGCAAATAATAGTGAAGATATTAAATATTGTCCTTAAAAATAGATATCAAGACTAATAGTTTAACTCTTTATTATACTGGAAATAATTTTGTCGATTGCAAGTTGCTTATTCTTATGAAACACAGCATATCGTAGATAGAAATAAAATTAAGGTTAACTGCTTCAGTGAGAAAATACGCTTTACAAAATTATTTGATCAATTAATTGTATATATTGGTATGAAACCGCACAAATATTGTAAAATATTTTTTATTACAATATTATGTAATTTAAAAATCACCTTATATTTTCAATTCAGTTTCTGGTGATTGCTGACAGTCCAATGGTTGTAATTTCATTAAACCTGTTATAACTGGTAATAAGTCCATTCTGTAATTAAAGACCAGATGTATATTTTTTGCTTCATTCTTACAAAATACTGATTTTGGAAATCACTTAATTTTTAAATATTTAAGGTTTTAACTTATTCTTATAATTGAAAATTGGATTTAAAAAACTATTCGACCTGACATCAATCACCACAGAATAATCCATATATGATAAAAATCTTTTGTCCATGATTCAATTTTTATTGTATTTATTCCAACTATTTTAGTTTTAGAAAATTAAAGGGAACAGCTAAGAGAAGTTTAAATATAAACTAAAGGCCTGGCCCATGATATATTTCGAGTGAAAATAATCTGAATGCTTGTGTGGAAAACTTTTAGTACCTAAAAATACTCACTGTCAGGCTTCCAACACCACATTTTTTTGCTACCCAATCTTGGACAACCCAAGTTTCTTGAATCCCTATTGCAGACACCATCAGCAAATCATAAGTTTGATGGGAATGATCTCTCTTCTAAAAAGGGAATAATTAAGGGACTTAAACGAATCTTTCCTGTATGTTTACTTAGTTATATGTTTGACTTTTTTATATAATTTTATATGTTCTTCGTAAAGTTATAAAACTTCCTTCTTAACTTCATGCAATATTTGTAGTTTTATTAAAACTTTGCTTTTACCATTATAATATCTCATTAAGATATAATAGTTATGCTTCCAGATTCTTATTTAATAAGGTAATACGATAAAAAATTGGAATATTTTTTGGAATAACTTCTAGAATAATTTCCACCTCAGCAAAGCCTAGCTTAAGTTATTTTGCCTAAGACTTAAAACTATTGTTATATATGGTAGTTTACGTACTCTTAAGTGTCTTAAGTCGTAATTGGGAAATGTTTTGTTAAATTTATGTAATTTAGATAAAAATTCAGTGTTTATTTTACATTGAACGTAATAAACGATGAAAACTTAAATAGTCTTTAAAAATATACCTTAAGATATTTACCAATACTTATTTATACATGTGTATGAACTGATATTTTAGACATAACATTTTTATGTTATTAATATCAATAAGGGAAATTGATTTTAATTCCCAAAAAGATATTTAACATAAAAAACATAAACGAGTTCTGAAAAACGAAACAATAAAATATAAAATATTGAAATGATAAATAGGAAAAATCCGATCTCGTTATTGTACTTTTATGCATTATAATTTAGTTTTATATATTTTTCATGTATTCACAATTTACAAACAGCAGACAGTCCCGTGATATTTGATCATGATGGTTTATTGACATCCCTAATATATAACAAGTTAGAAATTAAAATGAGGTAAGGTAAGTAAGACCAGAAAAATAGTAACTGCTTCCAACGAGGTACGAGGAACACGGTTGTAATTTTCTTTTATTATTTTTCTTATCAATTATTTCAAATTTCTTATCAATTATTACTATTAAATTAATAAAAAGGATATTATACGGCGAATGAAATAGGTAGTTTAGTCCTAAATATTCATTCATTTGTTTATTCATGTATCACAATCAGTTATAAAAAATAATGAAAAAGATATACACATTGGACAAGGTCACATCTGTTAAAAGAATTCTTTTCAAAGCTACCCTTGTGTTTCGTTTAGAAGATTTTAGTGGACAGAGAAAGGTACATAGATATTTTGCAAATACATAATAAAATAGAATATATACATTTACATCTAAATAAATAATAAAATACGTATACTAACTACAAATTCATATATTTACATAATAAATGTGTTTTTGCTTCTGTCTTCGTTTAAATACCATGACGGAAGGGCTACATGTTTCAGGGTTGGTAATTACCTAAACCGAATTTATATATAATTAGGAAGAGTTTCTTACTTAGATGCCTGAAGCACACGTGTTGCTCTTCTTAAATAGCAATAGGTTATGGACCGATATCTCAATAATACATATTCGTCGTTTGAAAAATATTTCAAGTTTCAAGAAAATACTTAATGACAGACCTCATCAGGATTATAAAGTAAGCGGACCCGTGACCAGTACGCCGACCATCAAACATTTTTACTTGATATGAAATCGTTTTCTGTGGTTTCTAGTACTGAATGTCCAGGATTTATTTCATATTTATTTGATTTCTTTCTGCGTGTGTTTTTGCCCACTACTGTTTTGATCGTGTGGGTCTCGGTGCGGGAATATCTAGATAATAAGTAGTATATGTTACTCGATGATAATTTTCTTTAAGTATGGAAGAATTTTTTAAATGGGATCAATAGTTATTAAGCCTAAACAGTACCTAGAAACAAAAGTTATCTCTTTATATAATTAATACAGATAAAAAGACACTAACAGTATATTAGTTGAAAGCTCCGAAACGATCCGGTAAACAAAAAATATTATCGGCATATTTGCTATATTTTTTTAAAAGGCGCTGCTGATTGTAAGGGTCGCACTATGTATTTATTTATTTTATTCTTTATTGCACACCATACATATCATAAAAACAACAAACAATATAACAAAAAAACGAGGAAATGATGAAGAAACAAAAGGCGGTCTTATCGCCTAACGGTGATTTTTTCCAGACAACCAATGTTAATATTGTAATACATTTAAAACTCTATGGAGCAGTAGCTGGCGTAAATATACAAAATAATAACATAACACAAACACATAATACATAATAACTACACACTAATACGTAGAAATAATATGTATGTATCTAATGTATGTAGAATATTGTATTAAGTATAAAACCTACAAAGTAAAAACTCTTGACACATCCTTGTTTAAAATAGCTAATAATAAATTATTTAAAACAATATAGTATTCAATTAAGTACATATTTTATATTTACCTTTATATAAACAAATTTTAATGAAATAATAATTATGTTCGCTGCTATTTGACAAAATGTGTATTGCGGATTTCCATTCGAAATGTTAACATGGCCCGCCATTACTGATGTATACCACCACATCCATTGTGCAGGTCGTAGTACATCTACTTTTAAACAAAAAGTCTACTTCAAGACGTTATAGCAAGCAGGAAGTATATACAGCATAATACTACCTCCCTTAACCAATACTTGTGTTATGGTACATATATAAATATTAACTAAAACATTTATTTTGCAAAACCAAATCTTATGTCGATTCAATAAGATATAAATTACTGTGTGTTTATAATCTGCAGGAGCAAGTTCCGGTTGAACTTAGTTCCCGGTGGGACAAGACAGGTTGTTATTAACTTCATACAGGGGTACAATACCTTTCAAAAATATATCCTACGAATGTTTTAAACCTCATAAAACATTGAAGAATGTTAATATAAACTTAAAGTCAATACTTAATTTTACAAAATGATGATGATGATAGTGTTATTAAACTTTTTTTTAACCACTTCAGGAAAACAAAATCATAATTTTGTAGTAATTCTGTGGTGCTGTTAATTTTGTTATACAGATGCGTCACATTTTAAGATCGGGAGGATAAAAAATGTGTATTTAATATGATAAAATAGGTTTCCTTTTAATTTCTTCTAATACATTGTCATAAACTGTTAAAAAAATAATAATCACTAACTTAGATCTTGAAATATAAAAATGTATTGGTAGTAGTTTTACTAAACATATGTACGTAATATTCAGCTGTATTAATTGGAATGCCTATATGATAATATTACTGTTAATCAACATTTGGTCAGAAATAAGATAGTGTTATTAATTACACGATAAGAATAAGTTAATTATTTAATTAGAAATAATATTTGTCACAATTGTTTAGTAATCGTATCGATCTAATCATTTAGATCTCTTACCCCTGACTAGTTCATGTCAGTTCAATCAACCCTATATACTGAGGTGTGTAGTTAGTCTAGTGTAGTCTCAGACTTTGTCTAGCCGTACGCATAAAGGTAAGAATTTTTACTGCTTGTTTATTTAATCAAATATTAATTATATTTGGTTGTTTGTTTCCTTATAATTGTTTTATATAGTAAAGTTTTCTTTAATCTGGATAAACATTTTAGTTTTATTTGCATTTTTTGAATTTTAGAGGCTTTTATTTTTGTAAATTAATGAATATTTTGTATTTTCTTAATAATATGGAAACCCTTAAAAGGTACACTTTTAAATTATATTTCTCAAACAATATAAATTTTTCTAATAATAAATATTTTTTTATTTCAGATGTACTGCTACATTTGTGTAACATATTTAATTATCATAGCGACTGCACATCCACCCAAAGATCGAGAAGTTTCTAAAATTGTTGAGAAGCGATCAATTTTCCATGACGTAATAGAATCACTTAAAATACGAAACCAGTTGCCTGAGGACACAAATGATAACAAAGATAATAATTTAAGACAGAATTATGGATTAGAAAATGAACCACTACATCTTCCTAGCGACTTTGAGTTTTTGCCTCGAAGAAATGATCGTATAGAAATGCCAACACTCAAATATCGTTTCCCAAAAAGTTTGAAAATAAATGATAGCTTCGATGGCGCAGAGAAACCCAAAAAAGAAATAGTATTATATGTGAATACACCCAACGATAATGAACTGCAAACTACCACAGTGAAACCCAAACCACAAAAACGACCTAGACCACGGCCACCTGTAAATAATATTAAAACCCCAAATAAAAATGATTCAAACGAAGAAACGGAAATGGTAAACAGACCGTTTATGAATTCGATGGCAGGACAGAGTCAAATTGGCAATAGGGAGTCGCAAACTGTTGTAAAACCGACAGTTATCGTTAATTTCAGAGGCTCAGTGTCCAATAGGGAAAGTGATGTCGTAATGGAGAGAAGAAGATTAGAAAACGAGACGTTGATACCCCAAAATGTATTTAATATAAAGCAAGAAATAAAATTAGAAACAAGTGATCTTGGTTTGGGAAGGACAGGAAGTATCAAAAAGACGCCTGCAAAAGTAAAGACAGATGTACATATTGCAACAGACGATAGAAGAACGAACATTGAAGAAGACATGATGATGTGTGAAACATCTTCGAGTAAAGAAAAAGATAAACGCAAAAACCGTAAATACGATATTTTGCAAATAATGCTGGCAATTAACTAAAACACTAATAATGTTTAAAAAGATATTATTGTTATGGTACAATAGAAACTTAATGTTTTAGATTTAGATCTCTAATTAATTAAATAAGGAAATTGATTAAAATAGAAATAAAATCTTTTGCGGCATATTCCCAATTTCATTATCCATAAAATTTTTACAAACCTATAGTATTGTATATCCTGTTACTTTCCATCATAATCTTTATTACATCTCTAATTGAGAATCATTTTCAAACAGATAGCCACCATGAGTTAATTTCGAAAGTGGTTTTGTGTCCCTATCTGGGAAGTAGCCTTTCCTTTTTCGTTTAATGAGTCAATCCCGTTACACAAGTTTGCTTCAAAACGTTTATTTTGTATCTAATAAGTTTTATCGTTTCTATCTTTCCATCTTAGGAAGTCCTTGCTTTTCAAATATTTAAATATATTCTTTATGAATCCACTTAGGCAGTTTTAGCTTTGTTATAAAATTTATTTTTGTTTTGGTCGGAAGTCATTGACTTTTGTACTGAATTTTATTATAATCAACAATTACTAGGTCTTCTGTGCAACTCTTATCAAAGTAAAAATCTAATTTATAAATAATACTTATCATGGGTTATACTCTAAAACTGTATAACAAAATTTGAAGTTTAGGTTAAGGAATCGATTTATCGTACTTACCTGAAAATCACAGCTTATTATATTTATTTATTTTCAATCAAATAATGAATAAATTAATTGACATCTCTGGTATAAATAATAATTTGTAGAAATATAGATATTTTATAGTGATATATAACACTAAATGACTCATAATTAAAAAGATACAATGCCATATTTTTTTATTATGACTCATTTCTACTTAAAATCGTTTGTGAACATTTTAACCACTCGTATAGTATCGTTCTAATAGTTTTGATATTTTTACAACATACATTTAAAAGAAAATTAAATAGCCTCTGAATATAAGGCTTATCTAACCCTCAATTATCCAAATACTTAATATACCAAAATTTTTAATCATTGTAATTGATAATGTATAAATCTTTATTTATTATATCTGAATATAAATAATAAAATTAAATACGTATAGAAACAACCTTTATAATAGATCAGGCAATATCGCTTACAAACAGTATTGATAATAATAATAATACATATGGAAAAAGTTAGCGAGTACAATTTTATTCATATTTAATATTTTACATTAATATTATAATATTCAATAACACAGTGAAGTCTGCGTCTTGAATTGTATACAAACCTGTGTGCGCTCTACAAGTTTTACTTCTTTTAACATTTTTATTGCACCTATCAAAGTAGGAATTATTACATGAGTGATTAATTAGGATTATATGAAAATATCAATAATTTATGCATGATTCGGTTCAATGGACCTTTATTTAAAATTTATTCGGTTCGTCTTAATTAAAAAGCTTTTTTTTTGTCAATCAATCCAATTTGCTATAAGGATTTCAAGTTTATTTTCGCTATAAATATATATTATATACTTATATGATACATATTAGAATCCATAAGAACGATAGGTATAGTCTTTTTACAATTTTTATTCGTTATTTTTATTATATAGAACCTCTCAATATTTATTTTAATTAATTAAGATGTATAAAATACAATAAACCATTGAACTTTTCAATTACAGTTTTGATATTATTCCTTTTTAATAATAGTTAATTAGATGTAGACGAGAAAAACATAATGTTTTTCAGTACTCACTAATATAATAAGATAAGCTGAATTTTATCGCAAGTCATGTCAACTTTCACATTTGGCATTTCTTCACTACTACAAAAACTCGCTAGTGTTTTAAATTTATAAAAATGGATTTTTAGTCATTTTAAATTTTCGGGCTTTAAAATTTCTTGCTTCTAATAAATATGTAATCTATCTATTGACTTACCTTCTACTACTTACTTACCTTCTCTGTTTGCAATGAATTTTGTAATTCATTTTAGTTGAACTTAACTTATAGAAGTTCTTTTTTATATGAGTGTGTGCACGATATAATTTCGTGTCTTTAAAAAAACAATTGTCAAGTTTTAAGAGTCTTAGAGTTTTACAACGGTCCCAATAAAGTAAGCTTCTAGTTTTGATCGACCATCCTTGGTAGGGTATAGCCAGAGGCTTAAGCAAAAAGCTCACAGGTTCTCGGTCTGTCAATTTTAAGAGCGGGCAGAGAGCGGACGTGTGTTAGTACTTTGAAAATGATGCCGAAATATTTATTTGGATTAGCGGTGAGTGAAGCCTTTGTTACATTATTATATAATACAAATATTTAGAAATTTGACACCCTTGTAAAATTATTAAAACTTATCCAAATTATTTGTTGATGAGATATTTGTTATTGTTTATTTTGCGACTAAAATACCACGGTTATAATTAAACGTTTATAAAACGTATTTAAGTTAACTATCGGTTAAATATCTGCTTGAACGGTAATAATAAAGAGCCTACTTTCTGGAAATTTCCTGTTTCGAAAATTAAAAATAAATGTCAATATAGCTCTTATAAACTTTTGTATTTTTTGTTTTAATGTAATGTAAATAATAGGTTAATTAGATAATAACTTTAAATAATATATTTATCAAATTAAATTTAATATTATGATTTCTCTAGTATAACTCCTGATTAATAAATAATTAAAAAGAACAAAAAATCAAAATACTTTAAACACAACATAAAAATAACTAAAATATTGATTTTAAATGTCACTTTTTAAAAATATAAATATACAATTGATATTTAATTCCCACACAAAATTTGTATTCGCAGTACATATATGGACCTAATAAATTATTAGCGCTCCGTTTCTAGACTACATATAGTAAGACGACATTTGAATACTTGGAACAATACAAAGATCACACAAAAACTTTTTTATAAAATCTAAACTAAACATTATAAAAACAAACTGTTCGTGTCTCTATAATGCCGTCATGGCTGATAGTATAATAAGATACATTTTTCAAGTGCTCCAACCAAACTTAACCCCATATTCTTTTGTTTTCCTGACATCTCATCATCAACAATTCACATTTACCAATATATTAGTGAGAATTATGTACAATGACAAAATAATATTTATACTACCTTAGTAGTATTTAGTAGTATTTATTTAGTAGTATTTGTCGTCACAATCTGAACGTAGGGGACAGAACATTTATTAATAATATTCAACAAAAACAACTTTCTAATTGAAATAAAATTATAAATAGTTAGAAACTAAACTTGACCTTTAAAATTAAAATAACTTAAATTCGCTTCCTTTTTTACATTAAGAAATACCAAGAATCATATGCTTTATATCATTAAGGTCTGGGATAAATATAATACTTTCTACTAACCTAATTCGTGAGACCAGTGCCTACAGCAGTACAGCAGCAACAGGTAAATTGTTACTTACTGTGTTAAAAGGAGGGTAATGAGTTTGTTGTTAAACATATCTACAATTAGGCTTTACTACCTACATAGTTGTGCATACTTTGATATTAAAAAAAAATAATAACTTTTTTTTTTACATACTCTTTCTGTTACTTCTAAATTCAATAGTAGGTAATTGGTTTATCGCGAAAAAAAGTGTTACGTCGCATATATTTCTAAAACTGTACTAAATATTGAGGCATGAAGTCGTCAGTTCAACAATCCGTGTATTGAATATTAATAGGTATATATTGTTGTAAGGAATTGTATTTTTTCGACATTAAAATTATTTTTTAAGCGTTTAAAAAAATTTTTTTTTCTTTCTTACATTATTTCAGGAATGACTTACGATTTAAACGAAACGGTATTTTTATTGTAAAAAAACATTGCTACATTTATTTCAATTTCTCTAAAAGCATTCAATCTTTTAGAAAATGTTGTGTATTCTTATTTGTAAAATATCAGAGCAAGATCATAAAATTCAAAAGTGTTAATTGCGTATATCATATAATTCAAGACATTAATATTACTAATTAGAATCAATAAATATAAACATTTAATATTATATTATTTCAGAATAAGCATTTTAAAACATATCTATAAAAGAGACATAACAAGACCAGCATATAATATATTGTACAAAAAGAACTTTTTTTATTTTTATTTTTGACAATTTAATTTTCAACAAACAATTATATTATATAAATAATTATAATTTGCCGATTTTCCAGCAAGCTAGCAAACAATTTTTCTGTTGTCCATAAATAAGGTTATAAAAAGACTCAGAGTTATTTATTATCAAGTTATAAAAAAAATACTAATGGATTTTAATAGCATAAAATGTTTCTTTATCCTGATAAATCCGACCAAAAACACAACACTTTAGTCTTAAAGTCACTTTAAAAGAATTTCTTTGCACAAAAGATTTTATTTTTGTTTTCGTTCCGAAGTCAACGCACTCCATTTTACCTGTTCCTAATGAAATTGTAAACTTATCAAGCGTTTGGTATTTACTTGAATTATTTCATATTCTGTTTTCAAGGTTACAATCGATACAGCATTTTTGATAAATCGATATACATTTAGTAGTTTCGTAAAGGTTTTTCATTTAACCTCTTCATGAATTCCTATCACGTTCCTTTTCTACGTTTTTATTACTTACGTAAATCTTAAATAAATGTTCAATTAAATTAAATAAAATTACGTAAATCTTAAATAAATGTTAAATGTTAAATCTATATATTGTATACCTATTCTACTACCAATATTAAATAAATCCTAAAAAGATGCGATTACTCATGAAATGATTATTGGATTTATCGAGCGATGTCTTAATGATTTGCATGGAAATTATTCAGTCCGAAATCAATTTTAGGGTAATAAAAATTTATTATAAGAACGAACAATCAAAATGTTCGGTAAGTAAATATAAAAAGTTTAAAAATGTAGGCTACAATATATTTGTACAGACGCAAGCAACCTTTAAACTATAAATTTTAGTGTCAATATGATATTTTCTATTTATTATAACCTTAAAATGTAAATGTAGTATAATGTATATTATACTACATTTACATTAATCATTTATCAATTACAATTAACGAACTAATAATATTATAAATTAAGAGCTAAACAATCTCAAATGCTCTTAGTCATGTTTCTTAAGTGAGTTATTTTTCTGAGCATGACTTTAACTTTGATGACTGAATGACTTTAAGATCAAGCACCTGTATAACAATCAGTTACACTATCACGACTTCACTAAAACAGATTTAATATATGTCAAGGTAGAAATTATTTGTTATACCAACATTATCTGTCAAATATACAATAACCAAGTAATAACCCTCATTAAACCAATACCTATCCACACATTATAAATATTATTATAATTGTGTACGTTTGCTATATTTACATAAACAAATATTGGAACAAACCACCGAAATTAATATGGAAGAAACTAATCAACTTAAATTACGAAAAACAAATGCCACAAAGGTTTTATACTATATACTTAAATAGATAAAAATAAAGAAAAGAAGTCGCCAACATTAACTAGTGTTATTACAGACAAATCACATTAAGAAGGCAATACTTTACTTTAATTGCCAACGGTATCAACAATTATTAAGGAATTACTTTAACACACTCGTTAAAGTGATTCTGACATCTCCATCTCGTGGAGATAATCGTATAATCACAAGTACAGTTATTTTTAATAACAAGTCATGACCTGGACTGTTACTTTGCTGAATCTTTTTTAGTATATTAGTTTATTTTTACATCGATCTCGTATCATGTGTGTGATATATACATAGTTTTCTTGCAATTAACATAAGGAAAAGTTATCTAAATTTAAATGAGAAATAAATGAAATAACTTTTATTTATTTTTAGGTTGTTTGTTTGTCTACATGTTTGTTTGATGTTTTTTTAAGATTACAATAAGATAAGATATACCTATAATAATTATCCATTTAAGCATAGGTTATCAATAATTACTTAGATAAACACGAAACCAAACAAAATATCTTTTTTTTTGGCGATGTAAATAAATATCTATAGCATCCATAACAAGAAATCTTCGTTACATTTTCTTCGTTTCCTCCTTAACAAATTCGTAATATAAAATATACACTTTAAAAATATAAATCTTTATGTTAAAGGACATAAAAATTTATATTTTTTAAGAAGTACGTCAATTAAAACATGAATATAAAATATGTCCACTGCTACTAACTATTAAAACTGGATTTATAAATGCAAAAAACAATTAACGTATAATAAAAATATTATTCATATTACACTTAATTAAATTCACTAATTACGTCGTATAAAGACGATTCTTCTCATATTAAATGAGAGTAATGCACGTTACAATAGTTTAGTGGATAGTGCAACCCGGACCCCATTTCTAAAGTCTATCGACTGGTCGTGTTGATGATATTTCATATTTTATCTTTGGAACTATAACAATAACACGATAAACATGTTAAAAGATAATTCAAAGTAGCTATTCAGCGTTATAGTTATTACAGATGCTATTCGATGGACCGGGTCGTTAAAGTGATCGTTATATTTTATCGTCAATAATAAGATGTAAAATATGCAGCACAAGCGACTGACAAAAAAAATATAAGTAAAAAATACTCGTAGCTCGCTTTAATTTCTTCCGAGTATAGCATAGTTTTTATCTAGCATTTAAAAATTCTTGCAATCTCAAGAAACTACTGACATTTCAAATCTGTGCATAATTAAGGGCGTCTAGTATAAAGATGCAAGCTTCATTATAATTATTTAAAACGAAACAATAAACGTAAAGTTACAAGAAAATATTAATTAAAATATCAGAAGTTGTAATTAAATCTCATTTAAATAATTGGTTGTAATTCTTTAGAATACACACAAATTTGCAATTTTTTATATGTGAAGTACCTTCGCTAGGAAGCAAAACTATTTTTAAATCAGTCCTTGACATATAAAACAGTCACAATAAACTACATACATTACTGACACGACCAATTGAATTGGTTCCGCAATCTGCAGTAAGTATTTAGAAAAATAGAGTATTTTCTCTTTCGTAATTAGAATCTAGATAAAAAAGTTTGTGCAGCCCGTGGGGTTAAAAAATATATAGGAAAACCTGTTCTTTATTCCATCTGTAATTATTAGTTGAATTTATTTCTTTGTTATAACAAGCAGAAAAAGTATCTCGTAACTAGTTTCATTCCATAGATTTCTTGATAAGAAAGTTTTAACCTATAAAAGTCGTAAAAATATACATAAAACGAGTAGCCTACACTCACTCACGGGATGAAAACATAAAATTGTTACCAGATTTGAAATTCATACGTAGTTTTGGCAATTTTTTTGTAAATAGTTACTTAATGTACGATTCGACCGATCAAGGTTACATACTAATACAAAGAGGATAGACTACAGTCATATTCATTAATTAACATTATAGTTCCAGAACAGGAACTGAATTCACGATTATATTTAATTTAAAACATACACCGTTATTACTTTATAAGTAAGTATTGATGGGCTTTGTTCATATTTGATACAGTAACGGTAGTTGGCCATAAAAAACGGCCCACTCGCCACTAACTCTTATATTTACTTTTTAGTCTGTGCTACTTACTGTGACACGGTCAGCGCGTTGGAACTAGCAATAACAGATATTTGTTATTGTGTTTCACGACGCATATATATCAATTTAATTTTGTAAAAACATTAAAATCCTTAAATATAATGCAATTTTTTTATGAACAATGGACATAAAAACATGCATTATACCACTATCATTAAAACTATCAACACTGTTTAAAAGAAAACTGTCCCGTTTAAATATAAAAAAATATACGAAAGATAATTTTAAGCTCTGATATTGTATATACATATATGCATAAACTAAATGTTTTATTTATTTTGTTTCGATCTACATGTTTTTTGTAAATAAAGAATTAAAAGTTGATACACACACTACTCATTAGACTACTTAAAAATAATTTACTTAATTTGCTTTTGATTTTACCATTCCAGGTGGTGTTGGCGTTTTGTCTTCTTAGAGTAGCGTCGCGACCGTCTGCTAATGAGTAAGTCAATATCTAAGTCAGTCAAATACTTCTGGTGTAGCCTGTTAAATATATTTTTTAAATATTTTTTATATAAATCCTTCAAGGCTAGATGCTTGAACTGAAATTAGGCTTCCAATGTGTATATTATCCAGCTTAAGCCTATGATATTATAATAAAAAAATATATATCTCACAAATGTCCCGGTCTCATAATGGGTCTGCTTATAATTCTAACCGGATCTGGCGATTTTTCTTGATTTTTTTTCTAAACGGTGCCGACCTGACCTTCAAAACCTGATGAAGGCAACACAATAATTCAGTTTATACTTTCTAACATTAATATAATTAACATATGTAAATGCCAATAAATCGGACCGTACGTCAGACGACAGTCACTTATTGGATAACCATCCTAGGAGACCGCTACGTAGTCAGCGTAATCTATTTGGATAAAGCTTATCTAGTGACCTTAAATTTGTTAAAAGTTACGGTTACTTTTTTTGAATTATTTAGATTAGATTTCGATTGGGTTTATATAAATAATAATTATAATATGAATAATTAAATTCAACACAATAAACACTCTGTAAAAATATTTATGATGCAAATCTAATCCGTTTGTATTTAATTTAAAATAAAGCACATCTGTATTATACAAAACGCACTTTAAAATCGTAAGCAAATAATTAACACAATTATTTTTCAAGTGTGACGTTACTTACAACTTATCAGGGTTCGGGGTAAAGGTATGCTATTTAATTTTTTTTTCCACTGCTTTTACTATTTTCATGCTAACACGCTTTGTACATAAAATAAACTTTTGGGCACTTTTATAATATGCATAACAATTTCAGGTCGCCAAATCTCTCTGAAGATGAATTTGCTACAAAAATGGCCAAAGGTATTTCAGACAGAGTTGATGGGCCAGTTTATTATCAAGCAGATACAGAAACAAATGTGAACGATGATAGTACTGTAGGTATAGTAGAAAAAATTAAAGCCATCAATAGCGGATTGAGCAGGCCCAAGAAAGAGCAAGTAAACTACAATTTACCTTACAATGAAAAAAGTCAGGGTATCGATAATGAGTTACTTGAGAAAATTAAACATATAATAGCTTCTGGAAAGCTTCATTCAAAGTCATTTGATAATTATCAAGCAGAGACCTTTTTAAATGAAGATTTTCAAAATTCTTACTCTAGAGCCCTAAAAATGAGCCCGGATATTTTTGGAGCAAATGATATCCAAATTATGCCATTTCCTTATGTTATGAATGTGCCTGTTATCGTGACACCAAGTACCGAAATGCTGAGCAGATTACCAACAAATAATAATTTTAAGACTATGATGTCAAATGAAGCTTATCAAACAAGACAATCACTGCCTTCATTTCCCGGGCTTCCGTTTTTTCAAAATCTTCAATTTGATTGGCCTTTTACACAAAATTTATTTCCAGTTCTAATAAAAAATCCGTTTCTTGGTGGATGGAATAATTTCATTGAATACGGGCAGAGTGCTGATGTGTGTAGTAGAAAACAAAAATCGAAAAATTATATTAATTATTTAAATAAAAAAGAAGAAGATGTTGATGAGGTCAATGAAAATACTAATGTTGATATTGCTTCAGATATCAGAACTAATGCGCGAGAATCACGTTCACTTAAAAAGCGAACCATTTCTAATACAGCACCAGAACAAAAAATAGATAGCAATAAATCAAGTAGAAAAGTTTATGTTGCCAGTAAACGTCCAACAAGAAAAACTACAAGAAAACCAACTTACGTTGAAGAAATAGACGATTCCAAAAATGATGTTTCTGATGGAGATTTACGTTTTCCGTTTGGTGATTTTAATTTGTTCAAGGATAAAAAACCGGGCGACCCTACTCCTGGTTTTTTTATTAACAGATTAAGAGTCCGGAAAGGAGGAGTGGCTATAGCCGGTCCAGGAGGCGTCGCGACAGCTGGTAGAGGTGGAACAGCCATTGTAGGTCCAGGTGGTCTAGCTTACACACAACCTGGAGGATTAGCAATTGCTGGACCAGAAGCAAAAGTTGTAGCACTTCCTGAAGGCACTGATATTAATTCTGTTTTATCTAATCTCCAAGACAACGATAGTTCAAAATCTCCAGCTTTGCAGCCAATAAGAGAAGGAAAATTAGTAGCCACTGGTCCAGTTATTTATTATCATCCCACAGAACAGCCACCCCTACCTTGATCATAGTATTATTATAATAGTTTATTAATACGTTATGTTTTTTGCCTGTTAGATTTTACGAGGGTTTAAAGAAGAGTATCCAGCAAAAGCAACTTGAAAATGGTCTTGATGTTTACAATTACGACGGAAAAAACTTTGTTAAAAACCCGTTGCAAAATGCAACATTTTTAATATACGTAAGCCCTAGAGCATTTGCTATTAGTGGAGACAATGGTATCGCTTTATCAAATCCCGTATCAAAAGTGTTTATACGTCCCGGAGCAATTGGCACCATAGTCCATGACCCGCAAGCTACTGCAATCGTCGGGCCTGGAGGAGTAGCTCACGCTGAATCAGAACTTAATATTTATGAATTTACTAGTTATTAGTAATATATTAGTTACTAGTATTTTTTATTTTAACAAATTACTTTGAAGATGAATTAATTGTTGTCTTATGTTATCTTATATTATCAAAACGAAAAATAATTTCGAACATAGGCACTTGAAAATATTTTTCGATAAAAATGATAAGATAGTCCAAATAATAACCGTTCGTATTTAAGATATGTAAAATTACGTTCATTCAAAATTAAAAATATATGTATAAAAACGTATTTAAACTGTGTTTTTATTTATACTTCTTCAGATAAATAAATAAGCAAGTTGTGCCAAAACTATAAATATATAGGTTGTATATTTAATAATATTTTAATTGACGTAAATTAAATTTAATCTTAATAACAACAATAGTGGTTTCGCATTGTAGGTTACGCTCCGCACATTTTTATATTTGAAAGAGACTTTGCATCTTGATAGATATATTTATATTTTATACTTTAATTTAATAAAAAAAAAATCTGTGCTTTTGTAATATTTTACATAGAAATAAGCTATCAAAATCTTAAGTTCAATGTTCTTTGCTTCCATTTATGACTATGAACAATCAGTCAGTCAAACAGGTGATATACATTTATTGATATTTATGTAATTTTACTTAATAAAAAACCAACAATCATTAATACAATATTAATTTCCAGTGACGCGACACAATATATACCATTCTATGGAGGAGCAAAAGGTCAATATTTGGAAGTTAAAAAAGACACCAAAGGTGCTGTGTTGAGCGAAAAAGTAGTCGCCGAAGAGAGCATCAGCAGCGAAAACATAGCCAAGAACAACGATGAGAGTCTTTTATCAAAAGTGTTAGCCGCTAATTTAAGAAACGTCAGAACTCTATCAAATAATCTTTTAAAGTTACATAATCTGGGGAGGAAAACTGGAGCTTTAGGATCTCAAGAAAAGACTAAATTTAAAACTGAATTATTTGCTCTTGGCGAGGCAGCTTCAAACACAATTAAATTAATTGACGAAATAGCAGATGATATTGATGGTCTATTTAAAAGAAATACAACTCTCTTAAGGAAATATCAAGATGACTACGACGACGATGTAAGAAAAGTTTTTTAATCGTTCTTCTTTAATATTTTGACTAACATTAATATCCAATATTTAACATCATTATCCAATATTTTTAATCATAGAAACTCTCCGATTTTTATTTAAAATTAGATAACCATTTATAAATGTCGTATTTATTTTTCTTTCTTAGGTTGGCGAGGAAGGAATAGGTATCGACAACCCAGATAATTCTGAAGGAGGTAGCAATCTCGGTGAAACTTTAATTGCTGAAGCTAAACCAGTTGGTGAGGACTTTCATAACTTTATAGGACGTTTTTTGTATTCTTTCTATATGTTAGGCCCGAAGACCGAAAACGCTCAGTGGACGGAAAAAACGACCACATCGCGTTCTGGCTGCCTTCAAATGCACAGAACGCGTTCTGGCTACTTTTAAACGCTCGCAACGCGTTTTGGTAATTGTCGAACGGCCAGAACGCGTTTTGTCATTTGTCAAGCGCTCAGAACGCATTCTTGATATTTTACTCGTGTTACTTATCACTCTCTACCTGCGTTCAATAAAATTCAATTTTGTACCAATGAAACAAATGAATTTTTATTGATATTCAACAAGTCTTAAATTTATTATCTGTTCACTTTTACACTTTTATTGCTCATAAAATTTGAATGAATGAAATAATATAGGAAAAATTATTGCTCGACCGTCTTTTTAGTTAGTATAAATCAATTTATTGCTCAGTATTTTTCAACTTTCGATTACATAAGTCAGTACATTACTTATTTTTACAAGAACTGCTTGAATGACATTTCGAATTACATTTTACATTCAAATTTCGACATTTGCATTTCTTATCAGTACAGAATCGTTTGCAATTACAAAAAACAAAGCCTTGTTTGCTTCCCGAAGATAAAGCCGAAGCTGATCGTAAGGAAATAGTTTTTTCTGCAGATACCTCAGTTTGGTCAACGAAATTACTGTCGGCGATTGTAAATTCATTGCGAGCATATAGACGTTCGAGAGTACCATTTTTCGTACCAAGTTTGTAAAGACCGGAAGATTCGACCTGAGTGACAACTGCTAGCACGTTTCTGGGAGCTAATCGTCCGCGATCAACATCGGGGACTCTTACTACGACACTAGTTCCGATTTCAGCTGGGGGAAATTTCGAATTGGACAATGCTAACATTTTATCCGCTTGTTTTCGCAAATTCTTTTTCGCATTGCCTTGTCCATTTTGAATAGAACTTTTTCTAACACAAATGTTGCAAATAACTGCTTTTCCGAACCCTTCACTTGTTGTCTTCCCACAAATCGCATGGACAAAGTTGTGACATTCCGAACATTTGTGCGCTCTTGAAGATTCTTTCTCGCAGATTATACAGTTCACTTTATTTGAGTCTTCGACGTTTTCCTTGTCCTCACTGCAATCCTCAATGTCGTCTAATGGCTGAAGTTCTACAATGATAATAATAATAATAATAATAATAATAATACTAATAAGAATAATAACAATCATCATTTTCGTTATAAAAATAAAGATGTACCATTGTCCTGATCTATATTTTTCAACAGTTCTTCGAGCTCTTCTTCAGTTTCTTCTTCAGTCTCGCTTATCTTCATGATATCGAAACGTTTAAGCCGTCTATAGTCTTTCGAAGTCAAAGACTCCTGATTTTTGCGCGCCATTTGGGCATGTTGAACTTCTTTTAAAAGTGATTTGTACTTTTCCTGAGATAGCAATATTGATCTATCGTCACAATTTTCAATAATTGTTTTTACTTTCTCCTCGAAAATTTCTTTCGCTGATTTATCAGACATTTTAACGGAAGGGTAACGTTTAAAACGACTTTGATAAGTTGCTTAGTCAACGACTAAATGATCTTGTCACTTTACTGACAAAAACTGTACTGATTTTTCATTAACTCAAGATTGTTGTTATATACCCAAAGGACTACCCTTTCCCCCCTCCCTCTTCTAGGTTTTATAACATGCAATTCTATGGAAATATTCTCGAAACGTTAATCCCTAGACAAAAGTGTCATATTGATAGTAAATGGAGAAAAAGTTCAAAATCTGTACTTTAAAATCATTTAATTTATAATCATTTAATTTATAATCGTATATAGTCATCGGTACGTGCATTGTTCTAAATTCACCGAAAATACCATAAAAAATACAAAGAATCAATAAAGTTCTCAATGAATGAATCCTTATTGGCAGGTGCGTCAAGCCAGCGAGCGACCAATAAAATTTATTACTGCAGTCAGTAACAAAAGGCCTATTGTTAAGCATATGTTGACAGAATCTCACATCAGAAAATGTTAATAAAACTTTTCTTTTTAAATTTATTCATTCACATTTTATGAGCTTTACAATAAAAGTGTAAAAGTGGCAAGAATTTCTTCCGAGAATTGAAAAACAATAATTTAATAATATAATTGGTAATTTACCCAACAGATAATAAATTTAAGACTTGTTGAATATCAATAAAAATTCATTTGTTTCATTGGTACAAAATTGAATTTTATTGAACGCAGGTAGAGAGTGATAAGTAACACGAGTAAAATATCAAGAATGCGTTCTGAGCGCTTGACAAATGACAAAACGCGTTCTGGCCGTTCGACAATTACCAAAACGCGTTGCGAGCGTTTAAAAGTAGCCAGAACGCGTTCTGTGCATTTGAAGGCAGCCAGAAAGCGATGTGGTCGTTTTTTCCGTCCACTGAGCGTTTTCGGTCTTCGGGCCTAACATATATATTAACTTTTACTTTAAGCACTTGTTTTTTTAACTAATAGGTTTTTATTTAATACATATAGAATAGCGAAATATTATATTTATATAAGATTGACGTGTCTTAGTGTACTATATTAATGGTGCTTTAATAAGAATTTAAATGGCATAAATTACTGGCATGACTTAACTACAAACAAACCCTACGCGTTCAGTAAACTCCGTTATTAATACATACGTTATAATAAAGGTACTGAGATTCCAAATGACTTTTTCCAGGGTTGGCAGTGGTCGGCGAGAGCGGTCTAGCAGCATCCCGGCCCATGGCGACAGCAGTTGCATCCAGTGGTGTGGCCATCGCTCGACCTGTAGGAACCGCTATAGCTGGTATCGACCCTAGCCTTCTAGGTATTGAATTCCACGTCAATCAAGGCAGGAGGCTCACATTTAAGGGAAGGACGTATTAGCAGAATTAGCTGTGATAATATATATTATAATTAAAACTGAAAAGAAATCAATGAAGAAACATTAGTATTATTATCTTCGTTATTTGAAGCTACAATTAGATGAAATAATTTAGAAAAATAAGTCCAATTTTCTAAAAGGTATTAATAATACTATGGTAAAGTCACATATAATCTTTAAAAGATAAGTAAGATAATACTCAAAAACAAAAAAAAAAAGATAATATTTTAAGAAAAATATGTAATAAAGTTTGTATATGTATTACAATAAGTTACGTACATATATGTAATTGATTGAGATTAAATTAAAATAATACTTATTTTAATAAAATAATAATTATTAAGTAGTAGTTATATTTTTATTACATTTGTCGATGTCGATGTTCTTTTATATTTCAAATCAAAAAGTTTTCCACAAAACTTTATAACTTTTATTTCATACACAAAAAGCCATAAAAATATTATTTTAATTTTCTTTGAATAAAGGTATTCTGACATGTATCACCCCATAAAAGGATAAAATTTACTGTGCCTATGTGTTTTGTATCTTAACGCATCTTTTATCTTTCATCTTTAGTTACTTTAAGGTCTCCAGCATAGGCCTAATACAACTTACACTGAATAAATTTAATTTTTTATATGTTTTATATTTCATATGTATTAATAGTTTAACGCAAATTAAATAATTTCACTGTGTATTCTCTTTAATTTATTTTGTACATTGCAAATAAAAAAGGGTAAAGTTACTAATTTCCTGCAATGATATGCAATTTTTGTATTGTGTTATAGTTTGATCTACATCTAATTCGATGGCATATTAATTATGAGGCCACGTGTATTAGATTAACATTTACCTAAAACAATGCGTCACTATCTGTTCAAAATCGAAGACGAAGTTATATATGAAGACAGTGGGACAGTGAATAGTGCTGGGTCATTATCATAAGACTATATCTGTTATTATTGTTATAAAATCTTTTATTATAATAATAAAAGACATAATCTTTGTTTTATTGTTCAACAGTTGCTGGTAGTTGCTAAACATCATATCCACATTACTATAAACACTCAACACTAAGATGTTAATTAAAACAAATTTTATACATGGTAACAAGTTTGATGTTACTACTATTATAACAAAGAAGTAATTAAATTAGGACGGCATATAATGCATATTCTGATATAATAGAGGTAGGTACATTTAATAAATTAAAGACAAAGAACGGAATAAGGAAAGTGACTAACCAAGAGATCATGTTATTTTGGTTATGGTTTTGGACATTTACTGTTTTCGCATTTCATGCACTTTATTTGTTTCTGTGAATGAATAACACAGGTTCAAGGAAACAACGGGTTCTGGGAAAAGTAAATGCCACATCATCCTAGTGGTCAAATATGTGAAGTCAACCTAAAATTATTACCATTAAATAATTTCGAATATATACACTCATAATACAAAATTATTGAATAATCTAACAAACAAACAAAAAAACAGAAAAATATCAAATAATTTTAAACTATTGTTTTGTCATTTACTGAAAACGTAGTAGGTAATTAGTTGAAAAAAAAACAAATTAAATTTATAGATATAAAGATACTTTTCCGAATTTACCTCTTCACTAATTTCAATGCCCGATACATTTAAAATTTGCGTTTTATATATAATATATAACTCTTAAAAATAATTGTTTTTTAGTGTTGGCGGTAGAAACAAACTTTATTTATATGACTGTCGATCGCAAGAGCTGCCTCAGCTGGATTAAGTACCACCCACGGCATAAATTCGTTATTATAGCAATGTTCCAATAGTGCTGGAAACCACCTGAACACCTTTCCATTGCCTTCCTTCATCTGGAAAAAGGGAGAGCCCTTTTTCCAGAGAGCTAACTTAAAATATAATAACTAAAACTATGTTTATACAAGATAATACATAACATACATAATAAACCTGTCGATGAGATATTTCTTCCGGTTGAGTCCATTGTTTACGAGCACACTGGATCTATGCCAAATAATCATTGCATCTGCCTCATAAATAAATATAATTCATAATTAAATAAAAAACATTGAAAAATACCATCTATTATTTCCTAATGATTCATTGGCTAGAAAACTTCTTACTCTTTTCAACTCCAATTCACATATTTTTAGTATATATCAGACAAAAAATATTGTACATAAAGCGTAAGTAGAAATTACTTATCATAAGTAGAAAAATTTACTACGTATTCATCTATCGATTCAGATTACTAACAATTTAATTTGAATATTAATTATTTTGCTCTTACGATATTATGTCAATAAATTAATTATTATCCTCATAAAGTTTATTAAATGTATTCCTACCACATTACTCAAATTTGGAGTTAATTAATTTCATCAAAATATCCTTATTAAGAGGATAATTATTATTTTCTTTTTTCTCTGTATATTACAAATACCGTAGTAAAATAATTGATACAACGTTTATTAATGATTGCAAGGGCTTAAAATAAAAGCCAACGAGGTGTGTCTGCAACCCTGTGCGCCGTTAGCGTATTTATATGGCACCGAGCTGCGAAAGACACACATTACCCTAGCGGCGTCTGCGCAAGTGTTTTCCTTAGTGTAGTGACAATGGAGACAATTTTTGTAAGTTTATTTTTATTACAGTTATGGCTATTACGAAAAATATTATTATTTTATACAAGAAATGTTACAGAAAAACTGTATAATCCTTACTATATAATAATGACCTAATTGACTCTGTATGCACGCGCATCACTTATCACCCACAAATCACACAATAATGTGTAATACATCAAAAAAAAGCTATTGAATCAGGCTACATAATAGGGTGGGTGCCAACCTTATACGTGACATTTGACCCTTTCCGGCCCTTCGGGCCGGGAAGTTCCCTCGTATTAATATAATAATTTAAAACTATGTATAATTTATTTCGATTATATAGATGATAAAAATATATACATGTATATCACTAAGAATGCTGGACAACAAAGATTTAATTTAATATTTTTTTAAACTTTCAAGCTAGCTCTAACTAATTGCCAAAGTAACATAAGAGTGGGATCCTATAATACAAAAAGATTCAAGCTACCTTTATCTAATTATAAGATTTTTATTTGTCAATTGTCAAAGCTATTACTTTATATAGCTTTTACTTTTACTCTATTACAAGTATAAATGCTTCAAATTAGATATAACTTGATTAATTATAGGGGTATGGTTATCGAGGTCACAGTCCCCATGTACAATTATGGAAGTGACGCAAGGGGTTTCAGAAATAACTAAGTGTGACGATGGCATAATGTTGGACGTTCCGCCCCCTCGTACCATGCAACCGACAGCACTAGCCTGTAACACCTACTCTTATTTTATCAATACTATTTACTTATTATTATAATATTATATTTTTAAGGTTCTATTCATTTAGAGTTATAAGTATTAAATACTACTTATAAATCTTTCCACACTTGACATTTTTATAAATTACAATCCAATTTAAAACAATAAGGCTTCATTCAAACATGACAAATCATTTTTCACTTACAAAATGACAATGGAACACGTTTTTAAAAATTACATAAACTCTTTCTACGAACGTATTCTTAGGTTGAATGACCCTTTAATACCGTGTCTTTGTCAAGTTTACAACATGTAAACGAATCCTCAAATAATAGTTGAAGCATAACGTTACACTTAAATATCTCCATACGTTTCTACGCTTTATATTCCACTCACGCAAAATATAATCTTTGAATATTAATCTCTAGTTGTAATACTGTATTTATTCGTACTTTTCGGCAACAATGACAAGTGAGTTTTTTAACCCTCGACTAAAAAAAAGGGTGTAAAAAATTTAACATTTGTCAGTGTCTGTCTGTAACGATATAGTTACCAAACGAATGAACCGATATATATTTTTGGTTTGAAAATTTACTTGTATATATAGTATATGATTCTGAATACATCGTACATTTGCTGACAATAAGATAATAATCAGATTTATGACAACACCTCATGGATTCACACAATAATAATGAATAGACCAGATCCCAATGTAGATAATGATATTATCTTTAAACAATTTCATATAACTATTCATTTTGTATTAATATAATGTAGTATATTGTATTATTATATTTTATATATTGCATACCACATTTTATTAATTAACTAGAAATAGTTGTTATTGGAAAAAATAATAAATAAACTCATGCAATTTTAGACGGTCATATTAATAATACAAGTAAAATTTTATTTTAAATTTTAAAAGTATTAATGGCCGATCTTTATATTGTAGCTTGACGCTATGAGCCTCAGAATTACTCAAAAAAAAATTCTCCTCTGACAAAAAGGTCTAAAAGAAAAGGTCTATTTTTAGGAAAAACTTTGTATCTTTTTTACAAAATTTATGCGGTTGGAGGAGTACAAAATTTAGGTTTTTTTAATACATTAAGTTATTATACAGTGCAACCACTACCAAACGTTTAACACAAACGAATGAATTTAGAGATTATAATTATATAATTTAAAAAAAGATTAATACAATAATTATAGAGGTGTATCTTTTTCCAAACAAAAAGTTAATAATAAATGAATAAGTATAAGTTTTGTATTTTTACTAACATTGAAACATTATTATGGTCGAGTTTTGACCAATAAATATATAATGAATATTTACAATAAATATTATGATAATATGACAAATATTATATTATATTATAAAGATTTGAGACAGTTTAGAAATCTAGAATACTAGGGCATACTTTATGAGACTGAGTAACGTTTGACGTCATATTAAATAATGATTTTTGAAAATTTTGTACTGATTTTTAACACAATACCTTTCAATGAAGTCAAATGATTATGTCACATTTGTTCACCCACTGACAACTGGGTGAAGGTTCGAACCACTCATACATACTAATACATATAGTCATATCGCTTGTCCGTCGGATTAACAAGGGTATGTCCTATACTGTATCAAATGTATCTAAAATGTTGGTGATATACGGGTACAGCTTGTTTGATATATACCAAAATTAACAACTGATATATTTCTATGTACAACATTACGTACTAGTTGACTAAGTTTGATTTATCCTGTAATTTAGTTTCCTAGCCATAAGTATGCGTAGCTTCCGAGACAATTATTACCAGTGCTTCGGTAGAACCCTTAAAGGCCATGCCAAATATGACCGTATAAATGCATAGAATATAATATTTATATTATCAAGTTATTAATCTTTTGTATTAATCCATACAATACTACAATGCTATCTCTAAAAACAAAGAAAACAAGTGTGTATAATGATTAAATAAATTTCTTCCTTCCGCATTGTGGATAAACACGTTTTTTCCACCAATGGTAGGGAAGCGACGTAAATAGGTATCTTAAGTACACATGCGACTGCCTATTACCAGTAACTTCTACCATCACCTAAACTTAATGCAAATATATACCTTATAATTATTATTATTGTAATTATAGTCCACAAAAAGCTTTTGTGACAGTTTTTATGAATATTTTAGTATTTTCGGGAATTATAAATATCTTACATGTTGAGCAGGGCAATAACCTTACCTAACCTGACATACAAATAGACAAATAAATAAACAGAAATCCAGATATACGGAAAAAATATAAAAATAAACTATGGTTTGATCTCGGCGTCACTTACTGTATATGTAAAAATTTTTCTTAATATTAATGAACAGATATTTCCTCCTTACCATTTTATTATATCTAAAGCAGTAAAAATCCGTTTTTAAGTTTGAATTCAATAACCATTTGAACAAAATATAAAGAATATGACTGTATTCTTGTACACTGTAAACTAAGGTGTACTAAATCGCTATCAAAGAAAAGAAACAAATGACTCATTATACAGATTAGTATTAGACTTCCTACCGACTTCATGTGTGCATTTCATTGAGAGACACGAGATGACGTTAGCTACAAAAATACGCTGACACAAACAAAATTAACATTAATGTTTGCAAATGTATTCCTACCATTGCGTATCGATCTATAAAGGAATTCCAATTGTATGTGTTATTTAATTAATTATCTGACATTATTGACAATTCAAGATATGCATGCCTCCTTTGAATAATTAAAGGAATCTCGTTATACCTTTGCAATAAAGTGGTTTGGAGCTATTAGGAAAATACTAGTCTATGAATGTCTTAATAAAGACAGGTATTTGTTTTAATTATGAATAGAAAACAAACCTTAAACCATTGAAGCGATTTACAATATTGTTAAAAATGTCAACATTGTAACTCTTAGCAGCCATATAATTTTATTAATAAATAAATTGAGCTATTAAAGTTATAATTAATTGAAAAAAAATATAATCCTTATATTAAAAATTAATAGTTAAGCTGAATGTTAAAGTAATCAAGAACCGAATCTATAATTTTAGATCCGTCATATTATATTAGTTATTAGTTTCAAATATCACAGATATAACGTTGTTTTATTTTACTAATTAATAACGTTGTTTTATTTAACTAATTAATACAATCGGAACCTCCTTGATTGACTCAAAATTATTTTGATTACTATTCGCAACACACACTCTGTTTCATAATACTTCATTTTCCGCTCGTCGACCTCACTGAGACAGTGTTGAAGGTGATAGGGTGCATCTCTAGAATGACAACGATCAAATCTCTAGTACATTATACTAACAATGTATAACATATATCTTGGTAATTATATATGGTAAAATTACTTATATATGGTACCAGCAGTTATATATGGTACCTAGATTAATGCAAAAAATATTTCTCACAAACCGTTATAAGTTGAAGATGAGAATATGCTTACGATTCTACGTCGTGTCGTCGTATGGACAATTTTCTTTTAATAGTATTAATTACCAGATGTAGTACACTACCTAAATTTGTTTGCAGTATATTGTAGCGCTGTGCGTGACCACAAGCACTGCTCTGCCAGCTTCTCCTCAATACTCCAAATCCGACCAAATGGAACAAATAAATCCGTGAGTGTATAGTTTTTTTTTAATATTTAAATTTAGAATATCTTCATAGAAATTATGATTTCAGCTTGGAATATTATTACCCTCATCCAGACGTGAATAATTTTTACGAATCACAAAGAGGTAAGTAACAATTTATTTGCACTATAACATATAATCTGTGATTATATAATAATTATTTTCTTACAAAATAGCAAATTCTCCAAACGGTGCTCCTGCGCGCCTTGAAACATTGGAACCTGATAGTGAGGTGGAGCTTATTCCAGGCGCACAGCCTCCACAACAACCACCACAACAGGTGAATACTATAAAAATAAATTAAAAACACGTTATTATGTATCATTTAAAGTAATATTTAGTACAGTCAGATAGACTTGCTACACCTTGGAAAAACTAAGTAGCAATACAATCATGATATTTCTTTAGGTTCCTGTATCTCCTAACATACCTGGTTTGATGCCCGGCCAAAGAGTCTTCGTTGTACACATGCCGGTTGCTGGAATAAGGTGAGGTTGACTTTTCTAACAAATACAATATATACTTAATTAGATATCTGTACTGCTAACTGCTAGTGTAAGTAAGATACAAAGTTATACTACACACAGATTACAAAATCATACTAATGTACATATATATTACATTAAAAATTACATAGCAAATGTTATATTTATTCTACATGATATTCATTTAAAGAGGTAGTCAAGTGCTTAATAAAACATTACACCTCATACAACAAAAAAAACGTGGAAGAACTAAGACCGTAAAATATTACTATAATTCTACCGGTAGTTCCTAATCATAATTTCCTGCGGAAAACTTATTTTGTTACAAAACCAATGGTTAGGCAGCGTAAAGTGAGGTTGGACAGATAAATTGCTATCCGGAGTCGTCAGGCACACAATTATATAATGCTTACTTAGTGCGAATAATTGTCGACACCGTTATCCCGGGAAGTATATTCGTAGGAACTGTTTACTTTCGCACAACTACTTACTTGTACATCTCGATAGTTGTGATGCAAAATTATAAAATCGATTTTATAAATTTAAATCGATTAAAACGAGAAGAAAAATATTAACTGCACCAAAAAAATACTGTTGTTAAATAGATATCCTCAATTCAAACATCTCACTTTTACTTAAAACTTGTATTGAAATTTACATTGTTTCTCTTTATCCAATAAAAAATGCAAATATTATTTAACGTGCACTTTTGAACATTATAAGATGAAAAGAGGTTTATGTTTGAGAAAGCAAACTAATAGTAATAGATGAGATACTATAATGATTTGTGAAGGTAATTTTATAAGATACTTTAGGTATCGATATCATTCTGCAACGAACCTTTTAAGGGCTGGGCTCATGTACATTTTATTCCACGTAACAGTAGCCCTAACAGTACCTCGTATAAATTAACTCGATAATCTCAAAAGAATATTTGGGATTAAATAAAAGATGTGTAGTATATTTTATAATATTTTTCGTCTCAGGCCCGGATCTATTGGAGGATACCAACCAGTGTACATCGTGGGAGCTGCCCCCCAGGGCAACAACGCTTACCCGGGTAATGGTGAGTGTGAGAAATACTAATAAATCAAATTAAACGAAAAATGTAAACAATTTATTAAAGAAACAACCCGTTTTCCTGTTTAATTATAAAAGGATAAATACATAGGACTAGTCATGTTCCAATTTCGGGTATTTTTTTTCCTTATGACAATTAATATTAATGTTATTCAAACAGGTTATCAAAACACGCTACTGCTTGGTCCTCAAGTAATCAACTACCCAGCAGCGCAGACGCGTCCCAACTACGTCTTTGGACTCCCAGGCTCCGGACCTTACGTTGCATACCAAGACCCATCGCTTTTCCAGTAAGTTTTTTGTTGGTTAAAAATCCACTATTTATTTTAAAACCAATAGGCAAATTAATAATATTAAAGAATAATAGTAAATCTTAGTTATTCGACATAGTTTCCGATGGTGCTTAATGATAATACAGCTTTGAATGGTGTATTTTCTTACAGACAAGCGCAACCAGCACTCGGCGGGCCGAGCTTACGTCTAGCACAGCTTGTATCTCTTCAAGGGACACAGCCAATTATTGTAGGATCTCCAAGTGAGCATCTGGACTTATCAAAATAACAAAAGACTTAGTCATCATACACTTATACTAGAAGATACTTCAATAATACTGAAAAATATAACATTTATTTCTATGTTTTAGAAATCATTAAGTTTAATTTATTCAATTCATATATTTAATAAATCTGATACTTCGATCCATAAAAAAGTATATAGTGTCGAAAACTGTATAACTCTTTAAACAAATCATTATTTTTTATTATATACTATAATTATGAAAAACTGTTGACAATTGTTTTATATGAACACAAAAACTCTCTCTCAGCTTTCGAAGCACAGCACAAGAGCGAGGACAATGTGAAATCAAAGGAAATCGGGTCGGAAAACCAAAGCAAACAACAGAAATCATCTCGGACGTCAATAAAGAACAATATGTAAATGTTTCATTTATAATATAATATATTTAATATTACAGAATAAAAAATATAGTAAATTTCATTTTTAATTATTACATTTTCGTACACTAAAACATGTCGTCTAAAAACATGGTATTAATATAATATTTTGTTTGTTTCATAGCAAAGAAAATAATAAAATATGATAATGTTTTACTTTTTTTTGTACCTGATTTAGTTTGATGTGAAGTTATAATTTAATAATAAATATAAATATACAATTTTTATTCTTTTTTATTTTAATTATAAGTGTAGCATATACGTATTACCTAAATCTTTTACAAACATACCTATATCATAACAAGGTGTGATACAGGGCGTTATAACGCAGACCGGTACAGGTATCGCTTTCTAGACTAGACCATTAGATTCTAGGTCGTAACGGACTTTCCTACGTAAAGGAACTTATATTTTAGGATTAATGAACACAAATTTGATCGAAATTATTATAGGCAAAAATGAATGTTTTATTTGTGTAAAATTCTTGTTAGTGATACGAACTCATAAGAACTAGTCAGATACAAATACGGTTATACCACAGCTTGACTCTTCATCGCGACCAACAACCTGACTTCCTGTACTTTATCTGATATATATAAGGTAGTCCTACTAACAACAGATTGCTAATATCGTCACTATTATTCAGAATATAAAGTGAATTTTTGTTTGATGGTAGAAGAAGAAAATCCTTTTAGTTGAGTGTGATAAATGAATAATTTTGTATAAATACATTAAATTCAAAGAAATCAAACTAACCTTTCCTATTGTAGAATACTTGAATGATCAAGTTTAAAAGACCATATATTGTTTGCTCATGTGTGTTATTTGTATGAATGTATCTATATCTTGAAGATACGAAAAAATAATACCTAAGAAATTCTATAAAACTTACTAAAGTCTATCAACTCATCGATTAAATACAAAAATTTCACTTTTATCACTTTATATTAATTGCGTTAGAAATTAATACTCTCTCTTTCACCTATTTATTATCATTTTTTGCAAATTAATAGCTATAAAATCTTAATGATCGGCCAATTAGACGCAACAATGTACGAAATTCTAGTAACCGCATTTTATTTTATTACAACCAGCATCAGCTGGCCTTCATAGTGCATCATTATGTTATCATCAATCCATGATAGCTGTAAATGTGATTATACGATCACAAGATGTACCTACGAGTACATATTATACCGCAATTGAACTTTAATAAGTCCGACCGATACGAAATCAACTGTAGGCAGTGTAGATATGCTTAAAAACACTGTTATTGACATTATAATACTGCTCTTCTAAAAGACCATATTATTTTGATCTATCTAAACCTAAAGCTCTTGTACAGAAGTTCGTACATGTAATACCAAATCAGATTGCAAGGGATCACGTTAATATGGCCGGCATTAACAATGACTCAGTGATATTACGTGCGCTTTCCAAACGAAAGGTGTTGAGAGAACGCTGCAATTACCAGCGTACGTAGCGCGACGGGCAGTTATGATCTTTTTGCTGAAGACCCGTTATCTTGGTTTAGATGCGCGGCAAAAACGCAACGAGCGCAGTGTAGAGGCCTTCTCCGTGCAAGTCGGACGCTGACAAAAACCAGGATGTCTTCCCGTACAGTAATCGTCTTAATCGCTATAGCCTGCCTCTATCAGGCAACGGCTAAGCCGATCAGAAGAACTCTCAATTTCAACATGTTTGTTCTCAAACCGCACCAAGGGGAGCCTGAACGGTCTATTCTTACAACGGATGGTGTGTCCAGATTTGGGCCAATTTTAGAATATCTAGTCCAACGCGTTCAAGGGCTCATGTCGGTCCGTCTACCTGCGGATGCTGAACCTTACGCGGACAATAAAGTACCATTAGCCGATGCTTCGGAGAACGAAGTCGATAGCATTAGAGAATCGAAGATGCCCGGTGTCGTCGTCCGACCATCGCAAACCAAACCCGGTACCTATGAAGTGGAGATCGACGTAGTGGTTGACGACGCCCAGCCCAACAAAACAAATTGATTATGCTAATAGATTACAAAATTTAGTGATATAAATCGCATTTAAATGAGTGTATTTATTTATTTATCTTGCCGTGAAGTTTAATAAAATGTTTGTGTTGTGTATGTGATATTTTATTTCTTTAGTTTTTTTTCTATATCTAAGATATTCAACTAGCTTTCATCTCGATCTAGACTGATTAAAATGCCGAAGCAATAATATTTAATTAGTTCCGAGAACGTCTCGTAAATGACATATTTGCGTGATTTCTTAATTTTGGTGTCATTACAGATATTCTTAGGTTCCTATACTTTTAAATACTGTTATTTTCTGATATACGGATAAATAGTAGCTATTTTTGTGTAATATTCGGCTCCTAATAGTTAATTAAAATTGATGTTTCTAATTTAATAATAAATCCGTCGAATTAAATAATATATATAGAAATAGAAATTATAAAAAAGTTATTACATATTAACAGCCAAAGTGCTATTAATTGCTTCATGAACCTATTTTTTTTATTTAATTTTTATTTTATAAAACAAAAGAGCAATGTAAAAGATATTCATTTACTTATTATATTAACTATAATATATTAATATATAATATTATTTAATCATGTATGTTTTGCACCATGTCTTCTTATTTTAATTAATATAAACCTTAGCAGAATAGGAGTGTCTAGAAGAGATTGATATTTAACAATAAGACCTTTAATGTATACCTATTTAATTTTATTGTTTTATTATTTTTACATATATTATTCAATATATGTATTTTCTGCAAACAGTTAAATTCGTAAAAAATATTTATGTAGACTTGTATGAATCCAAACCCCCTTCCTCCTCCCACGTGCATTACACATTACAAATAACCTACTACTAACTATAGTTTCTTAAATAGTAACACTTTTAATCTTTGTCCTACAAAAATACGTTAAAGACTACTCACATTTAGTAAACTGATAGCTCATTAACAGCAATGACGCTCAAAAATCATACAAGAATGACTTCCTCGATTTACTTGAATATTAACATGACCGTCATTTGGAAGTTACTTACAAAAAATATTTATTCTATAGTATATTATATAGCATATTTATTTGTTTACTATTACAACATACGAGAAATATTTTTAATTTCTATTTATAAAAAATCAATTTATATTCACATTGAAAGTAAAGATGATTAAATATCGATATAAAAATATCAACATTGAAATTCTAATCCCACATAATGCATACAAATATTCAAAAATATAATAAATTCATGATAACAAACCAGTATTATTAGTACCCACATCCATATATAAGATTGCAACCTTCCAGCAAACGACTCACAATACTGCTCTCAAGTAAGAACGTTCATAAATTGTACCAATTAAGCTTATCTCTTTGAATCACAGAATCAAAATTTACCAAAACTGCATAAGTCTGAAAACCAAATAAAGATTAGAAAGAGAAATTCAATTTGAATTGTTGGATTTGAATAATTAAACCCCGAAAAGAAAGTAAGTGGCAAGGTCAGGAGTCCTGTCAGTAGTCAGTAGGCCAGCAAGTGACATCAGTCCGTGCATAATAATAATGCCCACGCATTAGTTTCCTGACAAACAAACAGTGAGGATACGCATATTATCGAAGAAAGAGCTGCGACACGATGTGTGAATTGTGATACATATTTAAAAAAAGGACAAGAACAGTTTCGAAGTAAATGCAATAACATGTGAATATAAAGCATAAAATTACATTAAAATAATTGACATTATAATAATTCTGATAAAATAGTGAAATAAAATATATGCAAAATGCGTAAGTTAATATTGTCGGTGCTATACCTTCAAGTAGCTGTAATACACACAGCACCCTTGCTGCAGTGGCTTCCGACGGATCAGATAACGTCTTTACAGCGCCAATTACTTGAACTACAGACAATGCAGCAGTTCTATCCGATGGCACAAATGGGAATGAATACGTTGTAAGTTATTCAAATTATGCTTAGCTCTCTCAGGTTTAATTTAATATTTTGTTTATATGGTTGTGTATATATATATATTATTGCAATGTAAATATTATAAATATTTTTATTTCAATAATTTTAAACTTTATGATTATTTTATTCTTATATGTGTATACCAATTCCACCAGTCACTGTAAGGTAGTTAAAGATCCTGTGGAACTATCACATAGTTTATTCTTGCTGAAATTTATATATTTTTTAATTAATGGGCATTTTTGCTATGCAATGATCTCAAAAGAAATATAAAATAAAAGGATTTTGTCAGCGGTTTCGTTAACGTAGTATTATACTTCAAAACGGTTTTAGACAAAGAGATACTGTATACAGCCTACTATCTTAGTATAATCTTTTTTGTATTAAAAACAAAATAAAATTACAGGAGTCAACAACCCCAGCCAATTTTAATAATTTTACCAGACGACCAAAAAAGTGACAACCAATTAGAGAAAAGAGAGAAAGAACAGTTAAAACCAAAAACAAATGAAGAAGATGACTCGGTAGTAATAGAAGCAGAGCCATTACCAACAATTGATGGTAGAAAGGCTATTATAATTTTACCAAATGGACGATTTTCCTTAGGAGGTTTAATTTCAGCCATACCGTTTCTTCCAATAGAAATAAACGTCCCGGACACAATTAGCTGGATAGGTAGCGGGATATCAGGTATTATATCTGGTATTAGTCAAAGCTTTCCGTTTCAAAGACCCTCTCAAAATACTATGGGCAATGTTGGAGTTAAGTCAAACATAAATATGAAAACGAATAACCAAGACAATTCATACATTATGAAACCAATGCTGATGATGCCTTTATCTGGTATTAACCCACAAATCTTACAAGTCCAATTTAAAAAATAGAAAGCAAGGAAGCAGAAACAAAATATATTATGTTTACTTACACATTTATTATTATTTGTAACTGATTATTGATAAATAATAATATATTTTAATTACTTAAATGTAGTGAATATTTTATATGAAATAGAAAATAAGGGATCCAAAACCAAATACATTATTAATAATTACAACAGGAGATAAAATAAAAGTACTTCCATATTATATTTCAAATAGTTTTATTATTTATTTTTTTATTAACAAAGATACAATTTAAGAATTGGCATAAACCACTGATGTTAAATAAGACTGGGTTCAAGAGTTTAACTTGTAAACAAAACAAATAAAAACAAAACCTTAAACCTTAGTCGTTTGAAAAGAAATTATCATCATCAAATTCAAATTCCAATTTCTCATCCCTTTCATATAAAATCTCAAGTTACACTTTTAAACTCCAGTCCAATTAAAACATTTCGCTGTTATAGGCCACATTTTAAGGTTTTAGCTGATGGTCTTGTGAAAGTTACTGGCTATAGGTATGTATAACTTTTACTAAGATATATATTGATTACAAATCACTTGCTTAATCTACTTAGCTTATACGGCAATGTAGTACATATATACCCTCACGTTCTTTAACCGACAAGTCCAAATACATTCGCATAAATACGATTGATTTATTTTAATGGCAGCGCCTTTCATTGGTTTTTATCAATCCATCAGTTGTACTTGATTGTTTCAGAGTCTTCAAAGAAGAGTAAATTTTTAAGTTGTTAAATATTTTGCCATATTTCTAAATTAATTTGTCCTGAATCTACAATACTTGAATTCTGGTGTATCAAGATGTCCTAAAACTCTTAAACTAACTACAATTTAAGAGCGTCAACACCAACGATTCAGTTTCTTCAGTGCTTTAATATCTTAGTGCACATAACCCTTGGCGGCCTCTTCTTCGTTCTTAGGCACAATGATGGAGACTGGATAGTTGAAGCTGTAGAAGAATCCGCGTGGGGGACCCTGTAGAATAGAATAAAATTAATAAACCATTGTTTCGAGTAATTTTAACCCAGTAAATCGTTTGCTAAAATTTATAATACTTTAAGATTTTTCACGATGTCTTATATATTTAGTTATTTTAACTGAAGTATTAAGCTTCCAACGTTTTTCGTTTATTTTTTATTTTGAGATATTTAGGTTGGCCACAAAGTTTAAATTAATATAAGTATTACGGTAGGTTCAGGCGTGGTGGTGGTTGTGGTGGTGGGGACATCGCTGGGCGCATAGTACTCGCGTTGTTCGGAAGCGGAAGGCTGGTAATCGTACTGTTTATAGTATTCTCCTCTGTAAAAAAATAATCATCAAAGTCTCGGATCGGTACGATGTAACCGTCCTTACATATCTCATTTCACCGTAACTTTATTTAGAAATAATTTATAGTGAAACTTAAAACGAAACTCTCAAATCAAAGCATTAGTACTGCTCCATCAATACATCCTTATATTATCAATATCTCACTGTGGGTCGGGTTGTTGGCTGGCGGCGGCGGCGGCCTCGCGCCAGGCCTTCTCATGTGCAAGGCGCGCCTGACGCACGTCCTCGGCCTCCTCCACGGGCTTCAAAACAACCTTAGGAATGTTGTCTTCTTGGTGGAAACCAGTGCCGTCGGACCAGTAGCGAACCTAAACATATGTTATTATCTTTTACCGTTCCGAATTTATTTTTTTTATTAGCAGTTTGTAGCTCCGTCTTGACCAACCTTGATGAGTTCGTTGTTTCCATCTCTGAAGGTGTATGAACCTTGGACGTTACCGGAGCGAACCCTGTTCTCTACCTTCGCGGATTCGGGGGTCTCGTACCCGTAAGCGTAAGCTCCTAATCCATCTTGACCGTGGAACTGGCTTGCATCGTATACCTAGAACATTTTAAATATTGTACTAATCAGAATAACATTTAAATATCAATGAAATAATTTAATAATATGACTTATACATTCAAAGCAATTTGTCAATGTTTTATATCAGATTTCTTAAAAAATAAACAAATACCTCTTCAACGTATGCGTCGGGGTTTTCGATCTCATGTCCATTTTTCCAGTAATGGCCGAGGGTGGGCCCAGCTTCCGCAGTACGAAACCTCGGGTCATTGTATTTAACCTGTAACATGTTTTCATTGGATATATAAATTCCGTTTACAACAAGGTCACATAACTTCGCGGTAATTTATTTGGATCGCTTTATGATTTAATTTAGATGGCAGGTACTTTAACTTGTGGAGGTAATGCAAATAAATTTAAGTTTGGATTTAACAACGCGTAATTCAAACACTGATATCACTAATTAAATATGACCTTCTTGAACCGTTGTGTTTAATCAAGTAATTACCAATGGTAAGACGGCGGTACGTCCAGATAAAGCAGGTTCTGAAAAGGGTGGACTCTGTAGGTACTTCTGCGCCTCTTCCGGGGAAAGATCCAACTCTAGGACATGGGAGACTGGGTTTGGAGCAGCTGCAGCCAGAACCACCTGGAGTATAATTTAAATTGCTTTTAAAATAGTTTTATACCTAAATCTAACAATTAAAGTATTGAGATACCTACTAAAAACCTATATGATAAAAAATATATACATAGTTAAGTTAGTTAAGGTAAGGTAACTTATAAGTAGGTACACAATTTATGACTTTGTCCTTATACTGAGAGAGGATATACCAGTAGACACAAAACATTAAAAAACACCTGAGCCAGTTTTATTTGCATAGATGTTTCATTATCTCAAACAAACAATATTTAATTACCTAAAATTGAAGATGTGATATCGTTAAAATAGTATTATATATTATTATACTTTTATTTAAATTCATATAATTTCTTAACGTTAAATAAAAGAAACATTTAAATAATTAAAATAATTTAAGACACTTTAATACTTTTTGTGTATTCAAATCAAATCAATTTGAAATCATTCCTTTATTTCAATTACTAAAGCGTCATTAGATACAACTGGCTCCATCACCTTACACTATTATCATCCAATCAGATGCATTCAATGATCATTAAAGTACACTTCTAGATTTGTTACATAACGTCCACCAAAACACGAGTAGAGGCCAAGATCATCCCATTCATTAACAAACCGGTATCAGACTGCGGTCTGCGATGTCGTCATACCATTAATATAGATTTATCAAGTAAACATATTTAATAAGTATATATGAAAAGCGGTACGCATTGATATTTAAATGTGCTTCGCATTCTGTGGTTTATTAATTTTTAAGTGGGTTTACAATTATTTATTTTGGTTGTACTAACAAAATTTGGTAGACAAGCTGTTTTTGTTGTTTTCAACAAATGTTTATGTTATCTTCATAGAAGTATTGCAAGCTGCAGCTTATTTGTATGTTAGGAACACTAATCTTCCAACGATGTATTTACTACTACTATAAACGAACAGTAAATAACTAAAACAAGTAGCTATTACGTCATACTGTCCAGTTTTACAACTATACGTCCGTGTGGAGATATGCGTGTTACTGTATGTGTTTATGATTCATATAAATATGCATAAGATATTGTTATCTTACCTGCCTAAGACAGAAATCGCCAATATGCAGATTATTTTTCATGTACATTTTGAAGTAAGTCTAAATACATGTGAATTTCACATTCAAATCACAATTTACTTTTAAATATAAATTACAGAAAACTATATCAATTTGATTATAATTTTTCTTCTATTTCTTTAAAATAATCCTAAATATTATTTCGTAACTAACTTGTTATTTACAATATTTTCTGTTATTTATATAACACATATCATATACATATAATTACTTAATGATGTGAACTTATAGTCTACTATATATATACTTTAATTATATGTTTTTTTAATATACTTTTGCATATTTATTATTAACTTGCTTGTTATTTTACATAATTTGACAAAGCAAGTACATCTTGTTATTAATATTCGAGGTGCTATAACTAGTTTTTGTTATAAGTAATTTATTAAAATAAATATACATAACTACGTCGGAAAATCCAAACAGGGTATTAGTCAGAATTAATTAATGTATTCGACAGGTGTGTGGTCCTCAAATGTGTGTTGAAATTCAGTGACTATATTAATAATAAAATTATTTTTCACAAAAACAAGTATGTTTAAAGATATTTTTATTTTCAAAGTTAACAAAGACTAGTAAAAGCAGTCGCGTGATAGCAATTTTTTATGTTATTAAACTAAACCTAACTAACCTAACCAAAGTACTCTCATAGTTCCGCATTTGTTTACTTTTAATGAGAATCCACACGATTATGTAAATGATACTTAAATAAGTTTGCAAATTTATTCTTAATGTCATCTACGATATATGATTAATTATAAGGATGTTTTGACTAACTTAATACAGAATACATAACATTGCTATCAAAAGCTATGTCCTCATTTCCTCCCTGTCTATCCTTTTATCCCCCATTTCCACTTCGCAAGGCTACAACCTTCTTCATTGCAGATGTCATGGACGATACGGTCTACTTATTATCCTATTGTATAATAATCTCGTTTACATATAACATATATGGTTGCAATCAACACCTGAAGTACATTCTCATTAAGATACTTAAGAACTGTTTTTAAAATACTATATTATTTATATAAAGTTCCAATATCCGCCAGTTATATGAAATAACAAAATGAAACAATTTATTTTATCGAAATAAATTTACAATTCTAATATATCATAAAACGATATATCATGGCCATTACTTTTCCTTTTGGCCCAAAATTTAAATAATTCTGGTATAATTTCCGACACAAGATGTGTTAAAGCCACGCGATCATGATTTATATTATATTTATTCAAATAATTAACTAGAACTGATTCGCGGGAAATTTTGGGTTTCGAAGGACAAGGTCGATATTATTATGATCTCATACATGAATATGGTTATTATCAATATTGTAACTATTTAATAGTGTTTATATTAATTGTTTACATACATAAGAAGCACCACTTATCAAGTTCAATATTTAATATTTATCTCCAGTACAAAATAATATTAGAAATAAAAAACACACTTTCTTACTCTAATCTCGGTCACAAAGAATCATTCCTCACTCAAATTACAGTCATTGGTAGACGGGTTGTCCTTATTTCTGATCATACCAATTGTATTGTCCATGGTATAGAAGCCTTTATTATTTCTATACTATTTTGTTTACTATGCATAATACCAAGATAAGTTACATTTGTGTTACAGCGCGCAAATTTTCAATTAACAACTTATTTTTATCTATGGATAGTATCAACAAAAATAAGTAAGACTATTTTAGACTAAACAGAAAAAATATTTACTCGACGGCCATTTTAATTTAATACCAATAAAGACTGTCTTTATTGCACTTAAACCAAATAAGTTTTTAACCGCTTTAAAATTACATACTTTTGAATATTCAATTATTTGCAGTAATATTTTCTTAAAGTATTATAAAAAATATTATAATTCAGTAAACCCCAGTAGTATAAATAATGAATACTTCCAAGTCACTAGCAGCTTTTCCGCCCTGTACACCTTAATATTATTTGCCGTCGTATTGCGTGGGCAACTGGAACACTCTAATTCTCAGAATTTTACTCCTCATCTTGTGTTGACGAATTTTATTCATACGGATTTAACGGTGACTGTAAAGTTCACAGAAACGATAACTTATTATATTATATCATATTCGTAGTAAAATTTGTGGGTTTTAGTAACTACGTAACACGTATCGCCAGGTGAAATAGCGGTCAAGCTCGTGCTTATAGTAAAATTAAAAGTTAATGTTTTGCCCATATCTTAATGTAAAATATGTTCATCTGTCGATATCTTTTGTGTTTTGTGATTGATGAATATTGCTATTAAGGTGTTTTGGCTTTTTTGTTGTTATTTAATTATTGGCTTGAACTCAACAACCCGGATAGTATAAACGAAATAAAAAATAATCGAAGAGAGGTTTTACTATAATATAATCGGCGTATTGGGTTTCATCTGCAAAAAGTTGTTTGTTTAAAGGTCGAGGGTCTATTATTTGCCTTTTAAGGTATTACTACTAATAGATTTTTATAAAAGGATTCGTCTGACGAAATAGTGCAAGCTCTTTGTACATTGTTTTATGTATTTATTAACAAGGTTGTCACTCGATTTTAGTATTAAAAAAATGTGTTTGTACATGTGTATGTATATAATGATCATTAAGAAGCAAAAAGAATACTATAACCTTATCTTTTATTTGAAAATCTTTAAAAATTCAGGACAATAATAAAAAAAACTTCCACGCATTTCTGTCTACTGCTGACATTCCACCTAGTTATTTTTTTTTATAAGCTTGTCTTTTTAAATCTGTGATGATCTGATAACTATAAAAATTATTTATTCTAAAAGAGATAAAAGGTTTTTCATTATCTAAAACTATGAATTATATAGGTTCATGAATCATTACAATTGTATCTTTGAAATAATAAATCGTTAAATAATCTTTAGTTACCAAAATGTAAATATTATGTCAACCGTTTTACTGTTAGTTTACATAATTTTTAAACTCATTTATCTTAATAGCACTAAATGAAACTCGCTTTTACAACAAAGGTTTTTATTTCTGGCATTGTCACTGTTGACACAATGTTGCAAAATGTCACTAAAGCAGGCAAATTTTTTGTGAGCAGAATCATCGTTTTTTTTCAAGAACAGCTTTGTTAATTACCAAATCAAAGGTCAAACGACAAATTTTTGGAGACGTGAGTAATTTACATGAATATGTTTTGCTTTCTAAAAATATCATGATATAATGTTGCAGTTGAATCGTAGATAACTCTAACAAACTGGGTATTTTCAACTAGTTTTTAGCCAGACTTTGTATGCATGGATATAATTACCATACATATGACAAATCATATTTTTCAGTTTGAACCCTATAAAAGTAATTTAATAGGTATCGATCACTGGTGACAGATGACGCTGATACTTGTATACACAACATAATAAGTAGTAATTCAAAAATAATGGATGAAAACGTATATTCAGAACACAACTATTACTTGATTAATTCGTCGCTCTATAAAGAAGCTTCATGAATATTATAATTATTATAATTAAGGTGAAAAAGGATGTTGCTAAGAGAAGCTCGTCGATTACTTATTTAAAGTATACTAGGTAACGTCTGCGGCTCTGCTCATATATATATTTTCTTTAGTTACTTCTTACTTACATGAACTTTAGTCTGTTATGAAGTATAATTTATAAGCAATCACAAGGAAAATTTACAGTCTGAATGTTAAATTTCTAATGCTAGTGGTTCATGTTGGGACTTAGTAATAGATAAGCCTATATCAGCCAGATAGTCTATGAAAATCTATTTGAATATCGTAACTTTTTAAATTTATACTTTTTAATAGACGACAATACCTACTACAGCTACGTTTTACCTTTGCAAAACAAGCACAAAAATCTTTTTCTTTTTCAATTGAATAATCAAAATTAATTTTAAAATTAAGTGATTCATCACAAAAATTTATTACCAGACGTTTCATATTGCTTATAAAAGCACCTTGATCGAACCGATCGGTCAACAGGATACGAATGTCAAATAAGAAAAAATAATGGTCGGTAAGGACACACCGACACTCAATAAATATAATAATTTTATATCTCTCAAATAAGTATTGAGATAATATAAATTCGAGGGGCATCTTAAAGATATTTAAAATATTTTAATATAACAATCCAAAAAAAAAAATATACAAAATATATTCGTAAACGTAATAAAAATAAATAAAATTCTTCTAATACATAAATTAATTACAAATATATTTAATAGTTTTTTTTTTATAGATTAAACTTCTGGAAGCTAAAATGAAACCGTTTATCAAAGATAAATTAATCAGTATTCTTAATATTTATTTTTGTTTGATTCTAAAAAATAATATATAATATAATTAAATATATATTTATTAGTTTCCAATATATTATTTTATTTAGATAGTCTTATTTTACGACTCAAGTTACGTTATAGCTTATTATGTATTTTGTTCTACACATTATAATAACATTACCGTTTTCAGAACATATTTTTCAGTCAATATATTTTTTAAAAATACGTTATTCAATAATTACAACATATTATTTAATTACAAGGTATTTTATATAGAATTGTAGTTCTTGTAGTTTGTCTATATTATTAGTTTAATGGATAATAATATAATAATTTATTAACAAAAAGATCTATCTTTTTAAATTTATTTTCTATACATCAATATTTTAACCACAATAATTTTATTTGTAAATAACATATATTCTGGCTACGGTCACGTTAGTTAAATCTGAATTTATTCACGCTGCCTTGCTCACAGCTCTAAGGATCCTGAATGAGTTTGAAACTTTTCAAGGAAGTTTTTGAATAAATTAACATGAACACAGCCGTGTGAACAAACATAATAATTAATAACCAAAGATTAATAAAATATTAACTTACATAAAGTAGAAATAACAATAAAATAAAACTAGGAATAATACTTTATAATTGATCAAATACTCATTAATAATAAAGAATGATTTCGGTAAAGAAGAAAAGTACTCTTTTTTTTTCAAATTAAATTAAAATTAAAAATTAACGTATTTACATAAACTAAAAAGTATACTTACAGTTACTGCTAAAAATGTTCCAAAACGCAGCATCTTTACTAATCTTTCACACGATACTAGTACGAAGAACAGTAGAGTGATGCGCCTGCGCATCTCCTATATACCGCGCAGGCAGCCTCCTATGACGTCACCTCATTCCCCCCCTCCCTACCACCCGCCAAACTCGTTTGCGAGCTCATCTTCACGACATATGACCCTTGTTCATATTACAATGAAGGCTTTTCTATAAATAGCGAAAATAGCTGAAATAGAAGTAGCAATAGTCTGAAAACTGAGTTGCAATCTCAGTGTGAGTTTGTTATCGTTATGTATTAACGCGTAAGTGTCAATTCGTCTACCATTGGTCTAGTATAGGTTTGAATAAAACACTAACGAGTATACTGCGACGTTGGCGATCTTACTTTACGACGCATTTATTTTTATTTATGTTTTTTTATTTCTGCCGTATCAGCACATCTGTGGCTATTTTTAGTTACATTGAATTATTTAGGTGTCTCAATATTATTAATTAATCTTAATATATGAAACTCAAGAGTTTAAATACGAGTGGGATGTGACATATTTATTTCCTAATTTACAATCCAAAATAACTTGGTATCCCATTGATTTAATATTGATTTAAGAAAGGTCTGTATTGCCCTTGCTAAAGTGAATTATGTTAAAAGGTTTCACTGGTTATTGGAGCAGAAGCATTAAGATACCCCACGGTGTATCTAAAATGCAATAAATAATTAGTTAAACAACATAATTTAAAGATAAATGTGGACATGAAGGGACTATATTTATGTATGGACGGTATTTCGTCCATTTGGATAATATTTTAATATATTATTGTTAGATAAATCAAACGTGCATATAGATATATATATTTGCAGTAATCTTATCAGGGTCTATGAATAAATGTAAACAATTGTTACTTCCTGAAATAATACCGTGTAACAAATTAAGAAGGTTGCGGTCGGGATGATATTCTCATAATAATACGAGAAACTAAATGATTACTACTGACTTTAAAGTATAATAATAATAATGCTTAAGGCTTTAAATTTGAAGAAAAAAATCTAAACATGTTTAACCAAGGCTAGGGTAAGGTTTAAGGTTAAAAAAATTAAATTAATTAAAATTAAATTAATAATTATGAAATGTTGATTTTTTTTTTTATTATTTTTAAAGAATTAGCTTAATTGGTATTACATAGATGAACTTAATATTAATAGAATATTTATATTTCAGTTATAGTGTTATAAGATATTTTTGACAATTTTTAATTTTTTTATATAAATTAATGTATTTTTAAAGTAATTTTTATAATACAGATGTGAAAATGAATAATTATAATCATTGTGAACAACCGGTTTTTATATATGAGTAAAGCTTCACCTTATGCTTTTGTCAAACTGTATATCATAACTCTTATAATTATTTATGCAAATAATTATATTACATTGATATCTCAAAGTAATATTAAAATAACTTAATGCAAATATATCGACAGACCGCGAAGATTGAATGTTTTATAAGTTAGTGTATGTCGGGCAAATCCATTTCATGTCTTTAGATTAACGGACACTTATCAATCAAATATAACCATATACATAGAGACTTAATATAAATTAATATCAAAGGATAGTCATCTCTGACATCCATCTTGTCTTTATTTAAATTAAATATATATGAATTGCACAGATGTCTTTAAAACCAAACGATTCATTCCAGGTCATAGTTTATTAACATCTAACATTCTATATAGATTAATTTTAAAGTCATATTTGTTTGTTCGTAGCTTCTTTAAGTATAAAAATAGTTATAATAAGAGAAAAAAAATGTGTTTATTTTTTTATATTTACTTTAACACTGTTAATTGTTATTTAGTCAAAAATTGGAAAAAATAATGTTTTTAAAAATATGCACAAGTAAAGTCGAATGTAAGCATAGGTAACTATTTATCGTGAGCTGGGATTAATAAACATTTGTCAAATGCAAATGGAGATATGCAAATAATATTTATAACGTTCTTTTTAAATTTCTTCAATTATGACCTTTAAAAGTCTATAATTAAAGTTTAAAGGGTACTTAATACAATGTGATGGTATCTTTTCATTCGATCTCTAAATCATTACTTTTACATTGACGTTTCTTTTATAACTAGTAATACATTGAGGAAAACAACGATAAAATTTATATATACAATTTATTAAATTATTTTATTGACAAAGATATCAACAAAAAATAACCTTATTAACCTTATTGCTTTATATAAATACTACCATATACTTCCGACTTCGCTTGCATTGAAGGACGATAGTGTTATATATTATATTGGATAACCTAATTATACTAACTTAAGAATCACACAATGTATAATTGCTGTTTGTTTAGCAACATTTTACTTGATAAAAGAAGCCTACGTTCTTTTCCTAGGTCATGGTTAGTTTAAAAAAGAATCAATATAAATCCCTTCAGTATCATTTTCCCGATCAATAGTCAAACATACTGACTTTTTCATTTAAAATTTCAAATCTCTATCTGTGACTTCGTTCGATCTGTATATGTAAAATAAATCAATACTTGTTAGATAGCTAGTTGTAAAATTTAATTATATCACTTAAAACTTTTCAAAGCAAATTTAACCATAAAAAAGGTCACTTTAAATTGAATTTATAATTTCTTCGTCAAACTTATGTCTTACATTGAACATGAACAAACCAACAGAAGACCAAAGTTATATATAAACGTTACATAATATAATATTAATCAATTATAAAACGTTTTAGTTAAGTAAGTCCGGTTAAATGAATGTTAATTTTATTCCATGAGTGCGGTTAGCTATTCCGGTGCGGTGTCGGTGATTATTATCTCTTGGTCACGAAAAGTTCAAGGTGACGAGATAGCCCAAGCTTTTTTGTTTTTTTCTATCATATATTTTAGATCAAATTAATATAATCTTCTAAGGTTTCTTTCTTCATCGTATTATTGTATTATTATTATATTACCAAGCCACAGAAAGCCGTGGCCTATTCTAGTCTGCCAATCACAAAGAATTGGTGTGTATTATTTTTCATTACAAAGTGGGGAATGAAAGGACAGATACGTTGTGACCAAGTCTGTTAATTTGTCCTCTACACGTATAAAAAATGTAATAAAACTTCTGATACAGTTTTATAAATGGGTAATAAACAATCAATTCGAGCCACGCACTTCCAACGACCCGGTGATACTCCGACGGATCCTGATGATGCTGAAGAAGATCATCGTATAAGCATTTCAAATAAAATGGTAATTTCAATTCAATTCAATTGGACATAATAATTGTAATAATTAAAATTATATTTATACTGCATATAACACTAGTATTGATAATTTCTAAATTCATCGCATGTTCAGTAAAATCTGTTTTCAGGTAGAGAGGCTCGTAGAAGATGCGACTTTATCGAGCGGTGCAGAACCGAAAGCCTCGAACCCAAAGGGAGATTATAAAGACATGATATATATGGAAAAACTAAAATGTATGGATGAAAATCATTCGGAAAGATGTGGGTTAGACATATTTTGTTATTGCTATAAATACTGATACTAGAAGAGTAGTTGAATAACATATAAACTAACCTGTTCTCGGATCAACGGAAAAATTTATAGGTTAAATGTATTAGTCAATATTTAAACAAAATATGAGTAGTGTGGTTATGTATGAGAGATGTGACTAATCATTTTATTTATATCAGATTATTTCATTCAGAAATGAAATACGATAACCATATTATTATTAATAAAAAAACAAATAACTTAGTTATTGCATTGTGAATAATGCGTCACATAAATAACTTTTTAATCATCTTGAAATATGTCCGTCTCCGTTAACAACCTATAATGTTGGCTACATGCGTTTTAAATTTAAATAATCTTTTGATGAGTTTAATAAACAGACTTCCTGGTGTTTTTTTAATAAATTCTTTTCCTCGTTCAAGTAAGTGACATCTTTCTTGTTAAGCCTTTCTCCCATTTAAAGCGGTTGCAGTATTGTAAGATGTATTCTCAAACTATGAACCGATGCTTTACCCCTCAGATGACAAGATTAGGTAATAAAATGCATGTTTTTCTAGTTTTTTTTATAGCAAATGTGTCGAATATTAATGATTTCATAGTTTATAATATATCTGAGAATTAATAAATGAACCTTTAATTCTCATCGTGAATCATGCAAACAAAGTATAATTTGATATTTCTGTAGATATTTAAATATTTATTTATTTATTTAACTTCACGCCATATCCCTTGCGGAGTAGCCAGAGACGTAGGAGCGTCAAACGCTACGGTCCCTGCATACCTCCTTCGCCTCGACCACAGACATTAACCTCTTCATACATGCCCTCCGGGGGGTCCTCATGCTTTTTACGTGACCTTCCTCCAGTATCGTAGCTACTGAGTTTTCGAAGGTCACTCGAGGCCTCCCCCTGTCTCTCTTACCGCTCACTTTTTAAACATAAGTAAAATATTACAACATTTAAAAATTTTAAGAAGATCTTTTGTATAAATTCATGTAATTTATTTTTTTAACTTTCCCACAAATTTATAGCAGTTGAAATTCAATCATTATTTTTGTTGATTGCCATTGCATCCATAGAAAGGCTTTGCTGATCCGAGAACGCTTTTATATAATTATTTATTTATTATATATTTCACTTTGAAACCGTGATCGCGTGTGTACCTCAAAGAGACTCCTCTTTTCTCGTCAAAGAGAGAGAGAGGGAGGAGGGTCTATTTTGATACTTATCAATCAATAAAAACTCCTTTGTAAAGACACTTTCTAACTTAAGATAATGCTACGAGGGTTTCAAACGTGCCCTGGTCTGAGAAGAACCACATAACAAACTCCGCCGGGTTTTTTTTATTGTGATCATTGTTTGACAACAACTAGAACTACCGCAATCAAATCGATAAGCCTACTTATAACTATCAGCTCTGTTCCTGAATAATTAAATATTAATGACATTGTTTTCTTATTTTTAAAGAATAACAGTAGACAACATGAACGCGTTGGTGACGAAGTTGGACGTGCGGACCTCTAACATGGTGAGCGCGGAGCCGGTGTGTGCGGATGTCAAGAATAAGATCATTGAGTGCTATGACAACGCCAGTCATACCGATATCATCAAGTGCTGGGATACTATTGGTATGCATTATCTTTTCTCGTGAAAATATTACCGTGGAAGGTAAATCTTTAGCAGTTTGGACTTGGACGGGATTATTAACAGGCCTTTTAATTAATTAGATTGAGTGAAAGAGGATACTTGTTTATTTTATTTTACTGTTAGCTTTAAAACTTGTTCGGTTATATTAATTAGTTAATAGCCTAGTATTTAAAAACATTTTTTTTTAAATACTAGGCTATTAAGCTTAAAATATTCACCTAGGTTCAATATTCGTCCGCAGGTTATTATATAAATTTAACTTAACCTAAAACAATCAAGGTGCGTTCACACAATGCGTACAAGACGCAGGTACGAGGCGTCTACAAGAGCGGTCTGAACGCGACGCCCGAGAGAAGGAACGCAGGTCTCGTCACGTTGCACACGCCAGGAGCCACGCGCTAAAGGATCTGGCTCCCGGTGAAGCCCCTTGTAACTAGTTTGGATAATAAGCAAAATAATAATGTCTTAAATATCAATAGTTTTCTTTACAGACAGATCGCATAACATTTTTTTTTTGTATTTGTCTCACAAAATCTATTGTTTAAAAGCTGAATATAGTATTTCATAACTTATGTCAAAAGTTTCTTTTGTAACCGGATAAAGATGTCTTAGTAGATAACTTGATAATCATAAGGGAAAAGTAACAACTGAAAGTAATTTTTATATTATTTTATATATTAAGTACATTCTTTAAAGATCCCGTCACTAAACATAAAAAATATATAATTTTTAATGAACATTTATTAAGCCTTCAAGAATGTAGAAGCGGATTTATCTACAGGTGCAAGTACATTATTACTGCATAAAATACATATATCTTATAATTATAATTGTATTTTTTACGGCAATACCAGTTTTTGTAATACAGTATGTATTAAAATACACATACATGTTTTTAAATTATGAATACCATTTTGTAAAATTGTTGTTGAAATTTTGTAGCAACGCTTCCTGAAATGTTAATCAATAACTAAAACTGAAATATATATGTATTCCAAAGACTACCTTTTTATATAAAATCCTTATTTTAAATTAAAAATAATATATACGAGTATATGTGCATACATCTATGCTCTAAACGACAAAATATATTTTATACAGTACTTCCGAAAGAGCCGACTTTTTAACCAAAAAACTTTATGAGTGCTGCCGGTAGTAAGTATACCTTTTATTTTAAATAATACAATTAATTAAAAAAACGCCATTTTCTTTAAAAGGTAAGCACCATACTAACTCCGAGAGTAAGATGAAAACACATCGAATTTTATCAAAATCCATACACTAATTTATTTACATATAAATATAAATAAAATGGCCAAAGGACAAGTTTAATATTTGTGTAAATATCCTTATCCTTAAACTAATTTAAAAATGTTTATTAAAAAATATAGCTTTAACACTAATAAAATAGTATTTTGAAAATTATATTGTTGTTAACATTGATTTTTGTTCACATCATGTTTATTAATTTGTCATAGAAATCATTGCGATATCAATTTAGGAATATTGTTAAAATATAAATTTACTAATGTACTAATACATATGACGAGTAAAATAATTAAATAAAATAGAATATTAATAAAATGACATCTTTTTGAAAAGATGCTATTTATTATTAAGAGAAATATGTACAAGCAAGCTAGATAAATATATATTCATCGATATTCAGTTAATAACTCACAACACACACTACATTATTAATGATGTCATACAATATATATTGTATTATTACATTTGCAGAGTCGATAGACAATAAGAAGCCATATTTCTATAAATAAGAAACCTATCCAAATAACTCTCCCATCGTATTTATGTACAATTATTTGAGACTAGTAATTAGTAAAAGTTTAAAATGCATTGCATGTTGTATTTTAAATACTACAAAGTTTTTTCACATGTTGTACAATTACCGCACTTAAAAACTGCCTTCGATGAGCTAATTTCACCATCTGTAACAAACAAACAAACCTATGTGAGATATCAAAAACAGGTAAATATATAAAGAAGAAAACGGCAAAAGATGAAATAAACATTTTCAATCATTTTCTTTAACTTACCGCCTTTATCAACAGTTTCAACTGTCTCAATAACGGTGGTACCGTTGGGATAAATTGTCTTTTTCGTCTCTATGGTATTTGGTTTAGGTCGCGGGAATAGGAAGTAGAATGAATTGTGTTCGTTGTTGTTCAACAGTTTGTTCCAGAACGTGTCGCTAGCGTTGAACCAAAATGATGGTTCGTTGACGCTGTCTCCATTGCTACTTAGTGATTCTGCAAAAAGTGATTTTATAAGTAGACATAAAACTGAAACTTTGATTACTTATTTATATATTTTTGTTTGAAACAAGCGATTGTATGTCACCTGTTTCTATATTATCATTATTTGTTATCTCTGATGGTATTTCCTCCCTAGTAACATCGTCTTCGTCGTCTTCAATTAGTCCTTGAGGAGAGTTTAAATAATACGAGTCATCCGAAGCTGTGTCTGATGCAGTAGTGTCTTCTTCATTCAAAGAGGGCGAATCATCTTGCGATATCACTATGAAATCTATAATAAAATTTTAGATTTTTAAGACATATTGTTATAGTCTTGATGCTTATGTCTTTCTAATTCAGTCCCAACTTACCATTTTTTGCATCCGCAGCTGTATCAGCGACGTCTTCGTTTAAAACATTCTGATTTCCAGTAGGTAGTGCCGCTGTATCATCTGTTAATAACGTATCACTATAAGTTTTATTATAATTATTTATAATATATTTAATGGATTACTATTATATTCTATTTAACTGGCTTTTACAGACGTTGGTTTATATCGGAATTTGTCTAATTATTTTCTAATACATATCGTAATGTTACAGTGAATGACAAAAATTTAAATAGAAAAATATAAATTATTACTAACCACCGTCGGTATATTTGGGACTATCTTTCAGAACATTTACAATTAATGATTTATTTGAATTTAACTCCTCTTTTGTATTGCTTACGTCATCTGCCTCGCCTAGAGCTTTATTGGAAGACGCGTCAATATCTGAAATAAACCAAATGAATTATATTTTTATATTATTATTGATAAATTTTGAAATATAAATATCAATGTATAAGGATATACTTACATATTGCATCAGAGTTAATATCGGCCTTATCATCGTCTTTATTCCCATCCAATTCAGAGTTTGTAACTTTTGAAACAATTGGAATTGTTATTGTATCGGTATTATTTTCTTCTTTTTCTGAGAAGTCTAAAGTATTATCTGGTAAAAATACAAATTGTATCTTTAGTTAAAGGATCAAAAGACAGTTTTATTATAATTTTACGAACGATTTCATTACTTTAATAAAATAATGACAAAACAATTACCACCACTTACTTGTTAACGGATTTGATGGACTAACAGTAGATGGGTTTGTATTGTTTTCAGTATTTTCTGTTGGAGAGTTTGTAATTTCAGTTATATTTGAATTCGAAACCAATGTCACGCTATCCTCAGTTGAAGTAACATTATTTGATCTTGAGTTTTGTGCGCTGCCTGTTAGAAGAAGCAACACATTGTATTGATTTGCTTATAATAATTGGTAATACAATAAAATAATGTCATGTAATGTTACATACTTTCATTATCATAATCGATAATTATTGTTTCCCTGTGAAACGTCTTTCCATCACTACTAGTACCATCTTCAAAAGTAATCACAGTATCATTACTTGATTTGGTAATGAAATTACTTTCCTCCTTATTTGATGATGAATCCGATGACTGTGAAGTGTTTCTAGTGACTATAATTTCAAAACAAATTCTTTTAAAATATTTATGTTTATTTTATTGAAAAATTCAAGTGAATTGCCAATATGTGTAATAAAATTCTTACTTATTTCATAATTTTTATTAGATGTCTCGATGTCTTCTGATGTGTTACTGTTTTCCAAGATTACAGTTTTTGTTTCTTTAGTTCTTTTATCTTCTTCGTTAGATTCTCGTTTAGGTGTTGGTGTTGTATTTTCTTCTAAAATGTCTATATATAAATGGTAATAAAAATATAAGAAACAATTAATACTGCTACGGTTTATTTATTATTAGTTACTGAAAATGTCTTGTTCGTAAGAGAAGTAATTAAAAATAAGGTTTATACAAATAAAAAAATTGCAATGAGTTATGTGTAAAAGATTTTATCGTCAAATCGTTTATAGGGCTGAATAAATAAGTTTCTACTGAATAACTAAAATAGTCCTTCTTACCAGCTACAACACTCTCATATTTCGTGTTTATTAGTTCACTAGTCGTAGTATAATTCTTCTCATCTGTCTTCTCGTCTTCTCGTTCTTTTGTTAAATCATTACTTTCCGTATTATTTGTTGTCAGAGAGTTTGATACAGTTTTATTAATGATTTCTGTGGCTTCTGTTGGTGTTGATATAGTACTTCTTACAGCTAAAAGAATAATAAAAAAATTTACGAAAAGCTCAAAGTAAAGTGGTTTATGAACATATTGGTCATATTAAACTAATATTATTATACATTTTTATCATCCCCCATATAATGGCGTAGGAGCTTAGATTAGATCCTATATTGTTTTAACTGCCATAAATACTTTATTAATAATAAATGTACCGTATAATATACTTACTTGTTACTGTATCTTCAATATCTGGAGTGTTTGTAGAGGATGTGCTAACTTGAGTGCTAGAAATATCAGATACCGTTACAGCTGATCCCGGATTTGTGACTTCATAATCGTTTGACTTATTTTTTTCTTGACTGTCGTTTATTTCACTTTCTTGCAATTGGTCTTGTACGTCTTTTTCAGTACTTAATTTTGTATGAACTTTGTCTACCCTATACTTTGTAACATCAAAAGTTTTTGTAACATCTGACGAAGTAGTAGGAGCTTCAGTGGAAACTGGGAGTGGTTCAATCGAATACGGTAGTATCTGCTCATTAGCGGTTTGAGGTACCATGTCTATTTGATCATCTTTAGTATTTTCTATGGAGTTCAATTGTGGTCTCATAGTAGTAGTAGTCGTTGTAGGTGTCATAGTAGGTGTCATAGCAGTAGTAGTAGTAGTTGTTGTAGTAGTTGTTGTAGGTGTCACAGTAGGAGTTCTAGCAGTAGCAGTAGCAGTAGCAGTGGCAGTAGCAGTAGTAGTAGCAGCAGTTATTGTAGGTGTCATAGTAGGAGTCGTAACAGTAGCAGTAGTAGTAGTTGTTGTAGGTGTCATAGCAGTTGTTGCAATTTGTGAATTGTGTTTCACTACTGATCCTTGTGACCCAGTGGAAACTTTTCGGTTTAGATTACCATTTCGCAAAAGTTCTTTGGCGCTTAGCATAACATAGTTTGGATGCTTTTTCTGGATCTTGTCCAAATTATCTACTTGCTCGACTCTTCCATCCGGATACACAACCATGAAATGTTTTGTAGGTTTGGATGATAAATAAAGATTTTTTAACTTCTGTTTGTTATTTAAAATGTTTGGTGCGTGTCTATTACCTTAAACATATTTTATATATTATTATAATTCAATATTAAATTCATTTGCTTTTCAATCACTAAATAGTCTTGCTTATAGAGTAAGCGATGATATTTTAAATTTTAATAATTTTATTAGTCTTACCTCTTTGCGAATTAAATGTCGGTTCGTCATTTATTTCATATGGTTGTGCTTGACCTGTCTCATATAGAAGTTCTGCTGAAGGATTTTGAAAAGTAGCTTCATTCACATTTGTTTGAAAAATCTTGTTACTGACATGCTTTCTCGGCAAGATTTTATCAGTTGACTTTACATTGTTTAACTGTGGGTGTTTAAAGTCATTAAACAATGATTTTACGTATTCAGGAGTAGCCGCGGGTACGTCATACTGTATAAAATCTGCTTCTTTTTCTTTCTTATCGTACATATTTTCTGGTTCTTCGGAATTTTGACGGTTAAATTTATTTACTACATGATTTGCAGAATTTCTTTCTTGTATAATTTGTACGTTCGATTCATTTGGTATAGAATCATTTTGAGGATCGTTCACTTCAGATAGAATATCGACCTTCCTAGGTGTGTTGGCTTTATGGTATTCTTTATTTTTTGGCCGAAAAGTGTTAATCCTATTTTCTTGGGGCAAAGAAGCTATATATGACGGTCTAGATGACTCATCATTGAAATTATCGCCATTTCTTTCAGCAATAATTTGGTTATACTCTTTATTTTCAGGTATTACATCGGATTGTTCGTTTACATTTCTAAAAGCTGCTGGATTATTACCTGTATTAAATTTTTCATATTCTTCATTTTGCTTATTGGGCATGTTGTAAGGGTTTCTTGGTTCACCACCATATCGTTCTGCTTGGAATTCTTTATTTCCTTCATTTTGTAGGCCAGATTCTCTAAATCTACTTCCCCGAGGTGTTGCAACTATAATACGATGATAAAATATGTATGTTACATTATATTAAAAACAAAGAATGTATAAGTATAATAAATAATGCAAACATACTAAAGGTGTTACATTAATGAAAATAATTGTAAACATTTCTTATTTTCTTACTTCATTCATAAATTATAAATAAGAAATAACTCACCTCCAAATCCTAAGAACAACACAACACAGAATACACTTAATGGTATCATTGTGGTCCGCCGCGCACTCGTCCTGAAAAGTTGTAAATGGTTTCCAAAGGGGCCTCTTGTTATAAATTCATTTAAAACAAACAGAACCGTTAAAGCTGAGTACACACTGTCATTGTTAAATGTACTTCATTACCTGAATTTTCGATGTTTGCGCTAACGTAAACTATGTTCGCATTGCGTCAAATATTCTGAACAAATTATATTTCGTCAAAGATTTTTTTATTGTGTAAATATTTATATGTATTACTTTTAGATTTATACAAAAGTATTGCATTTATTTTAATACAAATAATCAAATAAAGATAAAATATTTTAACAAATCGATACAATATAATTTACGACTATCAAGGATATTACTTGCTTGGGAAAAGAGGTTTTTTTAATTATCATATCGAGCTTTAAAATATATAACCCTATAAATATCTTAAACCCTCCATAAACACGGGACAGTAAAAGGCCTAAAAAAATGTTAGCTAACAAAAGTAACAAATATAAAAAATACATAAAGTTACCCATAGCTAATCGTTGACCTCTCCTACACTTATACCGTGTTGACCCGCAACGCTGTGCAAGATGCGACTCATTCTAGAAACTTCATCATTTAATGGTAGATTAATTTATTTTAAAAGGTATAGACTAAAAATCTTAGAACATTTCTATATTTATCTGGTCAGATATTTCAATATACCAGGATACGTCAGGTAACCTATTACTGTTTTATTTATTTTTGGAAAATAGCATTCGGGAAGCGCGGTAGTCCACATTTTCGGTAACACAGAGATACGTGACCGGAACAAATATTATAATATCTTACTACTTTATATCAGATACAGTATAAAGAGCAACTAGAGGAAAATTATTGTTCCAAGTGTAACTAATTACCTACTTGCAAAATATTGACATTCTACGTCAAACATTAAAACGTGGTTGGGTGTCTGCCGCGAGTGGAGATACATGTGTATGTGTATAAGATATTAAATACAGCAGATTAAAAATATAATAATTGCTCATGATCGGTTCAAGTCCTTGAGCTAGTTAATAATTTCTTGGAAACATTATAGTTTTGGATTCAATGTCAGTTAAAGTGGAACAGCAGACAAGCAAACATAAAACAATGCAATCAATACCTTCAATAAATTTAATTTAATCTTCTATTTAGATAATTTAAAATGACTTTTCAAAACCCGACCTCAGGACCCTACAATATTAAACAAGGAAATACTACACAGGAACATATTAAATTTCTGAATTTTCAACGCGTCGAACCTTTTGGAGTCCGGCAAAATAAAATACAAAGATTTCAAGTTGCCTCAACCTAACCCTTAAAACATCGTTCACAATTCGAAGACAAATTTAACAGATGAGATATATTTCATATTTACCTAATGTAATAGCTAAATATTTATGTAAATTAGTTATACGTAAAAGTAATAAAATTAATTCATAATAACCTAAACATATACGAACCATTGTGGTAATATTGTTTATTCAAATATAAGTACAAACCGTCACAAATTTTAGTAACGACATGACATCTAGAACTACAATAATTAACAAAATATTTATTTCAATGACCACGTGTAAAAATACAATATAAAATATCTGTCTATACGTGAAAGGAGGACTAAATTTGGAAAATATTTTTAGTGGTTATGTATATATTTTTAATAAACTTATTACACAAATCATTGGGGACGTGAAAATAGTGAAAAAAGCTTCTTTGTTTGAATGAATGTCAATCAGACTTTATTTTACTTGATACAAAAAAAATATTTATTTCCTACCTCAAACACCCCACGTTAAAATTATTTTTTAATTCTTTAAAAATGAAATTGCATTTTTTTTTTCAAAGCTTAAAATTAAGACAGACTTTTTTAATTATCTTAGACTAGAAATCGAAATTATCAAGCATCAACGAAATCCACAACTTAAAAGCTAATTAATTACCAATAACTAAAAACTACTTAATGTACTACAGATGGTATGGATGGCTACGAGTAACAAACTATATATATATATATATATATATATATATATATATATATATATATATATATATATATATATATATATATATGTTATAGGAGGGCAAATGAGCTTGCGGGTCACTGTTAATGTGTGACCACCGCCGCCCATGAACTCTTGCAACATACGAGGATTCACAAGAGCGTTGCCGGCCTTGGATAAGGGAATATATGCCTTTTTTGAAGGTACCCATCTGGAAATATAAATGGAAATATATAAATTAATAACAGAGAATTAGTTTGTTTATGTTATAATAACTTCATTTTATTGTGACAATAATAAAAGTAATCGTTCATAAAGTTATTATCCTGCCCTCTCTTGTCAGTATTATGTACTACATACATAAAAATAATACATTGAAAAGCAATTAGTACAGGATGAAATGTAAAGATGGCGCTCTTAACAATATATTATATGGGGCAAAAGAATAGTCGTCTATATTAACTGAAAACAATTTCATTTTACACATTCGAAGCTAAGTAATAAAACTAACAAATAGTGTTATAGTGAGCCTTAAAATGTCTGGTGTTATAATATTGAGTGTTCTCATAATAACTGTTGTCTCTTCTTCAGGTGAGTAACGCATTTCTTTTATTTGTTAGGTATCTATTACCAAGTCCCTACCTGCACTGTTATGGTTGTAGCACTGTAGCGATACTCATATCACTAATATGGTAATCACTTCGGTAAAACCCAGTCAATATACACGTATAATAATATAATATATCTCTATCCATTCTTTATGAATTAATATTAAGATTATATTTAATCCTTTTCTGATTTCAGTGCAAATAACTTGTGCGTTAAACTTAGAAAGTAATCTAATTCATATTTAAATTTCAGTTATTAATTTTGGTACTAAATGTATAGGACGTTACTCATTTAATGCTTTCTAATTTATTAAACATTTAGATGAATTCATAAAACAAACATCCTAAACTTCAGGGTTAAATAAAATGAAAAATTATACGCATTTTATATACGGTTAATGCAATAATTTTGCTGACAATGTTGTTGTATGTTGATTTGTTTATATATAGAAATTATATTCAGAAAGTAATCAGCGTTTCAGACTTCTAGTGGTATAAGTTATTATATCTCGGTATTACAATGTTTGTTATTGTGTTTTAACTTATGAAATAGATGAGTAAGAAATCGTAAAACGTGATATTAACCAAAACATCACAATTTAAAGTTAATTACTTTACTTTTTAGTTTTTACTATCTTTGTGATAATTTATAATTGCGTATGGTGATTTGATTGAAATGAGTTATTAATTTATTTTTAATTGTTATACTTTATCTTTTCAAATCTTTTTCTTTACAAGTCACTAACGGGAAGATGTCCATTATAATTGATTATAACACTCATAGCGTATATATTTTATAAAATCCCATGAGGATAATTATTAATAATCAATGTTCCAGATTGTTTCATTATTTCCCTGTTTTGTTACATCAGGTCAACTAACATGCGGGATCGACGAAGTACTGGAGAACTGTCCGGCTGACTGTGCGTACGATTACTGTCCTAAACATGAACTACAAGATCAGACGCCTTGTCCCAAACCCAGTGTGTGTCCTCCGCCGCGGTGCAAATGCGCTTTCAATTATAGACGAGCCGATAATAATACATGTATACCTACAACAGAATGTCGTGAGTGTGTTTCTGATTTTACTATGTAACATTATTTAATATTGTGTGAATCTTTATCCTATACGATCACTTTGCAGCCCCATTCGATTGCACGAGGAGTAACGAAGTGTATGACAGTTGTCCATCGTTCTGTCCGTCGCAGAGGTGTCGCGATGCTACACCGACGGACGAGTGTCCGTTCTTCTTGCTGTTCGTTATAGAGTGCTTCCCCGCTTGCCGCTGCATTCCGGGACACTGGAGAAATGATGGTGTTTGTGTTCCTTATCAAGAGTGCCGTAAGACATTTTTAATATTGAAGTTATTTCATTTGAAAGATACAGATCTCAATGATACTTGTACATGGATTTAAGATCCATGAAATTACTTATGATAGATGAGCGTTAAAGGTATTGAAATGTGAATGAATTGTCACATTGTGATGTGCAAGTGAAAGTGAATGATGATGTTGATGAAGAAGATGCTTATTACGTTTATTTTTAATATAATAATGCTAAATTATTTTGTTTACAGCAAACATCAAAACTCAACTTGGCCAAGAAGTGACATCGGAAGCACCTAATTCAAAATGATCTTGGTATTCAAAATTAAAAAATCATGTTTAATTTATGTTAATATCGTAATATGTTGTTATGTTAATTTATTTCAAGTGCAACACTGCTATTGTATATAACTGGGCGTTGCAATGAGATTAATAACGTGAGATAAGTTTATAATAATTATTTACAATAAATTTTATATGATTTCTTTGATAATTATAGCTTAATTAATTAATAAATTTGTTAATTTAATGTATTACGATTGTAAAATTTAATATTATAAAAATATTATTTTAATTATAAAAAGGACATTGATATTTCTGGTTCTTAAAGGAAAAAATAAATAAAAATTACAATCACCCATAAGTATATGATGACACTGACATATAAAAACATGTCATTTTTATCTGTTTACAATTATTATAGATAACTAAGTAATATATTTTTTTTATTTATACATTTAGAATAAATTTCTTAAAATAAAGTTGAAAAGTTACTTATTTTTATATAAACTCAAAATCAAATCAAATATAATTTATTTTAAACCAATAATGTTTAAGATATATATTATATTACTTTATATCTCTTGTGTAATACTTATTATACCTTATTAAAATATCAACAAATTACTTATATGTACACATTATATATGTATTTATTTTGATTTAATCCCAGTGGATCATTGGTGCGTTGCTATCAACAATAGATAAACGAGGTAAAGCAGAAATATGTTAAAAATGGGAATCCCCTCGCTAATGACGTCAGTAAAAAATAATAGAGTGGCATTTGTTATGATTTGGTATAAATATAAATACAGTGCAACCCCGACTTAACGACCCTGAAGGGAAAAATAAAATATTCGTTATATCAAATAATTTGTTATATTAATGAGGTTTGTTATAGAGGTTAAGGTGGTTTACTATTCATTTTATTAGGTAAAAAATAAAAGGGGTAAGTATAAGATTAAGTTCAAGTTTATGGGATCGCCACCCTTGTCTTTTGGCCGCCATCTTGGAAAAAAGGATGCACAGAGTTTTCGCGCTGTATCTCGTAAACTACCAATTCTACAGAAAATATTATTCATATTATATTTTATTCAAATAAATATAGTTGCAGATAAGTTGCCGTCTTTGAGGAACAAGAAGCAGAGGGGGAAAGATAGACCTTTTGCTTCAGACACTCTTGTTTAGCAAATTATGGATAACCATAATTTGATTATTTTCATTATAAATATATGTGAAATCGTGACACACGTAAAATATTTTTTTTATTATTCATAAAATTATAAAGAGGAAAATACACTAAGTATATATTACTATATAGTAAATATATATTTACTATAACAATATTTATTTTTAAACAATCCAATTTTTAATACAAATAAACTCTTATTCGGACTTCTAAAAGATTTATGAAATACTCATTTTAAAGATACCGAAATACACTTAAATACTTTTAATGCAATTTCATAAACTTTTTAAACCAGTAATGTCAATAAAATCTTAAATTCTTTTACCTTTTCCGCTATTAATCTATCACGGAACCTCTACATTAGTTTTTATAAAAAAACTTATCAAGTTATTATAAGTTGAATTTATCCTCATAGCCTGTTTATAAACGGTATTTATATAAAGACGCAGTAATCATTCGCCTCACAACAGTTGAAGTCTGATTTGTAACATGAAATCATTCTTTATTTTTATTACATACGTGTGCTTGTGTGCGTGTTTATCGAACGTGCATGGTGAGTTATAATCAATTGACAAGGATTCATTATTGTGTATTGTAACGTTACATTATAATATAAATAATATATAAATACTCACATATCTAGGGGAAAGGGGTATAAAATGACATATTAGTTATGAAATCTTTATTTATTTGCTTATGCCAGTTTATGTTGATATATATTCTTTGATGCAATACCTAATTATAATAACACAGATCGGTAAAATGACACAAGTAGCGAGTACAAAGTGACACAACAAATGTATACTAACAATAAGTCAATAACTATATCTTTGTTATAATTTTTCTCGACCCAAACCAAAGAGTATAACTTTAATAAGACGAAACCTTAAAAGCATAAACTGGAATGATCTTAAAAGTGATGCATCAAAAATGGATTGGTATTGACGTAGGGTCAACCTAACTAGCACAATTGATAATAGAGTACAAACTTTTAACAATCTAATTATCCACTTATATGAACATCATGCTCCTTACAAACCTGTTCGAGCAAAACGCCTTCCTGCACCTTGGCTACTATCCTTTACATCAAAAGCTGTTGTGGTAGAGACGGTCTAAGTCGTAACATGCTCTTACCATATTATATAGTATACTGGCAGTAATTACCCACATTTTAAATTTTTCCCTTATTTCCAATACCTTTCCTACCGCTTGGAAGGAAGCTTATGTTATTATTTTACCTAAGAGTAAACATCCCTCCACTTCCATGCACTTAAACCCCAAATCTATATTGCCGTTTCTATCTAAAGTTCTCGAATAGGTATATTGTTTAAAAACAACTTTCATATTTTTTTAGTCACAAGTAATTTTATTAGTCCTCACCAATTAGGTTTTCGCATTTATCATAGTTCCTCTACAGCACTACTTAAAATCACTGAAGATATAAGGCTTGTTATGGATAACAAATCATTTTTCATCACGTTGTAGGGTCAATGAGGAGAAATGTTATTGTTCTAACGTCTTGGTAAATATTTTAAAGAAAGTCATACCTTCGACTTGTTGAAGGCTTGGGCCCTCGCAGCTGAAGTGGATTCAGGTTTCCTCAAAGATACATATCTTAAGTTTCTGCATAATAATCAATTCTGTGCCGGCTATTTTTAATATTATTTATTTCTGCAAACTTCCTTACTTGTGAATCCAAATCTTGTTACCAATAACTTAATACGTTCAACGTATTCTCGTTCCATCTCTCATGTGAAGACATTCTTCTATCTACCCATACCTACAAAAATAATGTTCGCGATTAAATGAGCTCTAACATAAACTAACAAAGGTAGTACCTACCTTTGTTAGTTTATGTTGATTAGAGACACCTTTTGTAGTTGAAACTAAGACTATTTTGTTTTCTTGTCTTCTAAGAGTCGATTGTAGTATATTAAACGCTTTAGAAGCCAAAGGCCAAGCTATTTCTTTGTTCTTAGTATAGTTTCAGCCTTTTCCATAGAGGTTTCATCCCGACTCTGGTCATGTATATTTCAAAAATATTTTCATGGCATAACTTGGATTGTCAGAAAAATATAAAAGAAGAAAAAAAAAATGGTGGGTCAAACTACATACTATGCTATTTGACATGAACAAGTTGTAATTTTGTCCACTTTATAATCTCAAACATTAGAAAACAATAAATAAAAAAATAACAATATTTTTATTATAATTACTATAAGACAACGCAAATAAAGACACAAAAACCGTAAAAAAATACTTACTTTCACAAACATAATCCATCTTCGTAAAACTCGTGACGGCAAAAATAAACAAACAGGCATATACATAAGACGGACGAATGGCCGGGACTCAGGACTGGCGTTGCCACAAGTTTCAACTGATTACTAAGTAAGTGGCCTTCTGCAGTCCTTTACGAAAATTAATATGATAGTCGTATCGGAGAAATGCGAGTGTTTAATTTAACATTTTATACGTCTTCCCTTACTTCTTGCGTATTTTATTCTATAAAAAATTTGCTTATGCCAATTGTACTGATGTTATTAAGATTGTTATGTGAATCTAAGAAAATCTTAGAACTCTCTAGTTTAATAATTATAACAAATAAATAATGTGCTGCAGGCTTGCAGTGCAATGGGAATCACGAAGAAATGAAATGTGTTCAACATTGTCCTCCTGAACCCACCTGTGTAAATAAAGACATTTACTTCAACTGTTTCGACACTAAGGCAAAATGCGAATTGAAATGTATATGCAAAGATGGATATTACAGGGATATAACGGGAGAATGCGTGACAAATGAAACTTGTGGTAAATTAGTACATATCAATGGATAAGATGTTTCTAAACTTTTACTAAGACTCTTCTCGATATTCCTTGCAGAAAGTAAATGTCCCGGTCCAAACGAGTACTACGACTGTGGAGTGGCCTGCGACAATATTTGCGAAACTCTTCATATCATGAACCAAACCAACTGTCCCATAGTCAACTTTAAATGCAACGAAATGTGCTACTGCAAAGATGGCTATGCCAGGAACGAAAATAATATTTGTGTGCCCTACAAAGAATGCCGTTAGTCCATTTATTTATCATACTAATTAACTATTAATTAACTATTACAGTAATAATTAACCAAGTTTTCATATCGTTCAGAACCTTCCAAAGAGAAACAAGATCGTAAGCGACGGAATACATCTTTATCAAAAGGTACTAAGAATAATAATGAATTAATTGTGATAGAAGTAATCCTGATCTCAACCTCTTATTTAATTACTATTACCTCTATTTTCAGAGACGCCATGTGGTCTCAATGAAGAATACAAAGCGTGTACGTGTCCTCCTGATACGTGTATATCTCTGGTCGCCAAGTTCAAGTGCGGGCCGTGTGTGGGTGGGTGTGCGTGTCGCGCGGGGTACCTGCGCCTGTCAGCGGACGCACCCTGCCGCCCAATGCGAGAATGCCCACAATTAGCCAATTCACCCGATTTTAATTAGTGGATATAAAATATGAATATCTATTATTTCATCTTGATCAAATTTTATTTACATTCCGATTTTTTATAGTTGATATAAAATATTGTTAAAAATGTGTAGTAAAGGGTATGAACTTGGAATTTATTTCTAAACATTTCATTTTAACGTGCAAGTACCCTTTAACAATTTAAAAAAGTAAAACAAACAACAAATAACAAACAATTTAACAATTAAAAAGAAAGACACTTGATAGACATCAATCAGTAACTCATTAATAGTCTTTTGTCAATATTTAAGCTTAAAGCTATAAAGTGGAAAATGAAATGCCTGAAACATTTGTATGTTAGCGAATACTCCAGTATCAGTGTTTACTTCAAGGCTTATGGATGGTTTAAAAAAAAAAGATAAGATAGGGCCGAATTTCTGTAACTTGTAAAGGGAATTATGAAGATATTAGATAAATAGTAAATTATGAAGATAAATACTACATGAAAAGGTTTTTTCTAATATCATCATAGAAATTATTGGCTTATGATAATTATTTAGAAATTATTACCTTATGATAACTATTTCACAATTTAAATAATAAAATAAAAAGTAAACACTCAATTCACATGTACAATAAAGGCATGCAAGAAAAAGTAAATCTGTATTAAATACATTTGCTGCAGTTTCAATGTTTCAAAACTTAGTTGTAACAATAAAATAATATAATCTAACACAAATAACAAATGCTTTTTCACAAAAATTCCACGTGTCTACACCATCCTGTGTTGAGGTTATATCCATTATTTTAAAACCAACAATGTCAAGGAATATATATATATTTTCTTATAAAAATTATAAAGATGATGAAATTCGGCGGCAACAGATCGAATAGCTCACATAGCATGGAACACTGCCTGTTGTAAATGCGGTAGAAGATACACATAGAAGCTACGTCTCTACGCAATGCCAAAGAGTCCAGCCGTTCACAGCGCACCGGGTCCCCGATGATCCTAACGTCTCTCCTTTGTACGCGGTCAAACGGTAGAACCTGATATAGGGGTAATTCCGGACCAGAGAAGAAAACAGTACTCCATGTGTGCCGGACCTGCGCCTCATAGAGAGCAAGTTTAGCACCAAGCTTGAAATACTGCCTCGCTCTATTGATAACTCCCAATTTTCATCGAAGAAAACTTGGTCCTGTCAATAATTCGAAATGTCGAGACCTAGTATTCTGATACTTGGCGAGGCATTGAGAGAAATGCTCTCGAAGCGCGGTAATATGGCAAATGAGGTTTTCTTTGTGGTAAACGCGCAAACTTTTGTCTTTAGGGGATTGAACTGAACGTGATTCAGTTCATCCCACTCAGAGATCATCCACAGGGAAGTTTCTATAAAATTCATAAGTTTCTTTCGGCACTCCCCCATGTTTTCCCGAGAGAGACCTGCACGTCTAGAATATACCGCATACCCAGCGCTGTTTTCCGCATAACAATGTATGTTGGAAATATTCAACATATCTTTGATGAGCAGGAGGATCAGAGTTGACTTGCATGGACATGGACTTGCGTTTCGAGCAAAAACCGAGAACGACCTGTACGCCTGTCCGCCCAGTGAGCAAGATGTTGATTCATTTGCATAAACTTTCGGGAAGCCCATAGGAAGGAAGCTTCGAAAGAAGCCCCTTGTGCTATACACGATCGAAGGTTTTTGCCATATCCAGACTAACTGCCAGACCCTCTCCCTTGCTTTCCATAACCGCTGCCTAACGGTGCGTAAGGTATAAAGGAAGATCGAGGTACGAAGTACGTTAGGAGCTGTCGGATAATGTTGTTATTCATTATTTTGGAGATAAAAGAGATAATGGCGATAGGTCTGTAGTTAACTGGGTCCGAGCTATCACTTTTTTTAGGGATCGTATTGACAAGGGAACACTTCCGTAAAACCGGGACTACGCCTTTAAGGTAAGCATGCCAAAATAGACGCGTTAGCAGTGGAGTCACCTTAAGGACACATGTTCTATGCACCAATGGAGAAATGCCATCCGGTCCACTCAACTATGTTTCGTTTAATATGTCGTATATAATACTTCATATACCTTCCCTGGACTATAATTATATATATAATGGTTTCGTCCACTGGACATCGATGGTACATTCCTATCAACAATAGACAAACGCTGTAAAGCTTTTTCCTAAAGCTGAAATTTGTAAAAAAAAAGGAATCTCCTCGCTAATGACGTCAGTAATAAATAATAGAATGGCATTTAAATTTCTTGTGATTTAGTATAAGTAGTTTTTCGATTTGATAAATTGTTTATTGATACAAAAACAGTACAATACCGACTTAACGACTCTAAAGGGAAAAAGAAAATATTCGTTGTATCAAATAATTTATTTAACCTCTATATAACCAACCTCATTAAGTATAATTAATTAGTTATACTTAATGAGATTTATTATATAGAGGTTAAGGTGGTCTACTATTAGTTTGAACAAGGTAAAAAAGAAAAGAGGGGTAAGTATAAGCTTAAGTGCAAGTTTGTGGGGTCGCCACCCTTGTCCTTCGACCGTCATCTTAGAGAAAGGGGTGCAGAGAGTTTTCGCACTATGTGGTATTGTCGTAAGCTATCAATCCTATAGAAAATATTATTACACATTTGTAACAAATTAAATTGTGTACAACTTTATTACATGACCCACGGAACATTTTTAATATCGATATGACTATTGAGATTTTAATATTTTTAGCAAAAAAGGATAGTTGCAGATAGTTGCCGTATTTGAGGGACAAGAAGCAAAGGATGTCTATAGAAGGACGGATGGACGTATTGTATTTTGCTTCATACACTCTGGCTTATTTATCCATAATTTAATTATTTTCATTATAAATATATGTAATCGTGACACACGTGAAAGTAATTTTTTATTATTCATAAAATGATAAGTAACTTTGTAAGGAGGAAAATGCAATAAGTATATATATTCAGGTTCAAAAGAGCGGTATTTGTATAAAGACGCAGTAACCATTCGCCTCACCACAGTTGAAGTCTGATCTGTAACATGAAATCATTATTTATTTTTATTACGTACGTGTGCTTGTGTGCGTGTTTATCGAACGTGCATGGTGAGTTATAATCAATTGACAAGGATTCTTTTTTGTGTATTGTACCTTAGCATAATAATATAAATATAAATATCCACATATCTACTTCTTGTTTTGTAATTCTATTATAAAGAAATTAAAAATAAATGTGAGAATGGTGAATATTTCCGTGCACTTTCTGGTGTATAATGGGATACAAACTCTTAATTGTCCACACTTTTTTATCCTTAACTAGGATCATATTCTAGAAATTAATAATTATTACTTATAACTTCATAATTACAAGAAACTAACAATATGCTGTAGCCTTGTAATGTAATGACAAAAAATTAAGACTTATTTCAACTGTTTCGACAGTAAAGAAAAATGCGAACTGAAATGTATATGCAAAGATGGATATTACAGTGATATAACGGGAGAATGCATGACAATGACATGAATATTGTGGTTAATTATTACATATCAGTTGATAAGATGATACTAAATTGAGATGTTCCTCGATATTCCTTCCAGGGATTAAATGTACCGGTTCAAACGAGTACTACAACTGTGGAAAGGCCTGCGATAATGTTTGCGAAACTCTCCATATCATGAACCAAACCAACTGCCCCATAATCAACATTAAGTGCAACGAAATGTGCTACTGCAAAGATGGCTATGCCAGGAACAAAAGTAATATTTGTGTGCCCTACGAAAAATGCCGTTAGTCTATTTATTTATCATACTAATTATCTTTTGATTATGGTAATGTAAATTATTTATTTGCTATATAAATAAATGTATTATAATAATAATTAACCAAATTTTCATATCGTTCAGAACCTTCCAAAGAGAAACAAGATCGTAAGCGACGGGACACATCTTTATCAAAAGGTAGTACTAAGAATAATAATGAATTAATTGTGATAAAAGTTATCCTGATCTCAACCTCTTATTTAATTACTATTACCCCTATTTTCAGAGACACCATGTGGTCTCAATGAAGAATACAAAGCGTGTACGTGTCCTCCTGATACGTGTATATCTCTGGTCGCCAAGTTTAAGTGCGGGTCATGTGTGGGTGGGTGTGCGTGTCGCGCGGGGTACCTGCGCCTGTCAGCGAACGCTCCCTGCCGCCCAATGCGAAAGTGCCCACAGTTAGCTAATTCACCCGATTTTAATTAGTGGATATAAAATATGAATATATGTCTTATTTCATCTTGGTCGAATATTATTCACATTCTGATTTTTTATAGTTGATATAAAACATTGTCAAAAATGTGTAGTAAAGAGTATGAACGTGAAATTTATTTCTAATCATTTTATTTTAGATAAGATATTAACGTGCAAGTGCCCTTTAACAATTATAAAAAGTTAATAATAACTCTTTCAATATTAGGAATTTAAGTAGACACTTGATAGACATCAATCACTAACTCATTAATAGTCTTTTGTCAATATTTAAACTTAAAGCTATAAAGTGGAAAATGAAATGCGTGAAACATTTGTATATTAGCGAATACTATAGTATTAGTGTTTACTGCAAGACTTATGGATTGTTTAAAAAGAAAATTACATAAGATAGGGCCAAGTTTCTATAAAATGTGAAGGGAAAACAAATAGTAAATTATGAAGATAAATACTACATGATTTTTTTTTCTAATATCATTATTGAACTGTCAAAGAAATTATTGTCTATATGCAGCAGCGGCGTTAGGGCTACTGACACCCCGGGCAAAAATATTTAGGCGCCCACTTAAGGAAATCAGTATCGAGTATTTATTTTTTGCTGAACCAAATCATCTGACAGCTGAACATAGTTGTGAATACGGCACATAGAGCACAGTATTGAGGGTACACAGCGCGGAAGGCAGTAGGCCGAGGCCCCAGACCTCAGCGACTTAATTGCAATAATAAAACAATATGATCTAACAAATAATAAATGCTTTTTCACAAAAACTCCACGTGTTTACACCATCCTGTGTTGAAGTTATATCTATTATTTTAAAACCAACAATGTCTTAGAAATGTATACATATACATTTTATGTTAGAGAAGGGCAAACGAGCTTGCGGGACACTGTTGATATGTGAGCACCGCCGCCCATGAACTCTTGCAACTTCCGAGGATTCACAAGGGCGTTACCGGCCTTGGAGGTAGGAGTATACGCCTTTTTTTAAGGTACCCATGTCGTATCGATCTGGAAATACTGCCGAAGGAAATTCGTTCCACGTTCGAGTGGTACGGGGGAAAAAGTCCTTGAAAACCGAACAGTGGAAGATCGCCACGCATGCAGGTTTTATGAATGGTAAAAAATGCGAAGACGTGTTGTGAGGTGAAGAAATGCGACAGGCAACAGATCGAATAGCTCTTTGGAATACTGCCCGTTGTAAATGAGGTAGAAGATACACAGAGAAGCCACGTCTACGCAATGCCAAAGAGTCCAGCTGTTCACAGAGCACCGGGTCCCCGATGATCCTAACGGCTCTCCGTTGTATGCGGTCAAACGGTAGAACCTGATATTGGGGTGATCCGGACCAGAGATGAGAACAGTCCTCCATGTGTGCCGGACCTGCGCCTCATAGAGCGCAAGTTTTTGGCCAGGCTTGAAATACTGCCTCTGCCGCCTGCTGCAATGATATGACAAATGAGGTTTTCTTAGTGGGAAACGCACAAACTTGTGTCTTTAGGGGATTGAACTGAACGTGATTCAGTTCACCCTACTCAGAGATCATCCCCAGGGAAGTCTCTATATAAGTCACAAGTTTCTTTCGGGTCACGTCCACGTTTTCCTGGCTGGCGGCTGGAATATACCACATCCCCAGTGCTGTCATCCGCATAACAATGTATGTTGGAAATATCCAACATATCATTGATGTGCAGGAGGAACAGAGTTGGGGATAGACGTAGCCTTGGAGTACACCAGCGTTCACGGACTTGGGGTTCGAGCAACAACCGTCGAGAACGACCTGTACGCTCCGCCCAGTGAGAAAGCTGGTGATTCATTTGCATAAACTTTCGGGAAGCCCATAGGAAGGAAGCTTCGAAAGAAGCCCCTTTGTGCTATGCACGATCGAAGGCTTTTGCCATATCCAGACTAACTGACAGAACGGGTCTGGTTGTACCGTAAGGCAGGGGCCTAACGGTGCGTAAGGTAATAAAAAAAGATCGAGCTAAGAAGAACGTTAGGAGCTGTCGGTTAATATTGTTCTTCATTATTTTGGAGAGAAGAGAGGTATTGGCGATAGGTGTGTAGTTAACTGGGTCCGAGCTATCACCTTTTTTAGGGATCAGATGGACAAGGGTACACTTCCAAGAGACCAGCACTACACCTTTAAGATAAGAGTGCCGAAATAGACGCGTTAGCACTGGAGTCACCTCAGGGGCACGTGTTCGTAGCACAAACGGAGAAATGCGATGGCATTTCGCGCTGCACTTGATAAATATGTATAAATAATATATAATATATAAAACATGTGAAATAAAAGAATTGAAAAGTTATTATGATTATAAAGAGAAGTTGTATTGATTATAATTATTTAAGACTGATGTACTTATAAATATAAATTAATTAATGTAATGTCATTGAAATAATTATATATATTTTAGAAACATTTATAGTGTTTGTTATAATTTATTATTGAGATATTATGTGATCATTGTGTTGAGAAAATATTATGAGGGTAGATGAAAAATCGAACCAACCAATTATTGAGTATAAAGGTGATAGATGTTTGTGATCTGGACTCAGTGCAATACCGACGAAGCTACGAAGCTTTAGTGAACCAAAGTGAAGTTTTAGTGAACCAAAGTGTAGGAGGAACGATTCATCTGTGATAGAAAAGTTAAGTACACTATTTTATTTGATTTATTTATATTGTTAATTGTTATTGTTATTATGTTTGGTTTATTTATATTGTTGTGACAATTACTGTTAACTAAATTCTACTATACATTTAAATATTTTGTTATTGTGTTAAAGGATACTTTTAATAAATACTAAATTTTTATTGTGTTTATCTTCGAGAATAAAAATGAATTTAACTTATATATTGTTTATTGTTATTTCCGTTAAATAATCTTTTAAATAATAATAATAAATTACAATAATATTACTTTAATATTATTGTAATTATAATGATTATTATGGATATTTTTTAATACTTAGTTTCTTTAATATAATTTTTATTGTATCTCACATCAGAAGTGGGATCAGTGGCTTAAGATACATATGTTTTAGGATGGACTGTGAAAAGATTAGTGATCTTCTTAAGGCAATCCGGGATGCGGTATCTACATCACAACTAAAGGATGAAGACATTGCCCTGCCTACGTTTGATCCTGATAAAAGTGACTGCGGAGCCGCGAGCTGGTGTTGCAGCATCAAGACTTTAGCTACGGAAATGAAATGGAGTAGTATCAAGACAGCAGCTAAAGCGGGAAAAGCTCTAAGGGATTCTGCTTTAAAATGGTTTTAATCATGGGAACCTTCAGATGGCAGATCCTGGGAAAAACTTTGTACTGATATTACTGACGCTTTTCCGGAGAAAAAGAACTTGAATTAAAAACTTACCAAGGCAGTTTTACATACCTCTGACTCGGCAGATTCTTACGAATTAGTGTGTGGAGGCATTAGTGATGTCGATGTTAGAATGGCTTCATTGAATAGTGGTGTCAATACTACGGCTGAACTTATATCTGTCCTTTCAATATATGTAAAGAACAAGCAAAGAACATATGAAAATTTTGAACCAGCTGGTCCTTCAAATGCGAAACGACCGAAGTTTAACGGTGAGAAAAAATGTTTTATTTGTTCACAAGTTGGACATTTACAGGCCCAATGTCCAAAAAATAGGCCAAATCAAATTTCCTTACGGCCTAATCAAGTTCAACAGGTGCAAAAAAAAGTAATGACTTTCGTACAAACCTATGTAATTTTTGTAAAAAAACTTGGACATACTGAATCTGTTTGTTTTCATAAACAAAGAGCTGAATCGAATAATTCTTCAATAACTTTGGTGCCAAATAAGGAAGTCAATTTTTTAGAAAAGCCGATTTAAAATTAACTCAAGTTTTTATAAATGATGTTCCAATTGAATCATTAATAGATACAGGAGCAAACTGTAGTTTAATAAAAGAATCAATAGCAAAATGGTTAGGTTGCCACCTTTCACCAATTTCTATTTATTTAACAGGAATAGGATCAAATAAAATTCATGCTTTCGCTATTATTACAGTGAATGTTAGGTGCGAAGGAGTTTGTTTAGAACTTGATATTCATGTAAGACCGGGATTTCCATTACAATTTACTTATAGGTAGAAACGCTGTGCTATATCCAGACATAGAAATCGTAACGGATTCTTTAGGTAGCCGTCTATTTAGAAAGAAAATTGAATCTAGATCAGAAGTTAATTTATTTACTTTTCCGTCACAATTAAATGAATTAGATTCAAAAATAGAACATTTAGATTTAGAATTGAAACAAAAAATAAAAAATTTATTCAAACAATATCCATCCGTCTTAAATGAAACAAGTAATGTAAAAACCGGTGAACTAAAGTTGCGTATAATTAAAGACGATATTATTTACTATAGGCCCTATCGTTTAGCTCCTATTGAGAGGGAGAAGGTTAATGAAATAACTAAAGATCTTTTGAAACAAAACATTATTCGTGAAAGTGATTCCCCTTTTGCAAACCCAGTAATATTTGTTAAAAAAAAAGATGGAAGCGTTAGATTGTGCATAGATTACCGAGCGTTAAATAAAATTTTAGAAAAAGATAGATACCCACTCCCTCTTATCGAAGGTCCGGTCTGATCAACCTAAATTATACGTGCCAAAAGGATCTAGATTTCAACTTTTAAAACTTTTTCATGATGAGAACTGTCATGTGGGATTTCATAAAACACTAAAAAAACTTAGTGAGTATTTTTGGTTCCCTCGAATGGTTCTTTTTATTCGAAAATATTTAAAGCATTGCTTAATATGTCTCGAACGTAAGGGCCACTCTGGTCCAAAACAAGGTTATTTACACCCTATTGACAAAATACCTATTCCATTTCACACAATACATTTAGACTGTACAGGCCCGTTTACAAAAACAAATGAAGGATACAAATATATTCTTCTTTTGTTAGATGGCTTTACAAAATTCTGTTTACTAAAACCACTGAAGACCCTAAACGCCCAAGAACTAATTCCGCTTATACGGGATACAGTAACGATATTTGGCACTTCATCAAAAGTCATAACTGATAGGGGTACCAATTTTAGTTCAAATCAAATTCGATCTTTATTTCGGTAATTACAAATAGAACATCATATGGTAGCCACGGGCACACCAAGAGGTAACGGTCAAGTGGAACGATATATTACAACGGTAATTGATATGTTAAATACAACATGTAATGGTTCATCAGATTGGCCAAGCGGGTTATGAAAAGTTCAGCAGTCAATTAATACTACAATCCAAAAATCCACTGGTTTTACCCCAATTCGTTTGCTTATTGGCTGTAATGCAAATATCCCCTGTGTTCAATCACATTTAAAAGATATTTCCGTTCCCGAGTACCCAATAGATGTAAAAGCAGACCGCGAATTAGCTTACCAGCGTTTATGTACACAAGCAAATAAATTTAAAACTCGGTTTGAGGCTGTACGGCGAGACAATCAAATTTTTGAAGTTGGCAACATCGTTTATATAAACCAAGATCATAGGCGGCACGATAAACTGAGCCCTAGATTTAAAGGCCCTTATGAAATAAGTGCTATACTTGCCAATGACCGATATTCTCTTAAGGGGTTACGAAATTTAAGAAATGTTGTCATAGCTAAAGATAAATTGAGGTTATGGCCAGGAGAATTAATCGATTCAGATTCAAATCGTACTGATAATTAATCATATAGATGTGTATTGTTAAGTTAATTGTTAATCATAAAGATGTGTATAAGCATTGTTTACAAGTATATACAAAATGATTGTTATCTATTTTAGATTATTTTTTATATTATATAATTAAATCTGAAATGTGATTTATATTAATGTTATATGGAAAATATATATGTTGGAAAATGTATGTGAGAAGGATACATTTTTAAAGAATAAGATGATTGAAATGAACTGCTGAAGTCATTTGCTTTGCTGTAGCCCGTCTCATGTGCAGCAGGTGTGGGGCTACATGATGTTGTATCAAAGCTTTGACCGTTGTTATTTGTTCTCTTAATGTGAAAAGAAGAAAAATAACAATGTTAATATGTACTAGTTTTAAGGGCTATTGTATTAATTAGCGTAATGTGTGTACTTCGAGAACGAAGTCCAGGTCAGTATGGCCGTGATAAATATGTATAAATAATATATAATATATAAAACATGTGAAATAAAAGAATTGAAAAGTTATTATGATTATAAAGAGAAGTTGTATTGATTATAATTATTTAAGACTGATGTACTTATAAATATAAATTAATTAATGTAATGTCATTGAAATAATTATATATATTTTAGAAACATTTATAGTGTTTGTTATAATTTATTATTGAGATATTATGTGATCATTGTGTTGAGAAAATATTATGAGGGTAGATGAAAAATCGAACCAACCAATTATTGAGTATAAAGGTGATAGATGTTTGTGATCTGGACTCAGTGCAATACCGACGAAGCTACGAAGCTTTAGTGAACCAAAGTGAAGTTTTAGTGAACCAAAGTGTAGGAGGAACGATTCATCTGTGATAGAAAAGTTAAGTACACTATTTTATTTGATTTATTTATATTGTTAATTGTTATTGTTATTATGTTTGGTTTATTTATATTGTTGTGACAATTACTGTTAACTAAATTCTACTATACATTTAAATATTTTGTTATTGTGTTAAAGGATACTTTTAATAAATACTAAATTTTTATTGTGTTTATCTTCGAGAATAAAAATGAATTTAACTTATATATTGTTTATTGTTATTTCCGTTAAATAATCTTTTAAATAATAATAATAAATTACAATAATATTACTTTAATATTATTGTAATTATAATGATTATTATGGATATTTTTTAATACTTAGTTTCTTTAATATAATTTTTATTGTATCTCACACACTCGACTGTTTCATTTAAAATCTCGTATATAATACTTCTTATACCTTCCCTGGACTATAATTATATATAGGTATATAAGTGTTTCGTCCGCTGTGCATCGATGGTCCATTCCTATCAAGAATTACCAAACGAAGTAAAGCTGTTTCCTTAAACAGGCACACGTAAACAATAGGGAATCCCCTTGCTAATGACGTCATTAGTAAATAATAGAGTGGTATTTCCATATGGGTTATGATTTGGTATAAGTAGTTTTTCGATTTGATAAATTGTTTTTTGATTTAAATACAGTGCATCCCCGATTTAACGACTCTTAATGAGATTTGTTATATAGAGATTAAGGTGGTGTACTATTAGTTTTAATAAGGTAAAAAAAGATGTATTAGCTGAAGTTCAAGATTGTGGGGTCGACACCCTTGTCCTTCCGCCACCATCTTGGAAAAAGGGGTCCATAGAGTTTTCACGCTGTATCTCGTAAACTACCAATCCTATAGAAAATGTTATTCATTATTTGTAGCAAATTAAATTGTCTACAAATTTATTACATGACCCACGGAACACTTTTAGTACCGATATGATTATTGAGATTTTAATATTTTTAGCAAATAAGGATAGCTGCAGACAGATATATCCATAATTTAACTATTTTCATTATAAATATATGTAATCGTGACACACGTGAAAGTAATTTTTTATTATTCATAAAATGATAAGTAACTTTGTAAGAACGAAAATGCAATAAGTACATACAGGGTGTTTTGTAGAGGGTCCGACAAACGAAGTGAGCGTGTTCAGGTACCTATTTAGAGAATACAAATTGGCCAAAAAAAATCCCTGACCTATTTTTTTTTAAAGATTTTTTTTGTATATTTTTCATTTTTCACCAAAATTGTACCTAATCACTTAAATAACATTTCTAAAATCCATTTTAGACCGGATGTTTTCATGTAATTTTAGTTTCAAATGCATGCTTAAGCCACGAAAAGCAAAATTAGACGCAATCTGAACTACCCAACTGATGTAAAGCTCATAAAGTGAGTGATTTGTTGAACTGTCACTGTTGTTGACTGTCATCCGTTGTTAACTTTTACTGTTGTTAACGTTGACTGTTGTAGCTGTTGCTGTGTGGATTCTTTCTGTGACATGACGATGACGACGATGATGAAGACATGACGGAGTTTAGTAACGAAGAATACGCTGACATGGCTTTTATCTACGGCCGAGCTGATGGGAACTCACGTGCTGCACAAAGAATGTACAGAGAGTCGTACCCCGACAGACGTGTGCCTTATCACACCACATTTTCAAACACTTTTCAGAGACTGCGGGAAACTGGTACCCTTTATTTTAGGAAACCACGCCTGAACGATAGAAAGCATGGTGTCGTTGTAAATGAAAACGGCAGAACTGCAAGCGCCCCTATTGGTCCCCTTCTACTATACCTGAAACCAAAACAAACCTGTTTGTGAACATCAGATGGGCAAGTGGTACAGCAATTATTTTTATTGTAGAGCGCGCTCTACAAAAACTACTCATAAATTAAACTCCGTCACGTCTTCACAGAAAGAATCCACACAGCAACAGCAACAACAGTAAAAGTTAACAACGGATGACAGTCAACAACGCTAACAGTTCAACAAATCAACGGAAAAACAAAACAGAAAAACAAATAAGTATTACGAATCGTACACGCGTCAAACAGTGATAGCAGTCAAAGCTCGGCTAAATACTTACACATTTTATTGTTTAGATAGTCGGTAACCTTGGCCTTACCAAGCCGCCTCTGCATTCTTTGAGAGACAGAGAAAAAAGAACTTATACTCGTAACAATAGTTTCATACCTGCTTATTTGGTCCCGTTTTTATATATTTGGTTCCTTATTTGGTCCCGTATTTGGTCCCTTACTTTACGTAGCTGATACATACTTTGAATCTTAATTTTACTCAACAAGCCGAGAAGTATTATAGCATTTTTTATGTCGTTTTAATAAGTGATAAACGGAGAACTTTTTTAATGCATACTACCTCCAGAATCGCTAGTGGTTTTTTTTAAATCATTGTGAAAGTTGAACTTAGATGTCAAGCTTAAACTAATTTTTTCACTTTATGAGCTCTACATCAGTTGGGTAGTTCAGACTGTGTCTAATTTTGCTTTTCGTGGCTTAAGCATGCATTTGAGACTAAAATTACATGAAAACATTCGGTCTAAAATGGATTTTAAAAATGTTATTTAAGTGATTAGGTACAATTTCGGTGTAAAACGAAAAATTTACAAAAAAAATCTTAAAAAAAAAAATAGGAGGTCAGGGATTTTTTTTGGCCAACTTGTATTCTCTAAATAGGTACCTGAACACGCTCACTTCGTTTGTCGGACCCTCTACAAAACAGCCTGTATTAATATGTATATACTATAACAATATTCGTAATACATAGTCCCATATTGACGACAAAAATTCCTATTTTGACTTTCAAAAGATTTGTGAAATAGTTATTTTTGAATTACCAGGTATAACATTTAGCTACCTACATTTAAATACTTCTAATTTAACTACTTATAACTTTGTAAACCAAGTGTTTAAAAAAAATCTCAAAAAATTTTATTATTAATCTGTCTCTTAATTCGTTTTTATAAAAAAAAACATATCAATATATTACAAATTCAAATTATAAGCAGGTGGAAAAGAGCAGTATTTATATAAAGACGCAGTAACCATTCGCCTCACCACAGTTGAAGTCTGATCTGTAACATGAAATCATTATTTATTTTTATTACGTACGTGTGCTTGTGTGCGTGTTTATCGAACGTGCATGGTGAGTTATAATCAAATGACAAGGATTCATTATTGTGTATTGTAACGTTACATTATAATATAAATAGTATATAAATACCCCCATACCTACTTCTTGTTTTCGGGTTCTATTATTAAAGAAAACTGCTTATGCCAATTGTACGGATGTTATGAAGATTGTTGTGTGAATCCAATAAAACTCTTAGATTAAATGAAACTATAGAGAAATAAAAATAAATGTGAGAATGATGAATGTCTAATAGGATACACTCTTAACTGTCCACACTTTCCTATACTTAACTATGATCATATTCTTAAAATTTATAATTATTAGTTATAACTTAATAATTACAAGAAACTAATAATATGCTGTAGCCTTGTAAAGTAATGACAAACACGACGAAATTAAATGCGTTCAACATTGTCCTCCTGAGCCCACCTGTGTAAAGAAAGACTTATTTCAACTATTTCGACACTAAAGAAAAATGCGAACTGAAATGTATATGCAAAGATGGATATTACAGTGATATAATGAGAGAATGCATGACAAATGAATATTGTGATAAATTATTACATATCAATTGATAAGATGATACTAAATTGAGATGCTCCTCGATATTCCTTCCAGGAATTGAATGTACCGGTCCAAACGAGTACTACAGCTGTGGAGGGGCCTGCGACAATGTTTGCGAAACTCTCCATAGAATGAACCAAACCCACTGCCCCATAGTCAACATTAAGTGCAACGAAATGTGTTACTGCGAAGATGGCTATGCCAGGAACAAAAAAAATATTTGTGTGCCCTACAAAGAATGCCGTTAGTCTATTTAATTATCATACTAATTAACTATTGAATTTGGTAATGTAAATTATTTATTCGCTATAATTGTATAATACTAATAATTAACCAAATTTTCATATCGTTCAGAACCTTCCAAAGAGAAACAAGATCGTAAGCGACGGGACACATGTTTAACACCAGAAGGTAACATACAGAATAATGAACTAATTATAATATAATTCATCCTGACCTCAACAAATTACTAATAACTCCTATTTTCAGAGACGCCATGTGGTCTCAATGAAGAATACAAAGCGTGTACGTGTCCTCCTGATACGTGTATATCTCTGGTCGCCAAGTTTAAGTGCGGGCCATGTGTGGGTGGGTGTGCGTGTCGCGCGGGGTACCTGCGCCTGTCAGCGGACGAGCCCTGCCGCCCAACGCGGGAATGCCCACAATTAGCCAATTCACCCGATTTTAATTAGTGGATATAAAGTATGAATATATCTTATATCATCTTGATCGTATATTATTTACTTTCCTATGTTTATAGTTGATATATTGTGTTATATTGTCAAAAATGTGTAGTAAAGAGTATGAACTTGGAATTTATTTATTTCTAAACATTTCATTTTAGATAAGATATTAACGTGTAAGTACCCTTTAACAATTTAAAAAAGTTATTATTGTGCCTCTTTCAAAATAAGGAATTTAAGTAGACACTTGATAGACATCAATCACTAACTCATTAATAGTCTTTTGTCAATATTTAAATTTAAAGCTATAAATTGGTAAATGAAATGCGTGAAACATTTGTATGTTAGTGAATTCTATAGTATTAGTATTAAAGGCTTATGGATGGTTTAAAAAGAAAATTACATAAGATAGGAAAATTATAAAACAAATAGTAAATTATGAAGATAAATACCTACTACATGAAAAGGTTTTTTCTAATATCATTATTGTTCTGTCAAAGAAATTATTGGCTTTATGACTATTTCACAATTTCTCCCTATAATTTAAAAAATAAATTAAATAGTGATAACTCAAATCACATGTAAAATAAACTAATGTAAACAGTAAATACTTGTATCAAGTTATGCAATACTTAAAACACGTGGAAACAGTTAAAAAAACGATAAGTTACAATTCATGGCGGAGAACGCCTGAATGGTGCCATCAAAGTCCCTGGCGTTAGGCACCATAGTGGAGCCGCGAAATATTTGTTCGCCGCCAGGAGCAAAAGTTTGTCCAAAAGACCGCCGCATTGAATCGGTTAAGTAAAAGTAAGCTGATAAAAATATAAGTTGATATTAAAAAGTTGATATTACACATTTGCTGCAGTTTCCATGTTTCAAAACTTAATCGCAACAATAAAACAATATGATATAACAAATAATAAATGCTTTTTCACAAAAATTCCACGTGTATACACCATCCTGAGTTGAGGTTATATCTATTATTTTAAAACCAACAATGTCTAAGAAATGTATATATATACATTTTATGTTAGAGGAGGGCAAACGAGCTTGCGGGACACTGTTGATATGTTAGCACCGCCGCCCATGAACTCTTGCAACATCCGAGGATTCACAAGAGCGTTACCGGCCTTGGAGGTAGGAGTATACGCCTTTTATGAAGGTACCCATGTCGTATCGACCTGGAAATACTGCCGAAGGAAATTCGTTCCACGTTCGAGTGGTACGTGGGAAAAAAGCAGGTGGTATGGATGGTAAAAGATGTTATGACGTGTTTTGAGGTGAAGAAGTGCGGCGGCAGGCAACAAATCGAATAGCTCTTTGGAATACTGCCCGTTGTAAATGAGGTAGAAGATACACAGAGAAGCCACGTCTCTACGCAACGCAGTCCAGCTGCTCACAGAGCACCGGGTCCCCGATGATCCTAACGGCTCTCCGTTGTGCGCGGTCAAATGGTAGAACCTGATATTGGGGTGATCCGGACCAGAGATGAGAACAGTCCTCCATGTGTGCCGGACCTGCGCCTCATAGATCGCAAGTTTTTGGCTAGGCTTGAAATACTGCCTCTGCCGCCTGCTGCGGTGATATGACAAATGAGGTTTTCTTAGTGGTAAACGCGCAAACTTGTGTCTTTAGGGGATTGAACTGAACGTGATTCAGTTCACCCTACTCAGAGATCATCCATAGGGAAGTCTCTATAGAAGTCACAAGTTTCTTTCGGCAAACATCCACGTTTTCCCGAGAGAGACCTGCTCGGCTGGAATATACCACATCCCCAACTCTGTTCCTCCTGCACATCAATGATATGTTCCAGTACTACACCTTTAAGATAGGAGTGCCGAAATAGACGCGTTAGCATTGGAGTCACCTCAGGGGCACATGTTCGTAGCACCAAAGGAGAAATGCCATCCGGTGCACTCGACTATGTTTCATTTAATATCTCGTATATAATACTTCTTATACCTTCCCTGGACTATAATTATATATATAAGTGTTTTGTCCACTGTGCATCGATGGTCCATTCCTATCAAGAAAAACCAAACGAAGTAAAGCTTTTTCCTTAAGAAGACACACGTTAAAAAATGGGAATCCCCTCGCTAATGACGTCAGTAATAAATAATAGAGTGGCATTTCAATATGGGTTATGATTTGGTATAAGTAGTTTTTCGATTTGATAAATTGTTTTTTGATATAAATACAGTGCAACCCCGATTTAACGACTCTTAATGAGGTTTGTTATATAGATTTAAGGTGGTCTACTATTAGTTTTAACAAGGTAAAAAAGAAATGTATTAGCTGAAGTTCAAGATTGTGGGGTCGACACCCTTGTCCTTCCGCCGCCATCTTGGAAAAAGAGGTCCATAGAGTTTTCGCGCTGTATCTCGTAAACTACCAATCCTATAGAAAATGTTATTACACATTATTTGTAGCAAATTAAATTGTCTACAACTTTATTACTTTATTACATGATTATAGAGAATTTAATATTTTTAGCAAATAAGGATAGTTGCAGACAGACATATCCATAATTTGATTATTTTCATTATAAATATATGTAATCGTGACACACGTGAAACTCTTTTTTTATTATCCATAAAATGATAAGTAACTTTGTAAGGAGGAAAATGCAATAAGTATATTTTAATATGTATATACTATATTCGTAATACAACAGTCCCATATTGACAACAAAAATTCCTATTTTGACTTTTAAAAGATTTGTGAACTAGTTATTTTTGAATTAGCAGGTATAGCACTTAGCTACCTACATTTAAATACTTCTAATTTAACAACTTATAACTTTGTAAACCAAGTGTTTAAAAAAAATCTCAAAAAATTTTATTATTAATCTGTCTCTTAATTCGTTTTTATAAAAAAAACTTATCAATATATTATAAATTCAAGTTATAAGCAGGTGGAAAAGAGCAGTATTTATATAAAGACGCAGTAACCATTCGCCTCACCACAGTTGAAGTCTGATCTGTAACATGAAATCATTATTTATTTTTATTACGTACGTGTGCTTGTGTGCGTGTTTATCGAACGTGCATGGTGAGTTATAATCGATTGACAAGGATTCTTTATTGTGTTGTACCTTATGTTGTACCTTAGCATAATAATATAAATCATATATAAATACCCACATACCTACTTCTTGTTTTCGGAATTTATTATTAAAAAAATTGCTTATGTCATTACTACCGGTGATATTATGAAGATAGTTGTGTGACTCCATTAAAACTCTTAGATTAAATAAAACTATAGAGAAATACAAATAAATGTGAGAATGATGAATGTTTACGTGCATTTTTTTCTGGTGTCTAATGAGATAAAAACTCTTAATTGTCCACACTATCTTCATATTCTAAAAATTAATAATTATTAGTTATAACATAATTACAAGAAACTAATTTTAGACTGTAGCCTTGTAATGTAATGACAAACACGACGAAATTAAATGTGTTCAACATTGAGCTGAGCCTGAGCCCACCTGTGTAAATAAACTTCAATTGTTTCGATAAAAAATGCGAAATGCGAATTGAAATGTATATGCAAAGATGGAAATTAGAGAGATATAACGAGAGAATACATGACAAAAGAATATTGTGATAAATTATTACATATCAATTGATAAGATGATACTAAATTGAGATGCTCCTCGATATACCTTCCAGGGATTGAATGTACCGGTCCAAACGAGTACTACAGCTGTGGAGGGGCCTGCGACAATGTTTGCGAAAAGAGTTTTCGGGAAAAGAGTTTTTGGGTTTGATTTATTCTATGGAGAGCCATAGAATAAATCAAACCCACTGCCCCATAGTCAACATTAAGTGCAACGAAATGTGTTACTGCGAAGATGGCTATGCCAGAGACGAAAATAATATTTGTGTGCCCTACGATGAATGCCGTTAGTCTATTTAATTATCATACTAATTAACTATTGAATTTGGTAATGTAAATTATTTATTCGCAATAATTGTATAATACTAATAATTAACCAAATTTTCATATCGTTCAGAACCTTCCAAAGAGAAACAAGATCGTAAGCGACGGGACACATGTTTAACACCAGAAGGTAACATACAGAATAATGAACTAATTATAATATAATTCATCCTGACCTCAACAAATTACTAATAACTCCTATTTTCAGAGACGCCATGTGGTCTCAATGAAGAATACAAAGCGTGTACGTGTCCTCCTGATACGTGTATATCTCTGGTCGCCAAGTTTAAGTGCGGGCCATGTGTGGGTGGGTGTGCGTGTCGCGCGGGGTACCTGCGCCTGTCAGCGGACGAGCCCTGCCGCCCAACGCGGGAATGCCCACAATTAGCCAATTCACCCGATTTTAATTAGTGGATATAAAGTATGAATATATCTTATTTCATCTTGATCGTATATTATTTACTTTCCTATGTTTATAGTTGATATATTGTGTTATATTGTCAAAAATGTGTAGTAAAGAGTATGAACTTGGAATTTATTTATTTCTAAACATTTCATTTTAGATAAGATATTAACGTGTAAGTACCCTTTAACAATTTAAAAAAGTTATTATTGTGCCTCTTTCAAAATAAGGAATTTAAGTAGACACTTGATAGACATCAATCACTAACTCATTAATAGTCTTTTGTCAATATTTAAATTTAAAGCTATAAATTGGTAAATGAAATGCCTGAAACATTTGTATGTTAGCGAAATCTATAGTATTAGTATTAAAGGCTTATGGATGGTTTAAAAAGAAAATTACATAAGATAGGAAAATTATAAAACAAATAGTAAATTATGAAGATAAATACCTACTACATGAAAAGGTTTTTTCTAATATCATTATTGTTCTGTCAAAGAAATTATTGGCTTTATGACTATTTCACAATTTCTCCCTATAATTTAAAAAATAAATTAAATAGTGATAACTCAAATCACATGTAAAATAAACTAATGTAAACAGTAAATACTTGTATCAAGTTATGCAATACTTAACCGATTCAGTGCGGAAGACACCATAGTGGCGCCATGGATATCTTTTGCGTATGGCGGGTGGCACCCGAGGGGAGCCAAAATTTGAACCCCTAAAACTCGATTTTTTGACGTTTAAGAAAGATGTTTTGTAAACAAAAGTGTCTTTATTTGTCACGCAGATCCTACCTAGAGTGTCAGTTTTAGCAGATCACGTGATTTTACATACTTCAGGGATTGTAAACCTTTTCTATAAAAAAATATTATACTGTTTTGCAAATTTATTATAATAGTTCAAATCTGTGTTGTACGTATTTACTTACACATCCACTACATACATTACATAACCATCACCAGTAATATCAAATTTACCTGGACTGCCATAAAATTAAGGCCAGGTCAATATAGTTCATTTTTTGATAAACTGTAACTTTGTACAACAAAAACTATTTTTTTAAAAAGCGCAATTGTTATCTAATCTGTTGTTGTTTGTTGTGGTCATCACAAAGTCAGCCTAAGTAATATTTTTAACTAATTAGTTTAAAGAAATTATACCATAAATAAACATCTCGCACTGATTGACGTGCCGCCCTAGAAACCAAAACAAAGGCCTTAACAGAAGCCGACACCCACTAATCTATGAGACGGACGGCATTCTTTTGTATGAACCTTACTTACTTACTTACTTATCGTCACGCCATATCCCTTGCGGGGTAGCCAGAGACGACGGAGCGCCAAACGCTACGGTCCCTGCATACCTCTTTCGCCTCGACCACAGACATTAACCTCTTCATACATGCCCTCCGGGGGGTCCTCATGCTTTTTACGTGACCTTCCTCCAGTATCGTAGCTACTGTGTTTTCGAAGGTCACTCGAGGCCTCCCCCTGTCTCTCTTACCGCTCACTTTACCTTTATAAATCTTTTTTACCATTCTTTCACCACTCATTCGTTCGACGTGCCCAAACCACCTGAGCACGTTCTTCTTCATTCTTTCTTCTTTCTTCTTGTATGAACCAACTATTGTTAATATTTTTGACGCGGGACACGAATAAAGATTAAATGCATAATGGTTAATTACCCTCCCTTAGTTGGGTAAAAAGAGATAGGTATGCGTATTTTTCATGACTTGTATCGTGGGGATGATTTTACAACCCAAAGTCAAACAAGTGATTTGTTTTGACTGTATGCTGTTCACTTTCCACTATTCTACTAGTCTTTTCAGTAGACGTTGAAATATCTCTGGTTATTATACCGGTGTACGTCGCACAATCCTTTGTTGTTTTTTCTGTACCGTCTTTCATTTCGTCCTCATTTTCTGGACTAGGTTCCCAGACATCATAAGATTTTTGTTCGATATAAGTCTCTTCGCTAAACTCGTCATCGTCGTCGCATTGCGTTTCAAGTTATGATTCAGGAATATATTTTCTTTTTTTTGGTAATTCTAAAATAATATATAATATAATATCAAATATCTATCATAAATATAATCGGTCATAAAACTAGCGTTCAAAAAGAGTCGCGATACTTTACATCCCCAAATATCTAATTACTATAGTTGTTTTACTATAACAGTCCCTTTCGTAAACAGTAAGTTAGTAGAAACTGGATTAAGATATTCGTACTTTGGTTTTTATCTTTATCTGAATAAATCGCGTAATCAATTTTGATATTCTGTTAGAAACTTATCATTAATTTAAATTTTGATTTCAAACAACACACCAGAAAAGAACGCTCTACATGTCTCGAATGTTCATATTTAATTCTGTTACCATAGAAACAATAGATCTATCAAAAAACTTACAAAATGTTTACAACACCTGATAGAAATAAGAAACTTACCTTCCATTTCCGTTATATCACGTAGATAATCACTTCTATAAACACTAATCGAAAATATAAACCATACACTTTCGGTTTTGGGGGGCTACTAAACTTAAAACACGTGGAAACAGTTAAAAAAAACGATAAGTTACAATTCATGGCGGAGAACGCCTGAATGGTGCCATCAAAGTCCCTGGCGTTAGGCACCATAGTGGAGCCGCAAAATATTTGTTCGCCGCCAGGAGCAAAAGTTTGTCCAAAAGACCGCCGCATTGAATCGGTTAAGTAAAAGTAAGCTGATAAAAATATAAGTTGATATTAAAAAGTTGATATTACACATTTGCTGCAGTTTCCATGTTTCAAAACTTAATCGCAACAATAAAACAATATGATATAACAAATAATAAATGCTTTTTCACAAAAATTCCACGTGTATACACCATCCTGAGTTGAGGTTATGTCTATTATTTTAAAACCAACAATGTCTAAGAAATGTATATATATACATTTTATGTTAGAGGAGGGCAAACGAGCTTGCGGGACACTGTTGATATGTTAGCACCGCCGCCCATGAACTCTTGCAACATCCGAGGATTCACAAGAGCGTTACCGGCCTTGGAGGTAGGAGTATACGCCTTTTATGAAGGTACCCATGTCGTATCGACCTGGAAATACTGCCGAAGGAAATTCGTTCCACGTTCGAGTGGTACGTGGGAAAAAAGCAGGTGGTATGGATGGTAAAAGATGTTATGACGTGTTTTGAGGTGAAGAAGTGCGGCGGCAGGCAACAAATCGAATAGCTCTTTGGAATACTGCCCGTTGTAAATGAGGTAGAAGATACACAGAGAAGCCAACGCAACGCAGTCCAGCTGTTCACAGAGCACCGGGTCCCCGATGATCCTAACGGCTCTCCGTTGTACGCGGTCAAATGGTAGAACCTGATATTGGGGTGATCCGGACCAGAGATGAGAACAGTCCTCCATGTGTGCCGGACCTGCGCCTCATAGATCGCAAGTTTTTGGCTAGGCTTGAAATACTGCCTCTGCCGCCTGCTGCGGTGATATGACAAATGAGGTTTTCTTAGTGATAAACGCGCAAACTTGTGTCTTTAGGGGATTGAACTGAACGTGATTCAGTTCACCCTACTCAGAGATCATCCATAGGGAAGTCTCTATAGAAGTCACAAGTTTCTTTCGGCAAACATCCACGTTTTCCCGAGAGAGACCTGCTCGGCTGGAATATACCACATCCCCAACTCTGTTCCTCCTGCACATCAATGATATGTTCCAGTACTACACCTTTAAGATAGGAGTGCCGAAATAGACGCGTTAGCATTGGAGTCACCTCAGGGGCACATGTTCGTAGCACCAAAGGAGAAATGCCATCCGGTGCACTCGACTATGTTTCATTTAATATCTCGTATATAATACTTCTTATACCTTCCCTGGACTATAATTATATATATAAGTGTTTCGTCCACTGTGCATCGATGGTCCATTCCTATCAAGAATAACCAAACGAAGTAAAGCTTTTTCCTTAAGAAGACACACGTTAAAAAATGGGAATCCCCTCGCTAATGACGTCAGTAATAAATAATAGAGTGGCATTTCAATATGGGTTATGATTTGGTATAAGTAGTTTTTCGATTTGATAAATTGTTTTTTGATATAAATACAGTGCAACCCCGATTTAACGACTCTTAATGAGGTTTGTTATATAGATTTAAGGTGGTCTACTATTAGTTTTAACAAGGTAAAAAAGAAATGTATTAGCTGAAGTTCAAGATTGTGGGGTCGACACCCTTGTCCTTCCGCCGCCATCTTGGAAAAAGAGGTCCATAGAGTTTTCGCGCTGTATCTCGTAAACTACCAATCCTATAGAAAATGTTATTACACATTATTTGTAGCAAATTAAATTGTCTACAACTTTATTACTTTATTACATGATTATAGAGAATTTAATATTTTTAGCAAATAAGGATAGTTGCAGACAGACATATCCATAATTTGATTATTTTCATTATAAATATATGTAATCGTGACACACGTGAAACTCTTTTTTTATTATCCATAAAATGATAATTAACTTTGTAAGGAGGAAAATGCAATAAGTATATATTAATATGTATATACTATAACAATATTCGTAATACAACAGTCCCATATTGACAACCAAAATTCCTATTTTGACTTTTAAAAGATTTGTGAACTAGTTATTTTTGAATTAGCAGGTATAACACTTAGCTACCTACATTTAAATACTTCTAATTTAACTACTTATAACTTTGTAAACCAAGTGTTTAAAAAAAAATCTCAAATATTCTTATTATTAATCTGTCTCTTAATTCGTTTTTATAAAAAAAAACTTATCAATATATTATAAATTCAAATTATAAGCAGGTGGAAAAGAGCAGTATTTATATAAAGACGCAGTAACCATTCGCCTCACCACAGTTGAAGTCTGATCTGTAACATGAAATCATTATTTATTTTTATTACGTACGTGTGCTTGTGTGCGTGTTTATCGAGCGTGCATGGTGAGTTATAATCAATTGACAAGGATTCATTATTGTGTATTGTAACGTTACATTATAATATAAATAGTATGTAAATACCCACATACCTACTTCTTGTTTTCGGGTTCTATTATTAAAGAAAACTGCTTATGCCAATTGTACTGATGTTATGAAGATTGTTGTGTGAATCCAATAAAACTCTTAGATTAAATGAAACTATAGAGAAATACAAATAAATGTGAGAATGATGAATGTTTACGTGCATTTTTTTCTGGTGTCTAATGGGATAAAAACTCTTAATTGTCCACACTATCTTCATATTCTAAAAATTAATAATTATTAGTTATAACATAATTACAAGAAACTTATTATAGACTGTAGCCTTGTAATGTAATGACAAACACGACGAAATTAAATGTGTTCAACATTGAGCTGAGCCTGAGCCCACCTGTGTAAATAAACTTCAATTGTTTCGATAAAAATGCGAATTGAAATGTATATGCAAAGATGGAAATTAGAGAGATATAACGAGAGAATACATGACAAAAGAATATTGTGATAAATTATTACATATCAATTGATAAGATGATACTAAATTGAGATGCTCCTCGATATACCTTCCAGGAATTGAATGTACCGGTCCAAACGAGTACTACAGCTGTGGAGGGGCCTGCGACAATGTTTGCGAAGCTCTCCATAGAATGAACCAAACCCACTGCCCCATAGTCAACATTAAGTGCAACGAGATGTGTTACTGCGAAGATGGCTATGCCAGAGACGAAAATAATATTTGTGTGCCCTACGATGAATGCCGTTAGTCTATTTAATTATCATACTAATTAACTATTGATTTTGGTAATGTAAATTATTCATTCGCTATAATTGTATAATACTAATAATTAACCAAATTTTCATATCGTTCAGAACCTTCCAAAGAGAAACAAGATCGTAAACAACGGGAGACATGTTTAACACCAGAAGGTAACCTACAGAATAATGAACTAATTGTGATGTAAGTCATCCTGACATCAACAAATTACTAATAACCCCTATTTTCAGAGACGCCATGTGGTCTCAATGAAGAATACAATGAGTGTACGTGTCCTCCTGATACGTGTATGTCTATGAACGCCAAGTACGATTGCCGGTCATGTGTGGGTGGGTGTGCGTGTCGCGCCGGGTACCTGCGCCTGTCAGAGGACAAGCCCTGCCGCCCAATGCGGGAGTGCCCACAATTAGCCAATTCACCCGATTATAATTAGAAGATATAAATATGAATATATATCTTATTTCATCTTAATCGAATATTAAATATATTATTTACATTCCGATTTTTTTATAGTTTATATAAAATATCGTCAAAAATATTTAGTGTAGAGTATGCTAAGATATTCACCAGCTCATTAATAGCATTTTCTCAATATTTAGATTTAGACCAGTACATTAAAAAATGAGATGTTTGTAACATTTGTATGCTGATACTTACTTCATAACTTTTATTAAATATAATTTAGACTTTGAAGATGGTTTAAAAACAAAAAAATAGTAAGCACTGGAATCACATGTACAATAAACAAATTAAAACACACAAATCACATGTACAATAAACGAATCCAAACACACAGACAGAATTTAGCTTTAACAAAAATCTTGCACTATACACAACCAAATCTTTAGCAATGTCTATCAGGACATCTCCAAATTTCACTTGCCACTGCTCATCGGCTTAAATTTTTTAATATAATTTAATTCTCAGTCAATATGACTGACATGATTGTTCACAGTAATGTGACATGAAAAAAGGATAATTTATCCTATTGGACTTCTGAGATGAAAATGTGTTTAAATTGTCCCATGATACAAATTACAAACATCATGAAACTAGTGAAATAGACCAAGTTTTAATCAATTTGTAAAGAGTTATTGAATCTATAAACAACTAGAGCTACCATTAGATATTTCATCTGATGCTTTTCCACCACCCCCACCTGAAAGATTAATTAATGATAATTACAATAATTCAGTTTTCTTCATAAAAGAGAAAATGTTAGATTAAATTAAATGAGACTAGATATAGAACCTTAAACTTAAAAAGTATTAAGACTTACTAAAATTTTTTTTATTTGTAAAGCAGAGAAATCAATAAAATCCCAGATTAAGGAAAGAAGCATTATTATGTTTTATTTCCTTCTAATATATTTTTTTCATTAAATAAAGCATTTGTTTATTGTCATGTTTACATCTCAATACAATCTTATATCTAGAATAAAAATACAAATTTTAATTACAAAAATATATATAATCTTGTCCCTACATCTTTTTTCAATAACATGTAAATATATTTTATGATACAACAGTTTTTAAATTATAATACTTTAGGTCGTCATCACTAATACTTGTAGGAGCTCCGGAGAGAGGATCTCTACCCTCATGGGACTTCGGAAATGCGATTACATCTCTTATGGACTCTGTGTGACATGCCACTGACATTAATCTGTCTATTCCTAGCGCTATGCCACCATGAGGTGGGCAGCCACTTCTTAGGGCACTAATAAAATGTGACAGTGAACTTGGGTCTATATCCAACATGTGTAGAATCCGCTCTTGTAAATCTGCATTATGGATTCTTATGGACCCACCACCAATTTCATTACCATTCAAAACTATGTCATATGCTAGGGATCGTACTTTTAATGGTTCTGTTTCTAGTAAATGTATATCTTCGGGGTGAGGTGCTGTGAATGGGTGGTGAGAAGATTTCAATCCATTTTCTCCTTTAGTAAATAGTGGAAAATCAAACACCCATAAAGGTTCATAACTGTCTTTCATTACCAAGAGGTTTTTGGATTTTAATAAGTCAGCCAAATGTGTCCGTATATCACCTAAGCAGATACAAACATCATCACCATCACCTATGCATATAATGTTATGACTGTCAGCACTTTTGATTTGATTATGTATGTCTTCACCAAACTCTTTGGTTATATTTTCATTTAATACAATTTTCACCTTGTATTTCTTTCTAAAATCATTTATTTTTTCTCTATACTTGGTAGTAAGCTTGCCCAATTTACTAGGATATGGCAAAATAAATGCTCTAAAATTTGGTTCAATCTTTGTTTCAAACAGGTGTGTAACATTTCTCAAAAGCATTTCATATGTTATATTAGGTTTGTCTGATCCATAATTCTCTATTGCATGTCTATATGTCATTCTCTTAAAAGGTGGCGGTGGCAAATCCTTTAAATATGTCTCATATAATAAATACTCGACCATAGCTAGTATATTTTCTAAGCTTGTGAATGATAGCTCTATATCCAGTTGTGTGAACTCGGGTTGTCTGTCAGGTCTGGTAGTTTCATCTCTATAACATCTAGCTACTTGAAAGTATCTGTCAATGCCTCCTGCCATCAGCATTTGTTTAAACTGTTGAGGACTCTGGACTAGGGAATAGAAAAGGCCAGAATAATGTGTAGGCACAACAAATTCTCTAGCCCCACCTGGTGTCCTACAGAATAATGTTGGTGTTTCGACTTCTACAAAATTGTGTTTTTCAACAAGAAATTTTCTCATTTTATGCAACATTGAGGATCTCTGTCTCAAAATAGATTGCATCTCAGGGAAGCGTAAATCAATGTATCGGTATTGAAGCCTTATTTGTTCTTTTGGTTTCTGATAGTCTCTTAAATTAAATGGCAACTTGGAAACTTTATTAAGTACAACCAATTTATTAATAACTACTTCAACTTCTCCAGTTGGCATTTCCTTGTTGATCATTGTTGAAGGTCGTGCCACCACTGTACCATCAATTTGCAATATAGTTTCTAAGGGTAAGTTGTTAATATTAACTTGACTTTCATCAACTATACACTGAGTTACTCCGTAACTATCTCTAATAAGTAGGAATTTTGATAAACGCACAAACTGCACCCAACCACAGAGAGTCACTTTGTTTCCAATATGACTAGGCCTTAATTCCCCACATGTATGTGTCCTTTTAGAAAAAGAATTAACGTTCGAAACTTCAGAATCAGCAATATTTTGCTTAGGATTAAACTTTATAGTACTGAATGTGTGCTGATACCTAACCTTTTGTTTATCCATTAGCTTTAAGTGAATTTTTCTGAGACAAGTATAAATTGGTAAATTATATTTTAGACTATTAACTTGCATATTTAACGATGTACATCTATAAATGTTTCTAAACAACATATTGTAACCGTAGATTTATATCAAAATGTATTGTGTATCAGTAGTAATTCAGTCCTCTACTTTGAGTTATAAACTTACTAGGTACTACTTATTAAATTAAATTGCTAGATAAAGATTATTGAATCAGTTTGTCCAAAACAGAAGAATATGAACGACTTCACTTCACTTTATCTAAAAAGTGAAACTTTATGTACTTTATGACTGTAACCACTTTACACGGCACTTTGTTGTTATAAAATTATTGACATTGTTAAGCACAGAGAACTATAAAGTTGTTAAGTTGAACGCATTTTTCGTTAGATGGCGGTTGGCACCCTAAATAATAGTGTTATAAATCTGGTATTTAACAGTGTATTTTTTAATCTGGTATCACCAGAATTCAGAATTGTAGCTATATAATTCGGTATATAACTGGACACGGGGCAATGCGTCCTCCATTCAACCTTTGAAACCAACTTTGATTTTTTGTTGTAATGTCAAGCTCAGGCAAATAGAAAGGAACACCGACTGGCATATACTTATTACAATTTATAGCAAATGCTCTACTTTGTAATATATTTATTTTTATGAATTAATTATTTCACTTTACCTTCCCCGCCTTCTAACGCCTCTTGAGTCCCGACAACATAGAAGATGCTGCACCATCTGTAGGGTCTCCAGTGCCCTGATGGAATCTCTGGAAATAGGGTCATCTAATTTAAATCCCACGGTGTGTTCCCCCAGCCAAAGCCTGCCTCGCAAGTAGTGGTGTATTACCTCAGAAGCTATTTCCTTCTCTGCCAATAAATTGTGCCCTATATATACCTATATATCATACCGTAATATGATATGTATAACGCAACAATTCTAATATGTTGCCTATGTTAAGTTTGCCTAAAAATAATAAGATGCTCTGGCCGACTAATTCGGCAATTTATAAATAACATTAGCCATCCTATTATCTAGAAATTTTATCTATATTTTTCGACCATATTAGCTTTCAAAGCAGATTCAGAGAAACAAAAGAAAGAAGTAACGTCATTACAGACGTTACTTCAAACCACCATTTTGGCTTACCAGTAATTTGAGATATGCACAATATATAAATAATTGGTACCAAGTATTAAGTATGAAACTATTTAAATTATGAATAATCTGTTAATAAGTGCAAAGACATTATAAACCAATTGCATATTTTACTGCATAGTGTTGCTTAGATACTTGCTATATAGATTAATATCAACAATTCATTCTGTTTTTATTTAAAGAAAATAAGGCAATTCTATTTTACATTCGTAAAATTAATTCTATTTAGTCGTCAGACAACTTAAACAGATTAGTTATGATCAAGAATTATTAAATATCTATCCGAAACTATTTTTTCTACTTTTAGTAAAAATATCGTTTTCTTAACATTATTTATGAGTCCGGTCTTTTCATATAGTGTAGAATATAATTTTATTTAAGTACCTACTAAAAACTTATAACATTAAATTTTGTTGTCTTACGATTAGTGATCAGTGTTGGCATTTTGTATATATACTTTAGAATTAAAATACGCATACAATACTTTTAAAGAAAGTACCAAGACAAAAATGCTACAGTAAAGAAATAAGTAATATTAAGATTTATTAAATATTAACTTATATCGAAATTGCTATCAGTATATAATTCTGAACCTTTATCGTTACGGATTAACCTAAAAGTAGCAAGAAATATGTTTTTCGAATACTTAAATCTTTCAGACAAAAATAAATAAAATGCGTCTTTAGTTGGTTTTGTTTGGGCGAATGTCATTCCGTGTTTCCACTATGGGTATGAGGGTGGACTACAAGTTTTTTTATTAGTGACCCGAAACGAGTTCTGAAATTAATTCTATTTATTGCTCAAAATTGCATAGTAAACAACCAGACAAATTTATTTCTATTATTCTTAAGATTAATAACATGTTTCAAACTAAAATAGATGTAATAATCTGCAAATCAAATCATCCAAACTTCGTTCCGTTTTTTGCCGAGTAACACGACAATGCAGTGTAATCCGAATATTAATATGTACACAAATTATATAAATATTAAGGTTGGTAATAAAAAACTTCGTATGGCACAATGCTATTGTTTATTTCAAAATGTCAACAAACAAAAAAAATTAAGAGCTATTAGAAATATCAAAGCGTTCTCTCCGAATATACTGAGTATATACATAAGGAAGCTCCAATGACGCGGATTTATTGTCTTAAATACCGCGGGTTAAAGAAAAAACAAATATTATATTACTATAAGCAAATCAACATCAGTCAACGGAAAAAAAATAACGATTGATCTAAAATATACTCTGGTCAAAAATATTGGTCAATACAATATCTTAAGAAGGAAATAAAGGGAATAAAGTAATAAGAAACCAAATGTCAACAGAATTACAATAAAAAATATTGTAAACAACCATTACATCAGGTGTCCAGCCAGTCAGTAACAAAGGAAATCTTTCTGTATTATCTCAGCAATACAGACGACATTTCGATAGTTAAATTATAACACGTAAAATTTCTAAATCTCCACCCTATTGCGTTAGGAATACGGGCGACATTTACAGTACTAGCTTATAATATAAGTTTTAAAGAGGGTGCCACACAGCAGGTATTGCAGTGGGCACTGTGACAGGTATTCCAGATGGCGCGTGCTGTGCCACTGGGGTTACAGGGTACTCGCAGGGAAGACGCACGCAGCTTGGAGTCAGAGAATACATAGGGGCTGTGGACCGCTGTATCAAGTTTACCCTCAGCATCTAAAACAAGACATGAGATTTTAGAATGTGAAGATTTGTAACGATTGATTTGTAATTTAAATATGATGATGAATGATTTGTAATTTAAATATTTACAATACAATATTTTTTTTATTATTTTTTTTATTATTGGACAATACAATATTGTCCAATAATAAAAAAAATCTTTAAAAATGAAGGAGGCACCTCTAATGTCTGCAAGGCAATTTCGGCAGCTTCAATATGAGCTTGCTGTACTGAAAAGCAAAACCTTGTCACGAGTGGTCCCACTCGTTGTGGGACCGAGAGTAATGGCATCCCCACTTGTGGTAACTCAACACTGCACACCCAGAGCTCTGTGCCAGTAGGGTCCACACACTTCTGATAGTTGTATACAGGTGGGGACCAAACGTAACTGAAATTAAAATAAAAGTTTATCATAATAAGTTCCTTTTTTTAAATTAATTTATTATAATAAAGATATACCGTTTACACATTGATTCCAATTTAACTGTTGATAAGTTATAATTGGACTGTGTTGCCGGGTAATGTATCAGTGGCTTCAAGTCGGATGGAGAGTAACAAGGACTTTCCCCTGCACATGCCGATCCAATGCCTTCATCCTTAGGGCTGTTGGCATATTCTTGTTTTTCCAGATGCTGTTTATAAAGCAATAGGGTTTGAGTGAAATCTAAACTATTGTTAAACTTCGCATTGCCTCTACTCAATTTTTGTATACGGTAAAGATCACGGTCAACAGGTTTAGCCCAGCGTATTTCAATATTGCTACCGTCAATATCAGCATTTTGTAATTTCGCTATTGCCAGCTCAGCATGTTCCCTTTCATAAAAATGTATAAAAGCATAATCGTAAATCTTTTTTACTCTTTCAACTTTATTATTAATAGCAGTCTCGAAGACTTTTTGGATTACATCTGGAGTTGTGCTAATTTCAAAATTACGCACATAGAGTACCTTCACCTGCAATTGAAATTACTTGTATTGTCGACGTATTCGAATAAGAGTCCTCGCATGTATATTTAGAACTTTGCTAACGTTACATTAAAATCTGGAAAAAAAAGTCGCATAAGCATCTAAAGCAAAAAAATCCACTTACCCTCTGCATCTGTTCGTCGTCAATGTCGGGTTCTGGTTCCGCCCAGTCCACCTTGACTTCCTGATCCCATAACCTAATGCAGCCCGGCACCAATGCTCGCCGCGCCATTGCAGCCGCTCGGTGACTCGTGAACTCCACGAACGCGAAGCCCCTGTTCAATTTGCGGTCGAAACAATTCTTGTACAAAATCACATCAACAATATCGGAGACATGTTTGGAGAGTTCCTCTATCACGTCTTTCTTTGTTTTCGATTTGGGAATGTCCCCCACGAAAAGGCGGCAGTTGTCCACTGACTTGACTACACCCAGGTGTCTTCGAGGTCGTATCTCGTAGCCATTAAGCTGCTTCACTGCTGCATAGGCATCGAATCGATTTGTGTAAGTGACGAACGCATATCCGCGATTTGATCCGGAGAAGTCCATCATAAGTCTCATTTCGTAAATCTTTCCGACTTTGGAGAAAAGCGGCACCAGCTCGTTTTCGAATATTTCTCGGGGCAATTTCCCGATAAATACTTCGCAACCTTTGGGCGGCGTCGGCCCGGTCCAGTCCGGCGGTGGTCCAAACTTTCTTTGTCCGTTTCGTTGTTCAATATTGTAGCCAGTCTTCTGTTGCAGCTCCAGCAATTTCATCTGAATACTTGCCTCCATGTTTATAAATCAAAACACGATCAACTCGTTATAAACAATCACCGCTAATCAAACAACAGTTCTAACGCGGCAACTCAAACATACATTACCCTTTATACCTGCCGACAAATGTACCGGCGGATGTGACGACACAATTTTTATATAAAATCGAATGCCGATTTAAAAAATTACTACTTATTTGAATATATATAAAATTTATTATAATAAAATAAAATAATTTACAATTTTATTTCATTAAAAACTTTAAAAAGTTGTTTATATGAATAGTAACAATATGAATAGTAATGAAAAGGATACAACAGCAAGACCTTAATATTATTCCTAACACCTAGAAAGTAAGTTCAAATTTATTCTAAATTTAAAATAGTGTGCCGTATTTGTATTTGACAAATAAGATCCTTTTAAATTTTATAGTAATTTCCAAAATTCGAAATAAATTTATCTTAACGGAAACAGTATATAATATTATAATCCTATAATTGGAAATCAGGTCATTTAAAACAATTCAATTCTGTATATGAAAATTTGGCTTTGAAAATTCATTATATATCTAAAATTACATTTGTTTCAAATTATATATTTTTATAATAGTTTCAGTATTTAATTTGACAAAGTTGTATAACTAGTTCTACATTTAAAAATATAGATGGCGCTATTTACAAACCATAATATGTGTAGGACATTTTTAAAATTCTCAGTTAATTTCCTACAAATTATATCCTAAATGTATCAATTTCGTAACAAAATCTTCATTTTATAATGTCTAAAATGTGTGAAAGCAATTTCACGATACAATTTTGTTATAATTTGAAGTAATGTATATTACCATAAATATACATTAAGGTGAAATAATAACACATAATAACTTTAAATAATATTTATTTCATCATCACAGCTACACGAGTCATAATAACAATATACTTCACATTTATATTACAATATACAATACTAATTACACATTTATTATATATTTAACAATCAAATGTTTGTGTCAAAATATTGTGGCTATATGTATTAAATATAAAATAAAATCAATTTTTATTTCCTTAGAAATGTTTTTTTGTGCCTTAATTAAAAATGGCAAGTTATTGAATATAAATTAAAACCACTTAACATAATCATATCACATTAATTATATCTTAATTCCGTTTGAGATTTATAGTCATTTTAAACAGTATAAAAATAACAGATGTCTCTAAAAAGATCAAATATTTGACCGCTTCAATCACAGTACAGATTAAAAAATCCATTTGTTGTGAGATTGTCACTAATATAAAAAATACAGAATAATTTTCCTAAAACATTATTTATATGGAAATGAGGGATAAAAAAAAATATTTATAGGAAGATATATTCTCTCGATCATTTAATGCTCCAGAGACTAATGTAATTCACATTTCCGTGTCTATCTGTGGCTTTATTGCCTCACATTTCCGAATCTATCCATTGCCTTATTGTCTCACATTTCCGAGGATCTATCCATGGCTTTATTGTCGTAGGCCGTGGTGACGGAGGCTCCATCGGTGTCGAAGCTGGCGTCGCTGTCCTCCTCCACCCAGGGCTGCTTCTCCCCGGAGCAGAGAACACCGTACAGTACCGCGCCCAAAAGATAGATGGCGCTGGATATAAAGAATACGATACGCCACTCTTCCACCGCCTGGAAATATATTTGAATATCATAAAAAAAATAATTATTATATACTAAAAAAAGTATTAATTTCAATGATTTCAATCGTATTATACAATTATGTAATATTCACGTTTAAATTATCATATGATGGGTTTTTATTAATATTAGTTAAAAAGCAATACTAAGAATGTTTAGTGAACAAATTTATATATCACATATTGATTTTTTCTATCATTAATATAAATATATACCACATATTGATGCATCTTATAAAATCTATAATCAGTAAATTATTTGTTTCTAACGATGACAGATGGCGTTGACCATACATAGTTCTGCTAACCATCAACAGATGACGCGTAACATAAATAGATAAAATTAAACGTAAGATTATCAATTCGCGTATAACTCTGGTCATCTCGATAGAGCCTTCAAGTATACACTAGTTAAATAGGTATTAAATCCCATGTACCCGGTGCGTGACGAGTGCTCCCGCGAGGGGTGGAGACACGATGCCGGGCAGCGTCGCCACGGTGTTGGACACTCCCATCAGCACGCTCGCGTGGGGGGGCGCTATGTCCAGGTGGTTCACGCTGCATTATTATATTATATTAAACACAATAAAAAATAGTATGAAAGATGTACAAAGAATGACAATGACTTTTTCTTAAAGGATTTCTCAAATATAATGGAAATGTCTATGGGCCGAAGTCGCGACCCTCAAGTAATATGATATTACCCAAATCCCGACCAGGCGAACCCGCCCAGACCCACGGCCGCCGTAAGACAGACGATGCAGCCCGCCGCGGAGGACGCGTAGGCCGCCGCCAACATGAACACCGTCTGCAAATCATCAGATAAAAACATAAAGCCAGACTCAGAGAGACGCCCCGTACTCCTATCGTAAAATCGGACTTAGAGAGCAGTCCCCGAGGCTACCTGCGCGAGAAAGGCCCCGCAGGTGAAGGTCCTCCTGACGCTAGTGATCGGCATCCCGAGTGCGAGCAGCGCGTCCGCCGCGTGCCCCGACACCTGCAGCACCAGAGCCATTGCCAGGTACGGCACGGCGGAGGCCCAGCCCGTCTGGGACGTGGCGAACTGGAACGCGTCTGCAACGAGGTTGAACATGGACTTTGGGATTGCGGGGAGTGAAGGTGGGTATGTGTGTGTTTGTGTGTGCGTGTTTGTGTGTGCGTGTTTGTGTGTCTCGCTCTCTCTCTCTGTATGTATGTGTGTGTGTTTAGGGTAGGGTAGGGTCTCACCCTGCATAAAGGTCGGTAAATAGGTGAGCAGGGTGTAGAAGCCCCAGTTCTCGCTGAAGTGCGCGGCGACAATGGCCCACACGGGCCCGGAGGTAGCGATGGAGCGCCACGGGTGGGAATTCGCCCCGCCACGGCTGCCGCGGGTCTCCTGAGGAGAGATTAGATTATACATGTTATATATTTTATTAAGACAACGATAAGGATATAATTACATAATTTAATGATTATTTACACACATAACATAGCATTTATTAAATATTAAACAGCTTCAGAATGATGATTATATTTAGAGAGATATTAACAAGAGACTAAACAATGAGTTAAATAAATAATGTTAATAACCTCGGCCATTTTGAATAATAATATAGCAATTTGTAGAATTTAATACAATCCTTTTGAAAGATTATCAAAGACATTAATACCTGTATATATTTTAACTCGGCGGCAGTTATATGAGGGTCCTTTTCGGGGGATTCCTTCACCACCAGCCACCACACCGCCGTCCACACCAGACCCATTATACCTACATAGTAAACATTTTTGTAATCCATTAGTATTTTCACTAAATAAAATTTAAATTAACGTTTAATTCATCAGTTACTCTTCGATTGGGTTTAGTTGATATTAAAGCGTTAGGACCATAAATTAATTTAAGGGCACATAAATGACAAATTAATTCTAGGGGCGACTTAACCTATAGTGCAGGGTGTGAAATGCACACGGGCGCCGCCGTCTCAGGGGGTGCTGCGGCGCTCCCTGAATCATCATCATCATCAAGCATCGTCTTGGACCATCATGGTACAACAATGATATGACAGAAGCGGCCAGCCAGCGCGGTGGCGGCAATTATCAAACGCGAGTGCCCTATGGGCGGCTTCTTTTTCAAACTTTTTGTTATCTAAATAACTCGAAATAACCCTTATTTAAACGCGGGGGGGCGTCAGGTCTAGGGGGCGCCAGGGTTTCACTGCACACGGGCGCTACTCGAGCTAGAGCCGCCCCTGACTAATTTATAAACCTAATCAAAATTTTTAACATTTTAAATTAAGAGAATTTGTTTTTAGACCATCGGTTAACTCATAAAAAGATTATGGTTAAAAAGTTTTTCCGTAAGTAAGTATATGAGTACACATTTGGTATTAAAATAATCTTAATGATACAGTTGTTGTGTTTGTGTTGTCTGTGTGTGCAGCATATGTATATACATATATACATACATAGTCGTGACTCCGACTGACTCTTTATGTTGTTATTATTGAGGTTATTTTTATTGTTGTAAATCCTTGACAATGTCAAAGAGAGTAGTTACTAACAAATGTTAAAACATAAAAAATAAAAGTAATTACTTAATACATTAAGATTAAATTGTTAAATAAGAATAAATTTATCGCGATCGATCGATGATATAAAATGCAATACCATTAAGCAAAATGTACTTTAGTTGTACAATAAAAAAAAATTAATATTATAAATAAAATTTGGCTTAAGAAGAATGTTATGGAAATGTAATGTATATGCAAAGATATATAGAATATAACTTAGCACTCACCGAAGACATAGAAGATGCCCGGCCAGCCCGTGTACTGAGCGAGCAGCGCGCAGGCCGGCAGAGACACCACGGTGCCCACGTAGCTGCCGCTGAACGCGAACGACGCCAGGCGGGCGCGCTCACCCGCCGGCGACCACGCGCTCCACACTGCGTGGATGCACGGGTACGACACGCCCTGGGACACACTCACAATGTACACAAAACCGACATGTGCGCGTTGGACACGCAATATACACTTCCCTAGCTGCATCATGGATTTAAGGAAAACTTGCTTTTTAAAGTTTAATATTTCAAAAATTTATTTCTTGATTGAAAGTTTTTTTTCGCAGGTATACCTTATTTTTTAGAGGCCTATGTAACGAGTACCCACGTACTTATGGGGTACTGGAGAAATTATTGGCATATCTCCGTTTTACTGGTCTTTAATAAGATATTCTAAAAAAATATTCTAAGCACAATGCATTAAAATTATGCATAGTGAACAATATGGTTTCAACAAAGGTAAATTAACAACTGATGCCACGTTTCTTAACCACATTTATGATGTAAGGGAAGTGCAGATTAAAACCGGGCTGTTATGCGATTTGTCTTTGCCTTTGATTTCGTGGACCATCAATCGTTGCTATGAAAGCTTAACCTCTAAGTACGTAGCGCTGCGCTTGATCTTATTGCCTCTTACCTAAATCAAAGAGTGCAGACTGTGCAAATAATTTTAAAATGGGCTGGAACTCACTTAGAGATGGGTGTTCCACAATGATTTATTCTTGGCCCCTTTTTATTTTTACTTTATATTAATAACTTCCCCTATTTCTTAAAAGGTCTATGTGACATTATACTTTTTGCTGACGAAAACTCTCTTATTTTTATAGTTAAGCGTGATAAGAATAATACAACGAACTAAACAGTACTCTATCTAAATAAATTTAAAAAAAATTAAATGCTAAGAATTAAAGTTTACACTTCCCAATGTAAAAAGTCAAATTTGTAGCTTGCTCTTTAACAATAAACTATTAGAACTGACTGACTCAACAAACTTTAGATAAAAAGCTGCAATGGAATTCACATCTTTTAATACATATTTAATAATATAATACTTATACGCCAAAATTTAACTACTTATATAAAAAACAGTGACAGACGCACGATAAATACAAGAAATAAACTCGCAACGGCTAAATTACGTGTTTAAAAGTTAACAAATCCTTCATGAGTTTGAGTGTACGCATGTATAATAAAGTTCTACAAGTTATTTTAAAGTTTACTTTCCTTAGTTTTAAATCTAAAATTAAAAGTGTATTATTAAATAAATCTTATTATAACATTCAAGCGTTTTTAGTGGATCGAAATGTGTGGAACTTAAGATGTTGACTCATTTGTGGGATTGATATTATGACATATAGATGTATCTAACATTGTTAAAATTATTTTAAAAAGAGCAACTGTTGAGTTTCCGGCTCTTCAACGGAGCAACATTCCGAGCCGGTGGTAGCTTACTCACGGTCTGTCTACACTGACCTTTTTATGCCTACTTAAATAAATATATTTTGAATTATGTTCCTAATAACTAATATTGCATTCGATGATTCAATCTGACTCTTATATAATAATAGGTAGTCTTATCAAAAAATTGTATTAGCCTTAATCATAAATATTTTACTGTATTTTTAATGATAATTAGAGAATTATGACAATTTAGTAATAATGGAAAAATAAGCTAACACCTTATTACAGGGTGACCCACCTCAAAGAGTCCCTCGAGGACCCTGACGGCTATCAGCAGCCCCGTGCTGATGTGCGCCAGCGGCGGAGTGAACAGCGTCAGGAGGGACGTGGCGCCCACGCCCACCGCGAACATCCTGAAAACACCACATTCAAGACGTACAGCTCTTCTAGATTCTGTTCTAGGCCTAGACTCCGCCATTCGAATCGATTGACAATTTCTCAGGACCTACAGCTCAATATGGATCCTATTTAGGTCTAGGCCATACGATTCGATTTAAAATTTATCTCTAAACCAATTAAAACGGAATTTCTCAATTCAAAATGGCGGATTACCGATTTGTATTTGATTCTGTGGGATTCAAGATTACCATCTAGAAATCGGGCGGATTCTTTCTTTGATTATCTTAATATTTACCAAATTTTTGGCTGCTATTCTTTAAATTAATTAATGACGGTCGTACGTGTAAGAAATAGAACGAACCTGTTACCTCCTATTTTATTAGCGAGCCAGCCGCCGGGAAGCTGCGTCAGGATGTAGCCGTAGAAGAATGAACTCAGAACTAGACCTTTCGTTTGTGGAGTCCAGTCGAATTCCGGAACCTGCCAGAAAAATACTCAAATGACATCCAATAAAAAACCTAATTATGGATTCCAATATAATCTTATCCTGTAATATAATACTCCCGGATCATGGCTTGTATAAATGTACGTAAAAAATGCTCTCTATAAAATAATATTTTATGATCCTGGTAATAAATGGAAATGAGCGTGACACACCAGGCTAATAAAAAATCACATATGTAAGATATTCGAGCTATTTATGATCTCTTAATTCGAGGCTCCTATAACCCGATGAATAAATACGGCGCTCAATTTTAAGCTTTATCCCGAAGACGGCGTGCGATTTAGCGCTTTAAAAGTTATCATAAAATTGGATTTAGGTAATTTCGTAAAAATAGGTCAAATTATTTAACACCCTTATTTCGTTTCGACAGGGTCTCTTTTAATTTTAGTAACAATTTCCATAATATGTCTATTTAGGTATTGATGGCGGTACAAGTGCAAGATCTTAGGTTGTAAAATTTTATTCCTTGGGGTATTTTAAGAAAAGGTCAGGGGGTGTTAAGAAAATTAAACATTAAGAGAAAATTGAATGTCATTGTGTAAATGTATCTGGATACAACTTATCTTTATATTGAAATACAAAAATATATAAAAATATTGTTGCTTGCAAATTGAATAAATTGGTGTCTTTGTAAAAGTATACACTCACGTAAACAATGGTACCGTTCTCGAGTTCGACCTCGACGGGTTCCGTCATGGCGACCACGGCCACGGACAGGTTGGCTCTCAGGGCGTAAATGTTGAAGAAACCGAAGAAGGCCAGCAGCGATACCACCAGTCTCCGCTTCTCCCAGAACCGCCATGATATGGGACTGTTTTGGGGATTTGGTGTGATTCTTTCTCTGAAATATACATACAACTAACAATTAAAACTATGCAATATTAGGTTTATATAGACCATATAGCGTATATATATACATGTTACGGTTAGGAAACCTATCCTATCCGGATTTCAATTGGTTTAATATTTTTACGGAATAAATAAATATATTATAATATAAAATTAATTCGACAAAATACCATTACGACGATGCGAGTGAAGGAAGAACTTTTGTACTCCATTGTATGGTTAGGCACAAAGCTGTAAAAATTTACTGAAAAAATATGCACAAATTCTCTTGTGCGAAGTATATAATTTAAATATCAATATTAATTTACATAGAGATGGAGACGTCTTGTTGTGTAAACATCGTATAATAGAATGTATCTGGTATAATATTTTCCTGACCCGTTAAAAAGGTCATGTGACCCAGATTCGTAAGGAACCGCATTAAAATTAACATCTTGTGTAGCGAGAGCAAGTGAATATAGTCAAGTTGACATTTTTAGTTGTCCCCCAGGAGACGGGATATTTATGGGATAGATGAAGAATCTCGTTACCCATTTTTCTTCCTTGTATTTTTATTTTACTCTTTTTTTTTAATAGAAAATCAGTGTCCTTGGACAACGGTGGCGCTAATATATTTTGGTACAAATTGAAATTTAAATGCAAGTTGTAAATTTTATAAAATTTTTGCCAATTTACTTACAGTCCAAAAAATTAAGTAGAGGCAGTTATCCTATATGATATCGTTAATTATAAATATATATTCTTTTAAGTAATGCATCATGAGTACCTCCTTATTAAGATACTAAGGTGTAAACAATAAATTTTCCTTGACCGTTTCGATAAACTGTATTAAATGGCATATAACTATAAAGAATAAGCCAACTTTCGCGGTTCTTAGTCTGAGAAACAAAATTTAAATACAAAACTTATTGTCCATGAGATTCTGATGTATTGAGATATATTTTCGATACATGGCCAAACGTGTTCTGATGTTTGTTGAAGTTTTACAAAAAAATAATTATCTAAGTTGTGGCATAGCTGTCATCACCAGAGGGAGTGTGCGTGCGTGTGACTGAGGAAACCGACCGATAAGAAAGATCTTCTTGGTCACAGAAGTCAGATGTAGTAACATGTATCTTTTCCTTTTTCGGAAAAATATAAGGTGCCGATGATTTCTGAAGGTTTTTATGTAATAAAATTTTTCCAAATTTTTAAAATTATGTAAGTTATTTAATTAGAAAAATAATTTGTTGCACTTTGTGATAAAAATACATTTCAGAAACAACCAGAGAATTACTTTAGAAGAATGTAACGCAATTATCTAACTAATTGTATTATAAATAGACAAATTGTCAATGGAATATGTAAATTGTCAATTGTCTATGAGTCGTTAAATTCTAATCGTCTAAGAAAATAGGATACCTGTCTGTAATTCGAAGCATTAAGAACATCGCATTGTATCTTATGATTAAGAAACTAAGTTTAAATCTTGTTTTTTAAATTCCATTATTCTTTAAATAAAGATTGCTGTAGGTTTAAATGAAATAAAAATAATACAGATTATTTAGAAAATGCGAATTATTAATGAAGGCTTGAAGCCTTCTATGACAATTTTGTTCAGGAAGAAAATGTCATACTTATATTAATTAGTTTTGGTTTGATTTCATACCAACCCAGATTCGATTCCTATTCGTGTTGAGTAATTTTTTACGGTACATTTTTTAATGATTGTCGCAACTTTTTGCGCTTTGTTTACAGAAAGTTAGTTACACGTTTAGAACATTTAACTTTAGCTATAACATTAGATAACAATATGATCAGCAAATGATAAAGATTGTTTCACAAACTACTGCTAGTTCCAGAGAACATAAATTAAAAAATATAAACTCTTCTTCCATCAGTAGTCGGACAGTTCTAATGAGTTTTAGATCAATTTGTTACACGTTAATGATTACCAGTAAGAGGCTGTTCATTTTTCTAAAATATTGTCATAAGCTCAATAAACTGTCTCAAATATTTATCTCAGTGGTAGATATATATATTATATTTCGATTAGCAGTTTATTTGCTGTTATGTTCGTATTACTCTCAGGATATGCGAAACTTTTAATTATAAGCAACAATTTGTTCATATTATATTAATATTATATCCATTTGTCAGTGTAAGACGATATTACTGGATCATGTAACTAAACTAGAAGATAGAGAAAACCAGGTCGCTATGATCAGTCGACTGTTTGAAATGGCAGAGACGGCAATTTATATTGTATTACTTAATCGATAGAGTATATATTTGTTTGAAATCAGTTAAATAAAAGTCTTATTATTTCATGGTTATTTTAAATGCCACGCTCTCATAATTCTGGATGTGTGCTTCGAGAACACTGTTTTTTAAGCAATTAACGAATATTATATTTAATTATTAAATTAAATAATTCAAAAATAAAATCATATATTTGGTGTTTAGTTTCTTATTTATTCTATTTTATTTTGAAGAATCGTGTGCACTGATTGCCAATCTTCTCTTACTGAAGTTCATTGCTTAGCTGTGGATTGTAATGTTAGGTGTAATAGAATCCACAGCATTTGTAGCCGATAGAACTTCATAATAGTTGGAGATAAACCTACTTTTATAAATTCGTCGCCTCATACACAAATAATAAAAAAAAACAGTTGTTAAGAATGATGCTAACGTTAAAGAGGCGGTGAGATAAAATAAGTATGTATATGTATGTAATTTTTCAGTTCTCAAAAAAATATATAATAATAGAATAATGCAAAAATGACTTCAGAAATGACTAATCTGTAAGGCAATTAACTCGTCTCAACCGAACTAATAAATGTTGCATATCTAAATACCGTCAGATTGATAATCTTGTCACCTCTGGACGGATTTAGGTTCACGAGAATAAATAAATTATTATTGAGATAACTAGAGGGAATTATAGAACAGAGCATAAATTTACTGTAAGAATAAATGCAAAGAAATGTCAACAAAGTATATATATAATTGTCGTAGGAGAATGCAAAAAAAGTATAACTTGAAATGAAATTTAAATCAACGTGATTGTCATACGTTGATAACAGTCGCCGAAATTTGTATTATATGTTAATAAGAAATACTAATATTAAATATAAACCAATTTTTATAAAAATTTATAGAACCTAGACAATTCAGCACAAGAACAGTGGGTACTACATCCCAGTCGAACCATCTAGGATATCAGTTGTAAGCTGCAGCCTGACTTTTCTTTCATACTTTTATCATATTTAGTATATCTTGAAAATATTTTCATATCCATTAGTCTTTAATATACGAAACACATTAAGACATTATCTAATTAAAGTGGCGTACAAGAGGGTAATGTGGCGAAGTCAGCATCCTCAAATCCTACGAACATTTCAAAATGTTAACGACTCCAATGTGAGAAGTAGTTTACTGTTTTATGTCACTAATTTAAATTGGGACGTGTTCGCACTCCTGCCGTTAAAATCTCAGGTAAAATTAATATGTTTTCACCTATATAAACCTTTTAATTGTATACTGAAAACTATCTTATTTAACGGCCTTACATAAATGTATTTTTTTTTATTTGATTTATTTTATTGTATTTAAAAAAGAATATTATGTATACTTTTCTGCGATTGCTAAGAATGTTGATTCAGTGCTTGATTAAAGTCCTTAGGCATGCAGCAAATAAAAAGTGATTATTGTAGTGTAGTTATTTGACTGAAGTTCGTATACAAAGTCCGGCCCCTTATTAACATGGGATGGATAGTCTGTGGTTTTGCCATATAGATAATAATAAAATATATATGTATAGTAAAAAATGTTGTGATGATTTAAAATCACTTTAACTTAACAGCCAACCAGGAAGCGTTGTTGATAATATACGTCACAAATATCGTGTAAAAATGTACTTACACTGTGGCAAAAATCATGAACAACTCTTAATAACGTGCTAATAAAATATGTGACGAGGTTACAATTATTATCTCGTGAGGACGCACTCAGGAGTACAGTCAGTACACATCGCAGATATTATCATACATCTTAACAAAATGTAAATAAAATGTAAGTATAAAATATGAATCATGAGTACAACTTTTTTTGAATGAATGAATCATGAGTACAAAACTTTATAATATTACTTTTAATATCAGCGGAACGACGGTTAGGTTAAGAAGTTAATTGTTTACTATAACGAAATTTAAAACTATTACAAATAATAAGAGTACTAAGTCTGAATCCGAGCTATCCAAAAGTGATTGTAGAATGACCTATATTTAGTTCAATATACTTTGAATAAATTTTTCATTGTGAACTTCAACGAACTAAGATGAAGAGAAATTGAAACTTTTGTGAAAATGAAGCAAAATATCCAAGATAGTACTTATAGCACTTAACGCAATATTGCCTTACTCCTGTTTATTAAACGTATCCATGGTGTGGCGATACTGTAAATAAAATCAATATTGGTTATATCCGCGCCACTCGCCACTATCGCAATTATAATCTTCTTTATGGCTGTTATTTTTATTATTATTCTTGCCATATCTTGCTTGTAATAAGTGTTTTGAACTATTAATATTTTACTACTATTTTGTAGTGACTTGTTTGTTAGTGAAAGATGTTCAGTCATGATTTGAGAAATTCTATGCCAATTGCAGCTCTTGTACGCTTCTAAGATAAAGTCCAAATGTTCTGTATGTACTCTTCAAAAACTTAATTAATATAGTTAGGTGGTCGTTATTTTAATAGTTCAGAGACTTGAATTCTATTAATATCCAATAAATAGACAGTCTTAAAAGAGGTCACTTTGACCATAAAAAGTATTTTGTAAACAATGGACTATACGTGTTCAATGAGCAATTGTGGCAAGTAAACAAGGAAATTGTAGACATCGTAAAATACTGTTAGCGAAACAACAAAAATAATCGTGAAATAGGTTCCTTTAAATGCGTCGAGGTCGTTAACTTATTCCCCGCTGTACCATTACGATGGGAGCCATAAGATGTCGATGGTGTCAGTCGACCTAATTAGATTGTGACCCAATTACCTTTTCAAGTACAGCAAATCCTTCAACTTTACCGATAAATGAACTGATACTGTTGATGTTAGGGTTCATCTTCACAAATCGGTGCAAGTGTGTCTTTGTAGGTTCCCCTTCGACCACAAAATTAAATGTATGGTATGAAGTCAAAAATAAAATAACGATGTAACAAAAGTTACTTACAAATATATTGACTTCATATAACATTTTAATAAAAATCTAATTTACTGATTTTGGTAAAACTTTTTGCAATGAAAACATTCCGAAGTGGCCAAAGCCAAATATTTGTAACTAGGCACATTGCATAAACGAGTATGATAGGAATCATTACGAACGGTTTGATAGTAGTTTTCGTGATACAAGATATACTTTAACAAACAACGTGCTCAAATAATAAAACATAAGATCTCAACATATACTTGTGAATTTTTATGTTTCTAGAATGTAAGGTACGTACAGAGTTCACTGTCTTCATACATAGTACCAGAAATGTTATCCAGAATTGCTTGATGTTAAATATAATATAATATAAACAGTATTCTTTTATGAAATACTAGCGACTTTGCGATCGTGTGAATATCAGCTTCACACGGGTTCAATTTACATGGAGCAGAATATTTTTACTTTTAAATTTACAAACTTTAATCATTTTTTATCGTAAATATCAGTCGAATCTGAACTTGCGTACTCGACCTTTTTAATCGAATTATTTTCAACCTTGTTAGTCTGGTGTAACTGAGTTGGAGAACATTTTATGTTAATTTATGGCATAATATATATCGGATTTGTCTACAGAAACCTAAAATTTATCTACCAACAATTTTCCAGTACATTATTTCGTGTCATAGGATTGGCCAGTGTTAGCCAATGTGCCTTAAAAACGGCAAAGCCTATAACAATTTCTGTTTTTTCTGATTTAATCTTTTTGGAGTTTTCACGGCGCTGCTAAAGGTTTGTTTTGCTTTCCTGTCACGTGTAAAATGAACAAAAGAAGAAACTGCTGTTTGCCATTTACAGTAACAACAGCATTGCTAAAACAAGCATCAACATAGACTACAATTCAGTATATGAATTATTTTTTGCTGTTTTTAATGTAACTTTTATATAGTATATGTTAAGGTACAATACAAAACCACAATATCCCTACAATTATATATACCACTCCCGGATTCGTATAAACATAAATATAGCAATAAGTGACTTGGGGTTGACTGGCAGAGAATGCTTTTAGCGTTAAGTCCGTCTATTGCATCTTTTTTGGGCAATAAAGATGAAATAAATAATTAAGTATATATAATAAATAAGTTTCTTATCTGTCATGGAAAAAATTATGTTGACCATCACGGACGATTTACGGGAACATTCTTCAACTTAATGTCCTAAGTATCGAAGTTAATAGTTACTATTCGAAATATATATTTTTTTTGTTTGTCTCCGCTGTTAGCCCTACTGGCCATGACAGCGTCACCAGTGGAATGGACGGGTGCAGAGACCCACCCTTGTAAAAGGGGGACCTGAAGGGCCCCAGGGGAACGCGCGTCCTGAGGGTGCCTCCTGTGAGGCTCGGACCACGGCTCAGGACGCCGTTAGGTGGGAAGCGAGGGTTGGATGTGGGTTAGGATTTGAAACTAACGTTCTCCGACGGCAGAACGCCGGAGCAACGTGCTTGGATGGGGGCCTCGTCTTCGTCGTAAAATACTTTTTCTGATTCCACATACTTATAATAATAATAAAATCATCTATAATATTCAAATAATTGTCGTCGTTTGTGAATGTTTCACTTATCACATGAAAACAAACAAAATCAACGCTTGAACCAACATGAGGTTATTATTAATATTAATCATAAAATAAAAAAAAAATGTCATGCACTGTACGTCATACAGAATTAGACCACAATTATTTTTGTCTGTTTGAAAAATAAACTGGACATATTCTGATGATATTTGGAATGGTAATAGGTTAATGCACCATTCATCATATAAAATACTTTTTATTCCATTAATCTACTAAAATTTTCTAATATTAACGGGAAAACACAAACTGATTGAGGCTCTATTGACTATACAACAAAACTACTTCATGGATTTCATTGAAATTTAGCATGGTGTTATCTAATGATAACAACAACATAAGGAATGATTTTCAGTCTTGAATACACGCTAATTTTCCAAGAAAGATACGTAAACTAATTTGGGCTTTCATTATAATACAACTACGTACTGATTCGTATGTAATTTGGTGTGTATGGTATCATTATTTCTATCAGCATATAGAATGTATTTCACACAATTTCTCTATTTTTATTTCAGAAAACACAATAAAATATTTGGGTTAATATTAAAAGGAATTTTAGAAAGCATGAATTTAGATAAATAGTAGTGGGGAGCCTAAAATGTAAGCTGAAAAGGGAGGCGAGGGCGGACGAATCCGTTAGCAACACATAGTCTACTGCTAGTCTAAAACTCGGTGGGATGTTAATGCTACAACTATACCAAAACTAAATGATATCATTAGGTAACGTAGATACCGTAATGTTAAGTTAATATTAGCATTTTTTTATCAAACGGTAAATGTATATTTTGAACAGAGTAAGTATAAAAAGTATACTAAGAGAATAAGAAGTTTAAGATGAAATCCCAGATCTGATTCTGCCGCTTCTGAAGTTATAATTGTTACCTAACATTTTAAAGTGTGATATGCTTTAAGCTCCCACATCATATTCACTATAAAATCGTTCTAATTATAGTCTGTAGTGATAGTATTTGTAAAATGGTTGCGAGTCAAAGATCAATGTTGAAAGTACTTTATTACATAAACATCGACATTCATTTTTTCATCGACAGCAGACAGACGAGGTGAGAAGGATATAGCTAAAATTAGTCTTTAAATTTAATATTCATAAATTATTTGGAAATTATTATCTTCATAAAGTTGTATTGTATTATTATTGCGAACTAATTGTCCGCGGTCATCGGACTTCCCGCTGAGGATTCTAAACGGATTAGATGCCATGATTAGGATTAGATTAGCAGTTATTAATCAAAGCTCTGATAACATTTTGCTTGAGGTTAGAACAAATAAAAGTTTTTGTTCTAACGAATACTTATTATAGATGTGTAAAGAATACTGATTTTGAAAGATTCAAGACAACCAATGCTAAAAATATATTATAAAAAAAACATCGTAGGTATATTTTATGTCTTGCAAAACGACTCATGAGATGTTTATCGATGGTAGCGTTTTTGTAATATTTTTTATGAATATAGTGAACGTTTTTCTGAATAATATTATTAAATAAACGAAATAAATGTATAAAATATATAAAAAAATAATTAATATACAGTTAATTGATATGTGTTTTTGGCGTTTATTTAGTAAAAATTAAGGTCCGATTTCGATTAGTGGATGACCATTTGTATATTTTAAATAATTGAAAACCGCTAAAACTTAATGAAACATACCATGAGGACTGTCTCCAAAGAAAAAAAAACACTTTTTTACAAAAATACCTATTAAGCAGGTCAAAAACACTCTTAAGAACCGTGGAATGGGTGACCTCGCTTAATAACCGTTGTTAAATATAAACTATACTTTTATTTAACTAATATTCATATATATTATTTATAATAATTGATTATAGCGAAATATTATAAACAAAGTATTCTAAATATTAGATTTGTTTCAATGTTTCTATAGCAGTCACGTATGGTTTCTTCATTAAAATATTATTTAACATAAATAATATATACCTAGGTACTTTGAAATGGATATTGGAAAAGATGTCGGCCTTGTAGGTACTACTTCCCGGACTAGGAGAATCGAGAATTCAGAATAATTATTTTTTATTGTCATTTTTCTTTTTTATCGGTTCAAATGTATGGTACGTTTGATTCGATTTGAATCGGCAATTACTTCCTTGTGTGTAGAAAATTAATTGATTTCTTAATCGTGTATAGTGACAGCCTAATTAATAAAAAAATATGAAACTTGCTGTGTTTTTGAGGGCAAAGGCGTTTTTAAACACAACATATATTACTTTATGTATATTCAACAAATGCTTCCTGAATAAATACTTAATTATAATACCTACTACAACATTATAAGTATAAAATTTATTAGATGCAGTATGTGATAAGATGTTACTAAGATAATTTATAACCATTGTTTCTTGTTTTACCACAGCTATATGTAAATAACATACACGTTTTTGTGCTTAACTATCATATATGTATAATTTAGTGGAGTGGTAATAAATGATTGCGTTTGTTTGTCATTTTACAGGATGTAGAATAAACCAACAAAGGCTGTGATTATTCACTATAATCTCTTCCATATGGTTTACGTTTCCGGGCAGAGGAATCCCGTACGTAATTTTCTTTTCAACCTTTCAAATATCATATTGTTATAGTTATAATTAGTCAAAAATAAACATTATTTAATTATTAGTAGAAAAGAAATTCCATAATTTTTTAAGCACGTTTTAAAATAATCAATAAATAACACGTGAAGCAGTTAATAACAAACCTTTCGGTTGAATTGTAGAATAAAGCAGCCTGTCGCTTAAGATCATCACTAACACAGTTTTCTTCACTCATTGCGACACTAAAGTGCACTTTGCGACTGTGTAATACAGTTCTTTTTGTATTAAATATGTTATGCAAATGGCCGACAAGCCTGCCGAGTGCCGACGCGCGCGCCTCTCGCCGAACTAAAGAACGCGCCGCCAATCTGCCCCTACTATCGTATTGTTCGTGTTGATAACTTTCTAATATAAATGTATTGACCCTCGGAGTTGTGCATACTAAATGTAGATTTGTATATATAAGATGTATTATATAACATAATATTAAAAAACTTTGCAAATAAATAATAATTAATTGTACCCACAAATTGGAGTTACAGAATAACTATTTATAATTTGTGTTATAATAATAATGATGAATTTTGTGAAATATAATTTTTAGATACTAAAAAAATTGTAATAAAATATTTTGTATTTTTAATTTTGTATAATAATTTGTAATATTCCATACATACATAAATAATAATAAATAATATAGAAGGTAAGTTCAACAATGGCTGCATTTGAACCTGCAACTTCTGGATACTGTGCCGTAAAAGTAATCTTTATTAACATATATAAATAAGTAATATAAACAATGTTTTTATTTTTGTACATAAGTTAGAACTTTGTCCTTTAAAAAACTTTTTAATTTACCCTTTTACTTTATGATTTATCAACACAACATATTAATACTCTAAGGCCGGAGCAATCATCAGTGGCCCGTAACTTAGTCCCAAAGAGATTAATCTGTTTGGACTGTTAACAAAATTAGAGTTAAGATTTATTTTCTAATATTTATTATTGGCCTATTGTCCTTAGCTAGAGCCTGGATATAAAATCATATATTTCATATATTTTTATGTAACATAGTTCTGAAGTAATAACTACTAAATGAAGTAGCTTGAATAGTTTAAGTGTACCGATGAAATCAATAAAAGGAATAGTAGTTGATAGCAAGCAACATTTGTTATAGTTTTGTTTCTACAACATTTATCAAATTGTTTTCTGTTTGTTTTATAAAATAAAAATGTTTAACATTGCTACACATCTATTTCATAAGCTGTAATGTGTACCAAACACATTAAATGTTCTTCATAATATAAGTGACTATGGCCAATATAGCTAAAATCTTATACGAAAATACCTTATTATAATATTTTATTTACAGAAACAATTCAAAAACTTGCTTAAAAAGATGAAATCAATAAATCAAATGAACAGCTATGAATTGTATTTTAAATTAGTTTACTTGGTTCAGTCTAGTCTTAGATTGTATCAAATAAGACCTAATTACGTGTCACACTGTCTTCGCATATGGTGCTTGTGTTTAAAGACTATTAAACAATATTAGGATAGATTTACTTACCCATTATCAGACAATAAAAGAGAATATTTGCAATTGTAACTTTGTTGCGCTTTCATTTTATTTTTATTACAAAATATAATGGCTTATTGTGGCATTATGTTTTAGATTGTTTTATAGCTATTACAAATGGATATTAGTATTTAGTATTCAAAAACCACAATTTAAATTTGGAGCACAAAAACAAAACTGTAAACAACTGTTGACACACGTCACTTGTTTGCTTTTTATAACCTCCACAATAAAGTACGCAAAGGTTCATAGCCATACAGACTTGATTGGTCTTGTCATGATTTTTGACAAAGAGTGTCTTACGTAGACTATTTACACAAATAGTGACAAATGGGCTTTTAGTTAGTTGAACTGTTAAAATAAAGTTGTAATATTATTATGTTACTAGTTAATCTGTTTTAATTTTGTTGCATTGTTTACCAAGTGTTAAAATAATATTTTTTATTAATAGGTATAAATTAAAAATAAAAGAATTGTATTATAAGGACATATTTAAAAAAAATATCTAACCTCCACTATTATATACTACTCTTTATCTAAAAAGAAAAAAGCATTACTTGCATTACAAAATATAATTGTAAATCTATTTGAGTTGTTAAAGCCTGCAGATATTCGCTGTAGCTCGTATAACGGGAGTAAATGTGTGAGTTCTTCTAGGTATTTGGCTTGAAATTATCCTATCTAATTGCGATTCATCAGGTGGGCGAGAGAACCACAACCGTTTCTTATGTTCTGGTGTCATTACTTATTAGAGATCAAGTGCTATGTTGATAAGCTCCATAAAATTCGGTGATCAATGACGGCAGCTGGTTTGGTCATCGCAATTACCGTTTTTATTAGCGTATAAATATTACAAAAAAATATATATTGTTGAGCGAAGCGAACGAAGTTAGCGGAGCGTTTTACTGGAGACTTTTTACACTCTTCGTCACGAATTGGCTCGAAAACTACTTGACGGAAAATTATGAAACTTTGCAATAAAAAAGACACAAATAAGGTGATGGTGGTTTTTAAAAAAATTTTGAAGAATGTCCTCAAAAAAAAAAAATATATTTTTTAATATCATGTCAAAAAACTGACTTACTATTGAAGTCAATGCGAAACGATGAGTATATAATACACAGGGCTCGCTAGTATACAATACACAGGGCTCGCTTCGCTCAATATGCAAACGGCACCCGAGATTTCGCGAGCGCAGTGAGTCGAAATTGAGGGTTTGTTGGCGCCCCTAGTAATTTAAAAGCTAAGTTTAATTTACGCATGAGTCATTATAACCAACCCTATTAGCATTAAATGTTTGTTGGCAGAATTTCATTATTGATTGTCGCCGCAAGAGTAATGGAATAGCTGAAGTTGAGAAAGGACACTTAATTATATCGGTTAGGTAATTTCTGAAACAATCCTTTTCTAATAATTGTTGGTATAAAATGAAATAATTAACTCCTATGAATACATACTTTTATAGACTTCATTCATAGAGGTCATTTTGAAATTATTAATGAAACATTACAACCATATCGTACTGTTGGTCTACTGAGAATCTTCAAAATACAGTTATTGATTCTAAAGTTAAAAAGTATTGATAAAAAAGTTGTATCTTAGTAGTATATAGTGTAGTTATGTACTCCGTTGAACTAGCGGGAGTGCCATTTAATTAATAGATTTTTTTTATTAATGAAATAATATAATAATTTTACCACCAGATTAATAAATTGTTTGTGATCGATGCTTTTTCTTGATGAAATAATCGTCTTGCTAGCGACGGATTACTGAAATTACTTGAAACTTTGACATACACGAGTGATCACTGGTATTGATTCAAAGTGGATGAGATAAAAATAAATAAATAGGACACTATATCCTTTGTGACTTTTTAAAATAAACTCGGTATATCACATATTTTTTGTGAAATAGGCAGACCAGAAATATGCAGAAAGACAGAAATAGTAGTTTATAAGAATACAGCTATAAAATTGGACATCAAAATGGCGGCCATCAATAATGTTAAAGAAAAATCAATTTACAAGGTTTTGAATTGAATAGTTTTATAAAACAAGTTTTGTTAATTATTAATATGTTAAAAAATTTATGACATCGACATGAATAATTTTATAATTGTTTAAAAAGGAAGTCTTATGTGGATCATAAAAAAATTAAAACAAAATTTAATCAAAATTCATATCTGAGTAATAAATTCGTCATAAAAAAGATGTTTGTTTTATTTCTGTTAGGGGACTGTTTTATTGTTGTTATAAATTATGATAGACTTCGGACAAAGAACTTCAAAACATCTTCAACTTTTAACATTTGGACAAAAGTTAATGAAAAATTGACAATTAAATAAACGAATGTCGATTCTGATAGGATTCAGCGCAGTAGTCAGTATTTTATAATATAATTATTTTTAAATTTTTTATAGTTTTAGAATTTTAATGATTAAAAAAAAACAATATAAAACCTTGTTTATAGCATCGAAGATTTTATAGTTTAGTGAAAAAGAAAGACGTAATTTGATTAACAAAACATTTTTATAATAATCTTTTAATTAATTTATTTATTTTAGATCATGCGACGAAATAAAAGACACCTCATTACGTATATATAATTAAAAGTAAAAGTTAAGTCCATATTTTATTATTATTTTATCGTATTTTCCTTACGAGGTTTTAGTGCAAATGTCAGCATTTTTGTCATCCGAAGATATAAAGGATGAGTCTAATAATATCTATAAACTGAAACTCGGGTGTAACTGGTACTGTCTTGTCCAGGATCCCCAATTGCTGAAAATGTAGAACCTTGATGCCACAAAATGGTAATTTGTTATGAACATTCTGAAGTTCGTTTCGATGACTGTTCCTAAATATCTGCAGTATTATGGACAGCATGGCAATAAACACCAGATTTCGTAACAATTATACGTGATAGATTTTGTTGCAATTCAAACACAGAAGGTAACAAAAGATAAATTAATATAATTATATACGAACCGAAGGTCAGACAGTAATTGTTGTATAATAATACCAGTAACATTGTAAAGCCAATGATATGGCGTTACATTTCTGAACACACAGATTATATATGTTTACACTAAACAAACTATAGCATAACTATTGTTAAAACTAAACTAAACTAAACAATTTACGTACATCACTGTAAAAGATTGTATTGTTCACAAATAAGAGTAAATTTCTATAAAAACTTATCATTTATGATAAATAGCGATTTCTTCTCATTTCATACTTAACAATAGGAATAAAATGATTGCCAAAACTTTAGGATATTGCTAAAAGAACACAGAAGAAGTCACGTCCAAGGCAATGAAACAAATCAATGTAACATTAGGGATCTTCCGACTAAGGTTAATTTATGAGGGTTAGCGTGATGTTGATAACAGCGATAGGTCCTAACCAACTCTCATAAATCTTACTAAATGTTTCACTCACTGGCAGTGTAAGTAAATAATTATTTGGTGAGTCGGTATTCAAAATTAAACGCTCCAGCTCTGCTAACTCGAACATAGTTTGATACGAAAGTTGGTCGACAGTTTAACATATTTGCTTGTGGGACGGTCGCTGAGGAACTTCGCAAAAAACACTATCTGTTTTATAATTTTACCGCATAACTACTTACTATTTACTTTACGTACCTAGAATAAAGGAAAATAATAACATATTTCAAACTACATATTTATATATATAATATTACTAATATTATATATATATATATATATAATACTTATAAAGTATATATATAATATTTCTGTGAATATCTAATAACAAATAGTGAAATTAAAATGAAATATTGCTATCATTTCAGCACGTGAGATTTATTTTAAATCAATGTTTATTAAAATTTTAGTATGCTTGTTCGTTTGTATGTATATAGTCAAAAATCTTCACTCAAAATATGAGATACTTATAACTCTGAAAATTTCGACTAATTTTGAAGAACACAATAAATTTGAGTTATTATACTTACGTCCTAAATCAGTTTTAGTCCAGACGATATCGTTAGCAATAGCTAGTTATATAGTAAACTAATTTACTAAAACGTATAAAAAAAACTCCAAGGATTAAAAAGGGATATCTATAGATATGGATGAATTGGTTTTAAAGGTGTGAATTTGAAATGCAGTATTAAATTTTATTATATAGCTTACTAATTAAGATATAGTGGCTTCGATAAAACGTACATGGTATGATTGATGGTAGCGCACTCTAAGATAGCTGTCAGAGTGCATTTTTTTTTTTTTTTTGTGTGTCTCTGCTGTTAGCCCTACTGGCCATGACAGCGTCACCGGTGGCCTCTCTCCCTCTCTCTCAGAGTGCAGACTTTCTGATCTAAGACATTTTTTCCAAGCTACTTGATACTTATCGCTGTATAATGGGCAAAAGATACACTACCTTTATATAATTGTTGACTTTGTTATTGTTATTGTGATGCTTACAATATAGCTTATGTTACTGTAAAGTTTCATCTAATTTCTTTCATATATACATACATACAAACATACATCGTCAAAACCTTTCGCAGTTACAATATTAGTGGGATTGACTCATAGAGTGCGGAGTGTGAGCTTATGGAGATTTTTATAAAACTGTTTATTCTACAAGAGGTACTTACTACTTTAGAGTCTATAGTAGACATAGAAAGACGTAGAAAAACGTTCAAAGTCTAGACACCGAAAGAAACAACTTTATTTAAGTACTTACACTAATCATGTGTCTGAAATTTATTATCGACAACACTTTAGAAAAATAAATAATTATTTTACATCACACAAGTGAGAAGAACATAAATAATTTTCATAAAATCTTTTCCTCAGATGATCACGAAATAGTTCCTACAAGTTTCAACATTGTTAGTCTATGGTTTATATCAAGATATTATAGACTAAAATGTCTGTTTACACTATATTGTGTATTGTATAATATGAACATTAATTTAAACAAAACCTTTAGATAATACGGTGAGTTTCTGCGATGTAACGAGGGTTAGCAATATTCGATGGCGCAACAAACCACTTAATTATATAACGATGAGAGAAACGGTTATTTTACACATACCCACCGACACTTCTAGTGGATTAGTAATATTATGTCGAATTTAATATTCTCAATAACCTAATATATTATAAATTCTTTAGAGACTATCATTAAAAAGATTTTTATATATTTTTTCTAAGTAGGTATCGTTCTCGACCGTCAGGGTAGTTAAATTAGTAGACGGGGATAGTAAATTGAGGGTCCTAAGTTGAAGTCCTGTCCGTGTTGATGAATTTTTCATACATAGTTATGAAAAATACATAACGAAGCAAGTTGAAAGATAATATAAAATGAAGATTGTTATGAATTAAGTATAATATTAGTTGTTAATTTTCAATTTGGCAGACCCCTTACTTCCGTACTATATATTATATACCCGAGACTTATAAAACAATTATCCGGTGATTAAATAGACCACAGCTCGCAGCTGGTGATATGTGGAGGGGAAAATGAGAAGTTTCTTACGGTAATTAGTTCCAAATCTTTAACCGATGTATATAATAATTTCAACCAAGCTATTATTTACATTATTTAATTTGCTCTAACCCAAAGTTTAAGGAGCACTGAAGTGAACATAACATTAAATTATGGAATGCATCTGGGAAATAACAATTACATTTAGGAAGAACACAGAGACTGAGATATGAGCATTCCTCATGCATTTAATTATAACTTTATTTCAACAATATAACAATCCTGAAACTTCTCTTCGTATTTGAGCGTACGCTCTTGGAGTCCTTTTATTTTGGGAACGGGTAAATGTTATTGCATTCAAAGGGCTACTAATGGCACCGACAACTGTTTCAGTAAATAGAACATCTTTTCTCTCTTACCGTCTTATTTTCCATATCTTGTCCTTTGTTTAATTTATAATTCCTATACACACATTGAACTGTAAACTAAACCGACACAAGGGATTATATGAAGGTATATAAATTAATAAATGAATTAACGTACAATAGGATGAACTTACAGATAAATAAACATACATTCCATTGAATTCTAAGTTCTTCCAATCCAATTGTAATATAAGAATTATGTTATATAAATATTTATTTTATTATTATAAGTATGTGAAGGTGTGTAATAGTAACAGTTGTAGTAGTTATTTATGTTAATAATTAAAGCTTTAAATATAATATATTTTTAAAAAATATATTTTTTTCCTTTTCTTTCCTTTCCTTTTTTAAAAGTTTCCCTTTTGGTAAATTTATCATTAAAACTAGTAGATTGGTCACAAAGAAAATTCTTTCTAACGTTAAATGATACACTTGTAGGAAAAATTGTCAAAGACGCCAGGAAATTGCAATATCATTCACTTTGTTGAGAAAATTTTTGTTAAACATGTTTTTATCATAATATGAGAAACCAAATTTTTGCATTTAAAAACACAGTCCCTTGTTAAAATTCGTTGAAAATAGTTTTAAAATAAAAGTTGTTTCATTTATTATATATTTGAACGTCTTATCGATATCTGAAAATGTAAACTAAAATATATATTTTAAATCAAATTTGTATTTATTATAAATTACCTTAGTCTCAGGTTTAAATAAGCCTTTGTTCCACGTATTTCACGAGGAAATATGAAATTATCTGTATGTCATAAATCTCGGCGAGAAGGCACCGTGTCAGAGGGAGTCGCATATTACCTGTAGACTTAATTTAATTCCTATTGATTTAAGTAAAAAATATCTTCTATTTACTTTAACATGGTATATGTTTATAGTTAATTGTGATCACACAATGGTATTTATTTCACCGTATTTTACTTGGATATATAAATTTTTATGTTATTCGTACATATTATAATATGTTATGTTCGTTAAATGTATAAATAATAATATTTATGCTATTTTAACAAGGTTATTAATTGTATAGTGAAGTGTATTGTATATATAATATACATATAATATACATATATACATATAATATTGTTTTGTTATGCGACAGTAGACAGACTGACACACTCGTAGATGTTCCCGCGATTAACAAATTGCTTTTAGATTGACTTGTACAAAGTTTAATATTGTGTAACTGTTTACTTGAGACTTTAGAAACTATAGAATAATTAATCATCCCTGATCCCAGTATTCGAAGGGATTGTGAACGGTTTGTTGATATCTGGACCTCAAAGTCAAGGATAGACATAATATGAAATCCTAATATTTCTTTACAAGTCAAAAGTAACTATTCTACTTATAATAAATCATAAATAAATCATCACGTGTTATAAACCATTATTTTGTCTTTATTTTTAGTAAGGTTTAGATAATCCATTTTAAAAGATTTGTAAAAAGTATGATTTATTCATACTTTACTACGTTTATAAATCTTTTAAAGCTTTCTCGGTATATAATTACAACTGTATTGTAAAATAAGCACTAATGTATGTAAAATATTGTATGTAGTATACTTATATATATATATATATATATATATATATATATATATATATATATATATATATATATATATATATATATATATATATATATATATATATATATATATATATATATATTGCAGGAACATTACACAAGACCCATTACAAAAGAAGATTCAATTACAATGTTTAAACACTAATTCCATGATTTTCAGATTTCAAAACATTTTGCATTTAATAACCCTTTATTGAGAAACATTTATACTACAATTCCTATTACAAAAAATTTTATTAAAATATCCAAGTATTTCCCAATATTCTCACGGAGTCATCTTTTAGTTTTCCCTTTACTTTATTAGTAACAAAAACATAATAGTCTAAATGCTTTGTCTCGATTCAAGTTCAACTACCTGGTGGCATTGATGTAGCCATTGGAGAAGTGCTTTATCTTTACAAGCGAAATAAATGGACATTCAGTTCTCAGTATCAATAACGGTTATTACGAGTGCAATTTCACTCCAGAGACGTTTTTACTTCGCGTATTACAGTCGCGTTCGATCGCTTCTATATTTCATTATTTGGAGGAAATAAAATATATATTTTCAAATATTCCGAAATTGTATGACAGTAAGTTGTTTTTGTTGTTTATTTTTCTATTTCTTTTGTTATTATATTTGGTAGAAGTGGTTTATCTTTTACAGTTTTGAAAAAGAAAATATAAATGTAATAGTAATAATAAGAAACTTAAGATTTGTTTGATATTCTGCCTTATTTGTATTGCTTATTATATATAAATCTTGCTGACAGATTTGACTAATAGTTATTCAAATCATCTGTACCGTACATCATAATTCCCAAAGACGACCCTCTTCTTCATATCCATCGAAGAAAAGGAAGAAGAACCAAGGAGTTACGGAAGACCCTGGTCCTATAATATGTTGAAAAAAAATAAGAAGTGTACCTGTCAATACCCTTGTCCAAAGCTCCTGGTTTGCAACTACATTATCAGGCAAAACTCTGTTTATAGAAGGATGTTTTCTTCATTTGTCGTGTCGTGACCGTATCGTATGTTTTGAATATCACTCTTGTTCATCCGAAGAGGGTACTTAATGATGACTCATGGGATTACCGTATCCAGATTTGATAAGGAGTAATATCTTTGTTCAAGATTTATGAAAATTGTTTACTTTGTTGAAATTTTAGACTATGTTTAAAATTAGCTTGGTTCGGGTTGTTTTGGTTATTTATAATTATAAATCTCATAGTAAAATATGTTTTCCACACACAGTGCAAGGGATTTATGACTTATCTTTTATACTCATATAGTAGCATCTATGTGAATAGATGGTCTTATTAAACTGTTACGTAAGAGTATCCAGATACTAACCAGATAATGAAGCGCCACATCTTATCTTAATTCGATCACCCTTAAAACAGATGTGTGCTTGGTCACGTGTTCGAATCAGACACTTCTACAGAGAATATAGAAACTATAGCATAGTAAAAGCTTTGTACCATTTAATTCAGTAGAAAGCTTGTGTAGTTCTCTATCGAGTGCTAAAAAGATTTCTCATTCGAGTATGCCGTTGTTTATTTCGTTTTGGTCACGACTTGAAATAGGTCTTTGTTGAATGTTTGTGAAGCTTAAAGCAGTTTTGTTTGCTTGTGATAAACGAACTGTGTATGATGTTGTATTTTATGCTCACATTTTGAATCTAGTAAGTCCTATTTTTAATAAAAATATAGAAATTGATTCATTAAGATTGCAATTATTAAGTAATTTAAAATAATGAATATATCAAAGATAGCGGTGTAAAGTGTAGCATCGTCACGTCTCGGCAGTATCTGCAGCCGCTCTCAGCCGAAATACTCATTTCATATTCTTTTCACGCTGTGGATTTTTCCTAAAAAAATAGAAAGAATATTGAGATCAGTATATTTTATTTGATTGTGTTTTATAAAAATAAATTTGTATTTGTTTTTTGCACTTGAAGAGACCAAACATGTATGACATAAAACAAATAATTCGGTGAGGAGGAAGATGACTTTTTAAAAGGTCCTTAATGTGACAGAAATACATTAAAATGTCATTTGATGGCAGCTATACAAAATGGCGGGTCTAACATGTTTTATCTCTAAGGTCACACGTCCAGAGGTCCAGTGAATGTGGTACTTAGACATTGATTGCTCAGAGCCGTGATTTGGAATATTAACCCTTACTATAATTTGAACTGTAATTATATAATTGTAAAGTGTGTACACACAGTAGCTTTTTAGTATTTGTTTTTCATTAATATCATACATAACATAACATGTATTTCTGATTAACTTTATTATAAATGTATAATTTTTAAAACTTTATAATGTTATTTATATTCAGTTATATAATATCAAAACGATTCTAAACTAAAGGATGATAAATATTTTGTTACATCATATTAAAACAATATAGATGAATATTATTTTGCTGCAATTAACTATGCTATCCAACGTTTATTCCGTTCTTTGACAACAAACTGACCGGTCTCAAGATAAAAAAAAAGTACTCAGTTTCAGAGATTCTGACTTGATTCAAATTTCATATCTTAGAAATCTTAACTTTTATACTGATTGTTACCCTTACCGAACAAAGTTGTAGAAAAATCATTAGTATTATGAAACTTTTTTATCACGACAAATTTTATTCTTCTCTTTACTTTTTGGTGCTAACAAAAGATATTAATTAAAGCTAATAAAAAACGGATAAGAGAGGTCGGACACGCGTCATGTATTGTTCTGTGGTCCCCATGATGGATATCTATATACAATTCTATAGTGCTTAATTTAGATCTGTCGTCTAAGATTTAGCCAGCCTTTGCAATATAAACGCAAAAAATTGTTGTAATAGTTTTCCTTTTAAATTCGTTATAAGTACCACTATCGTGACTAAACTAGGAGTGCTCGATGTCATCCGAAATAAAATAAATGTTACTTATTATCTGTTGTCAGTAAGTCTTTCTTTTTGCTTCTTCCTAAAATCCATATCCTTAAATTTTATTGAAATTATAGCCCAAACCATCTTCTGTGACCTACCAAGTAAAAAGTCAAAGTAAAAATATTATCTGAACACGAAAAAAAGTGTGTAAAAAAACACAAAAAGTTCAAATTTACATAAACTATTCACTGGAAAGGCTGTATTATAGGATAAATATAAAACATTTTTTTTTATATTGATTCTAAGTTTTACCTCGTCACCATTTCATTATATATACAATAATTTTTAAACAAAACTTATTATAACTTCTACCTTTACAAATAACACTAAGAAACTTTCCAACTTTATATTAGCTTAGTAATAGAAGCTTCATACGCCTACTTCATAAGGCACTTGTTATATTATTATTATTCTACGAACGAACTGAAGTTGCAATGTATATATGAATATCTTTATGCATCGCTTTACGTATAATTCTCATAAAATACAAGGTTTTTAAGTAACTATTTTATTTTCATTTATTGACAAAAGAATTCAATGTTTGTCAATTACATAATCTACGAGGAAACAAGACATTACTTGTTATCTTTTAACTATAGTAATTTATTTATTTAATTTTCGATAAAAATGAAGATTTCTTAGTTTTGCATAAGTGGATTGGCTTCGAGTCTTGGAGTTTCTTCTGATAATTATCAGACCAAAAAAACAATAAATAAATATATATATTTTTTTCTACACACAAATATAATTAAATTGCGTAAAATTATATGATAAAAAAATCTTAACATAAAAATTTGATAACACATATTTTTTAAGTAAACAAATGTTTTCTCCTGTTACAGAATACAAATATATAACAAGAACATAATATGTATATAAAGGATTTAAAGCATCAGTATTATTACATAACATGATAACGTTATAACATTTTTTGTCACGTTCTAGACTGTTTGTGAAGGCGTAAACACAAGTACGCTAAATACTATTGAGAGTACGAGTATATTGTAAATATTTTTCTTTTAACAAACTATTTTTATGAGTTTTGTTATGGTATTTTTGAAATAGAATTAGGTTAATATAAACTATTAATATGATGTCTACATTCACCTCGTCTTATTCCGAATTACTAATTAATATTAAAAGTACAATAATACAGGGACAGAATTATTCGTCGATGTAAAACTTATCTAGAAATGATTTGGATATAATATTGTATAAAACAGCTAGTAGTTACTTAGTTATTAATCCACACCTTAAGTATTAAATGATCCAAATCTTTCAAGGTACAGATTCTTATCCAATCGTAACTTCTAAAAGCCAAACCTGACCGTTGTCCGTTAATTAACTAATAGGTTTCTGAATTTGTGTGGAAATCCTGAAAGTTTTTTAATATACTGTCGCCGACGTCAGGGACGAATACTCTCCGGAGGTCGGGTTGAATTAAATCTGGGTTCACAAATGAACACTCTGATTTAGCTTTTATTATATTTCTGATAATATTATTTTGTATTTAATGAATTATGATGTACATTTTAAATTGATTGTGAATGTTGCGTTTATTAAATGTCTGTTTGTTTAATGATGTGTTGTTTAATGTAAAATATCTTGATATTGTAGAACGTAATACAATATTATGATTATAATATTATATTAATATTATATTTTCGTTTGACTAAACTAAAAGTTGATTATCGTATGCGATAATTGATTTTGATTCATTAGATGTATCAAAAGGAATAATTTTCAAATATTAAGAAAAATATATGTTAGAATAAATAGAACTAGACCTATAAAACATGCTACATAAATTGTGACAAAATAACACAAACTACAGTTTCCAACAAAGTTATGAATGAAGCAAACTAATATATTATTTTGCGAACTACTAAAAGTCGCACTGCAAATGGTGGATCGCGTTAAATCTTATTGAGTGGGGCACGTGACTCCCGGACGGACACACACACACACACACACAAAACTATCATTTGTGCTATGCTTATAGAGAGTCATCTGCTATTTCATACTTCAAATGCACCAATAAAAATCGGGAGTGTGAGTCTAAGTTTCTTTGAACTTGGGGAAATATGCTTTAGTTAAGTTTTGTGGTCAGTTTTATTGGAAATGAATATTATTGCCGTGTTTTACTAAGACTGTTAACGTTTAAATAGTGTTAATTTTTTAATGTAAGAATATAGAATACATTGTTATGTATTTTATATAACATTACTTAAATATTTACTAATTTTTAGTATGTTAACTCATTATTTACAACATAAATGTAAAAGACTCATTATGAAATATTTTGAATTGAAAGTCTAAAATATCTTGATAAAATAGGAATTCACGAATCATTTTGATATTAAAAGTTGAACTTTAATATTTCATTTTATGGTTATAAATTAATTTTATATTTATATATAAATTAATTACTAATCAATTTTGATATGATGAGGCAAATTCTCAAAAAAATTACTACATATCTCCTAGTAATAATATAATATATAGCCTAAAAACTTATATGAGCTTTCATTCCACACATTCGTTTGTTCCTTTAGTTTCAGCCTTCAGTTTGTTCAGAATGCGATAGGATAATGTGTGGGCGGAGAGATAAGTGGCGACTCGTTCACTCTGACACCTCTATTTTCCAATTCCGATTTATTTAACGACGACTGTCTGCCTAATCCAAGTAAACACAAACTTTATAATTGACATTGCGATTGGTTTAAAGTCTAAATCAAATAAGAACAATAACGAATACTATAGAACCGTTAAATTGCAATGAACAATACAATCTTTTTTAAAAACGACTTGATTAATTTACCTCCTTACATTTGAAAGGAAGTAAAAGCTTGTCAACATCACCGAGACAATATTTATTAAAGTGGGGGTAACAGATGAAGGGGGGTAATAAAAATATTTCACCCAAAATTAATTTCGAGTTTACCAAACACAAACGTAACAAACCGCTTAAGAAATAAAATAAAATAAATAAGTTGTTGAATCAGGATTATGGGACAGAGCTAATTAAGTATTATTACTCGTACAGCCGCGGGTAAAAAGTTAATTTTAGTATCACTTTTGCCAATGATGGTAATGTTAAGGTACATTTTTTATTTAATAAAAGCTGTTGCCAGTGCCTTCATTTCAATATATTATAATAATATACAGAATCATGTAAACATTGTGAATTTAATATAACATATGTATTTAAATAGATGAAAACAAAATATAATATTATAGTCATCATCATGGTAATGAAATGTAGTTCTAATAAATACTAATTCTGAACATTGTTTATTTTGGACGTGACCTTTTAACAATTTCCGAAAATAGTCCCAGAGCTAATAATGTCGCAATTCTGTGAAAAAAAAGCATGAGCCTATACATAGACTCATCCTATCATAATAGTTTTAAAAGTTTTTTTATATTCTATCTTAGATTAATTTTATGTTCATTTTTTTTATTATCGACATAGAAATATAATAGCAAGTCGGTACCAATAAAATTTGTATCATTTATTTTATTCAGGCATAACAAAAATATATTAATTTCTTATAAATAACTGTATAGAACATTTAAGATTAAAAATAATTTCTCCATAACTTCTTTAATAATATAACAGAATAAAACAGAAATTGGGTTTTCATTTTGAATGACATATGCATAACATAATGCTTTATTAGAAATTGTTGGCTCAAACTTTTTATCCTGGAGTTATCAATCTGTTTAAAAAGCTGCAATTAAAAATTTTCATTAAAAATGTACACAAGCAATTTAAATAAAGGCAATCAATAAATAAATAAATTATAATACATGTTGATCTTTAACGTTTATTGTAAGAGCCTGTGTAAAGATAAAATATGTCAGGAGAAGCAGCGAGAGTGGTGTGTCAGGACACCGACTTTTGGCCCTCAATATGCTGTCTAGTCTAGTTTGCGAAAGAGAGCGTGAAGTTATAGATAGAAAGATTGATAAAATGAATGAATATTTAAAAAAGGCGCTAATTAACAAAAGTTTTTAGATACGTACAAGAAGATTGATATTGTATACAGAATAAATCATTGGAAACAATAACATATAGATGTTATTATTAAAGTTTTTGAATAATAACAGACTTAGTAAGAAAATATATGAATCGCAAAAAGACTAAATTTAGTTTAACTGTCACAACGGTACACGTATAATGACACAATTAAAAATATTAAAAAATAACTAAGTGTAAATATTGTATGCACAATAGGTTGTCCAATAAGAATTGTTAATTTATTCTTCGTAGGATAAAATCGGCGTCAATTTTGTCTTTACTTTAATTTCCACCGTTTATTATTCAGAACAAATCTCCGACTAAATCCAATTATATCTCACCTTTAGTTCTTTTGAAAGATTTATATTAACATAAATGCTACTAATGATAATTGTATTCGAATAGTAAGTAAGGCAAAAGATTCTTTATCTTTTTTTTCTGACAAGTTGACTACTGGGAGAGATTAGCTGTAGCTAAATGAATGAAGATGGCTTTAGAGCTGGTTTTACTGAGCACAAGAGATAATTGTGAAGTTATCATATTATATATGTATTGTAGGAGTTAGAATACGTATTATATATTCTCTACCCACCTTGTTTGGCTCTTTTCCTACTAATAATAAATTATATATCCCAAAGTTAGTGAGATGTGACAAATTCGTGTTTAAGTTTGGATCATCTTCTCGATACACAATAAGTCAATAAGTGCTTTCGTCCGTAGCCAATGTTCGTACCTAACATTGGGACGGAGGGGGTTTGCTGGTAAGCTCAGAATTTAAGAATTTTTAATATTATATCATTAGTAGTGGTAATTAGTTGGAGTAGTAGTAATATTTGTTTTTCATACCTTTAAGTCTTTCAGCATCATATGCTCTGAGAACAAGCGGGTAAGACGAATTTAATTAGTTTGATAAATATTTTAACTGATATAAAATATACGCCATATTATTAAAAAATGTCCTTCGAATTAACTTTCATATCTTAACTTTTTGACGAAATTTATTGTGATATGTAATTTCGTTTTGCAAATCGATTATATAAATGTTTAAAACATACCTCATTCTAGTAACGGTATCTTACACTACATTTTGTTGTCGACTTTCAAATTAATTTATTGGAAAATTATATGAATAACGTTTTAAACGTCCTTCATCCACAATCCCATCGATCCCTCATTGATCCTACCATCAAGGTTACAGATATTTCGTAAATACTTAAACGAACAAACACATCCCATAATATTATAAAAAATTAAATATATTTATATAAACTTATTACGATATTATTAATTTTGTCTGTCCTGTAATAAATATGAGGTGAATTAATTAATTAAATTTCACTTTGAATTGAAAAGCAAAGGGTTTTATACATGATTCATTATAAATAAGATATTTATAATATCTGTTAAGTACTTAATTAGCTGTGTGAAAACCAACTCATTATATTTGACATCTTTAGTAAAGGTTGTCTGAAAAGACGTTCTTTATAATTTATACATATAAGGTATCCCTTTGTTAAATGGTTTAATATTTCTTTTGTTTTCTTACAATAAAGAATATGTATTGTTATAAAAAACATAAGAAATGTTAATTTCTAATAAATTCAGCTTTTTTCCTCAGATTTTTATCATATTTCAATGTTGCTATGTGAAAGTACATATTATTACACTACACTGAGGTCACATTTATTAATATTAATGAATTTTTTTTTATTACTGAATTTACAACTGGTAAGGCAAATGAATGTTTACTTGTCGATTAAAAAAAATACTAAAATAAGGCCTTAATTATCGTATAGGTTACAATTACCTCATGCAGGTAGGGTTAAACAAGTCAGATATAAACAGGAATATCCTGATTTTCAAGGCGTTGGAATGTGTTCAGTAATTGGTCGTTTAATAAACTTATATTACTATGACTTATTTAAAAAAGTTATGTAAATACGACAAGTGGTACAGACACAGTAAGTAAGACATCGCTAAAGAAAAATATGAAAATGACTAATAAAATACTCATAAGAATATGTTTCAATGTATGATGCTTAGTAAACTATCGAAGGTTTACGAAACTTATCTCTACAGCAAAATATAAAATTTTCACAAAATATAATCTATTGATAGAAGATAAAAGTTAACGTGTGTCAGGAATATAAAAGTGTCAGATAAGTCATTTATAGCAGAAGTGCTAAGGCGCTTAAAATGCAAACGAGAAACCCTAGGACAGAAACATTTACGTGAATTTATTTGCAAATAAAGATTTCAATAACGCGTTTCTATTCAGCATTCTTCAATTCGATTATTTTAAATAAATAAATATATCATTGAAATAAAGTAACTTAATTTAACTTAATTAAACTTAAATGTACCTGTATTTTATTATTACGTAAGAGATTATATTTTTTTTATAAACGAAATTGTCGCAATGGACCAGTTGAAGTCGTAATACGTTTCATGAAATTGCTGATTAAGCAATGTTATACAGTAAGAATTAAGTGTAAAAAGAAAATGTTTAATAAATTATTTAAGTTTTGTTCGCAAACAATGAGACTAACAGACAAATATTAAAGAAATTAAAAGAAGTTGTAGGTGTCGTATTGAAAGATTTTTTTAATAACTTAATTTTTCATTTCTCTGATCTCGAAACTCTTGACAATTTTATTCTGATGTACATATATGATATGATATTAAACATTTTGCAATATACTTATGTAGTTTGTATTGTTTTTGAATATTGTAACTTAAAAAGTTTTATACACAACTGTTATCAGTTAATTATCGTCATTCAACTATATTTGTATTGTGCGTGTGTCGAGATAAAATAAATATGAATATATTGAATCGTCGGGCTATAAACAAACATCCAAAGTTACATATTAGCCGTAATGTGTATTTGGACTATGAGTGGATAGCCATTGAAATGTCATAATTTAATACTATCATTATTTATTGAGTAGAAATCATCATTCATGATTAAATCATTATTTACTTTCATTACTTAATTTATTAATATTTTTAATGGGCAAAAAAAAAACAAGATTTTTAACGAGGTCGTATTATTTTTATGAATAAAATGGTTATGATTTTGTATAAAATAATATTAACATTAGTAAAGCTGCTGTGAACTACTTCCGACGGATGATAACAGACTTGTCATTAATATTGATAAGGGCGTGCAAGTAAATTATGCTCTATCACGTGTCACCTGACGGTATGACATACAATACATTAAATGGTTAATTAATTCAATAACTCAACACGACTTATACTAACACTAAGATCGTACGCGAACTTGAGGTTCCTACACATCATACTTTAGTTTATATTCAGGAATCTTAACCAGTATTAACTGATTAATGCTTTCAAAAAGTCTTAAGTTCAACTAACACAATATCCACGTCAATCTACTCGTATATATGAAAAAATAGGTTTTTAACCTTGATTGTAGTTCTATTTATAAATGTTTACTATATTTTTTTAATATATATATATATATATATATATAAATGTATATATATATATATGTACATTACTATATATTAAATAGTATTAAATAAAATATAATTGTGCTTGTAATATTACTTTTCCATTTTGCACAAAAGTGCAATGAATGGAGGTAATTAAGTTCAGATTCCGCTAAAGAAGAAACTGTTCCAATATAATTATTTCTTAATTCACCTCGACGACCTTTGACCTCTAGTAATGTGTTAGACAATAGTGTTGTTGATAATTGTGCAATTGTGCAATAATAGACGTTGTTTACAAAATTCTTCAAAATCCCTTCAGTTCAATCTTAATACCAAATTATTACTATTAAATAATTAATTTAAATATTATTTTTTTATCACAGTTCTGTTTTCTCAGGATTAATATGACCGTGTTTATAAATTACAATTGCTCTCGTAACGGTTCGACTTATGCAATGATAAATTATCTTAATAACAGTTCTCCTTAAATCTACAGCACTATTTCGTAACCGAAATCTTGACAAAAAGTAAAGGACAGTACAGTCTACAAGTTAAATATGTATTAAATTTATTACCAAAATAGGAATTCAGAGTGACCATTTCCTACAGTGATTATAGAGAAACTTAACAATATTACTTTTACACAATTTACTGAAATACAGAAGTAAGTCGTACGGTTTATTCGGTAGGGTACTATATCTTCTCGAGGGTGCTGTAAGGGCCGGCTAAGGGACAAAAAAGTGAATACCACCCTACACCACTTATTCAAAAGATGGCGGAAACGAACACGCGTTACCAAGGAGGGTTGACGTCAAGCCGGCGGCTGGTCCTAAAAACTTTTGGCAAATATTTTGTAATATGCTGAACATATTGCGCCGACCGTAGATAATAGAGATGAGGGCAAATGGGCGATGATGAATGCAAGTAAGTAAATGTATAACACAATCTACTTCAAATTACGACACAATACAGTTCATATATTATGAATTAATGGTAGTCTAATAACGAAATAAGGTGTATATGCACATACAAGCTAAAAATTTCTAAAAGCTTTAAACATTGTTATATAAACATAACGTAGATGATTAGGTATTAGGATGCACATAAGATAATAAAAAAAAATCTTAAATAATATATATATATATATATATATATATATATATATATATATATATATATATTATTTAAGATTTTTTATATATATCTATATATATATATATATATATATATATAATATTATTTTATGATGATATAATTAACCTTTTTGTGTATTTCACTCTGATTCTTAGCATCCACCGTACCCGGCACTGCAACATTTATATTTACATTTGCTTGCAATAAAAATGGTAATCAAAACGATAGAGTACTTAAACATCACGAGACATTCACCTTAAAACATTCAGTGATTATAATTATTCGCATTTTTAAAGTAATTTAATAAGTTGGTAATTTTCTCTCTCACGCAAATATTTTCCGTGCCCTAATTTCAATAGAAGTAATACATTTTTTTATTGAATTGTACGTATTTAGACCAAAAAAATAATTTTATGATATTAATATGAAATTCAAATATCATTTTGAGGTAAATGAATATTATATTAAACTTTTTATCATACTACAAGAATATTTTATTTTAACACGTCCAGATATAAAGATCGTAATTTCTAACATTAACCTCTATTACCAATGTGATAATAGCTTTCAAAATATTTTAAATATAAGCTCTTGCTTTGCAAACATTTATAATTATCTCAATGACAAGGGAATCAATTCATAACACATAGATTTTCTATATCAAAATATTTATTCAGACCCAAACCGCAGAGATTTGCTCAGTGCAGACATCTGCTACAGTAATTGAGTTATGCGGAGACGAAACACGATTTCGGATGCTGTATCCGATATTATTAATAAGATTAAAGCGAGTGTACGCTTTGTACGGGTCCAACTATTTCATACAGGTGTCGCAACTAATCTGGAACAGCATTCCTGCTCTAGTCTTTATTTATTGATATTAGTAATAATTACCATAAAAGAATGACCTGGAATGAGTTCTAGTTATTTAATGGCGATTCACTTGCAAATATTATTAACCAAAATAAATGCATGCTTTATTAAAGATTTAACGAGCCGACATCGACGGCATGCATTCATTAGGCTAATTATGCTTGTATTCACTTTGAATTCATGTTTCATAATTAATTGATAAAGACAAAGCTTACATTTCGGCAAACTCAGATAAATTCAAACCTGATTATGCCGAGTCAAATTAAATATTAAATTAAAAGAGATTTTTTGCTAATTCATGAAGACATAAACTTACCTGCTTTATTCTTTTGTCGAATTTGATATGTATCTTAGATTGGAAGCAAATTTGTGACAGATATTTCGCTATAATGAAATAATATTTATATATATTAGTTTGAATATGTATGAAAAAAGAAAATACATAGATTTTTAAATTATGATGTTTGGTACAGACAGATCACAGTTTGTATATATCTACACGAGACATCGCTCGGACACGACACGAGGTGTCCAATGTTAACAGAGTACACCATTAGACTAAATCAAAGGCATCTGTAATTGGATTAATAAAAGAATAAACTTTTTTAATGACTACAATAAAGATAGTGGGAAAATTTATATCTTCACATAATAATAATCTACATTTTTCTTTAAATAAAATAATATTTGTGCAAGTTCGAAGTGTACTTACCGTCTTCACTCAACACCATAACATGTTTTACGGTCTAGGATGGTTTTCACAACTTCCTTCATTTATTAATAGATTACGTTTTATTTTTCAAGTACACCACGTGCATGGAAGAATTATTAACTGTTGAAGCCTTCGTTAATTGAAGTATTAAGTATTTCTATTAATATTTTTATTAAAGCTTCTAAGAATTGTTTTTGTGGTTTCCTCTGCTTAGAATTTTTATTACGGAACATTTTTGTGTGAAGTCATTGTTACATAAAACTTGTAAATGTATATTATTTAATTCAATTATTACTTATGAAAATTATTATAGCTATATTTTATATTTATATTACTCTTAATTTATCCTCAGCGGGTCTCATGGAACTTGTTCTGTCCTGAAAAAAATATCTTGATATCTGATAGCAAAGGTGTTGACAAATTTTTATAGTGATCTTTTAAATTGACTATAAGATGTTAAATTCTTCAGAATAAATGCTTCAGAAACACCTAAGTAAGTAAGAAGTAGCCTAATCGAACTTATATTTTCCATATTTATATATAATATAATATCATTATACATTTTTATAGTGATTGGTTTGAGGTTAAAGAACATTACACATACATTGCAGCGCCACCTGGCAAGGTTCACAACAAAAAAAAGGTAAAAATATTGATTTCATATATATATTTTGATTTCATCTTAATCCCAGTCGATAAGCACTGTTTTTTGTTTAGTCATGGCGTATAAATGTACCAACTTGATAGTTTGAAACTTGATTCTCAATATTCAACTGTCTGAACTCTGCTTGACTTGAATTGAAACTGTCTTAGAACTCGAACCCACAAAAGAAAAACATTATAATCATCCTAGTTGTTTATCCGACTTCAGAGTCAAACACAAGTACAGAATAGTAGAAATAATTTTAAATAATAATAAACATTCAAAGGTAAATCGTTTTTTCAACATGTGTCAAATGGATTTGTCAAAATATGTTTTCATAATCTAGTTCCAAGTATGAATTAATCATTTAATCACGGTTCGAACCTAATTCGATATGAAAACAAAATGTTCACAAACATTAATTTACATATTAAACTCACCTTCATTGTAGGTCATTACTTCACTTTGCATCATGAATATCATTATTATACTATCATAATTCCATTAGTTATAATATAGTAAATATCTTAAAAACATATGGTAACACTCGTATTATTCAGAGAAGTTTACTAAAATTTCTAATTGAAAAGTGATTTTATTAGAGACCTTATAATATACATATAATAAATGTTTGTAATACCGTTACATTTTACCATAGTCGTAAGAATGAAAATCACATTTCACTGCTCGACCTAACAGACTCCAATCTTACAATTCGATGACCTGGTAATAATAAGGACCCTTTATCTTCAATTTTTTTCACATTTTTTCGTCTGAATCTTCACACAAATTCCGATGCATCATTTTTCTATCACATTATTTTTAAATTGACGTAAGAATCTCTTTGGTTACCTTGTGCTTGATGTATTGAACATCAATCTTTGTTTCCCGGTTTTTGTGATTTTCAATTACCAAGAGACGAGTCGTGAAACATAGTGATAATGCAACAAAGAAGGTTTTCTCACTCTTGGAGTAAAGTAACAATGATTTTAAAAAAAGAAAAAAAGTATAAATTGAACAGGGAAATAGTAGAAAACAATAAATATATTTTAACCTGTATGCACCTATAGATTTTATTAAGTAAAATATTTGTTATAAAAAAATGTAGTTCTCTTAATCACAATTACTCTATATTAAACATAAATCTGATTATTTGGATACATCTCATAGTATCATGTTAAAAGTAAGAAGAGCCTTCTAAAATTATCTTTTAATTAGGAGGTTTTGTCTAGTCGTTGTACACATCAAAAATATATGATCTTTCTATTTTTTTGTAAGCATTTGAGTGTTTTAATTAAATTCCAATTATAATCTTCTAGAGGACAAACGTGTTCACGTACAATCTAAATAGAAGAAAGATTAATGGCAAAGGATTCATTGTCGATGACTTAGAAGTTCTTAAAGAAGTCGGAATAAAGGCGTAGAAAGTAAAAAGTTGGTTAATCCAGTGAGGTCGGAGTAATCGTGTGATTTATTCGCGGAGACCGCGGAGCATTTGGCCAGATTTTGTTAAAGGGAACATTTGAAATGTTCGCGTATAGGACGAATTTAAATCGGCCAACGTTCAATCTCAGTATAATCTGCCTTAATTGACTGACACAGACCAAAAACTCGGGATAGCACCCTACGTCGAGCGTCAGGAACGTTCCTCGATCTTCAGACTTCATTTGTCGACTGATCTCTGCATCGCTCGCTCGTGTCACTCTACCCGCGCTGCACACGTTACGATCAAAAAAGTTTCTGTACGAAAATGTGACTTAAAATATTAATTAATGCCAAAAATCAAATCATTTTGGAATATTTAATTACAATATTATTTTTTGGTATTATTGAAAAATGATTTTAATGAATACTTTTTAAAGTGAATTCGCGTAGTGTAATGACAATGACTATTAACTGATAGTGTATTGACGGTCGCCGAATTTCGAGTCAAGGAGATTGATTGCTTGTAAGTAATTAACTATACTTAATAGCGTTTAACTCAACGCATAGTAATTCACCTAATTATTATGAATAATTTATGACCCGAACTCCTTGGAATAAATGCGATCTCGTATATAATTGTATTACATTCTTAACTGTAATAAAATAGTAGTTTTAAAGTTACTTTATTAAAGTGGAAACACGTGGTGGAGAGATGACGATTCGGTATTACTATTAGTATATTTCAATATTGTTAAAATATAATTTCTCGGTTATTTATCGCCAATGACAGTTGCTTATTAATTAATAATATTATTGATAATATTCAGAACATTTTATATTGGATAATATATATATACATATATATGTATATATATTTCATTCATAATATTAATATATATTTGTAATTATAACTTAAGTCATACGGCAGATATGTCTTACTTCTATGTTTATTCTCGTAGAATGAAGTGGTTTCTAAATTAATTTGGAAAAACATTTCATTATTTTTTCCTTCAAGAAAAGTTATTTCAATAACATAAATAAGGAAAATAAATAAAAAATCAAAGTCTTTATCTAAATGTAAATCATATTTAATTATAGAAAAATAAATATATATTTTGTATTGTTTTTCCCTGTTTGTAAGAATGTTCTCTACAACTTCAAATGTATCTTCTATAAATGCAAAATGCAAAATGGTAGGATGTTAATAACAATTAAATTTTTATACTTCAAGAGAAATTCACTTCGTTAACATTAAGAAAACAGATGTAGACTAAAAATATTTAAATGTTAAAAAAACGTAACAATGAGACCTTTATAATCGCGGTTTGATAAACGGTTATTGGAAAATCTTAATTGACTTTCAATTCTGATTAAAAATTTTAGGTTGAAAAATACAGGATTTGATAAAAATATAATTGAATAAATATATAGGTACTTATTTATTTTTGTAAATAATTTGAGTTATTCGAATTATATTAAGAGTGCTATCATTCTCTGCGTTACACAGATAAACAGAGATTATTCTTATGTTCATATTTTCATTGAGGAATAAAACTTTCCTCAGTTTCATTTATTAGAACAAACGGAGCATATCCCAGTTACGTTCACAATGCTTTTACATCTTTAAAAGCTATGCATTTACTTTGCCTACAAGTATGCAGTACTGATAATATTTCAATACTTAGGTGGTATAAGTATATTAGAAATAAGTTCTATACAACAATACTCTTTACTTATTATGTTAGTTTGTTTGTTTCTGTATTAAACAACTTTAAGAAAATCTTTAATAAATATTTATTGATGTCTTGGTTTCTTTTCAATACTGTAATCTTTGTAAAAACAATATGGACAATCTGTCTAGTTATTGTATATCTAATATGTATATTAACAAATGATGCACATATAAAATAGTTATTTATTTTATTTCATTATCATCTTCTGATCAATAAAATTCTGGTAAACTTATCATATGAGGATTAAGATAGATATTACAGTTACACACTACAGCCGTGCGGTGTGAATTCGTGCAATAGGATCCATAATAATATATAATTTCACATATATATGTGTTATTGTTGTTTGTATGAACGACAACCCTGACTTTGTTGTATACAAATGACTCTGCTATGTATAATGTCATTAAAATTGAAGTAATTATTTTTATTACATCAGTATATGAGAGGGTACTATTTATAACTTTATTAAAACCATGCTATTAGAGAAACACGACAATTTTAATTGACCTCAAAATAGTGAGCCCCACCAGATAATATTTAGGTCAATTAACACAGTTATAGTAATTAGAGGTCATTCTGCATTTCCAGTTCTACAAAGCATTTAAAAAATATTACAAGATAACTTTATATAGTGCGAAACTGACACGGGTGTATTAAAATCGATCCAGGGGTTATTTGCTTGTGAAATTATTGATGGAAAAATAATATACATATGTTTTTTACTTTATTGTTAATAAGATTCTAAGATGGAACCTTGTTTCATTCTAGAAAAAGGTAAAAAAGCTATTAACCACTAAAGTTAATTTTCTTTTGTCATAAATAGAATTGATTGTAAATCGAATTTACAAAAATAAACAGGTGATTTTAAAAATAAAGCGTTACTCCCTATTGCCACGGCGCCACCTCAGCCAACATATGATATACACATTCGCTATAAAGAAACATGTAATAAATAATGAATTTAATAATGTTTAATGCAAACAACAACAAAACAAAACAAAAAACAGGATAAGTACCTGAAATTCACCTTCCAAAAGATTGTTTTTTTTAAATTTTTCATTGTAAATAAGAATTTAGGTATTGTAAAAAATAAATAAAAAATGTTTCGAAATATCCACAACGAGATTTCTCATATGAAACCTCACTGGAATTAGTAGCTTCAATTATACATCTCCACCCCTACACAGACTACATTTTTATGATTGAATTACAAATGTTTCATATTTTTTCTTGAACTTGTAATATAATTTCTTGAACTTGTCAAATTTCACAGTTCTAGGTCAACCGGAATTACCCTCTCAATTTTGATTCTCTTGAGAGTGTCGGTATGTGTCATTCGTGGTATCAACTGTCGTATTTTTCTTTTAACGTTAATTTAGAAGTTTTAAATTTTTCACAACTTCAGGACTATAGATGTATGTACTTAGTATATGGTTTTAATTTAAACTGCACAAAGAGTTGTCGAAATTAAATGTCTTTATAGACAGACAAAAATAGGGACAGACGGACATTCGATAAGAGATCCTTTTCCTTTTAAGGTAAGGAATTCTACAAGATTTTAATAGGTCTGAAATTAAAAGATAAATCATAGATGTCACCAGATATTATTTTTATAAACATATAAGATATTGAAAAATGTAATCGATTGTAGAAATTATTTGTTTAATATAAAGTTTATTAACATAGCATTTTTTTATGAAAACAGTTTGTCCACTAAGAGGAAATAGCCATGCCTTTAGGCAGCATTCGACAAATGCTTTATCGGCACGTGCTGGCTTTGTACGTGAAATGGAGTGCTTAAAAAGAAAATATCAAAAATTTTGAACATAGGGGAGAGAATTTCTATGTCTACTTATGAGCGTGGCGTGAATGTGGCGTGGCTCAATAAGAAAACAATTCAGTGAGGCACAAATAATGTTCTAAATCCATACAAAGTTATTATTAACGAGTTGGTGAACAACGAGAGGTATTTAATTAATGCCGAGAGGGAAATTAACTTTAAATTACTTAATTTAAATCGCTCTCAACTCCAGCTTTAGGTGTGTCATGCGTTTAATCGTCTAATCGACCAATTAACATTTTTACTGTTTTAAATTACTATTTTTTCGCATTAACTTTAATCCGCTTTAATTAAATCACAAATATAATATTCTTCAAAAATAAGTTTATTAATATAATAAATGGAAGTTTATTTACGGTTAAATGATATATTAATAACAATATAAATATATATTTCAGTATTATTTATTGAGTCTAGGTATTCTTTGAACAATTTATGAATAAAGTAGAAATCAAAAAACAAAATATCGGTTATATATTTTTATTTTAAAATAAATATTCGTGTTGTTTTGAGATTGATTGATGTGTTTTTGATATCACAATTTTGGTCAAATTAAGCGCCATGACTCGTTAAAACCAATAAATACAGTCAGTCAATAACAACGTAAAAAATATTTACCAATCTGTTTGTTAAGAGTTTTAACAAATTTGTCGTGTTTTATAAAATATAAATACAGAAAGTATATTAATAAAGTGTGTTGTTTTTCCAGCGATTAGTGTTTTACGATTTGAAATATATTGAGTACAGTTTGGAAATGTATTGTTGTGTAAGTTTTGAACTATTTTGAATATTTAAAAATACATATACATTATTCATCAATTATTTTAAGTTAAAATAAACGTTAACCTGTCTATGTTAATATATATTTTTTTTGCCGACGAAGACTCTTCTCTTGATGCTCCATTCTATCTAAATATAAACATCTACAATTTAATAAATTTTATTTTTCTTTCCTTAAGGAATTATGCTTGAACAACCTTCAATTGATACGAACTTCTTAAGTGTTAAAAATAAAATAAAAATACAAATTTGTAATAGATTGTGCGATATTATTTCATTCTCACGCCAGTGGTTCTGATAACGATATTTTCTGTTTTTCATACCTAATTATGGATTCATTATATTATCATAATTATATTTGTAAGGAGAATCCATATATATATATTATATTATATTATATTATATATTTGAGAAATGATAGACTAGACTGGACGAGTAGAGTAATTAATGATCGCTGCACGTCATATTAATAGTCTATTATGTCATTGGTTATTGGACTACAATTACTCAATCAATGCTATTGACGTAAACCACGCTATGTTATATACACATATAACAAACCAATGTGATACAGCCACAAAAGCTTTTATTAATAAACTGAAATATAGTTTACTTGAATAGTTATGTAAATGTTTTAGTTATTTTAAAACAGTAAAAAAAAATAACCAGCAGTTTAAGCCCGCCGATATAATATATATAGAAATGAATATTTTTGGTGTGCGATGACAGAAAGTATACACAAACAAACAGCCCTGTATTGGTGTATCAAAGAGTGTGAAATGCACAAAGTGATTGATAGCGACACGCTCGCAAACATTACGGACCGACCTGAACCATATATCAAGACGCGTACGAAAATCTCGAATTTGTTTATCGAACCTTCGCTTTAATATCTCACAATATGAAAAATTGCTTTTCTTTATTTAAATGTATCGAGGTTTTAGATACACGAATAGACTGCGTATTTTCGTAATGTTTTTCCTAACAAATTTAAAATAAATCTGATTCAGACGGAGACTAAGAGTATATGTTATGCTTATTAACAGTTTAAACTGTCTCATTGTAACACATTCGCACAATAACTATAATTCTTATAAAGAATTTGGCATTAGGAATTAAAATTTAAATGTAGGTACCGAAACTCGGGTTTCTAGAACGTTAATTAACGAAGAAGACTTGGTTCCAACTAAAACATTTATTGCCGTAAAGTTTTTTATGTGAATTTATTTGTAGTAGCGATTAGCCCCGACTTTGTCTGTGGCATTGTGGGTTCTAATTTATAAAAAATATTACACCATATCAGACAAACGATTTAATGATATGGGATATACGGTTGTATCTGTATTGTCGTCTACAGATTGTCTTGAGAAATGGGTGTTGAAGAAGACGCTGACACTGTATTAGGATAAGAAGGGTTTAAACTATGTAACCTTTCCGCGAATTATTGTATCTATTAGCAAAATAACATAACAGTGCAATATAATATTATTATTGCATATTATACGTTGCAACATATCGACATATTACGGGGACTTTACATTATGTAGTGATGTATTGATGCACGCCACAGATTATAAAGGAAAAGTATTTTATTAATAGCATTTATGGTTTTACATACGAGTAGTAGAGAATTATTAAATTATAGGTTTCCCCTTGGCTTCGCTCGTGACTTAACAAACAACATTGATACAAATGTTTTTTATTTAAAGCAAGACGGTCAAATAATATTATTTTATTTTTAATTAATTGTAAATAAGTTATTCATGAAACCGTTTGGGACAGAGATAGTGAAGATCAGAATAAATAAGATTTTTTTTGTGAGTTTTTAGAACTACACCTGATTTTGTATTTAAACTTAATATATATTGCAGGTAGATAACATTATAAGCTGTTCGTTATTTTTTACAAAACAGCTTCGTTATTTATGTAAAACAGCTAAACAACGTTTTGTAATTTTTCATAATTAACCATCTTTAACACTCAGAATTACACAAATGTTTCCGTTTATGAATGCAGGCTTTCAGTAATTTGAGGTTAAACCGAACCTCAAATCACTGAGTTATGTTAACAGCTAACCAGCTCTTAACATAACTGAATTATTTTGAAATACAACTAGTATAAAACAGATGATTCAACAATCCGTTTGGGAAATTTATAGATCGAAAAGAAAAATAAATTATAAATAGAGTATGAGAGGAAGGGTAACCGTTGTCCATATACCTCTCAAACTCATCGAAAGGAAGCGGCTTCAAGCCCATCATTTTTGAGTACGTACTAGACACACAATAGGTACAAAAAAACCTACTTGGGGTCAGATGGACTTGCTGTGGTCTTTTGTCCCCCTATAATTATAAAAAATATATACATGTAAGCCAATTTTGATCATTAAAGTGCTGTAATCGTACTTAATATAAAACAAAGGAACAATAAATCAGATTTAAAGCACCTTTGGTTACCAAAATATAATATTAAATTGTCAATTTGCGACGAATTTCATCTCGGACTGTGATTAATGATCTGTAATGATCCTAAAGTGTTTCGGTTACTTCTCACTTTCTGTAAAATGAAAACTTGAGACAGATCTTAAATGTAATGCAAAGTAAATGAATGTATTAAACGTAATAATAAATGAAGACCATTTTTTTGTTTACATTGAATATAATTTTATTAAAATATTCTGTCAAATAAGAATCAAATTTTTTTGTGTTATTTCAAAGAGCTCGTTTTTTAAGTTAAGCCTTATGAAGTCGTTTTTAGAAACTAAATAAATTTCAATTATTACTAATTTAAAATAAAACTACTATATATTTTAGGAATTTTATATATTTTGTACGTAATATATTTACAAAAATAATTAAATGAAATCTTTAGTCTCCTTACTGAAGCAATCTGAATAAATTTAAGTCACAATTTTGCAGACTATATATACATTATAAAATGGTTTAATATCCAAGTTTGCTTCATTATTAATTTTTAAATAATTTGGTACGTAACAAAACTTTATTACATAAACATATTTATAGAATCTCCCAATATTAATCTACGGGTACCAAAGATTTCAAATGAAAAATCAAAAATAGAACCTTAGACAAATCTGGTTATCCTCATAATAAAACTCCCGTTAAATCAGAATACAGAATAAAACGGACATAAATTTCAATCAGATGCTTTTAAATAACATAAATGAAATGATGTACGATTGATATATAAATATACTGACGGGGAAATACAATAAAATAAACACATTCCCGGACACGTCCATCACTAAAAGAAATGTAGGTGAATATATCGCAGGAATATAACATTAAACATATCAGATATGTATAAAATACTAAGATGTAGCTATATAAAAGTATAAAAATCCACAATATTTTTGTATTTCTTCTGGTGTTGCAAGAGCGTGGGCGGCAATGATTATTGACAACCGAAAAATAAATGCGCGGACTGTTCACGCCTGCTTTTATTTATTTATATTGGATTCACTTATAGCCACTTCATTTAAAAATAAATTTTGCTGAATATATTATTTATTGTATCTGCCCTATATATACCATATCAAAAAACCATTAAACAAGCTGTTGAAACAACGCTACTAATAGTATGGTCTTCCCACATACCTGAATTCTAAATGCGTAATCTCGAATTACACAGTCTACATATGATTGTATAGTTTATATTTTATAGATATATTTATTTTAATCGTTTTAATAATTAAGTATAATGAATTAAACGGTAATTTTAGAAAAGTTAAAGATATAGTTTTAAAATTACTTAATAAATAATGTTTCGTTCCTTGATTGATTTAGATATTTTAATAATAAATTTCTGGTTTTAATTTCTAACAATCTTGAAATTAACTTTAACCGGTGTGTTCGAAACTTTTAAATTTTAAGCTAAATCTTATAAACAAAATTATTTATCAAATAAGTTCAAGTTGTGTCCAAATTCGTTTTAAACAACTAAACAGTTGTTTAAAACGAATTTTTATATTGTATCTAAATATATGTTACAAAATTTTTTTTTATTGTTTTATTATAAATATTGCAACATTTAAATACATATAGAAATACAATATTTATTTAAACAAAAAGGTTTTTTTTCATTCATTATCGGTAATCTTATAGAATATTGGCTTTTAAAAATTCATTACAACATTTTCTTTGTAAATACATGCGATAAATAACAAAATTAAGCACTCAAGTAATTAGAAAAACTCAGAGGTCGCCCGGGCTTCGAACCCACGACCCCCAACAGATAATTACTGCGTAATTATATGAAATTAGCAACTATAAAAGTGTTTGTTATTTAATGAATAAATAAACTGTTAAACGTAATAACAAGAAACTACATTGTTTCTTTTATCTTAATAAAATAACAAAAAGAACACTTCTATACTATTTATTTTGTTTTGCAACTATTATTGAGTGTCAAGGGAATGTTAGTTGTAAATTTGGACTTTTGTTAATAAATACTAATATTTAAAGGATCCTTTAGAATAGTTTTGAGTTGATTCCAACTACTTTTAACGTCAAAATGAAGGTTTCTTCAGGCTTATCGTGTATTTTCAAGGTCACGTAAATCAAGAGACAAGATAATAAAATATTTATGTACCTCTGTACAAAATTTTCCTTACTTTCTTTGTTGCATTAGGTAATGTACAGTCAGTTCTTATTTGTTGAACATGCGAGGGTCTCATTATGTAGTCGTAGCTACAATAAGTAATCAAGGCTAATGCGAGCCTCGGCTGAGTCAAATAGCGGGTAACTTATACCTATCTACCTTTGTTTTACTTTTACCTTCTCGATCTTATTATATAAAGTTGAAATAAAAGAATATAGTTTGAGAAACTAGACCTACGTTGTTATTGCTAATCAAACTAAAAAGTAAATTTTTGTAAAAATGAATAACGAAAATTAGTGAAACAGTTCTGAGAGCCCGCTTGTTATAATTTTACTAATTTTATTCTGAAATTCAGAATTAGTATTCACTGTTGTGTACAAAGCACTGTAATTGTCATCGGTTTTTTAAATTGTATAAAAATGTTTAATTAACTAACTGGGTCAAAACCCAGTTTAAAGATTTGGTTAAATTGAAGTCAAGCTAATAAAAACGTAGTTAAAATAGCAACATCCCGTAGCATTAACATAAAAATTTAAAATATAATATTATATATATATGAGAATATAACAGTAATTACATTTTTGTGCATGTGAATTTCAATTACTACTTGAATGCAAATGTCGAATAAAAAAATTACTCGATCATTTAAAATTAACAGTTGGATAAACTGAATTTATCTATTTACATATATTTTAAACAGTCTGATGAATTAAATTAAAATATTGCTTTTAATTTTAATATACATAAATATTTTGACGGGTTTGGTATAGACAGTAATAAAACAATTCTATATAATGTTTAAACAATGTTTGCGATGCTTAGTGCAAGAACAAAGTAAGATACATCTTTGCCAAACAGCTCCAGTTTCTGAAATGGCAATTGTTTGCTGTGACGTCACAACACTTGAACAGAGCTGCACTATCGCATTATCTATAAAGTGTAGGTCGTCCATTAAAACACATTTCCCGACACTTTAAGCGCAAACTTGAAAAGAAAATATTCTCTTAAGAATAGTTTCCTTTATTTTCTGTATAATAACCGCATTTATGAACGCACTCACGGACCGACAACCCTCTTATATTCACACTATGACGTAATGGTTTAATGTAATTTTCTATTTTTGGATGGATTTGGATTTTTATAACAATGTGGTATATATAATCTTTTAATATAAGATTCTTTATTGTATTTATAGACAGAGAGGTTAATTATATTTATATGATGTCATCTGCTCAAGATAAATAATGATGCTTTAAAAGCGTGTTACTGATATCATGTCATGAGAATATTTTAATTGTAGCTTACAACAAAAGATATTTTATGTACTCTGGGGTGATAGAATATGTGAATATTAAATGTCAAACAACGTAAAGGGAAGCGTAAAAAGACATAAAAATCTTCTTTCGTGATATTACGTTCATATAATATTACAAATTCTTATTAAAAAGTTAACTTCTTTTAGATTTAATAAAGTTGTTTTAATAGTTAATAAATATTGTAGTTATTGTTAAATCGAAGGATAAGGGTTTTCTTCTTCTTACTAACTATAATCTTTGATTAACTGGTCATTTTCGTATCCATAAAGAAAGAATTCTTCTTCGTGTTTAATCATGTTTTAGGTATACTTTAAGACTTTTATAATTTTTCTACAGGAAGTAAAGCTGCTATGTAGTAAGTAAAGTAAGATTTGTCATCTCTAAACTTTAATCGCAAGAAAATCTATTTTAAATGTATATATGAAATGTGTCTGTTAGCAAATACAAAAAACAATATCAGAAGAATGTATATTGTGTCTAAATAGTAAATGTAACTCATCAAATCAATCAAATAAATTAAATCAACCAAATCAAATCAATCAATCAATCAATCATTCAAATCAAAAACAAAAAAAATTCAGAAAGTACCTAAAAGTTTTTTCAACTAATATTGTAAGATTTGATTTCGTTTACAATCAGAATCAGAATCAAAATTTCGTTCAGAACCGCAATAATCATAATACTTAATTACGTATCTTATAAACAGTTATCTATCTTTATATCGTATATTCTTTTGCTTATTTTCTGCCGACCGTATCTTATATTGTGACTATTATATATGGTGTAGCTTTGCTAGAAACTGCTTTGTGCACAAAGAAAATGCTATTTTCAGACAGAGATCCGGAAAACGGTTTATCGAAGTTCCATTGACTGTTAATTTCTATCCAGACTTGTTTATTGGTTTATGGTTTCAGGGATGCATTGAATAAGTGCTTTGAAACATAATACAATAGTTGAATAAGCTCCAATGTTAGGAGCGTGATTTTAATATCCAAAAGCATTAACTACAAATCTCATTACAGAAAGAAGTGTCAAAAACGCAACAACAAGCCTAAATATTTAAATGAAATTAAATGAATTATTAAATTTGTTTAATGTTGAAGAAGAAATATGGTTTTATTATGATATTTGGACATTTTGTCTGCTTGTTAATGTCACCATCAAAAGCAATGTTCATATATCATTAGTTTTATCAAATTAATATAGTAATATATATCACACACACAGGCGTATAAACACACACTACACTACTTATAACAGATATAACGATACTAATAATTATGTTTATATTTTATAAATAAATATCAATTCATTAGAAGTTGAACTCTTAGAAAAGCTCATCTCCGTTATAAGTATATAACGGAGATTTATTTATTAACTATTGTCAGGTAATTAAAATGTTTAAATCTTTTTTATTTTAATAAAATGAACTAGCACACGCAATTCATAGAAAAGACTTTTTACAGTTTCAGTATAATTATTATTTCATCTTTGCTAGAACACACACATATATATGTTTAGTTCGAGTGAAGTTCAAGTTCAGTTTGAAGTATCAAGTTATTTTGTCTCAACTTTGTTCATTTATTATATTAATTAATATCAATATTAATTAAGTAATAATGTACTAACAATACCTCATATCTATTAACGTACATATATTTAAAACCTTGTTAAAAACACAATAATAATAAATTTTATGTACATCAATATATGACTAATAAGAATGGAATTCGAACCTGTGACTTTTGGGATACCTGTCGCTGTTCCAACTGACTCTAACCCATGGTGGTGACGCGGTAAATTGAATGGTAGTCTAATAAATAACTTTAACCATCACGTAAAACAACTCTGGGGAGGTTCGAAAACTTCTATACTTTAACTTTTAACGTGTTCAAGGCTTACGTCTAATGTGGCCAAATATTTCATTGGTTTGGTAAAATTATTATAAGTCGTTTAACTAACGTCGAAGTAAATTCGTCTGCTTAAATTTCGTTTCAAATATTTGTATGTCAGAACTTTAAACACAAATAAATATTCTGGTTCATTTATTTGATTTTTTTTGTTCTTATTCGATTTTTATTTTATTTTTATTTACAATACTACGTATTACATAAATTGATAATAAAATTGGATGTTCTGATGATATTTTTATAACTTTATTTCTTGAGTATTCTTTCGAATTTATAATGTGACTGTAGTCTTTGAAATCGAGTTAGCGACTTACGAATTTGAATTATTAAATTGAATTACAGAAAACGAAAATCTCAAGAGAGCCTATTTCTTCAAACAATGATATTGTAATTTTTAATACTAGTATTTTTTGGTACAACACAGAAGAAGACGAATACTTACACTTAAATATACTGAAAATTTTGCATTTATGTTGATTTAGGATCATCGTGATCTTTAAGGTTTAACTTTATTATATTTCTTAAATCAGAATAAAAATGAAAATGAAAATAAAATTATTTTAGGACCTAGATAACGATCACGTCTCTAGTTATAGAAAGGCTTATTCGGGGGTTATAAAATATATATAAAATTTAGCACATCCCAAGGACATCAAGTGTATGTCGTTAAGAGATTAGCTCAGCAGAAGACATAAACCTCGACCGAACTCACTGTGATAGCGGACTCACATTCTTTATATCGCATATTTTATTATCATAAATAAATGTTATCGCTTTTACCATATAAAGAAATAAGTGTCTGAATTAAAATAATATATTTTATAATGTTCTTAAACAACATTGATCCACCTTGCCCTGGATATTCTCACACGTTATCACGTCTAATGTCTTTGTTATTTGTGATCGTATAAATAGGTGTTGGCTGACTCGTGTGATAATTAATGAGTTCTTTCAATTGACGTGACGTTGTCGTGTACATGTCTGTGTCTGTGTGTACACTCCAAGATTCTATCGTTCTTAGATTAGTTATACCTAAAAAGGTTATGTAATAAATTAAAGTAAAACTACTGTCACTGTTACTTATGTTTTAAGGATTTCAACACAATTAGAAAGATGATGAATTAAATAATTTAAATATTCTAATCTATTCATATAATAAAATATAAAACTTCGGTACATTAAATGTCAAGTGAAAATGTATCAAATATTGATTTTACCATTATCGTGTATCAGTGTACTTATTTGATAATGTCTGTGTGTTCATCAGTTAATTTGTTTGAAAATATCTACCAGAAAAGTATTGATGATTTTTGCTTCCGTTATAGGTTATTGTCCTAGCAAAAATATATTATTTATTACTCTGGAAGATTCTCTCATTCTCGAGGAAATACAAACACTGAAACTATCTGCATTTCTATGAATTTTAAATGATAGATAGCTTGTATTTAGTTTAATAAAATAAGGCTTAATATTTATAACAGCAAATTGTACTGTCGCTAATATAGTATTAAGTATGACTACGTTTAAAACATTTATCTAATATATAAAGTTTATGACAGATATTATGCAATTAATATGTAGTTTCCAACAGAGTTCTCAGTTTAATTATTCTAGGGTAAAACTAATAGTGATACTGAAGCTACATTATGTATTTAATAAAAACTCGCATTGGAGTTTTTGACAGTTTTTCTGTTGGGTAATTTTTTAAATAATAATAAGAGTATAATCCTGTTTTGCTCTATATTTCTGAATATTTTGAAAATATTATTTACAGGTTTAAGTGAATACTAGTATTGCAATATCTGTGTTTGGTAATGGTATTATAAAATAAAATACCTTTCAGTGCGCATAGTGTATATGTCAAATGTCATTATTAAGGTGGCAACATTCGTTTTACATTATTCTGTTGCGTCAGATGGTAGTTATTGCCGTTCCGGCGCCGGAAGTACTTCAATCAATAAATCACTTCATATTTCATTTATGAATAGTCACAAATGTTAGAGTCGGGGAAATATCATTTGAAATTTGTGATTAAATTCACCGACCGTGAGAAAATTTAACTCAAATACATGGAAAAGCGCTTCGCAAAAATATATTATGACTCTTCACTCTGAAAGCAGTTTTATATTTCTATCATTATAAAAATAAAATAACGTTATCGGTACAATGTTATGTTATTTTGAGATCAACACGTGTATAATATTGTTGTTTTGATTTTCTCTCGTAACATCCACAAAGTAAGACGCACACAATATGTAGTTAAGTATTACGTAATCAGAAATGTGTTAAATTTTGATATAAATCATCAATGAAACCTTGATCGTGGCAATGTAAATAGAGTGCGGCGCCGACTAAGAATCTCAAGTATTTCGTGTGAGATTATACTTCTAGACTGTTCATCTTAAATAGTTTTTATTGAACTTGAGAATAGTTGTTATTTGTTATTTTTACACTAATAAAATGTTAAATTTATGCTTATAAAAGCTGTAACAAGCAAAAAACGGTGAATTTAAGATGAATAAAAAATAACGCAAAATAATGTTCGTCTGTATGATAGCAAATTTCTTGGTTCTTTCAAAATGTTTTAGTTGTTGGAAATCTTCAAATCTCGCATTCATTATGGTACTCTTTGTCATCGTCTAATGATGACTGCGGAACGATGTGAAGCCTACATGAATTTAGATTATCGTAGTTACTAAAAGACGTTAATATGTTAAATAGTGCGCCATCATTGACGATTGCTACTTCCTTTAGGGTATTGAGAAACTTCTATCCATTTCGGTTTGCTACTAAGTTATCTGTATTTTGTCTATTGGTAATTCGGATTATTGTTATTATTATTACTTTTGTTGTTGTCTTCTTTCATTGTGAAAAGTTTTTCCTATTTGACGAGATTTTTACTGATCTATGATTGTGATTATCTATAAAAATCTTAGTTAATTCATCACCCTGTTCCGTTATGGTTAGGTCAGTAGTTGTTACATCAATAACATTAATATTTTAAAACTAGGAATCGAATCAGGCACCTTCAATTTAAAGGTATATACAACACAACGTTGCATCGGTATTACTAATATTTTCTAAATCTATAAAGGAATTAACTTTAATAAGATTTGTTCGAATAACTTCCTATTTCTTTTTGCTGTTAAGTAAACGCTATTCTCGGAAGGAAATGCTTCCTTTTATCTTGTAACTGGTTCTGTTATTGTTATTAGAATAGTTAGGAACTCTTTCGTTTGATGGAGGCTACAAGGGCAAACCTCCCTTAATGGTTATTCATTTCAAACCAACTATAGTACGAAATGATGAAAAAAACTTATCTATATTGACTTTTGAATGTTACTTTCGAAGATATATAAATTATATTACTTCTGTACCGTGAGGAATGAGGAAAACATGTAAGAAGCTTTAAAATCTCAGATATAATATTAATTGTATTTTATTTATACACACATTTGTATTTTTATTAATGCATGGTAATATTGTGTTGGACTCGGATGTTTAACTTGGCCTTATACAGTACAAATGACTTGCTTTTTTTAACCATATAAAGTATTATATAGTAAAGAGTATATATTACCGTATATTATTGTTACAAAAGTCGAAAGTTTATGAAGGTGAACGAATGTTAATATAAAACAAAAAAACCATTGAACAATTTTAAATACAATTTAACAAAACTCATGGATTTATAAAGGTACTTCGTAAGTTATCCAAGATTAACTAATAGTGTCATATCGGAATAATTACTGCAATCTGAGCGGTAGTGCTGCAGAGTACAAAGGTAAGCTAAGATAGATAAGGCTGTATAACGGTAAAAATTAATACAATGTAAATTCAATTCAAGTTTTTGGATTTTAAGCAATGAGAGATTTGAATTATTTAAACATTCGATAAAACTCAAAAACTTTAATATAGGCAGCACAGGTGAAACCGAAGGAAAAAGCTATAATATATAATGTAATGAACTTTAACACAGGGTTCTTGATACATATTCTATCGGTAATCTCTCAGAAGTTTATAGTTTATATCAAGGCCTTTGGGACGGTGCCTACTATTTTATGTAGCCTATTTATAGCGGGGCATATAAAAATATGTTTGTTCAGACCTTCGAGATTATCTCGCCTAAAAGCTTTGAATTTCAGTGACCTTTCTAGGGATCACTAGATCGTTTACGTGGTCATTAAACTAGTCATTATTCTGTATCACTGTCAGTATAAATCATTTGACTATCGCTCGCCCAAATTAGTGATTCGTGAACCATAAATAATAGTTTGGAATGTTTTATTATTTTTCTATCGATATCAAATGTGATAGGAAAGTAGATTTATAAAACATGATCTTTAAATAATAATGTTTTTTGTTTGTTTACTTAAATTATATATATTTATGTGAAAATTTCTTTTGATAGTGGACGGGCGTAATAACAATTAACGAAGTGGAATAAAGTTCTTTCAATTCATTGAATTCTTTAATTTAACTAAATTGCTGAATGAAATTGTTTTTATGATCTTTAACGACCATTTTAGGGTTTAGTGAGCTAACGGCTGTTTCTTTGCAATAAGAATAAGTTTTAATGTATCTAATAGCGTCGTATATAACTAGTCTGTTTGTTTATATTATTATTTAAATGTATAGTTGGTATGGACATCATACTATTAATATTGGACAAAATCTGAGTATACATATATATATATATATATATATATATATATACTATTTATATCTGTATAAAATACTATTCATAGATAGACCTTCAGATCTATAATTAGTTAAAAATATTCTTTACAAGAAATTTTTCATTCAAAGTCAAGCGAGCAAAAACTTTAAAGCCATAAAGTTTAACAATTTTATACTCGTTAAATAAGATATTGTTTCTCACTTATATATTGTTAATAAAGGATATAAAATGAAATAAAACTTTAATTGTTATTTAAGTAACTCTTTCTTTATTAAATATGTAAATAAAAGTATAAACTGCGTCCCTTTTGCGACCTCTCATCGAATGAGTCGATGGCCACTCACGTGCTCACGATATGGCGCTGATAACAAACACTCAACTCGCTTAATGATGAGACCAAATATACCAAAGCTACCGGAAAATTTTGGGGGAAAATCGATTGTTTGGTCATTTCTTATTTCTTTTAGGGAAAATTCTCTGGTTATTTGAATAAATAGTCGGATTGACTATTTATTCAAATAACCAGAGAATTAAGTAACATATATTATTATAAGACTATTAAAATATTTTTTAATTTATATAAGGTGAGAATTATCCTTCAAACAGTTCCTGTTATATATCCATATATATAACAGGAACTGTTTGAAGGAAAATATATAAGACTATTTTAGTATTAATACCAGATGTATCGGCTCCAGATTGACGAGTACTTGAAGACGTAATATATCAATTGCAGTGTTATGTAATGTATATTAGTTACTGCGGACTGTGGAATAAATCATTGTAAATTGTTTTCAATTTACTTGCGAGAATGTAAAAGTTACAATAACTCAACAAAAAAAGTGACCATGTTCTATAGGTTTTCGGTATGCGAATGTTCTTATTTTATTGATATAACAAATTATGAAATCTATAAAAACCTAATTTATATACAGTTTGGATTTAATTTCATGATATTTTTATTCGAATTTTTCGATTTTTTAATCGACGGACACGACGGACGATAGTGTTGTTACAAGTAAGTCATGACTTCATTTTGGAAGCGTTGTTGTATATTAATTCAAAATGTTATATATATATATATATATATATATATATATATATCATATATCATTATATATCAGTTATCATTATGTTATATTTACCCTATCTTTCATTTTAGATTATTAAAAGCAAAATAATGTAGAGTAAATATATATATATAGATATATACATATATGTTTTAAATAAAAAATATGGATATAGTAACATATAAAGTTATTTCTGAACGCCGAAAGAACAAAAGGTTTAACAAAGGTCGTTCATTACACACTGACCCTTATGGCTTAAAATTTATACGCTTATTAGACGACAGCATTAGTCTGAGGACCAGCTTAATGAACGGATACAGGTCCAGGCAGCGTCATTGTATTAGAAATTTGATTTTGTTAAGCATCATATACATTGGGAGGTTTCTATTATCTTGTTAAGAATCTGTTTAGTTAAAAATCGTATTTGATATTTCTCCAATTTAGAAACTGTTAGAAAAAAATAGTGAGGTGCAGGGTTCCTCGTCAAGAATGAAGTTCCGTTCATCAACATTTTTTAATTTTTTCAATATTTTAATTTTATATTAAACTTTTCAATATTTATTTTACATTTGATTTTAGCATATTATAGCAAATTTAGCATAATTTTAATATGTTTTAAAAATAAGTATAACAATATAACAAGTATAATAATTTACATAAGTTATATGGAAAATATAATTTTAATACTGCTCGATTCAAGCAACATCTTATTTCGATTTGTGACGATTTCTACCAAAGCGCTTCCCACCAACCGCGTTAAAGAACTAACTACCTTTCAAAATTCTTTGTTAATTCATCAAATAGATGAAATTTAACAATACTGGTAGTTAAAAAAGATTTTTTTATTTATAATTTTGAATATTTATATGGGTGAAAATTTATTTTAACCCCTTATAAGTCGAAGTCCAACCGCGTCCAAATTTCATCTAATCTCATTAGATTATATGACGTTTATAAAATAAATATTTTTCTATAGTTAGATTGAGTATGATAGAAAAAAATTACAATTTACTATATATTTTGATTTTATTAGAGGCGTGTAATAATAACATAATGTAATTACTGTTTTTATTTACACTCGCTCTGACACTTGTGACACCTCTGACACTCGTGACACCTCCGACACAACGTCAAGACTAATTAGACATTTTGTTCGTATGTCTATTATTATATCCGCGTAATAGTTTAAAAGCTATGTAGAAAATTAATGTCTGTATATAAATAACAACGAACTAAAAGACCACTCTCTCTTATGAACTCACTAAGTAATATTACTAATAAAATCACCTGTTTTTGCCTTCGAGAAATACATTTATATTATTAAAATGAAATTCGTAAATCTATTTCACCTACTGGCTATTATGAAAATATATATTTGCATATTATATTTAATAGAAAGCATTGAAAATATGATGTAATAGAACTTCAAATATAATTTTAAATTTATTTTATTGTGCTTTAGAAACCCTACTGAATTTCTTTTTGAGATGTATGAAGGAAATTTTTGATTCCATCCACTCTCTCTTTGAATCGTAGTAGTAAAAAGAATCCCTTGTCTTTTTATTTTTTCCATTACCTTACGACATATTGTCTCTTTCATTTATTTTGTTAGTCATTTATATTTTGACAGATTAAGGATTCAAAATCCAATATTATTTATTTCCCTATCTCCTATTTTAAAGCTTTAATTAGAAACTTTTTTGGGGGTATCAATGTGGGTTTTGTATTAAAAAAAGTAAGTTAATTAAAATATATTATAGTTCAAAAATCTAAAAACCTTATAATATAGCTGATCAAACTAAAAAGTAAAAAAAACTGGAAGTAAGAATAAAATGATTGAAAAAAAATAATGTGTTCTAACAGCGTGGGGTGATTTGTAAAAAGTTTAAAACTAATTCTGCATTTCAGAATTAAATTATGAAGAACAAAGGTATGAAATAATAAAAGTAAGATTATTTTGGGTTTTATAATAAATATATATGTATTATATTGATAAATTAATTTTAAAAACGGAGACTTGTTGATGTATTAAGTTGAAATTGTGACAACTATAGGTATAAATAACATATTTAAGATATAATTTTCTTGATTAAAGCAACATATCTAAAAAGAAGAAAGACTTCATCGTTATACTTTTTGAATATTGCAATTTATTTTGCGGAAGTTCCAATAACTTAACTGTTTTTCCTAAGTTTGGTTTTCATCCTACATGTAGAACAATTTAAAATTAAATTTATTTTGTTCAAAATCAAACATAAATCAACAGTCTTATTTACAATATTTAAACCTTAATTAAGATACCGTTTTGTCGTTATTACCTAATTAATATAGAAATAGTAATATCGTAACAATCAATTAATCTATGTTAAAATTGTGTAGATCACACTCCACACTCGTACTATTATATTGTAAACAAATTTTAAAATTATGAAGGTTGGTAAAGTCGTTTGTTTTTATAATATTAAGTAAATAGAATATTAAAGTACAGTATTAAAATTATGAAATAAAATGTATGTATGTTCTGAATATTTAAATATTATTTTATTTATTTCAACTCGTGTTCTAACAACGGTTGAATGTAAATATCAGTGGAGTAACTATTTTTTAGAACTGAACGCCATCTCCCAGTCACATTTAAAGTAACGTGAAAGAAATTGTCATCTCTTTTATATTTACAGTGCATGTTGTCCACACGTGTCAGACTTGTAGTATATAAGGTTATCTTTATAAGAACACTATTTAGAACACTATGCTTTGGACCAGATGAAAAAGACTTTAAAGGAAATTACAACGTAAAGCAATTTAAATAATACTTTCTAAATTAAGAAAGAAATATAATTTAAACAAAAACTGAAATTTATAATCAAATAACATCGGCAATAAATATATAAAATTTCTGGGTTATGATATTGTATCCAAATGCCATCATTATGCTTTAAAAAACATGTTAAATTAGTAATTGTTACATTTGTTCTAAAAAACAAACATTATAGGTTTAATTGTATTATTGTTTTTTAAATTCAAGACATCATATTTAAATATATCATACATATCTTCAACTTATTAAACCTGTATCTACATTAAATTTGATAACAAATGTAGACAATTTAATTTCATAGATCAATTATGCAAAATTCCTATTAATTTCCTCCTGTTTCCTTCATTTCTCTGTCCCTCGAAGCATCCGGATCTTCCCTTGTTTAGGATTTACAATCCAAACGCAGTGACCACTAACCACAAGGTAGATCTGCTCTTTGTTCTACAAACACACATATATAAATTTTACAGATTCTGTGTTATATTTAAATGAATATGCAACGAAATAAATACTTATTACAAACGATTCAAGATGATATAATAATGAATTTGATTCAAATGTATCCGTCCTTAAATAGAATCGTAACTTGCAGAATGTAAACATAGTCCCTGTAAACAAATAACTATAATTCTTATATATATTTTCATTACAGCTTTTAAATTAAAAGAAATGTAAATTCAAAATGACTTGAAACGGATTTTGTATTACAATATGTAGGAATCGGATCTTTACGATTAGTACGTGATAAGTAAGATTGAACAGACGCGCTTCGATATTGGTAAGAGAATAGCTCTCTTGTAAATCATGCACAATACTGGCATCTCATACTGGTGTATAGTTATAGAAATATATATATATATTTTCAAATATTATTTATATTGTTAATTTACAAACGCTTGAAGAAATTTGAAACTGTTTGACTGTATGTGTCCTGCAATAACTTGGTATAATATAATTTCTCTGTATAATTAACATTTTAACTCCACTTATATACAGTACGCGTGAGATTATAATCCGTATGAGTCATTCGATGTAATTTACCAACGGGGTCAACGACCGCGGGATCAGGTATCAAAAATAGCAGACCTTCAGAAAACAGGAAGTGTTCCAACAACGAGGACGCCATGTGCTTTATTTTGTTTTTTGTAAGACAAATCTTTCACAGTTGTTTTGTCGAAGGTTCAACGATCACTACAAATGAAGTATTTTGTTTGTTATATTTCCTTAGTTTTGTAAATATTTTTTGTTGTTACACTCTTCTAACTTTATGGACGTGTTTACGTAACAATGTATAATTAGCAAAAGTTTTATTTTAGGTAGCGTCGGCTAAGAGCAAATAATTATATATTGATAATACTAAACACTGTACAGCAATTGAATTACAAATGACTTAAATAACGTTTAATGCTCTCAGCTCTTATGCTATTTGAGTTTGAAGAGTACATACAATGTAAAAGTCAGTGTTTCGTAAGGTAAATATTTCATATCGTATTCTGGGAAAATAAGAAATGAAATAAGTCAAAGAAAATTCAACACTGTGTTTCCGAACGATGGGATACGAGACAATTTACACACCTTGAGACGTATTGAATATATTAAGTTATTATTATTATGTTAATTTTCTCAACAAAGCAAAGTACAGATGCTATATATTTCCATATAAGTGTACGAAAGGGAGATAGTCCAAACGACTGATTCAGTTATCACAAATTGGCATAGAATTATAAAGTAAATAAATTCTATAGAAGTATAGAATGAAGACGATAATAGTCGCGACTCGTATTGATAGATATATTACATATATTAAATTTTGTTTAATGCAGAACGTTCAAAGATTTTTCCATTTTATGTATAATAATATTAAAATTAATACTTATAACTAAAATAAAAACTTATAAGATTTTATTTTGTTAAATATTTTAAAATAATATTTAGGTGAGAATTTTTAACGTGATTTACCTAAGATTGATTTACCCGGAGGGAGGGTAAGGTTTTGATAAAAAAATAGTAATATAGCTAAAAAATAAGTTACATTTATTTCACAAAACACTTATTTATGTTTTTCGATTTATATTGGCTTAACCATTTTGGCTTAAGTTGTAGGCGATTAAAATTTAATAATTTGCCCATTTGACGTGTATGATTTAGACAAGGGTCGTGATTCACATGATCCTCCCTCTCGGACTGCTCCTAAATCAAATAACATAATTTTAGATAAAGAATATATATATCATTATAGCACATAAGCATAATTGCGCAATCCCGTCGCTTTAATTGCGTAACAGTAAAATAAGGTTTCCGGTAAACTTTGACCTTTCTCCGTTAATCATAAAACCACTGCACCGATATTGACAAAACATTTAGGTCGAATTAAGCTCAGTCACGTCGGCCTCTAACTGTATTGTATAGCTTCAGTACTCTTTTTACATTATGTTTTAAAGACGTGCGTATCCGCAAATTGTCTGCAATAAAATATTAATAAAGCGATATTTGATCCGATATAACCACCAATTAGTGAGATTTACGACAGTCTGAGGCGACTTAATGTCACCGTTACAGCTATCATTACGAATACTTCGAATAACTTCAGACAGTTAACATTATAATTAAGTTATTTAAGGATTTGTAGTTTAATAAGTAAGTCACAGATATGTTTTTGTATTAGATGAGCCTTTATTGTTGTTGTTGTTCGGAATTAAATCTAAATTCAGATGAGATTAATTAAGCCAAAGTACTGAGCAAAGTTTGCTTTGCCCCGACTGGCGGTGAATACAATGATTGATCTCGACGATGTTGTCTGTTTGTTGACTCTTGTTCCGCGATGTATTCAACACTTGGGTATACAAGGTTTCCGATTTACAAACATCGGTAGGAAGTAATAATGGAAGTAATTGTTATTTTATTCAGATTATATAGTCATATAAGTAGTTTAATATTAAGTATTAAATCACAACGTGTGTGATATAATGTATATGACATAAAAATTAAAAAGTTCAATATTAGAACTTTTGCCTGAAATCATATTTTGTATTTAATGAGATAACTTACTGAAGTTATATTATTATAGAGTTTAGTAAGTAGTCTCATTATACTCAGAGGCGGACTTAGTCTATAAGTTTTTTTTTCAGTCAAACCTTTTTGAAAGACTGAAACTTCTAAGAAATTATTGGATATCATTTAAAAGATAAATATTATACATTAAATTCATATAAAATACAACTAATTCCTACGAATAAGATAGTTTTAGTATGTCAAAACAGATGTCTTTTTATATGCTCTCATAGTCAGTTCATGAAATAGTTTGCCTATTTCTACTCTGCTCATATTCTTTAATACTTTTCACAAAATAAGATAAATCGAAGTCGCTAATTTTGTTATGGAATCTTCAATCCCATATATTTTACTTTGTATCTAACGACGTGACAGGACGATATTGGGACAAAATACAAAGGTTATAGAAATTGATCATATAACGAGGTGTGAGGTCGGCCGTAGATAACGAAATGTCTCATAAAAATCACTTTGTTATCCCGTAAAGTAACAAGTGAGTTGTCAACAAACACATCAAAATCAAGTATAAAAATTTGGTATTGACAGTAAACAAAATAACATAATTTTAAATAAGCACGAATGCCTTAATAGTAATTGGATATCAAATAATCATATAAAATATCAAGATAAATCTAAATTATTATATTTATTGTTCCATTCAGTAAGCCGGTCCCGTCATCTTTAACTTTATATTTGTATTCAACGCAGCGTGCGGTCTGTAATACCGTAAATTCATAAACATGTCCGTTAATTTTTCATTAATCTTATTTAGGTTATGTCTGCGGGGGTCCAGGTAAATTTGTGTTTTCAATCTCATTCCATATTATTTAGGGGTCTTAAATGCAATGTAATGTAGACCTTAAAACTTTTAAATATGCACAAGCAGCCTGTTTTATTGTAAATGAGTGAATCAAAGCAAAAATTGTTTGTATTTTTATATGAATGAATTTCGAAATATACTTTTCCGTTGAGTTATGGAAGTTTGGAACATTTCTTAATTTAATATTATGATCTTGTAAAGTTGAATAACGTGCTATTAATATGTCACAAGGAAATGTATGAGCGTTTCAAAATACTTTAATGACGATTGACTTATCCTCTTAAAGAAAACAAATATCAATAAGATATAACATTTATTAAAACATCGCCCTCTGTGAGGGCTATATTTAACAATTTACGGTTTACTAAAAAATGTTAAATTATTGTATAAATTGTATGATTATATAATAACTTAACATTTATTTCTGGGTTTTATTCCTGTGGATGCTAGTGACGTGTCCACGCCGTATATGCCAAGCCCGTGCTAATAAATAGTCGTCTAGTACACCAAGGAGTAGCAGGATTTGCGGATTAGTCTCATCGGTAAAAAACAGGCTGGATAATAGACAGATATAGATGAGAGGATGATAAACACTCACGCAGATTATATGTAAAGTAACTAATAAACGCCTAACAAGTTTCGTACATAGTACATTGATTTCAAAATTAAAGATTTTTCAGTAACCTTGTGGAGAGTGGAAAAACAGTAATAGATTCAATATATTTTTTATTAAAGGTGAAAGTCAAATCAGTTATTAAATATAATACCAATATAAAAATATCGTTTTTTTTGTCGTAAATTACAAATATCGAAGTAGTTACTAAGTTCAATGAGTTAGAAAAAACGTCAAAAAATTTCAATATTTTCTTATATTTAAATAAAAATCTAACTGTATAATAATACTGTATTATAATTGTAAAATAGGCATTTGTGAATGGTGTCTAAATAAACAAACGCTTCAGTTTACCGCGACACCTCCACCGCTAATCTTTTACCAGACCGCGTGTCTGAGTATATAAATTTTAATATCGACATTGACACACTTATAAAAATAACATTGTAATAATTTTAATTGTTCAATAAAAAAGTAGTAATTGAAAAACAATTATAATTTAATATGTAACCCCGAGAAGAGAAATGTTATTAAAAATACTTTACATACTCTTAGATTTGTTATCCATGAATACAATATCTAAAAGGTTAATCTGGAATTAGGTAGGAAATTAATATTATTTCTCTTGAATAACTATTTAAGTGCAAATATAAAATATAAATCAATGAACTTGTATAGTATAGAGCCCAGTTTATATTAACTGAAGTTAGATATTGTTCGTAAAGAAAGTTATTCTTTATTTGCTTGTTTATTGTTTTTATAAAAAGTGAATAACAAATTGTTTACCCTCATCACCCTTTATTGGGTAAGCGATTATTGAAATGCGTTTTGTCGGCATTTTTTTATTGACCTTATTGAAACGAGAATACAAAAAATACAGCGCGGACGTTTGCAAATATAAGTTAACTTTTATTTATTCTATACGGTAATTAAATTATGATGATATCTGGATAATAAGTCATTATGTTTGTAATTCTTTGTCTGATAATAAATGTCGCCTCTAAGATTCGGCAAGACCTGGTTTATTTTTGTGACTCTTCAAAGAAAGGTCGATAAAAGTATAAAACGTGACAAACAAATAAACCCCAAACAAAACCTTATAAGAAACACACGTTATAACAGATGATAAAAAAAATAACCCGCTATATATTGATCCTATTACTTTTGGGTTCGAAAAGAAAATATAACTTGTGTTTTTATATGTCAGTATTGTTGGTACCTTCATATATATTATACCTACAATGAATATATTAAGTATATCTATTGTGTACATTCTAGAACAATTCTTTTCTTTTCGGGTGGTTTCTTTAGATATCCAAGTTTAAGTATTTAAATAATTTGAACAACGAAAAAGTTTCATTCAACACCAGATCGTAAAAGTGTAATTGTTGAATTTTTAATGTATTATAAGATGTGTTTGTTCTAAAGAATACGCAACCATGTTATTAGAAAACGTATATTAACTCTCAGAATGTAAGATTAATTTATGGAATTAGTTTTATACAAACACATTTTACTTTCTTGGAATAAAATTTCGTAAATTTTTCGAAAGTTACTCAGAAATGTTGTCAATATAGATGAAATATTTTAATATATTTTCTCAAACTTTAAGTTATCTATTTATCTTAATATTAATGTTATATATAATATGTAAGAGATAGCAAAGGCAGCAAGTGTGGCTGTTTATTGTATTAAAAAAAAATAATTATTACGAAATTAAGTAAGTTTTCAAAAAATATTTTATTACTTTTTTTTAGTACTTTGAAAATATAAAAAGCAAATTCATATTTCTTTTTAATACATTAAAAAAAAATATATGTCTGTAATAAAAAATACAATTTCAATTTAGTTTACGAAAACTCAACAAACAGAACAAACTTTATAAACGTAAAAGTAATTTAATCCTCAAAACTTAATAAATATATCATCAAAGCGACAATGTTTCAATTTCGTTAAGACTAATATCCGCTGTAATCATTTCATTGGAAGCGAAAATATAACAATGTTAACAAATAAATGAGTTGACAAGCGCGTTACTCACGACGTTTTAAATCGTTCAATGGAACGAGATGCACCGCCGTAACACATATAGGAAACTCGGATACGCCTTTTATTTGCTTTTGTATTTAGAACGACTTTAAGCTTTAAATATTTTTCGAGCAAATCTTAAAACATTTCTTACATTCTCAACACATACATATTGATAAATTTAAAAGTTGGTGTTAAAGGGATCTGTATTCTTGTCGTTTTGGTCTGCTTTTGTTTTTTTGTTTAAATCGCGGCGCCAAGAAAAGTAATAAATAGTGGCGTCAGTGAGAAACTATTTATATATATTTAATTATTTTATCTTTATAATTGTGCCAATGGCTTTTAAGACATTGTATTAGATTTTAAGACAAGACAGACCAGATAATCAGTAAGATTCCAGATAAGAGAATATAAACGAACAATCGCGTTGTGTCGATTAGTACATTCAAAGAAGCATGTTTTATCATCGACTGCGCCATGTTTACAACAAATTATATTGTCTATATATAATATACATACATTTGAAATCATAAAATATTAAAATTTTGGTGGTACCGTTTACTCTTAATAAACAGAATGTTGCCTTAATTTCATTTGTTTTAAAAATTGCGGACGAGGTAGTGTATGTTTATTTTTAATTAATGCAAGTTTATACATTGCAACTATATACATAAGTAAAATATAATTAATTACCTATAAATTTTGTTTGTGTTATTACTTTCACAATCACTCGTTTAAATTTTATTCCATAATTTTAATCACAAATCCGCCACAAGGAAAATTTCAGTTCGAACTTAAATTTTCTTGCATAAACTTTAACTAGGTCATTCGAGATTTATGAATTGATTTATTTAAATGATACTTTGGGGAATAATTTTGTTCTCACACGACTGAATAAAGTTATCTGTTGTTACTAATAATACTTAATTACACTTCATTAATTGTTACTCGACCTCAAGTTAAATTTGGAATGAGATGGATTTAACATACTTTGATATTTTGATGACACCTACCACAATATAACGTGACTGCGCCATTTTCAATAAAAAAAATATTATTATCTTACATTTTTCATCACGTACAATATAAAATTTCCTTTCCATCCAAAAACTGAAGAACTGAGACTAAAAAATGTCCTATTATCTATAATTTTAACATAAAATGTTATTATTTTTCAAAGTCCATTTGTTCTTATTTTATTTTTGGAGATGAAATAGGTAGAAATTACATGTATACTTTTTTAATTTATTCCTTAATATTTTATGGTATCGACTATTAATTTACAGTTGTAGATGTGTGAGAACAAATTACCATCCAAGTAAAGCGTCTTGCAATAAGAAGACTAGAATATCTAACTCAAACATTTGCCGGGAATCATCTCGTCTATTCGTTGATGCTGAAAGTTGACATGTTAACGCATCTTACCGAATTAATTTGCAATCTGCATATGTATATATAGGTTTATATAAACATTTATTATTTGTGTAATTAACTTAAGCTTTCTTAATTTTGAATATTTGGTTATTTTTTCACTCAAAGGAATGAATTGAATTGATTTCATTAATTTTAAAAATATTTATAGTAGTAATATTACAAATAAAAACAGATTACGCAACTTATAATTATATAACTTGTATCATGTATTATATTATATTTCCATATTAATATTATCAACACTTTTTATTTGTATTTTATTTTTGTTCCTTTTGCACGCCTACGGATTTCTTCTCTTTCACATCCTAAGGTTGGCTGGTAGAGAATGCCTATTAGCATTTAGCCTGCCTTTTGTACCCTATTTTATATTGTGCAATAAAGAATTAAATAAATAAATGAATAAATAAATACAATCATTTTTTATAGTCTAATATTTATTTCAAAAACATGTCACAAGTATACGTGCTATGTGTCATAACAGTCTTTATTTAATAATATTCAAATTAACAAATACAATATGTAACATATTACTAATTTGATTTTATTAATTGGATACAATGAATCAAATCTATCGAATATTGATTAATACCCAATATATATATGATTTCTGTTCGTTATTTCATATTAAATAGGTGTATTGGTGGCCTCTGTATAGGTGTTTATTTATATTGTTAATATTTCAAGGTGCAGTATTGAATCTGTTACTGCTTTGTAGGTTTATATCTCTTATATACTCATTACTTAATTTATTCATTATCATTACACAGCATATTCATACCAACATTTCATTTCAGCAGCAGGTAGGTACTTGCAATGAAAACCAATTTTTTGTGATCACCAAAAAGCTTATACCTGATTATTTTTCCATTTTGACCGATGAGAAAAATTCATTATGAATATGAAGAGGTAAAAGTTTAAAGCAGATCCTGGATGAGAGCTAACTGAGACACACATCATTGATCTCTTTCTCACGTAGTTCTTTTTTCGACAACTATCTCCCATATTTCGTTGCAGTTCGACTTGAATATTATTTCTCGATAGTTCTTACAGTTTTGTATATGACCCTCATTTTGCAAAAAAATATTGAAGAATGAAATGGGCTGATTTCGATCTTCAATGTAACTAGTTACATCCATATGTTTCAAGTAACTTCAATACTTTTACTGGGCCCATAGCTTTTCTATTTCTTTTACATCCTGTTACTTGGATTGGAAGTCTTGATTTTTATAAAAAAAAATGTTCACTCTACCTGCTTCACTACATTTTTTTGTAGTAGTAGTCATCCTTAAAAAAATATAACTTACACATTTTTCATAAAATTTGTTAAGAAAATTACACATAAAACGTATTACAAAAAAAACATATTAAGAAATAAATATTTAATAAAATATCACAAGGAACGATTTTACATTTAAAATACTAATATAAAAACCCAATTTTATATAACGCAGAGCAGCATATTATTTAACTCTACATAACTCTGCTTAGTTTTAAGCTTAAGTTTTTTATTACTTTATAAGAGTAAATCTCGCAATGTAAAATGAATTAAAGGAACAGTTGCCATTTAAGCTTATAGAGAGATATGTACTTTATAGTTGTGATGTTATAAAAGAGTGCTTTTTAAAATATAGCACTTAATTTTAAAGATGTTATATTATATAATACTATATCTAATTAATAGAAAATTATTTTATATTATATTTAATACTTACTATTTTTTAAGGTTAATTTATAAAATTAAAGACTGGACCTATTTCATACTGTAAATTCGATAACATTCTACACGATTATTATTATAGCTAGTCTTTTAAACTCCTCTGTTTATGAAAATATTTTTGTATAAACGTATTTTTTTTTGTGTTTCATTATCATTAATGTAATATACAAAAAAATAAACAACGTAGCTGTCATTTGTCGCAATCCCATTTGAAGGCGTCTGTTATCTGGATAGACATTTCGAATGTGCGATTTATTTGTTCCCAAAGTGAATTTAGGTTTTAAAAGCTCCGGCGGCTGCTTTAGTGCAGGTGCTAAAGTATTGTGGTTTTAGTTTCAAATAGTTTTGCTCAACCTACTTTCAGCTTTGTATCTCACTGTCACCGGATTTCTTAGATTCGGTTAGTCTTGATTCGCTGAAAAAAGCTGGCTTCGCTACGTATGGAAAAAACTGATTTATGACACAGACCAAAATCGTCACCTTAATTATATCGTGTTACAATACATTAATGATTCCGTTATGTCAATAAAAAACTCAAAACAACATTATCAGTCCCTACCTTCTCCGAGCCTATAATAATTATTTTTTGTCTCAATTGAACACATAGTTTTCATGTAACATACAATTGAAACTTAGTCGCAAGGCTTCTATATGCGTTTTTTAAAATAGTAATGTTGAAAATATTCATACATTACATTTACTTGCAATCTCTAATGCATTATAATTATGAATCATTGTAGTCCGTAAAATAGATCTATCATATCTCTAATGAAATCAGACATCAAAAAGCTTTAAATACCTCTTCTTTATTTCCTAACAAAAGACCTAATGTTATGTATTACATCCCTAACTTAAGAAAAAGGTTGATCCTTTTTTATTATATATACTATCAAAGTCGCAGTCAAAGTCAAAATTCTTTATTGAAAGTAAATTCTTTACAAAACATTTTTCCATTGACAAAGCTATCGCTGGGTCGGAAAAATTACTGCCACAGACCTGTGACTGGGCCGAGCAGTCGGGGACTCAACCAGCGGGTTTGAGTATATATATTGTTAATATAATTTTACTATTACTATTTGAAGAATAAAACTGGAAGTGACGTAGCAGCGTTCTTTCCTTGATTACATAGTTGTAAAAAATAAAACCATTAAGCAAAAAAAGATAAAAAATAAATAATACTAAATAGAATAGAAAATTGGTGATATTCAAAATAAATAAATTATGACTTTTAACTATCTTTAAAATGTTATTAAATTTCGAATAAAGGACACTCAATGAACCATAATATCAATAATAACTTATTCCAGAAACTATGGCTTTATAGCGAACATCAAAGTTTTGAAGTCCGTAACAACTTAGAAGTGGTTAGTACTCTGGGATGCGGTGACGAAAGGACGGTAACTAACCTTCTTTTATAAAAGATCCTTGGTTCAAACTATTACTATTATATACTCTCAGTTGCCATAATTTATATTGAAAAGGATTAAATATCACTTGTTTTGTATTCATTTCTCAATAGTATTGTGTATAATGAGTTTAGAGAACATTTCTTTATAAGTAACATTCTTCTAATAGTTCTTTCTGTTTGATTTAATGATTCCTGTAATATTAATATAGGATATATATTAATATTATACTATTCCGTAATCCAAGCTTGAAATTAATGTAATATTAGTAAGTGTATTGGTTGTTAAAAACAATATTAAACCTGAGGGTGTTAGTAAGTAACTTCAGATTCGAGATTTCAGTAAAACACACACCCGGCGCATCAAGAACCAAATACACAATAAAGACAGCACTTAGGAAATTGAACAGGTATAACGATTTTAGTGCATTGATTAAAGATTTTTAATATGAACTAGAAAAAAATCTTTAATAGCTAAATATAACAATTAATGATTTGTTAACAAACTGTTTCCTAGATATTAATGTTATTATTTTCGGAAGCGGGACTTACTCTAACGCGACTACAAATATTGAGATCATTTATATGTATAGGTTTTCTTATTAATCCCAGCCGATAATTATATTATAACATAACTCTAGTATCTACCAAAAATGTATTCACCTCAAACAGATGTTTTAAAATAAAATTTAATTTGATCATTTTTAATATTACAGAAAGAAAGAATATCCTCTTCAAATTTACTATATTTTATAAATTAAAAACAAAAGTTTCCGATCACAACAAATCCAACTTTCAGAGTCATTAAAATTAATAAAATACCCATCACATGTTGTCAAACAGGTGTGTTCAATGGAAAAATGTGAACGAATTTGTCGGACCTTCGTCAAGTGTCATCCGAGACATGATGATTACACCTTTTATATAAAAAAAATATTCTCTGCGTAATGGATTTATATGAAACCATTAAACACGTGCACCTGTCCGTCACTTCCTCGTTTACTGCAGACAAAACAGATGCACTTAAAGTAAAATTGATAATACACCATCTTTGTCTTATTTTATAAATATTAAAATTATATAAATATAAAAATATATATTTTCTTATAAAACTCTAAAAAGGAATATTTAAATTTTCATGCCGCTAAGCTTGAGTTAAGTTTAATATCCCGGGAAGTCTATGACATTAAGTGATTCTGTTTAAAGTTACCTCTCACCTCGATAGCAATAAGCAAAGTTACCTTTAACCTTCATTATGCACCGTCGAGAATTATTACTTTAATTATTCCATCATTATAAGACTCACCTTATGTTGGAAAGCGTATTTTCTAAATACTGTAGACGGTAGTATTATGTATGAAATACAAAGCTTTTAGAGGAGCTTAGTTTAATGTATGTTCATTTAGATTTTCCTATAATATGCACTTTTCAACGGCTTAGATTAAAAAAAAAGCTTCATATAAGCGAGGAAAAGCGGCTTAAAAAACGTTTATCGACATACGAGTACCCATATGAATTGGAAACGTATTGGAAGGGACGCACACACGGACAAATAATACACTTATAAAGGATTCCAATCGAATGAAACAAAAATAAATTGAACTCGTTCCACGTCAACTCAACTGCACTGAATTATTGGCGAAATATATATATATATATTAAATTTAATTTCATTGTAATATCCATTTTCGATTGTATTTAATGTAAACGAAATAAGATTAAAAGTTATTATATTGAGTCCATATATATTTTTGATAACAATGAAAAAATATGTAGAAGTTATTTTATTATAATATGGTTATTTTTAATACTAATATAATATTTTTGTCAACTACCACGCAGTCTGAAAATTCTCTACCGCCAGCGGATATAAATAATCATGGACAATGAACATAAAAAGAGTAGTTTTCGATGTATTAAAAGTTATTTTTATATTATAAGTTTTATTAGATCAAGTAGTATTACTTGATCTAATAAAACTTAAAGAACATACACATTAAAGATATACCTACAATAAATAAGAATAATTTAATACTTCAAAAAGCTTTATTTCTTCTATTTTTATCAAATCATTTAATTCTAACTTCGATAAACATTCATTTAACTTAAATAACATTCCTGAAAGAATCGTAAATCCAAAGCTATCTGTTGGAATCCAAAAGCACGGTGATCAATCTTAGGCGCCCATAACCATAGTTAACGGTCACCCTCCACTAACGGATACAACCGAATATGGGTCACGAAACAAAAAAGAGGATCATAAGTAAGCTGCAACCGAGCTAGTAATACATATATATATAATAGTAATACATATATATATATATATATATCTGCTATTATTATCACAGGACCTTAAGGTATGTGAGACATTTTATGCTTTTCATGATATGAATATAAATAAATTGAAAAATCTTCAATATAGTAAGATTCGAACCTGTGACTTCTGAAGTAACATTTTATCGGAAGGTCGAACTGAACTATCATATGAATTTGATAAATTTGAAGTTATTCCAGATGAAGTCGTTTATGTTAGCTTTATGTATTGTGGTGTATATGTTTATATTTATTATGAGGATATAATGTTATTATATTGTAGTTCCACTTTTATTTAAATAGTTTTTGTTTATAACACTTGTTTCTTTTAATGTTTGGAGTTAACTTGTTCATGTGTCATATATCCTTTCCATTCATTTATTTGTCCTAGACCCGAACACATAAATGAGGTTGTAATAAGGAGTCAGAGGAAATCCAATAAAGCGATACTGTAAATAGTAAAGTAATAGATGGAACCAATCAAAGAGAACTGAGAGGACGGAAAGGCAATAAATGGAGGAATATGTTGGCTTAGGCACATCATTTTTAACCATACCTATTAAATCATCTGTTACTATTAAAAATCATATTTTGTACCCTGTGAAAGTGTTAATGGATTTAACAAAATAGCATTGAACTTTACAAATTTCTACAATTTTGAAGTCATAAATTTATGCAATATTTGTGCAAATGACAACTTTGCTTGATATTTTGCCATTTCGTAGAAAATCTATAATATTTTGAAATATCTTTGTTCTTTTTTAACAATAAAAGTTTTATAAAGGCTCTCTAAAGAAACTTTGTTTCGATACAGTAGTTAAACTTTTTGTGTATGAAAAAAACTGTTACCAACCTCAAAATTCGTTAGTAAAGTTCTTTTTACTTTTTTGAACAAAAATTTAAACTGAAAATGATAACTTATTTACTAACTTTCAATTTTACAATATATTTTTTATTTTAAATAAGTAGACATCAAAATTTATGTTGGCCTTGGATGATAATAATAAATAATATATTTTATTTATTGCGATAGGAGTAGTGACTCTGAAATCTAAGATTATTTTTTTTATTTCAAAACAGTTTCAGTTTTTTGGTATAGTTAAAACTTAGATACACCGTTAGTATGTATAAATCTCAAATTATAGTTAATATAAAATAAAATATACTGAATGACTCTCGTTATATTTTACTGAAAGGGATATTTTAAACCGTTGTTTTATTGCCACAATAAATAAGATACTGTAAAGTAGCTTGTAGATAATATTTAATTGCCGTCTGTATCAAGTTCTGTAAAGATGGGTTTCGGCTTGTAAAAATATATTTTACGATCTCGTCTGAATGCATAATATATCTTTCATTGCGGCTGCGGGTTTAGATCTCATCTCAGCTCATAAAGTTACGCCATCATTATATCGGTATTACGCAAAATACTTCCATAACTTATAATATTGAAATAAACAACACCTTTAGTTTCTTGTAATATTTTTGTTAAGAAAAAAATTTCTTAAAATATTTTACAATATTTATACACAAGCTTTAGGAGTTTATAAAACAGCTCATATACAAACAACTTATATTTTAATAATTTTATTTTAAAAATGGTTTTGTAATATCACAATTAATGTAACTATAAAGTTAAGTAAATACTGTATTACTATAATTTTAACAAATACTTTATTACTGCTGTTGTGATTGAGTCAACATCTCCTTCTGCGTCTCAATTTATTAACGTTTTATAAATGTCCGTCAAATTTTTGTATCTAAATATTGTTATATAATAGTAAAAATTAAATAAATAATTACAATAATCAACTCAATTGCCTAATTAAACTTATACCATAGATTAGGTTTTGATAGATACGTGTTTATTATATTATATAAATACGAATAAAAATAGTTTGACTACAAAATTATTCTCAAAGAAATTAATGATGAAAGCAAACCTCCTATTGTTCTATGATAATAGACTTTTTATATTTAACATGTTTTTTGTTCCAGAGTCATGGACCCAGATCTCATAGTGGAGGAAGTGGGAGAGGTCGGCACCTCTCCCCGCACCTCCCTCCTCGGGAACACCACCACCGCCAACTTGAACGTTTATTATTTCTATGAGGTAAATGTGGTTCTTGTTTTGTGTTGGTGATCATTTAATTAAATTTCTTGAAGCCGAACGAGCTTAATCCTAGGATGGCTTTTTTGTTAAAATAAACGAACAATTTTTATGTGCCTTTTATATATCTACGTAATTGGTTTCCCTCAAAAGCCTGTAAAGGATTTCTAAGAAATTTGCATATTAAGTGTATTTTTTGGGGTCTAGAAATCCAAAAATCCAAGATAATAGTATAAATCCAAGATAATAAGGTATCATATATTTATCTAATATATGTATATATATATATATATATATATATATATATATATATATATATATATATACAAACTTTATCTTTTGTATAATTATTATTGATGCAAATAAGGACGTGAGTAAATATTATTGTATTACGATACAATAGTCTTCAGATTATAGACTATATGATATTATTTTATACACACTTCCATCCATAATCTTAAAATCTTTAAACGAATTTAGATGACTTACATCGTGTATTTCAAACATTGATTTAGGATGAAGAATAAATTAAAAAACACAATAATATACAGTACAAATCAAGCAATGAGTGGTTGATTAAACCTAAATACATTCATATTGTTGTATAATTTTTTTGATCCTAGTTCGAGGCATAGTTAATTTATTTTTTGAGGTCACGCACAATGAAAACAAAAATAATAATAAGACTTTATTATTATTAAACTTGTCCATAACGTTATGTACAGTCGGCTGTAATGAAAAAAATAAGTCACGATTTTCATCAAGTCAAATGCTTAGATACTAAACTTAGAAATTCATATTCTGGATTAAACCGAGATAAATTCTACCTTTCATTTGAATACATGACTGTAATAATATTGTTATAAAATCATTCGGACTTAAAAGGATAATTATCAATACAAATAGCAGTAAAGGTGTTTTTTAGCGTCATTGAAGTACTCGTGTAACTACAGATTATTATTTTATTTTAAATATGTATATGTAAGGAGTCAGTTTTAAAGTTACTACTGAAGTGTTATAATCAACCAACACGTCATACTTGATATAGAGTACTAGATATAAAATTAATCCGTGAACGGAATAGCTCGATATTTATATAAAAGATAACGAAAATGTATGGAAAGTAAACCGCACCCACGTATTTATGGATAAATGTAATAGCACGTGAAAGGATTCAATACCGTAATGGATGTTTCGGCTATCATAGTGTGATGTGATAAGGTACGCCCCCGACTTTCAGTATCGTTTAATGGGAATGTTGCTCTTTATTAATCTATTAAAATAATGACGTTAACGTACTGTCTTATTCAAATCGTTGCATTTTAAAAAGACAGGTTATGATTTTTTTTATTGTCGCGGGGACAAACGAGACTTTAAAGTCGATAGAAACTGTTGACTACCCGTAGACTGATATCATAAGTTATATAAGAAAAATCCCGTCAATTTTCAAATTTATATATAGAAAAATTTATTAAATTAATGTGCTGAATAAAAAAAAAACGAAAACAATATAGAAAGCTTTCGCAATTGCATCAAATAAAAAAGACAGTACAACAGAATTTCGTTTGCAAAACATCACAGAGCAGAGAATTCCGACAACCAGACAAATTAAAATATTTAGTTAAAATTTAATTGCACACTTGTTCGTGATTTTTCATGGATACAGTTTTTAATTAAAATGATAACAGCCACCTACTTCTGTTAATAGTTGTATACTTATATATTATAACAAAGAAATTGATGTAACTGCTTAAACACGGACGGCTTAAAATATTTTGCTTTGTATATCTTTTAGCTCGAAGGGTGATATAAAGTTTTATAATGTTTTACGGATATAACTGAATATGGTACCTAGGCTCTGTGTCATTATCAATGATAATTGTTACAAAGAAACACATAAGGCTAAAGATAAAGATCGCATGAACCACGAGAATCGCTTCCTGATGGTATTGTATGCATGCCTTACGATAAAGACAATCGGCGGCAGGAATTCAATCAAATAGCTTTTCGGAACACCCGTAATAAATGTTGTAAAAAAAGAACAAAGAACTACTTTTCATAAAACACGTGGTAGCCGAAGACGAATTTCCTCGTTTTGCTTTAAAATAAGCAACAATAAAATTTATATATATATATTTTTTGATTTTTCGTTCTTCACACTGTTACAATGACTTACAAAAACACTTTATTTAATATAACACTGACATATTTCCGAAGCTAAAGTAACATTTTACACTAGCTACTTACGCGGTAACTCGCGAAAAACAAGGAAATTTCCACTTTACTGAAAGTAATATGGATTTAAGCCAAATTGGTTTCAAGCTTTGCACTTAGACGGTTGGATAATAATAGATTATCCAATTCATAATTTATGTTAACAACTAATCGTGAATTCTGGCTTTACATAACTGAAAGTAACGTTGGAAAAAGAAAATAACAGGATGTAAAATGATTATTTTTTATTTCTCTTTCTTTTAAGTTGACAATTACCCTATTAGTGTCTGTACATGTGTTTTATCAAGACTCTAGTCTAGTTTTTACTTTATATAATGCGGTCATCTCTCACATTCTCTAAAATTAATTTCCTAAAGCCTTGAAGATAAAAATGCTCTCTAATTATTATGAAGCCTGACAAAAAGAAACAAGAATGAAGCCGAGTCGAAGTTTGCCTTTTGTGAAATTTGAAGACTTTTACTTTAAACATGAAAATATACTTTAGTGATTTTTTAAAGAGTCGTTATTTTAATAATATACAATACTTAGATGAGGAAATGTATTTATAACAATCAATGACTTTCTACAACAACAAATGTAACAAATTTGTGTAATAACGTGATATTGTATAATTAATAGTATGTGTTTGATCGAGCGTCGTTCCACGTTGTATAGAATTCAGTTCGTTGCATCTGTTTTTGAATGACATTTATGTTGATTGCAAGTAATGAGATTTAGTGTAATCTATTGTTCAGTGGCAATACATATAAATCACATCATAAATAATTACATTAATAAATATTTCTATTCATTTCATTTATTTTATAATAAATTTGTTTGTCGACTGAAAAGGCAATGTAACTTACATTTCTGTATTTCAAGACTTTAACCTTTATATCATATTGCAGTCGGTTCAGTTCACGGTGATGTGGGTGCTGTTCATCCTGATCGTGGTGCTGAACGCGTCTGTTATAGCAGCACTGCTGTGTACCAACGCGAGGAAGAGCCGGATGAACTTCTTTATCATGCAGCTGGCTATAGCAGGTACAAACACTTAATGTATATATATGAGTTATTTCAGGGTGATTTATATTTTAACCAATAATTATTTTTTGTATTGACAAAACCAAACAGAAAAAATAAAAAAAAAACTAATGTAAATGCTATACTACTACTGTTTTTTAATTAATATGTTTTTGCACAAAACCTCTTGATATTGGTAAGTATTTTAAAATTGGGAACTTACCTAAGCTGACTTAAATTAAAAATTAAGTTAAATATAATTTCGTTGCGATCACGATAATGTCTATTCTATTGTTGACATGAGGTCGGCTTGTCAATCTAGTTCTAAAACAAAGTTCTGAAAGGGTAAAATAACCAACCATTTGTAGAAATCCCTCCCCGTGGTCAAATATTAGCGAGCCTGACAATGACTCCAAATCTATAGACCCTCGGAGTGAAATTAACCTTTGTTGACTACTGATTAATTACTGGGGCAATAACTTTAGAAATTGGGCTAAAAATATCGCAGGGGAAACATCTAAATGGAGCATTTGTAGGAGGGCAATTTAACTTGGCGCTTATTGTATACGAACAAATATTATGCACTCGTGTATTTTAAGGTTTAATTATAATAAGTTTAGACAAAGTATTATATAAATTTTTAAACATTAAGGTTCTGTAAACAAACAAATGTTGTAGGTTATAGCGCTTTTGGTTTTTAAAACCCAAAATCAATCAATTAATTATTGTTATTTCCAGAAAACATAAAGAATTGCATTATAAAATCACTTTTTTTTAAATGTATGATTTTGAAAGATTTACAATTGGAACATTCAGTTTCTAATATAGTTTTTAAAAAATTACAGATATATACTAAACAAAAATAAGTACTTTCTATTTCTATAATTCTGAACAGTATTATTCTGATTGCTACATAATTTTGCAGTAAAAGCAACTTTACATATATGTTATAGTTATTTAGCGGCACTCAAGGATATGTTATTACGGTTATGAAGAGGAAGGATAAAGGCTTCGGGGACCAATTATACCAATTAAGGATTAACAAAATAACATACAGTCAATTCGATGAAAAGCTTAATAATTTAATTCCAACTTCATTAGGAAATAAATATATTTACTTACTGCAAGGTTACTTTAATTAAGTAATAGATTGAGATACCTTCATTTAGTATTTTGAGTTTACATTTGTGTGGTTAAGATAGATCGTTTTAAAAATATTTTTTATATTAATTTTTTTGTAGATTTTTTTATAGATAATGAAATTATTTATTTAAATGAATTTATTCATTAAATAATTTTTTTTCTATACCTAGAAAAATATATATATTTTTTCAAATATAAAATATTTATTTACGATACAGATATGCCAAGAATACGTACATACGTCGCAAATGTAATAATATTGAAGTGCATTGTGAATAATATATATATTATTGAAATACCATCCAAATATACTCCTTGTGTTGAATTTCAAGCATATCATATCTATCTATCTTAAAATAGAAGTACTTTTGTAAATAAACGCACGCGCGCAACTAACACAGTGAAGACGCCATTCAAAAAACTATTTTCGAACGGTTCTGACGTTTATAGACCGATAATAAGGCATAATAAGATGTTATGCTCTCGTGTATCCAGAGTATCGTGGCTGGGTATAAATATATTGACGAAATATACTCAACGTAAAATAAAATATTATTTTAAGGAACACTTAACATTGGTTCTGTTACGCAATTGATATTAAATCATAGACTTCTTATAACTTTCTGTTTTTCAGAGAAAGAAAGGAAATATTTTTTTCATAATATTTTTTTCTATAAAAATAATGTACGCTATATATATAAGAATAGGTACAGTTTTATTCATTTTGTTAATGTTTAGTTAATAATAATTGATATTTGGTATTCATAAAAGATAGATGGCTTTATAAAATTTATTAGCCGTTTTCAATAACTTACTAGAAACTGGATGAATATGTATCTGAAGACACAAAGAACAGTTAGTACCATTAATGCTACTTCAAACTTCACTTGTTCTATTATAACTTATATGTTTTCCTTATTCAAATGTAAAATATAGCTATAGAAAGATAGATAAATAATGTAAATGTATATCGCGAATACAAAAGAATTCAAACTATCTACATTTAATTAAAATAAAGTTATTTTACTAGTAATTAACAGTTTAGAATAAAGTTATATTTGATAGTAAGATAAGCTTAAATCTTTAATTGACAACAAAAATTACAAATTTATTTGTTCTCGGTATTAGTTTAAAACCACATACAATAAAATAAAAGAATCCAATTGAAGGCAGAGAAAACGTATGTAAAAATACAATTACCATAAAGGCTTTACGAGTCTAGACATCCAAGTTAAATATCAAATTGACTATTATATGTTCACCTTTTTAGAACAGCGTATTTAAATGACGTCTTCAACAAACGAAACAACGACATATCTTATTATATCATAATACTTACATACCAAAAAAAACACGCGATCCCAATAACAAAACCTCAACATTATGATATCTTCTCCTATGTAAGATATTATAAAAAGATTAAGGACAATGATATATTTCATATTCGCAAGTACGGAGAGCATCAAATGGGAACCTAAACATGACCCGGCTTATTGTTAACGAAATAGGCACAAAGTAGATTTCCTAAGCCTACAGCAGATACCGCCGAACATTGACAGACAGCGCTTTGTTAAGGTTGGTTTATCTGATCTTAGGCGGCTTTCTATATTGATATGGCTTTGTTAGGCAAGTTTATCATAATACTTTGTGTAATTTATACAAATTATTTAATGTATGTTAGTGTTCAAAATATTATCTATCGTTAATTTAATTAAACATATAAATATATTGCTGTAATTAATTAATAACGTAAATGATTTGGAATAGATTTGTAAAATACACAAACGTATTCTCATTTAGGTGTTCTCGTGTCCTCTCTGCCGTGTAATTATCTGAGGTTTTTATTTCAGATTTATTCGTGGGTCTGATCAACGTGTTTGGTGATATCGTCCACAAGATCACCATAGCGTGGTTGGCTGGAGAGTTCATGTGCAAATTTGTAAGGTTCTTACAGGTAACTCCCACTTAATTATTATAAATATTAACAGTGTGCTTTGATGTTTATTTTATTTATAAATGGCAAACGAACAGTTGCCTCATTCCATAAAAAAACACTATTCTTACTTATGAATACTGATATGATCGTTTTTATCCTTAAGGAATAAGAGGGAATGAAGGCGAGTTAGGGCACAGAAAATTGTGCGGATAGGGCACAGAAAATGTTCCTGATTTGCGCATCCACTACCTGAACATGTTGGACCTATAATAATTACTTCACATCTCCTTTGAGATGATATCAAACCGTCAAATAGTTATAGCAAGGCTCCTATAAATATGGAAGTTTGTTAGTATTTAAGATGTTATTCGTTAACAGTAAAAATGGCCACAAAATAAAATAGAGCGTCGTAAATTCAACATGTTCTCAATTAGTGTAGTCATATGGACGATTTATATAGTTTATTGACACTTAACCTGCTTTCCTTGAAATCTATTATATGCATACTAAAATATGTATCGACGCATTTTTAGGGTTCCGTAGTCCACTAGGTACCATTATAGTTTTGTCATGTCTGTCTGTCTGCAACCTAACTCAAGTAATTGTGGTGATAAAAATCTGTAATTTGGTATGAACGTACTCGTAAATATTAACCATACTGACAAAATGGAAGATTTTTTTTTTTAGGTTACTTCCTCAATACGTATATATATCTTCTTGAGTACCCCATGATGTGGGGTACCGATTGATAGATCTTTAAAAATATATGGTGGATTTGATATTTTTCAATTAAGCTATTCGCTGAGGAATTATTAAGCTTTAAAGAATAAATATTTGTTAGACTCAAGTGTCCCCCCAACCAATTGCATTTAAATGGTTAATTTTAGAAGTATATTGAATTCACGATAGTAGTACCTATAACGTACATTTAAAAAGAAAACTATTACAACTAAGCAGGATTTACAAGTTCACGACTATTTTAACATATATATTTTTGGGCTTAAACGCAAACTCTAGTTAAATATTAGGACATAGATGAAAATAATGTACTATAGAATTGTATATCTGAAAAAGATATCTGTATACGGCTATCTATCGGTCTATCCATCGTGGGCAACTACGGAACTCTACATTGCTCGACACACACTTAGCTGTTTTTTACAAGTGTAGGAATGTTTATGATCGAATAAAATAGAACATTTCAAATAATTTGTCTATGGATGTTTTCCTATTTTAAATGTAAAAATAAATGTCACTTTATAATTTTTGTTTGATCTTGACATTTATTAATATTAGAATTGTGCTGTTTTAGAAGAGAATATCAAGTAATGAATAATATGCGATTTTTGATGATCTATGGTCGTCCATAAACATTTATCCAGAAAAATTGTAGGAATAATTTAATTTTATTATGAACTATTTTTAAACGCGAATATTACGAATTGCATTCACACTTTAGTAGTTTATATTCATATTTTTATCACAGCTCCGACCAGTCATATATATTTATAGATCTAAGTTTTGGTTGAATTCCGAAATAATTGTTAAATGTTTTTCAAAAAGAAACTTTTTAACTTTTGTAGTAGAATTCTGTATAATCTAAAATCCTTTAGTAAAACACTAGCAGGTTACCCGTGCTTCATTACGGAAATAAACAAACAAAAAACTGACTTTCGTGAGTATTGAACCCATGACCCTACCCTTCACACATACACGCTCTATCCTCCAACCCATCATGACTCGCTATCAGTGCCAGAAACCCTTGAGTTTAATATCTACAGAGTTTCATTCCTATCGGGTCATAGGTACACTTTTGTTTCTCACATCGCAGCGTGTTTAGAATAAACATAATGACTGGCCAAATAATCTTAATTTCTACTGCAATGCAATGGGAGAAGAGAGGGAGCGGGGGGTAAACTTTGCAGTTTTTTAGCTGTAACTTTGGAGCGGTTTGGACCCTTGCAAAATCCTTTCTTACTGCACCTATTCAATATGTCAGAAGTCTCGTGTCCAAATTTCAGCTTTCTAGGTATTACGGTTTGGGCTGTAGAGCGATGAATGAGGCAATGAGTGAGTGTCTTTGTGCTTTATATATTAAGATAGCCGTGCTTGGCGACGACGGCGAAAGTGACCAAACATTTTGTTTGAATTTCCACACCACCTAGGAGGTATCAAACAGGCGCGTTATATTTTTTGCAGTTTTTTAGCTGTAACTTTGGAACGGTTAGGACCTTTGCAAAATCCTTTCTTATTGCACCTAATCAATATGTCAGGAGTCTTGTGTCCAAATTTCAGCTTTCTAGGTATTACGGTTTGGGCTGTAGAGCGATGAATGAGTCAGTGAGTAAGTGTCTTTGTGCTTTATATATTAAGATTGCAGAGCTGGATTTTAAAATGCTCTTTTTGTAAGATTAATTTTAGCTATTTACTAAATTAATAGTTTAGCTTACACATAAAAATAAGTTGTCAGTTGACAGTTAGAAATTTTTCTTATATATTTGCAGGGAATAGTGATGTATGCGTCCACGTACGTGCTGGTCGCTCTCAGTATTGACCGCTGCGATGCCATCACCAACCCCATGAACTTCTCTGGCAGTTGTAAGTATTAGTACTTCAATGGGGTTTGATATACGTTTAAAATATGGTATATAGGGACAAATAACCTATTGTCTACTTGATGGTAAAATTTAATTCTCGCCCATAAATATCTCATAGTAATGAACATTTTAAATGTGATGTGACACATGCAGCAAGTTTAATATATGTGTTCTGATTTTATGTCCGTCTAAATTTAGGTTCCGGAGAATTAAACGTCTTTAAATTTCATCATGGTAATATTTATTGCAGTCTAGTTATGTGAATATATCAGCAATAATAAAACATAAAAGTTTTTTATTTTATAAAGGCAGAAAAACATTTATGGGTATGTGTTGGAAAATTGGAACACGGGTACACTGTGCGAAGCCGTATTTCCATGTATCTATGTCCAGGAATGTCTATGAAATAGATTTGAAAATATCATTTAAAATTGCCTATAAACATATTGAGTCATGTTAAATTTATCCAACTTTCATTTATTTCTAACTTTACAGTTAGAAGTTTTGAAACCTAAGACCCATCAAAACGAACATATACAATTATTAATTCATTAACACTAAACCTACCGACAATTCTTGTATACCTGTTCCTACCGCACGCCGTCAAATTGACCGGTAATTAAAAGTTATTTTATTATATAACGCATGTAATAATGGAAATAACTAAAAGTAAAGAGTGAAGAAAATATTATATGCATATTCTAAGAATTGTCATGTAGTTTGATAACGATATTATAACGTTTAAAATTGTGTAAGTTTTACAAAAGTTTAAGAACGGTCAATTTGACCGGTACTTGGTAGGTTTAGTGTTAAGGAGGGTAGAAAGATGCTATCCCAGAGGTCAATTATTCATTCTAATTAATTTTAAAATCCTTATTTAGATATGAACCACTCGTTAATTGGTTATACTAGGGTGCTATTCTGACATTCATAGGGAACCGAGCGCGAGGGCTGGTGGTGTCAGCGTGGGCTGTGAGTGCGTTGTTCTCCATCCCGCTGCTCGTTCTGTACGAGGTCAAAGAAGTCCAAGGTACGGCTATTATTGGTTCGATTATAAGGTACCTGACATTTGCACATATTGAGTTTTTTTATGTCTAAGCAGACTATTTCATGGATATAAAAGATATTAATTAAGATTCATCTTTATAACATTAGTAAAATAATATTAAAAATTTAAATATTGTACATAAATTATTTAAAGTAAAAATTTCAACATAGTTAAAAGAAAGTTTTTAAAATAAAAATTTCAAGGCAATTTCATGCCGAAATAAAATTAACAAATTCACATTATCTTAAAGTGACAATGTTCACGGGAATAAAGAAATTTAAAATAAAGAGAAACTCAGATTGGCTCCGTTTGGCGCACTTCAATATCTTATCGATTATTCGAAATACCCACTTTAATTTTGTATTGACATTTCGATGTGTTCAACATGCGACACGATTCAGCGTGTTGTTTGTTGTTAACATTATATATATAACCTAAATTCAAAGTAGGTGAAGTTATTTCCGTAGACAGCGGACAGTTACTTTCATCTATCTGCTATTTTTGGATAACACACATAAATATATTTGATATAATTATGTTATCATTTTATTCGTTTCATATAAATGTTTAATATGGTGTTATATCCGACATCTAATAATTGATCAGATATGGGTTTCTGATAGCTCCTGGGGAAGGGGTGCTGTGAACCGGACCCTAAAAGGTTTAAACATTGAAAGGCTTAAAGCGGCCCAATAATTTATTCATGAAAAACGGTTGCGATTGTATTAGCTTTTCTTTCTGTATTGTCATTTTATTGGATATAAAAGTTTATATTTCATTATAAGAAGTCAAAGCAAAACTGAAACTTATGTAATATGGTTGTGTTTTTCTAAATTATTAATCAAAATACATCTACAAGTTTCAGATTTTTACAGATTATAAAAAATACAGTTGATAGCGGATAACATTAGTACAATTAGTTGTTTATCTTATGATATTATATTTATAGCGAAATATATGATAAATAAAAGAAGATAACAAAAAGGTAAATGCTTTTATTTCTCTAGGTAAAAAGATTTGAAGATTTATTTTTCCCAAGAGCGACGCTTACGATGAAAACAGTTGAATGCTCTTTGCGTTCTTGGAAGGAATTTCACAAGTCTATCTTTTAGTTATGTTCTTTCTCCTGAGATTAAATAAATATAAAGTTGGCTTGATATTTCTTCTACGTAAAATAGTCAGTTAATCGTAAATGTATTTTTTAAAATTCTTCGTAGGTCAGATGCAATGCTGGATCGAGCTGGGTACCCCCCGTCGCTGGCAGGTGTGGATGACCCTGGTATCGGTGATGATCTTCGTGCTACCGGCGCTGGCCATAGCAGCGTGCTACGCTGTCATCGTCCTCACTATATGGACCAAGAGCAAGGCTGTAGTTATGAGCCCACCTGTCACGTCGCGACGGGCCAAGACTATGAGGAACGGTAATATGAAAAAATATATATATATTTTTTAAATATAGTATCATACTCACACTATTAATGACTATAATGTTTTATTTTAATGTTCTTAAAAATTTTTATGTTCTTTTTCCAACATAAAATGTGCTAGAATACAATGTGCTACAATATGACAAAAAACAAACGGCTTCGTAGTAACAGGAAGCAGACGACAAACCGACTGACAGCTAATTTTTAATTTCTCTAAATGTTCATTTAATTCGTCACATAATTTTATTCCAATTGTAATAATGTTCATAAAAGTATAACATTAATAAATTTATTACAATTATTATGTAATTACATATATGGAAAATTTCCAATGTACTTATTTAGTTTTTATTATATTTACAATGTTTTGACACTAGCAAAAATAATGGGACCATTTACTCCGTGATCTTTAAATTAGGTATATCTTTTTTAAGTACCAGTATTCAAAATATATATTTTATATCCTAAGTCCAATTATTTAAAGTTTTAGAGACAACTTTTTTGTTTCGCCACCTTTTCAGATAAGTGTTATAGGATGCTATCCACATTCATTCTAGTTCTTTTAATATTTAATTAATTCGATTTTTTGTTTTTTTAATATTATATAACAAAATAACATATACAATAAACATCTATTTACTGATCTGATATCATCTTATAAAACATCTTTTATGTTTAGGTCCTAATAACAAAATTAAATCCATCCCTTAAGTTCCAGGGCGCGGCGAGTGCGAGCCGGAGTCCAGGCGCGCGAGCTCGCGAGGTCTCATCCCTCGAGCCAAGATTAAGAGCGTTAAGATGACATTTGTTATCGTTTTCGGTGAGTTTTTAAATATATCGAAAACTTACAAATATAAACCAGGATATGAATGTCCATTCTTTTGAAATTCCATAAAGATTTCATGTTTAAATATTAATATTTAAGGCTCGGAAAAGACGAATCAGTTTGGACAATTCTTTTAAAGTGAGAATAAAAATATAAATAAAACTAAAAAAATATACAAAATAAGTTATTAATATTGTTTTTAATAAATTAATAGATATATCCAATATCAGATAACAACCAGAACATAATTGCCAAGATTAATAGTCTCTCTTAAAAATAAAATAATAAATTTTCTATTTCATTCTGACGGGATGTTTCTAATGGTATGCGATTTATAACAGCTGATATAAAAGTCCTATAATTAATTAGACCAGTGCTATTTTCACGTCGTAGACTGATTCAATGAGCCGTGTTCGGATATGTTGATAAACGACCTCAATTCGGTTCAAGATCAGATGTATTTATAGTATCTGGCGTTAGTTTTGACTTCCTGGCTGTAACATTACGCATCTGTTGTTTTGACAACGTTTTTAGGTCCCTTCGGTCATTGATGCCGGCAGACGTCTTCGAATTATCGACAGGCTAATTTCGTTTCTGGATTCTAATTAAAATTCTTTTTTCCTGCATCGCTTAGTTATTAATTAAAAATGTATTTTTTAACATATTTTTTAATTTGCTCGTTCGTAAATTGTTTTCCTTTGTTAGATGCAAAACAAGGAAAGTAATTTGTAAGATTTCAAGCCACAATATTATTTTGTAATATAATGTATTTTTATTAAATGAAAACACCTACATGAATTTTAATTAACAAACTATAGTTATTGCAAAAGTTTGCGATATTATAAAGTTAAAACAATGTTGCATAAAATTCTATTATTATATTTTTTCTTCAGAGACAGTCATCTGACAATATCGCTTTTATTAACGTAAAATATGAGTTAATAGATCAACTTTTGACACTTTTTTTAATATAACGGAGAAGGCACGGCGGCGATTTTATTTCTTTACTATAAATATATGACCCTTTAATTTTTAATGTTAAGGTTTTTACCGTAACTTCTTTGTTTTAAAGCATTGAATAGACAAAATTTTATAATAGAAAAAAAATTAAAAACATATCTTAACAAAAAAGTTGTCATTGATTCTTCTCAGTCTGTTATTATTTACTCTAATTAATAAGTAATATATTTTAAATATTTCTATTGGCTCTTGCTTATCCCATTTTTATTGTTAGCACAAGTTAAATATATCACATATGTAGTATGCATTGTAATGCAGTAAACTGCCGACTGACAAGGTTTAACTTTTCCTATATATAAAATTCGAGTAAATAGAGACAATTAACTTTAAATACAAGTTATTTATGGCTTGTAAAACTAAATACTATTTATCAATAGAATACAGAGTTCGATAAGGTTATTCAATTGTATTCTTAAGTCAAAATTTCAAATAATGCATTCTGTGCATATTTAAAACTAAATAAACAATTTTACAAGGTTATTTCACAGAATATGTAATATATTTTTATATTATATATAAATAGTTAAACTAAACAGTGTTTAATGATAATGTGTACCGTTTCAGTGTTCGTGCTGTGTTGGTCACCGTACATAGTGTTCGACCTCCTTCAGGTGTACAATCAGATTCCGCTGACTCAGACGACCTCCGCAATCGCTACTTTCATACAGAGCCTGGCTCCTCTCAACTCCGCCGCTAACCCCTTGATATGCTGCATGTTCTCACCGCATATATATAGCAGCCTGAGGTGAGATTTGTTTATTAGCGAAATAGATTTAACTGATCATTATTTGTATATATATTCGACTTAAATATTGATGCTTTAATATTTTGAAACAAAAGTTTTTCAAGCACCTTAATATTTTTATGTTAAATACAACACTCAAATTAACTAAACTGACTCAAATATTTGCAGAAACCACATTTTATCATTGGTAAATTAAATTTTCACACAATGCAACAACGAACTACGAAAATTAACAGAAATGTGCAAGGTGACGTTTAATAACACAGGCACACAAAAAAAAAAAACGTCATGAACCAGAGGGGAGACCCCATTATTCCTAGGTTTTTGGGATCACTGAAACCGAATATGACAATAAAAACTAATTTTAAATGCCAGTTTTCCCGCTAGCACCCCCTTACTACCTCTTAAGGGGTGAAAATTGAAATTTTTGTAAAAAATCAAGATAGATGTGTCTTTCTACGTTTTTTGGGATGCTGAAACCGAAAATGACAACTAAAAATAAATTCATGACCACTATCACCCCCTACCATCCCTTACAGGGGGTGAAAATTTCATTTTTTTCTATAAAATCAAGACAGATGTGTATTTCTACGTTTTTTGGTATAATGAAACCGAAAATGACAACCAAAAGTGAATTTGATACCTCTTTTACTCAATACCACCCCCTAACTACCCCTAACGGGGGGGAGGGGGTAGGGGTAGTTTCAATTTTGTATAAAATCAAGATGTATGAAGAAATTTTGACGATTTACAGTAAATGACATGTTTATCAAACTAGTTTGAAGTTACTCTTAGCTCTTATATTAGAAATTCAAATGCTTTATCGATCAGAAGTATCTGATATATATTCATGATTTAATTCTATTCTTAGCGTAACCCAGGAACAACGGCGTGGACGTAGTAGATTTCTGTTCCCTTTTGGAGTGCTGGATTAAAGTGAGTCCCCTTGCCTCTCACTATCCGGGGTGCTGAATTAAAGTGAGTCCCCTTGCCTCTCACTATTCAGCGTGTACCTTTTTCTACGATAACGAACTCTCTTGTTGTCGAAAGTTCTTCTAAGTGGTTGCCTTTTATTGGTTCTTTTCTGTTCTGGCAAATCTCTTTTTAAATTCCAACAGTAGTCTGCTAACATATTGACATCCCATTTACCCTGATAGCGATGTTCCATTGTCGTAAGATCCTGTCTGATGGAACCTTTCACCTTGCTGCGTCTCCTAAATTGGCCGAAAAATAGTAATCTTTCTATTTCGGAGGCATAGAATTAGGTTCAGCATCTTTTAAGCGTTTTACAAGACTGCCGGATGGATAACAGTATAAACAGAATTAAATAGAAAGCAAAAAAAAAAACAAAAAATGAAAAAACTTGTTAAGAATAGGACAAAAATCATGATTCAGTCTTAGTATCATAATAACAAATATATGCATACAATAAGGTTACCATATACTCTATAATCATTTTTTCTCTCAGCATCTTGAAAAACATAGAAATTCACATATTTTCGGTTCCAGCATCCTAAAAAACGTAGAAATACACATCTATCTTGATTTTATAGAAAAATTGAAATTTTCACCCCCTTTAAGGGGTAGTAAGGGGGTGATAGAGGTCATGAATTTATTTTTAGTTATCATTTTCGGTTCCAGCATCCCAAAAAACGTAGAAATATACATCTATCTTGATTTTATAGAAAAATTGAATTTTTCACCCCCTGTAAGGGGTATTAGGGGGTGATAGTGGTCATAAATTTATTTTTAGTTATCATTTTCGGTTTCAGCATCCCAAGAAACGTAGAAATACACATCTGTCTTGATTTTATAGAAAAAAATGAAATTTTCACCCCCTGTAAGGGATGGTAGGGGGTGATAGTGGTCATGAATTTATTTTTAGTTATCATTTTCGGTTTCAGCATCCCAAAAAACGTAGAAAGACACATCTATCTTGATTTTTTACAAAAATTTCAATTTTCACCCCTTAAGAGGTAGTAAGGGGGTGCTAGCGGGAAAACTGGCATTTAAAATTAGTTTTTATTGTCATATTCGGTTTCAGCGATCCCAAAAACCTAGGAATAATGGGGTCTCCCCTCTGGTTCATGACGTTTTTTTTTTTTTGTGTGCCTGTGTAATTTAATAATGGTATATATATAGACTAAATTTCGTTGCGTTTACGAGTATTATTTATTTTAGGAACAGGTAAACCAAAACAGCAACGAGTGAATATTTCATATTTTATTAACTAGGATTTCTATTTGTATGTAACAAATAATTTAAAGAGCCCATGTTTCTTTTTGCGACTCAAACAGTAACACCAAAACTATGATTAAAAACTGTCTAAAATAAATTTCCCAATTTTTACGGCAATTGCGAAGGGTGGTCTGAGTTTTATGTCCTGTTTGTTTGCACAAAGATTTGTTATGTACTAGCAACAGTACTTTATTGAGCGATTATCAAAAAATGTACTCCTTCTGAGAGTCTAGTGACGTGAGTAACAGCAGTCTAGTTAAAACATATAATTATTGAAATTAAGAAGAAGAAATTTAATATGGCTTAAACTAAGTTAAAATATAATTGGTATTGTTTTGTATGTCACTGACCACTCTGTTATATCCCCAGACGCGTGCCTCCCTACCGCTGGATGTGGTGCGGTCGCGGGCGGGCTCGCGGAACACTCCGCTCGCGCTCGGACTCCACCGCGCACTCCGATCTACTCAGCTCCACTCACACACGTCGTTCGCACTCCGTCGCCAAGGTCTGGGTTTGTATTTGGATAGGATTGGTTTAGATGACTTTGATGTAGTTGAAAACAACTACACTGATTATATTTCGAAAACATTTTATTGTGAAAAGTCTGATGATATTTAGAAGTAAAAAAAGATATAATATTATTTTTGTGACTTTAATGATTTAAAACATTGATCCGCAGGTGTTAAACCGGCCTAGCAGCACAGGGCCCCGCGGGTCACGCCGCGCGCAGCTGTTGGTGCTGTCGCCGCGCCCGTGACAGCACCGCGACGTCATGCTGTAATAGAGCGCTGACGTCACAGTAACGATTCCTTTTTACTGCTGGTGGCCATACCGTGAAAGTCACGATTTGCTTTTGCTTTATTGGTCACACCGGGTGATGCAGTTGTGGCTGACTGACCTTATATACCAATTTGAAATTTGGTCTGTCTGTGTTAGCTACACGTGCGTGATGAAGTTGCCCTATAATCTATAAATGTCTAATTTGTGTCAAATAATCTTTACTTTCGTCTCATTATGTATAGTAGTAATTATGAAGATGTTGAATCGAATCAATGTTTTTCAGTGGAGATTGGTCTTTGAAATAAGAATAAAAAACTTGAAACATTTAAAGTAGATATTACATTACTGAATAATCTGATATGCTACTAATCTGTTTATTTCCGAATAAGGTAAGTAGATACTTAGTGGTCAAAGATTGATATCGCTTGTATTGGTAGAAAATCCGCAAATAATCTGTAAAGAAAAGCTCAAATATTTGTCTGCTCTTTGTTAAAATCTAAAATTGTAAGATTAAATAAGATATAAATTACTTAACTGTGACTACAGAAAGTAGAAATGAGAAAAAAAACTTTTTGTATAATAAAAAAAAATTAAGTATTCTCTGTATGTAACTAGACGATAATCAGTATTATTATTCATAAAGATAATAGATTTGTTTTAATTTAGTTGGGAAAAATGAATTAAGGCCTCGTATATATTGTAAAAGGCATGTAAATACTATTATAAAAAATATATATATGCATTTTAAACTTTTGCAGTTTAAGTATGGCCAAAGATTATTTTTAAATTTAAATTATGGTAATAAACATTAACTTTGCCCTAGAGTGAGTCTTATCTCCTACTCCAGGCGTGTAAGTCTTAACGGAATGACACACAATGCACTTTTGGAAATGACAAACACATTAAACAGTGTCCACGCAGTGGCAATACTCCCAATAGCATGTCATTTCAGGTTCGATATTGTATCGGAATTATTATCAAAATAAACAATACGAATCAATATGTTGAGAGTGTTCAATGAAGCCGGGAATTTATCAATCAGATAAGATGATAACGGTATTATGACAAAAATACATAAAAAAAATATTAATGTAAATGTTTTTAATGAATTAATAGTATTTTAATTATATTAGCGATATAAGAGTTCTGTGACAAATAATGTTTAAAAGGCATAAACGAGAAACGTATTTAATCGTTTTCATATAATAACCTCTTTAATAGGTACTAAATAAATTTTAATAATAGTAAGCTTGACTTAAGTTGATTTAATCATATTTACATTGCCTTAATATATTGCCATGTTATTTCGTGCCATGGAGTTTTAAAAACTTATCATCTACTTGCAGATTAACGAAATTGAAGATATGAGGTTATTGAACCCTAATCTAATTATTACCGTATAATAATGTAAATACTACGATTGTACTTATTTATACTTTGTTAAGTGATAGATTGTGTACAATATTTTTGTACTTCTAATTGTAATTTGTCTGTTGTCTATCAAAATGATTAAAATGAATTTTAAATTATGTAATTATGTGATTTTATTTTATTATTATTATTAACTGTATAGAAAGTAAACCTCACGGGCTTTCTGACTACGACGAGCTATTCTGTAACAATGCTGTTAATATTTGAAACATATTTGCTTATCTGTATTCTTCTGACACTAACCATCTTTTTATTTAAAGTAGCGTATTTATGAACGATATTATAAATATAAGTATATCTGTATCTATAGATACGACATCATTGTTTCTGATACCGGTCCTTAATCCACAGACTTCTCCGATGACTTTCCAAGACTCAATCAATGTTCTCCTGGCCTGTATTTTAATTTATAGTCCATTTATAGTCTAATCTAGGCGATTATCAATCTTCACTCCGTATAAGGTTCAAAATGTTGGCTTCAAGATTGGATAATTCGTGTCAGTTGAGCTAAACTTAAACGCAGGTATTAGAATTTTATTAGAAAAGTCATTTGATTTTGAATTAGCAGTCCTAACTTTGAGGCCATGTAGGTTTATTTCTATGTATTTGGAAAAAAAAGGAAATTGCTGGAACAAAATATAATTACCTTATATTGACAATACATATAAACTATAGCCCCACCAGATTTCTTTAAAATAAGTTCATATTTTTCGACAAACAAAATGACAAAAACTCAATAATGATTGTTTAGAGATTAGTGTCATTGAAATATAGTATTTAGTTTTTAACATATTGAATATATAAACATGGTTTGTTTATATAATTAATTAAATAACGCATAAGAGCATTCTATTCCCTATAACTGAGAAATAAAGCCCAATTTGTTACCAGGTCTATGCGTAATTTTTTACAGGTTTATCAACGAGATGGCACCAGTGGAAAGTACGCATTTTGTTTATCTGATATTATGCTTATTAATTTGCCGATATACACACACAAATTGTAGCAAAAATCTAAAATCCCTGTTTTAAGTAGTGTCGCTGCCGTTCAATGATCATGTCGATTTCCGTGCCTGAAAATGAACATTTGCGGCACCGCCCTGAATTTCTTATTTTATCAAAGGAAAAATGATGTGTAGGCAAAATTCTTTTTGTTGCTCGACTATGTTCCGACTGGTACAGCAAAACCAGTGAAGTACTTCCATCCTCATGAATAAGGAACTGGAAGATCAGCACTTCAGCAATTTTGAGAAATTCGGAAAATGGTTTAAAGAACGGTTTCACAATCACTTTTTCTGGATATTGTATTCATAAATTACATGAACCATGTTTGAAATGTGTAGAAGTCGAATAAACTTATTCAAATATGATTACATAGGATGAATTAATTATTTGCATGTAGATATTAGTTGTCAAGGAGTAAATCGAATTACATTATTCCTATTTTCAATAATTACTTAAAAAGAATATAGCTATGGTTACAATTATCATCTAATAAAAATATATTCACTTAATTATCATTCTAAACTTGCTTCGCAGCCGGATGAACAGAAGTTGTAAAGTAGCTCGCCTGCGACTCTTCTCGGAAATGAGTTAATAAATTTGATTTTAAATATATATACGTGTATTATATTTGTTGTGGTGTGACTTTAATAAGTAATATTTATATACGTATATTCAGTAATATTTTATTATTATTTCTTATGAATAATTGCTCCAGTAGTTGATATCGTGTTTTGAGGGGGATTTGTATGTTTATACGTATAATAAATCTGTAGTTAATCGTTGTCTCTACATAAAAAATATTGAAAAACCTAATTACGTGGAATCTTAATTAATAAATAGCACCAAGAAATATATATTTGTGATGAATATGAATTTCTTAAAAAAATCTTAAATTACTGTTATCACATTTTTTGCCTTAATTTTTTATGGATATTTAAAAATGTGATAAGGTAACATATTTTTGAGCTGCCTTTATATATAGATAAAGAAAGATATGGTGTATTTATAGAGTTATGATCGAAGATATTTAAAACAGCTATTACTGAAGAATAACTTTTAAAAAAATATCTCTTTTGACTAAGCACTTATGATACTATAAATATCTTGAACTCTCATTTTTATAGACATAACATCTAATAACATAAATAACTTATAACGATATAAATGTAGATATATGTTACATTTAAATTGAAAATGTAGTTTAACATTTCTTTTGTTCTAATATTTTTATTTCCAATTAATATAATATAATAAAAGATCATTATATTTTGACCAATTTGGTTATAAGGACTGAGATTCCGAATCTCGATTCACTTGAGTCTCAAGGGATATATACTTTCCTGTTGTCAACACTCATAGTAGACATTATTTATCATTGCAAGCAAGATCAAGGTTTTTATACCGTTTATTAGATGGAGGTATTTTGTATTTATATTTATTTATTTATTTATTTATGTACCAATAAAAATCACAAATACAAAAAACAGAAAACAATGTAGTACAAAGGATTACTTATTTCTTTTAGAGATCTCTCCCAGTTACCCTTTGGTGTGAGAGAGGGAGTACGAGATAGTGCGGTACACTTAAACTAGAACAAAGAAATGGTATTGAAAATAGATTAATATTTTAACGGTTTTTATTATTTTAAGTACCTTTAACCTGGTTCTAGAAAAATAATACTACTGTGACAGCATGTTGGCCAGATAGAGAATGCACATAATATCCAAATCAACGTGAATAATAGTGGATTATGATCGAACATCGACCACTGCTGTTTCAGTTAATAGCAGTGATGGCTTGAAAATATTCTATACCAGCCATCATATCGGACGGGCTCATTTCAGGTAGCAGTTTACGTCTAACGCTCCAAAGCAATCTGACTGTTATTATGTAAGGTTTATATAGATTGAACACCATTGATAATGTTCAACTACTCTCATATAATAATAACTCTCTTATATGTTCTTTATTATAGTTGTTGTTGTTGGTTGTTATAGGATTGATTTAGATTATCTTATTTAATAATAATACTATTTTATATTAAGAACTGGTAACTTCACTAGCTATTTCTTGTCATATAAATAACATGCAATCCTGCATCCTGATACCAAACATGCAATGTTTTTGACATTTATTGTAACTAAGTGATCTAAATCACCTAAGTATTTTAAAAGGTTACAAATCTATACGAGGGACAAGACTCCTTGTAAAGATAAGTATTTTGTAACTATGAGATCCAAAAAATATAATGTAACCATCTAATAAACCTTTACCTTATGTCACTTTATAAGTTTTTTTTTCATAAATAAAATTACGTTTTTAAAACAGTATAACATCTTTAAGTTAATCATGAAAGTAATTAAAATTCTAAAAGTTATTGGCATAATCATTACACAGGTTTTTAAGACTCGGTTCTCAAAACGTATGGTCAGTATTTTGCATCTTGCCTTGTTTCCTTTTATTGTTTTGTTTTTCACCGCTTATTGTTACGAAGAGAATAGATTTAGTGAGCAGACCATTTATTATATATATCTGTAATTACATGAATACAGCTTGTTCTGAAAACCTGTCTTGTAAGACAATAATAATTCTATCGTCGTTACACATTTATGAATAAGTATTTTTTTAATTTCATAGAATTTGGTATTAAGTACAGTATAAAGAAGATTTAATGAAAAAAATAATGATAAAACAATTTATATTGCGAGAAAAAGTAAAAATAAGGCTAAACGAATTCTAAGCTGCGAAACATCCATTTGCTATAAAATGTCTTCAAATTACTTTTTAAAATACTTGTCCTAAAGCTGTCGAGAGAATTGTACGAATGCAATCTAGAGCGAGCTATTTAAAGGTTAAAGATGTCGGTCGAGATTATCTGCTCTTCGAATATTTTCCACTGGGAATAGCTTCAAAGAGAAATTGTCATCGAATATATAAGTTTGAACTCAACTGTATCTAACTTGAAAACATGTATGCAGATTGCATGTTTATTTGTGAATATCAATACTTCATACGTACGTATTTGATATTTGATACGTGTCTAACACAACGCGTAGCATAAATAAAAAAAATTGTGTTTCTTTATAGGTGTATAATATTTGTTTTTAATAAACGAAATCATAACTGTCCTCAACACAAAGAGTTGGCATGAGAATATTATTTTGAAAATATACCTAAATCATAAAGGATGTAATATTCAAATATGTAAAATAAATTTATATGTTAGAATTAATTGTGAATTAAAAAACCAGGTATCAAATAATCACGTTAATGGTAAGATCGTTTTTTCAGTAATTCTGAACTAATATTCTAAACGCGTACCTGTCGAGACGCAGCCATCAAAACTACGTCCTATCATTTAATAAGACATTTTTTTAGTACCATCAACTATTAAAACCTTTTTTCCATTAAGTATGTTATATACAAAATCGTTTAAAAAAGTGACAAAAAATAACGGTTAATCGATTCAATTTTAGGCGAATGGAATCAAAACCGCTGTCTGACAGCTCTAAGGTGTCGGCGAGTGGGATTGACAGAGGTTGATTAATTCTGTGTTGATAGAAAATCGAAAGCTATTATAAAGTAATTTGTTTGCTATTCAGCCTAAAATAATATAAATTCATATACCTACATGTATTGTTGGATGTGCTTTAAAACAAATATTAACTTATATATGTAGCGGCGAGTCGAGGGTCCTCGAGTTCGTTTGTCGTTTCGTAGTTACAATTTCTCATAAAAAATGTGAAAAGAATTATAGTTTATAGTGGTTTTTAGTAGATAATTATAATTAAGTGATGATTATTTTAGTTTTTTTGTAAAAATTACTACAAAGTGTTTGTATGTTCGTGTAAAGTGTTCTTCTGAATCTTAATCTAACTTCTGATGATAAATGTGAACTGAAAAATGTTATTACTCAAAATATTTGTTTTCTCGGGAAAGTTTAGTTGCTTTGGAATCGGTTATGCAATAATTTAGTTACATAAATCGTTTTGTTTCAGTTGTTTATTCGATAATTTATGTTAGAGAACTTATAAAGATTTTCCGAAATGGAACAAATAATGAAAGCAAATATAAGTCGCACCTAAGTCCGGTTAATTGTCTTCTTATATTTCACTCATATTACGCATTTATTGATCGTTTGTTAGCACCCAGAGTTGGATTTCATCCAATATTTTATGAAAATGAACTATGTAAAAGACTTCTCATATATTGATCGCAATATTGTATTGTTAGAGTCTTAGAAGTTAACCAATCCTACTTTATTTTGAACGATAACATCTATATACGGCATTTTCAGGAACCAGGATCGGATATCAATTAAAAAAAAAACAATATAAAATATGTACTCTTGACTTTGTTTTAACTACACTTAATCATTGTCAATGTTTTATTACAACTTTATGGAAATAATAAAATTAAATAAATACTAAATAAGTAGATAGTATCATTATAAATCTATATTCGCTCTCTAACACCTAACTCGCGGGAGAAACAGACGCAGAATATTTAAGCAATTCCTTTTAAATTATATTGCTATATAATTTATTCCAATATAATCATTTATTCTAATAATGTATATATTGTTATACCGTTTTGTCAGTTATGATAACTTACACTTTCGTGTTGACCAAAAAATTGCAAGTGAAAAACATATATAATCAATAGCAGTTATCTATTTGAAAGCATTATTACTTTCCCAGAAATGAAAAGTACAATACACTTAGTAAGTAATACTACACACGATGCTTTTTACTTACTTATTTTTAAGTATTTATAGCAAAACAAAACTGTAGGTGCTTGTATGAATGTAACCAAATATGCACGAAAATACATAAAGAAGTTCTCACCCGCTTTAATATTTTATGTACCTAGAATTAGTTTCATGAATATTATTTATTTATACTAATAAAAAAGTAAATTTAAATTTCTTGTAATTTTTGTAATTTTTTTTAAAGGCCTTCGTAGTCATTTTAAAAAACTTAAATCGATATCTGTACTTATTTTAATCCTTACCTACACCATGAAGTTATTCATAAATAACCTTTAATAAAAGTAATTGATTTGATATGATCTTCAAATTCGTATTTATTAACTTTAAAGTTATTTTGAACCAAAAATACTTATATTACTTTAAAACGTTATTACAGTTTCTTAACTTGTTGGAAACATTCCAAGTTACGATAGGAAGTGTAATATGAAGCCGTCGTTAAATGCGCTTTCTCGAAAGTGACAAACAAATCAAATACTATTTTCTTAAATGTATTTAAATCTACGATAGTTTATTTAGATTACCAGTGATGATGGTTAGTCCTAGACGTAAGCAAAAATATAACACTATTCACTATTTCTTTATCTCACTGATTCATAGTGATTTAGTCGTCATGGATCCACGATCAACTAAAAATCTCCATAAAACTTGTTGAAGGGAAGCCGATTAGAGGAGCAGCACGTTCTAACTATGTAAGATTGCCGATCAAGACAAGAAATACTGTAAACCATCTAATTTAGAAATAGAAGTCGACGGTTAGGTCCATGATTTTGAGCGTTATTATCAAGCTGGCGCCCGGCCCTACTCGTGTCTACATCGCGACCTATCTATTCTATGATTATTGTTGTGCTTAATTTAAAAATATATTCCGTAATTTTATAACATTACTATACAAATTGAGATATTCAACAATTTAATATTTAAACAAATTATATTATTTTTGGAGGAAATTGAGGTAATGTGAACCATTAAGAATTCATTTATTATTTATCTATTTACAATGTTTATTACAGTACAGCAAAGATATCCTCTAGCCAAAAATAACTTTTTTTAACTCACAGTTATTTGAGAAAAAAACCAGTGAAGATGCAAATACCCAGGGTATTTCCCGAACGAATTTTGACGAAATTATAAATGTTCATAAAAAAACAATTGATTTTTATGTAAAATGATTATTATTTATTGAAGAAAAGAAAATGTTAAAAACATGTTTATTTAAAATTACTGAAAAATTACAAAAAAGTGTGATTAATAATAATACAAAATAGTAATATAATTAAATATGTGTACACTAAATCAGTAAATTGTAAACAACGCCATCCCTCGACAGCAATGAAAATTTTTCCTGTCCACAAACATCCATACATCCATCCGAAAAAAACAATACAGAACGAACAAAGTTCGTTCGAGAAAATTGTTAAATTGAGCAATAAGAATCATAATGTAAACTGTATCTAATCTTGTGCAGAATATGCAGTGCACGAGAAATGAGGATTTAAAAGTTCTATTATTTTCGAATATTTCTAATATAAATATTTCTTATATTATTGAATACTGACTTAAAAATGAAGAATTAATGCTTCAGTAGTAGTTCGTTAAACAAAGTTAATTCCATAAATGGTGGCACTTCTATTCTATGAAATAAACAGATAAAATTCAAAGAACGTCTTTACGTAGTAAGCCTTTCTGCTGAACGAATAATTGAAGTAGCCTAAGTAGAATTAGAGCAATTCATCATTGTAAGCGTTTACAGACCAACGTCTTTTAACTTTCAGCCATTGGAGCAAAATAATGAGTAAGGCTTCTATTAAAATATCAAATTTAAGTAAATAGTTAATTATTTTTAATACTAGTATCTTATAAAATAATTCAATAAAGGTTATTTATTATTTCACATAACCTTTTACTAATAATATATTTACTAACAATATTCCATGTTTCAAATGTTTTATCAATTCATTATATTCTGACCACTGTGGCCAATTTATTTAGACCAAAAGAAATAAAAGAACGAATTTAAAAAGGAAAATAACTTGTATCAGAAACTGTAAACCGAATAGGTAAAACTAAAAATGACTTATTCTGCTATTTATCTTTATCCAAACCCCAATATTACGTATGATGATTTATTGACTACTTTTAATAAATTATGTCTTTCAATATTTATCAAGAAATCAGTCTTTATTACTGATGCATTAATATTTACTGATATTCCAATTACCACTAAGTAATTATTTAAACACCTTAACAGAACATTACTTGCAGATAATGTAAGTCAATATTGTATGAATTTTAATTTAAAAATAGTTTATGTCAAAAGTTCAAGGTACCGATGTCGTATCCATCCGTAAATATCGCCAAAGAAAGGTCATTTCACATCTTAGTGGTATGGAAAAGAAAGGTTCTTAAAATTTGCACAGTAGAAGATCGCCACGCATCCAGGTCATACGGTGGGTATTGCAGACAATACGTATTGTGTGGTGATGAAATTCAGCGACAAGCATAATATTGAGAAGGAACACTCTCCGTTGTAAATGCGATAGAAAACGCACAAAGAGGCCACGTCTCTACGGAATCCAGCCGTTCACAGAGCACTGGGTCCCCAACCATCCAAACAGCTCTCCGTTGTATGCGGTCAAATGTTAGAAGATGATATTGGGGTGATCCGAACCAGATACGAGAAAAGTACTCCACGTGTGGTCTGACTTGTGCCTTACAGAGCAATTATCTTTGGCTAGGCTTAAAATACTGCCTCGTTCAATTGATCACTTCCAATTTGATGGAGGCCAGCTTGGCTTTGCTCTCCTAATGTCCATGAAACCTACAGTCGCTCAAAATGTCCAGAGCCAGGATTTTGATACTTAGCGAGACATTGAGAGTAGTGCACTCGAAGAGCGGAGATACGGTAAATAGGGTTTTCTTAATGGGAAAAGCGCAAACGGTTTGTAACTTGGGGATTAAACTGAACGAGGTTCAGTTCACCCCATTCTGAGATCATTCCCTCATCCCTCTATACAGGACACAAGTTTCTTTTGGTACTCGTAGACGTTTTCCTGAGAGAGCCCTGCACGGCTGCAATACACCGCATCCCCAATACTGTCATCCACATAACAATGTATGTTGGAAATATCATTGGATGTGCAGGAGGAATGAAGTTGGGGATAACTCGCACCCTTGGGGTACACTAGCGTTCACGGGCTTGGGGTCCGAGAAAAACCGTCAAGAACGACCTGAATACTCCGCCCAGTGAGACAACTGGTGATCCAATTGCATAAACTCTCAGCAAGCCCATAGGAAAAAAGTTTCGATAGAAGTATCTTGTGCCAAACACAATCGAAGGCTTTTGCCATATCCAGACTAATTGCCAGACCTTCTCCCTTGCTTTCCATAACCGCTGCCCAACGGTGCGTAAGATATAATGAAAGATCACCACATCGATCATAGCGAAAGGCATATTGCTGGCCATTGATCAACTGGCGATCCCCGAAGTAAGCTAGGAGCTGTCGGTTTATGTGGTTGTCTATTATTTTGGAGAGAAGAAAGGTAATAGCGATAGGTCTGTAGTTAGCTGGAACCGAGCTATCACATTTTTAGGGATTGGATGGACAAGGGCACACTTCCATGAGACAGGGACTATGACTTTGAGGTAGCACTGCCGAAATAGACCCGTTAGCACTAGAGTCGACTCAGGGGTACATGTTCTTAGCATCTACTGAGAAGTGTCATCCGGCCTACTAGACTTTTGAACTTTTTTGTCGAAAATATATTTCTGCCATTATGCTCTGACACTACGAGATGGTAGGCGGTGTTTTTCTCTGGTCGTCAAAAGTGGAGTTTAAGGCAAAATGAGGGGGGTGTGGGTGAAGGAGTCATTCCCCATGTGCAATGGCAATAGGTATGGCTTGCAGAAATTGCCCAGAGTGGCCTTAGCCTAGTGATTTGCCATTGGAAAAATCTGAACACACGTTTATATTTCCTCTTCAGAACTCTAGAGTTTGGATCCTTAATGAGTATACATTAGCCCAAGCTTGATATGCCCGTCTTTACCATCTGGGACAGATCGTTTGTCAGAGCAAAGTGCATTACCACTATAGGATCTGTAGAGGTACGCATAGACTGTATAGATATGATCGTTTATGTTGATATGGCGTGTGGTGTAAAATGATGTTCTAATTTATATCCGAGGTATGATAGGTACGAGTACGTTGTGTCGTTAGGTTGATATATCTGCGTCTCCGTCAAAAAACACCAAGGCCGGCTGGGTCGTCTGAAGTTGGTAGCGGTCGGCGTTAAGGTTAGAGTAAAATGTTGCAAAATTCCAAATTTAGAATGGAGCGGGGTGCAGCTGTTTGCCGTGGTTTGCCCTCAGAAAATACAAAATGTGATACTTTGCTCGCCCAAGATATGAGGGGCAGCCCAAGCAAAATCCGACAATCATTCCCCTGATTTCGCTCATGAAGGGTTTCTCCGGCTTCGACAAAGCCATTCCCCTCGTGAGGTATACTTTTTGGACATATATCTTGGGGGAGCGAAGTTGGGCTTTGGGGTTCTCTCACTCACACGCGGAGCATAACCAAATTAATTTGGTTACTACACATCGATCTTCTGTGAGAGGGTGGTCCTTCTCCGGTCGAGCGAGCCCAATACGCTGCAGTCAAATAACTAGAGGTAGGTTCTACAAGCTCGTCGTCTTGCTGGCCAGGTATTTATTTTCGTTTATATTAGTAGCTAATCATATTAACTACTACTTATATGACGACTTTATTAGTTTGCCGATAGATCATAGTACATCGTATCATGAAATATCATTCATTACGTAACATTTTTAGTTTACAAAGTTAAATATATAACCACCAACAGTAACAATTGCTTTAAAGTATATACAAATTTGAAGATACAATTCAATCTACATATAAATAAAAATGGTAAACATCAAACTTTCTGACCTTGTCCGACCTTGACTCATCAGATCCTTTCGAGAGCGCCGCCAGGTTTATGTCTGATTTTATTAAACTTTTTCCGGCATCTCTTTTATCGTTGCTACAAAAGTAACTTTCAATAACAATTCAATTATATTGCATATATATACTGATATACAATATACATTACCATACTTTTCTGTAGTAATGGTATCATTGAATCTGCCCACCCTCGTTACTGACTGATTGACATTTCGTCAATCAGTCAGGCTTACTTAACGTTTTCTGTGAACACAAGTTTTATAATGTCCATTACATTCAATCTCTAATATCAAAAGTAAAATAATATTATGTTTTATTCAATTGAAACGTAAAAACTACGTTTATTTTTACTTAACTATCAAAATCACTGAAGTCCCAAGTTCGATACCTACGATAATTTTGTATCTCCTAGCTTGTTGGAACAGCGTTACTGAGATTGAACGGGATTAACTTAGCTACTGGATAGTACTGGAAGTAGGGAACAGAAATTGGATCGTGGCAATTATTTACTTAGGCTTTAGACGTTTTAGGTTATTGCGAGGCAACGACCACATTGTGTATGTCTATTCTAAATTTTTACAAAACATTTAATACTAATTATGTAATTTATATATATATATATATATATATATTAGTTAGTCGTACTTCTTTTTATGACCTATTTTTTATCAATTATTTATTGATAAATTTCGCGTTCTATTACGTTACACGTGTATTTAAAGCAATCTAATAAGAGAGCTTTTTATTATACATTGTTATTTTTATTACTAAAAATAATATTTATTATTTCTCAAAACAATACAAAATATTCCAGGTAAATTTGTTGTTGTGTCTATGTTCTACGAGATGAAATTATCACGCATGAGTGCTGTCGGAGATAAAGGGATTCCTCACATTATTAAATTCTGTAGATAAATATTTAGGACCTTTTTTAGCAAGACTTTACTTGAATACACTTTTAAAAAATATCCATTTATTTATAATTATATATATTTTAATGAATATACTTTTATATAAGTATTAATAAAAGTGCTTTACTAAAATAGTATATCGTTAATATTTAATTTCTAGTCTAGTCTAAAAATTTCTTTAAGGAATTATCAATAAACTATAATGTTATGTGCGCTGTTATGTTTGTTTTATATCTTTGTATCCAGACGATGTATTACCGTACATTTAGGCCACAATAATAGATAGCTGTTCAAACTAACAACATCTAACTTGGCGCTTTTGATAAATTGTGGAACTACCAGACAGTTTCCAATAATACCGAGCACAAACATACATTTCATTTCATTGTTATACTTAATTGTTGCTCAAAATAAAATATATTAACAATAATTCAAATCATTTTAATAACTTTGTAAGAAAAGACACTAATTTTTTTATTTTCGATTATTTCTTTAAACATCCTTTTATTTCTAAATAACAGTATTACTACTACTAAGATCCGCCGCCGTGCGGGAGTTGAGCTGAGCCCGCTCAGTTTTTTGACCATCATTTCTGAACGGAATGCGATATTTTAATTGTTTTTTTTAAACATGCCTATGCCCAAGATTTACAGCTCTGCTAATTTTCATTCAAATCAGTTGAGTAGTTTTTATGTGATGTTGCTTTAAAACGAAGTTTCCCAAACGGTTAAGCTACAAGTTACAAGCAAAAACTGATGTTCCATGCAACGAACACTAGGCCAATTTACATAAAACATTACTTTTTTTTTCCTTACATCATAATTGTATAGAAAGTGAATAATGCATCAATGCTCTTTATTCATACTTGCAAATAACTTGGTATAAAATCAATATAATATTGTCTATAACATGAATTCATCAATATAGCTTTATAATTGTCGATTCTATAGAAACAATGTAAAATACTTATGAAAGTGTTTATATCAACACTATTAAAATAATTGAATTACATAATATAAAAAAATAATTAGTGTTTTATTAATTAAATGATTATAAATTTTCGGTTTGTTTACTTCTGGCGACGGATATGCATAAGAATATATATATAACATTGTTTTCGTCGGTTATTTTCGCGACGAGAGATTTCGGAAGTCACATAAAATCCGTCGTAAAACATGATGACTCCGCTGAGTCAAGGTCGAATGTTGAACTTTGTGTAGAATCCAATGTTTAAGTAAAATAGTAAATATATTCAGAAATTAAATAACATTAGGAATATCTTTATTAATGTTTGAATAATAGTATATTAACAATAAATAGAACTAACACTTATATTTCACCGTATCCAAATCGTTTCCACTTCGTAGCGACTGCACTAAATTAATAAATTTTACAACGCGATGTAATGCCCATAAAATCACAAGAATTACACAAAATGCGACGAACTTCAATTTATTTACGAGGGAACTTTAACGACTCAATAAAAATTTTTCGTTCATTTCCTAGCAATTAGGTAGAAAGTACCAACGACTTTAGGCACCCGGCTTAGCTGTCCGACCGCGCCCAGCAATGTCGCTTCTGTGATTAGCTTACCTACATCGTTTATTTTATAGATCTATAAAATAGTTGTAATTAAATACTATTAGATTAACTAGATAAATAAATAGCACCTAATATATTTTTTTATAATTACTTTCATTCTATTAACTTGCTTGCCATACTACATGCCAATGCTAATGTAATTCAGTGTATAAGAATAATTCATAATAATGTATTTATCCAACTCCTGTGTTAATAAATCGTCTGGTTATTAGCATTGTTACAATTTAAAAGATATATGTTCAAATAAATTTCTAAATTCAGTAAGACAGGACTGCATTGTGGCGAGACTTGTTGGTGACATTTAAACAGAGCGACTTTCACGATTCCATATAAAGCGTTTCCACATGGAACATGGGCGGCGCCAAATCTTGACGTTAATGCATTTTACAGGAAAAACAACGCTTTCTGAAGAAAATTATGACAAAAATTAATCATATTTTATAGAAGATAAGTGCTAAGCAGAAACAGGAAAATAATTATAGAGGACGAAGTGAATTTTTACTCAAGTCTGACAAATAATAATGATAGACTAAATAATAAATAATAAAATTGGAAAAGTCGTCCAATGAACTTATCTGTTATATTCTGTATTTTGTCATGATATAAACACTTATTTGTCTTCACTTAACTTTAATAAATCTGTTTTAACATTTAATATAGAATATTTTAATTTAGTTTCAAAAGGAATTTAAAATATATACATCAAAGCAGTTTATCTAGGTCTGGAGGAAATTAACAGAGAACCCGTGATAACAAACAAAGAGGAAATTTTAGGTGTTTATATTCCTCAGCTTAGATCTTAATTAATGATATCATTAGAAATGGAACTGGAATTAGAATTAATATTTGAAATTACGTTTATTATTTTCAATTATCCTAGCACAGCATCATTTTTAGCTTCACCCTGCATCCTTATAATATTTGGATCGCTCCCAACTCTGGTTGCTATCGAAGGCATCGACATACAAACTTTACCAATAAAATATATAAATATAAGTATATGAAGTAACAGATATGTTAAAATATACTTCGCAAAACTTTAGCTTATTATTCCAAGTGATGTGAATACAGAATTGTATATCTATTTTCATAACATTGAGTATTATCAAGAATTATTTTGTTTTCTAGATCAAGTATCCCAAAGTAGTTTATAATAAGTATTAATATACAGAGGTCAATGGCATGTCAACTACATATTTCGACCTCGGTCAATCATAGTCACCTACGGAACAGACCTATTACTAGCCGATTTAAACTCACCCCTCAATGTTTGTGAGCGGTTGTATTAGCGGTTATTCTATACTATCTGTTTCCAGCGACTCTACCCGCGCAGATCTCAACCTCAGAATACCAGCACGGAGTGAAGCTCTGAACTATCTTTAGATTGAATTATTAAGTACTCGTAATTTAAATTATTTTCATTAAGAAATGTAAAAGTATTTTTTTCAAATCAGAGTGGTAGTTCTTGTGTGAATGCAATACAACAAAGAAACTCTTCTGTTTTTTATATAACTATAGATTTAAAAAATCTAAATTGATAAGTATGAAAAAACCTAGTATTATTATTATAACAATGTTCTTTCAAATATTTATTATGCATAAAATAGAAAGAATATGTAATATATTACATGCTTAGTTTTATCTGAATGTCTGACTTAAATTATATATATAAAATACTTTTCCAAGCCTATTGTGGAAGAGCATTGTCATGTTGTGCTTACGTGTTGTGGACGCGATGACTTCCTTTAAATAAATACCTACATAAAGAGCTGGTATTACATACAAAAAATCTCCTCACAACTGTTTAAAAAAATAGTAATAGGAAAGTCAGGTATCTATTTCTTTAAAGGGATTCTATAAAATTAAATGAAGCACTGCATATTAGTTTGCTAATTATTTTGTATGTATTTTCTTGACAAAAATTGAGCACTAAAATTTCATAAAAATATTTTACCGTCTCTAATAGACAATGAAAAGAAATAAAAAAATTATAAAAGTATATTTTTATAATTTAACTCTGCAGATTAAAAATAGATCAAAAACTTTAATAGAAGATCGGCTTTAACGTAATTTCATGAATCTCTAACATTCAAGTGAACCTTCCCAACCCACAAATTGCCTATTATACATGCCACGATCTTAGAAGCCTCTCATTAAAACAAACTTAAAGAGTCCTAAACTAACAGCCACTAAGTTGTTAAGCTTTTAATGTCACCAGTTGCGTCAGTGCGAGTCATCCCGATACGTCTTTATAATACATACAAAACATTTTTAATTACCATTTTTAATTTATTACTTTTAATATTATCGTATTTTATAATTCAAATATATTCACCTCAAATAATAAGCGCTGTGGAATGCACAAGGTATTAAATTAGTCGACAAATGAAGGTATCTAGTAATAAATTCTGTTGTGAGCAAACTGTTACACTGGACGCCCGCCAACACATCGTAGTTTATTTACAACAATATTATCTAGATATAGATAATAGAGATTGCTAGATGGTAGTGACAAATTTAGACATTGTAATTACGATAAAAATTTACGTAACTATAAACGTAATGAAGACGGTGTTTACAATATCTATGTGTTAGTTAATACAATATCGACATTCTGGTCCTTGACTTACATAAATATAATATAATTCTTGGTCGGAATGTCGCTATCAATCATGTTTATAAAAAGACACTTAACGTACGTTTTATCGCTGACCTATTTTTATGTATCATCGGTTACTTTCTTTAAAACAATCAGTCTCTTTGACGTAAGCGTACTCGTAAAAGGTTTCTGCATCTGAATGCATTTATAATGTTTTAATAAAAGAAAAAGTGTAACTTTTGAAGAAATGTGTTGCATTAAGATCCCTAATACGCAGGATTGATATTAATTAAACAATCTTATACAGATATTAGCAGAAAGAAAAATATTACCAAATAACCATCAAACAGTATATTATATAAAATCAGCACTTTGCAGTCTTAGCACATTTTATCTATTTATTTCTAAATAAATGCTTACTTCGTGACTTCGATTTTGGTCATGTGAGAGATTCGTATGATAAATATTAAAGAATATTGTTACAAATATTTTTCAAATAATGTTAAGACTGATAAATATTAATACATCAATTATTAGAATTTTAAGATTATATAAATAATATATAGAAAGAATACATAAAGGGATCAAACTTTTAATAGTGGTTTGAAGCAATGTATGTTTTAAAAAAAATATATTATAATTATAGTATCGTTGTATAGAACGGTCTTAATCGATCCAACACTTTAAACTAATTGATAGTTTTGAAACTCAAATAAATTCACAAATGTGAAGCAAAGTCGGGTCTCTAGTACGTTATAAGTCAACATGAATTCGATTTGTATGTTAATGTGTACCAAAAAGTGTTGACTGAAAATAGTGAGAATAACAATAGTTATAAGTGTCGTGTTGTTATCTGTAGTTGGAAGTAAAGTGGAAATAATTAAAACATTGAGTGAGTAGTTGGTAAATTAAAAACGTTTGAAAAAATAACTTAGGTTGATGAAAAAGTTATGATAATTTCAAATTTAGTTTGTGTGAATAAAGTCTGTTAGAATCTCACAATAATCTTATAATATTTATATAATGAAATAAATGTTAATCATGAAATTGTTAAAATATATATATTTATAACAAACATATATATTATTAAATATATTTTGATTAGTAATTACTATATATTAATAACAAAAAAAGCTATTGATGTACTTTTTGCTATTGACATATCTTAACCCTTGTGTTCGCTGAAATCTCCCTTTACTAAACGAGTCACAGTGTAAGCTGGCATCAAATAAAATCTTCATACACTAGATGTTTATCGTCCATCCTCGAGTAGAACTTATGAAGTCCTTGCTGCTGAAGCTTTAAGACCATTTGCGGTCAGATCACTGATACAGTAGCGTTTTTAAACATATTTGAACAAACTTGAAAACGTTCTAACTGCAAATCAAATCTAGTTATTCTTAAATATTGACGTATTGTGATCACAAGATCCAATAATAGCTTTTAATGTTGTTGTTTTGTAACAATGGAACGTATTGATTCAGGAGTACATTAACGCGATAATTTGTTTTTATTACACCATGTAACGGCATTCTCGCGTGATGTTACTAACATTTTTAAATCTGGCTTACAATCTGTAATCTAGTTACTGGAGAGTTATATGCTATGATTTAGTGCCGATAAGTTTTTTTATGGTGATTAGAATTTCATTTCAAAATCTTAAATTAAATTTATATCACGAATGTTTCGGTCTGAAAAGTACAGTATAAATAGTGAGTATATTGTATTGCTTATATTAAAATAATGAAAGAGAGTTTAATTTCTAGAAGATCGATAAAGTTTTATTAGAACATTCCAGTGCCGGCGTGGCGTTTAGCGTATTTCTAATTAAATAACTTTTAGCGAATAAATTAGTTCAGCCTATAAACAAACTATTATTTGTAGATAAATGCTGGACACGTCCTTTTAGTAAAATAAAAAAACAGTAAAGCGGACTTTCATTTGCGTTAGTCATTTTTATATGGATGCGTAAGGGATCATTTCCCCCTGACACTGAATAGTGACCCAAGGGATTTTGTTTTTTTTTTCATAAAAATGTTACGTGATTATGACGATTTTCAAAAAAGATTTGAAAAACGAATTTATTTAAAATTGTAGTAAGTATTAATGTCATTTTAATTGCAAATCTAATAAAGAAATTGTTAAAGAAAGAGCAATATGTTTTGATAATAATTATTATTATGAGTTACGAAAATCGAGTAATTTCTTGTCTATCCTGTCATTTGTCTTAAAGATTTTCGAAATAATAGACTGAAATCTGTCCATACCTGTCACCGACATAATAGTAACCTAATAACGACCGGGATGGCTCAGATACGAAAAAACGTCTCAAATCTCAATTTCCTTTGTAACTTGCCAACAGCACACGTTATGTGCGAACATTACAAAGGTCAGTCAAGGGCAAGGGCGAACATTATACGTAGATAAAAGTTGGTACATAACTATAAAAAGGCCGGATAGTGGTCATATCATAGGACCATAACAGTCCTCTGGCTTTATGGTGATAACTCAGATTCCCTTTTTGTGTTTTTTCGTCTATTTAAGTACATTTTATCAAATAAATACCCTTATCTATATGTATGTTTATGTTTTGTTAATTCCTAATAACTAAGGAAAACATGGATTTAAAAGATTTAAACAAAGAAATAGCATAGCTAGGGAAGGTTTCTTCCTGTCATATTATCAATATGTTAAAAAAGCTCAAATGTACAAAAAGAATAGAATAATCTCAGCCTCTTTATCTTGTTAAGATATTTATCTGAAACATTTAGAAAGGAAAGGAAATAAAAGATGGAGTATGAATATTTATTTTTTTGGTAATACAAAAACGTTATATATACAGCCTACATTGTAGGTAGCTTACAGCAGTAAATAAGTACAATTGAAGTTTAAATTAAATCCCTAAATAAAGAGATGAAACTCGCACAGTGGATCAGTGACCTAGCTCTTTGGTATCAAAGTTTTCTCATTGTGTCGTAGCCAAAGCGTGGTGTAGTAAAACGTGATTCAAAAATGTAATTTACTACGCGCCAAGTCCGAGATTTGTTTTGCGAGTTCTCGTTTCATTTTCATTTAAATTATGTTAATGATTATACATACATACATACGTACGTACATCGTTTTAATCTTTATTTTTACATCCAAAAGCTTGTTGTTGTCTTGTCACGTAATACTTATTTTACAACATTTCGGTTAACCAAAATGTTTTATTTATAAATCAAATTTGTATTAGTCTCAACGTCATACCTATTTACGATTTAATTTATTAAAGATCGTCACTATAAAATGTCATCGCAGCTTTTAGATGCTCTTGAATTTAATAAGCAATTTATTTATTTAGAATTGGAAGCGACGCAATCCACCCCATGGTCCAGTTTGAAGTCGAATTGAAGTAGACGGTCTAGTGTTCTAATCTAAGCGTTAAACAATAATGCTGTGATAATTAATAACATATAAATTGAATCCTTATTTCAAACTTAGTTATGAACGTTGTAAATTCTAAATACACAATATATTTCCTATTAATAATAACATATTTTATCGTCGAACCGAATCTAATATAATCAAATTTAGCCAACCTTGAAGAAAATGTACTTTTCATAGCCAATGAGAATTAGAGAGTAGAAAGGAAGGTTAAAAATGTTTAATAAAAAAATAAATTAGGATAAAGTTTGAAATAATACATACCATGCAGAAATTATAAGCGCAATTAATAATATACATGTTTTATTATCACCAATGTTAATCTTGATTTATTTTCACAATTCGATGATTCATAACATTATCTTGTAAATATCAAAATGATAATGTAATTGATATAAAAATATACATATGTATTGATAGAAATATCTCCATATCTGTTAAGGGAGTATTTTAATAAAAATATAGATATGATATAGATAACAACAGTCATAAACCCAATTGATGATCTCGCCACCGATTTATTGAAGACGGTCTGAGGAAATAATGCTTTTAGAAATTCTATACGCAAGTTAAGGAGTTGGTAATAAAGAGAGACTCGAACTGTTTAAGGGTTATAGCTTCTTTTATATTGACTCATAGACTGACAATTAGGTTTTAACGACAGAATTTAGTTTAAATTGTGCTTCCTTGTTTGTGTCAATATAGTTTTTTTAGAGTCTAGCGTTGTTTTATCATCGAAAACAAAACTAAGTATTAATACTTTGTAATATTATAGTTGTATATAATTTAAATGTTCGGACTTCATGTTGCTTAAAAGGAATTCGCTTTAGCATGAAACCTCTAGCCGGCAGGTGTCCGTGTTCATAGAAAATTACACTGTAATTACAGAAAATTGTAGCTGAAATTAACTCTTTTTCCCGTAATTATATTTGTGTTGCTCGATGAATTGAACCGTCAGCAAATAGTTTGCAAAACATGAAACGAGATAAATAAGCAAAAGCTTATTTTATTCATATTATATGATATTTATTGAATTCCTCACAAGAGATTATTTTATTATACATTTTTTATATAAAGTTATAATATATAACAATGTACCTCCTCATTTAAAACATCGCTATTCTAAGAACATAATGAAGTATTACATAGTTAAATAATATTTGTATTAAATAATAATTATCCATAACATATTTTTTTATAAAGCAATAATATTTCAAAAACGTTATAATTTAAAATGACCCATTTTTTTGTAACTCTAACAATCTGACAAAACAACGTTTTACGTATTTTATAAATAAAACAACAATAATATATGAAAGAAGAGTAAAAATATTGTTTACGTGTTCTTTTTAAGACGCACATTCACACATTTCCGCTTAAATAATAAATACCGCGTTGATAGTTTTACACCGTTTGGTTTAGTTTCTAACTTTTCATACAACACTTCTAACTTCGAATACATTTTAACACATGGTTCGATGTCTATGGATTATATTATACAGACAATAACAGACTGTATTCGAAAGAGTTATGGGTGACATTTGAATGTTGTTTTGAGATTCCGTGCGTACCGTGGGTGGAATATCTTCCAGTTTTCATGATCAAGTTATTCCAAATTCAACATCCACACGCGCTGGACGCTTTCGTGTCTCTTTTATGATTACAAGTTTTCCGACGCCGTAATACTAAACGATTTCTCTTAAACTTTTAACAGGACATTATATTGTTTATTTAATATATAAACTGAATATTCCTGTGATTTTGTGTCATGCTCAATATGAAGACTAATAGTGCACGTTTAATACAGTGACTTCTTTTTGTCAGTATGATAAACGACTGAAAAGTATATTTTAAGGTAAGTTATTGTATAATATTGTTTATGTAAAAAATATAAAAAAGTGTGTATTATTCTTTTATTTATGAGTACAAAAATCACATATTTCTCCAACAAAAAAAAAGTAACGACAGTTTCTAAATAAAGTAATGTCTTAAAAATGTATACACAATATTATATCAACGCAATTTACCACTCTTAATGGCCGAGATGTCCCATTCTTTAGAATCTAAGAAAAAAAGTTTATTGCGTACATCCATTAAGGAGAACATTTATTTTACATGTTTAAAGCTCTTAAAGTACACGACTCGTGCACTCAATAAACGCATGTAATCTAGCAAGTGCTTTCCGCCACCATTGCAATTTCACCAGCGGATTAAACATTTTTAACTATCCAAGGATCAATAAATCAAAATAATTTTCAATTTTCCTTGTTTATTTTTAATTTAATTTTGGTTTTTGAAATTAGTCATTGTTAAATAACAAATCACTTGATTCCTTCAGTGTATCATTTATAATGTATATCAAAACTTTTTATTAAATTTTATGAAGTAATGCTCGACAAATAGCTAGCAAATAAAAGTAATATAAACTTTGTTTTATGGATTGAGAATGTTGATAAAGTATTTTATAACGATATTTTTCAAGCTGTACTTAGATCTAGGTGCCAATAAAATTGTGTATTCTTAAATGACTATCACGAACTTTCTGAAATTGTTTTATCTGTTTTTAATGATTAATAACTTATTATATAACTTAATTACTTGACCCGCAAGTGGGAATTCAAGTATTTTGAATAAATAATATTGCTTATTACTATTACCATTACTTTGTTGATTAACAATCATCCAATAATTTGTCTTTAGTCTGACACACATTTAGGAATTATACTGATCATATATCTGAACAAAAACTACTTAATGTGAGGTAAAAATTGTAACAATGTATATTTTACTATATATGTGCTCGATAGAGTGGACGACAGTGTTTTTAAAATAATGTTGTTTGGACCATCGACATTCTATAAGTAACAGTTGGCATTTAGGATATAACTATTTTTAGATCACAGTTTATAAAAAAAAAAAATTAAAAAATCTAAACTATTTTGTTAGAAAATAGGTATTATTATTAAAACCTCTTTTGTCCTTTATTGAAATGGTTACAAAAGTAAATATTTCCAATATCACGAATCTTTTCAATCAGACCCTCAGTTCGGTTTTGGTAAAAACTATACATGGTCAGAAAGGTCGCCGAAATCAATTTGTTACTTTGGTTTCTGTCGTCTTAGTTCAATCAACTCGAGTGCGTCAAGTTTTGGAAGTTTTGCCTTAATAATCTTCTTCTAGATCCGTCTTATGTTTCAATACAATAAAATTTGAAAATTTATGGAATATTATTTCTTTCTTTAATAGAACTTATTTGCGTTCGTACATAGCGATAATAAAAATAGTAGCGTCAAGTTTTTTGCTTCCAGTTTAATTACAACGTTATGTTAAACAAAATTGAACCTTCATGCCAAATTTTGTATCATAAGAAAACTAAAACCCGAAATAAATCTATTATTATTTCAATTAAAAAATGTTTGTTATTAAATTGACACCAAATAAACAACTCGCCAGAATATGGTAACATCACAGAATTTCCAATCATTAATACCTGTCAGAGCCAGAATGCCGAGTCAATTTGTTTCCTTAATTTGGTTCGAAATCTCCGATTTACACTGAATGCTGGATCACGGGTTGTAAGTGTCATATTATGGCCGTCCTTAAGTTCACTAGATGTCAAAATCCTTTGTAGCTCTTAATATTTCGGCATCTGGCTCGAATTCAATTTTCCTTGTATACAGTACGATGTAACGCTGTAGTAATATATACGTTCAGTATATATTTGCTATTCAATATCAGTAAATATATAAGCTTTCAACAGAATCATGTATAATGAGAGGGGTTATCACGATAGTTTCAAGTTACCCGGACTCAATTCATTCTCGGCCTGAAATAAAATTAAAATATTATTAACTGAAAGAACACAACAACAAAAGAAACAGCGAGAGAGTAAAGATATAAAGAAAATTAAGCCTAATGAAAAACTAGACAAAAATATTTACCAAACAAAGCTACAGAACAATGCATGAAATTATGAAAGTCCTTAAATATTTTTTCGTAAAAAATATATAGCTTTTTTCTATGGTTTTGTATAAATTTGTCGAAGTTAATTTCATCTTTTTACGGCAACTGTTTACAATGAAAAAATGAATGACAATAATCGTCAAAATTGTATATACTATACTAGTTTTGGTGCTCATTAATCAATGATTTTAAGAAGAGTGTTTTTAGGACTCCGGCGCTCAGGAATGTAACAAACATATGATACTGTAAGAGATTGGTACGACTCCTGTAAAGCTAATCTTTACGAGATACAGTTCAATGAATCAATTATTATGGTTGTTATATGTTCACAATTATTTCAGATATCTATTTACTATTGCATTAATAAATTCTATTAACATAGTCATTCTGATTTTTTTGTTTTTGTTCTTAGTTATATAAATGTTACATTATTTCACTATGTATATATTTTTATTTATTTATTTATATTTTTTTCTCTTCGAATCAATACCAGCAATCGCTTGTGTGAGTCAAATTGAAGTGTCAGGAGAGCTTTTTTTGATACCACACTTATCGAAAAAAACTCTTCTATAAAGACACTCTTCAATTTAAAATTAAGACTACGGAGGTTACAAACCTGGTCTGAGTTGACATTATGTATTTCTTTATTGTCACCACTGTTACAGAAACGTCAGCAACTCAAACATAAAACTATTAAATATTCAACACTTATATGAAAAGAACCAAATTAAATTATGTTATCTGATTTATTATTAAAGGAAAAAGAAACAAAAAGCAACTTCTCATATTTATTTACTTGATCGCAATCAGACTTACCGATAGTATTTTCCGACACAAGATGAATCGCTTAATTTGGCGAAATGGTTTGCGCGTCATTTACTAAGACAATCCAGGGATAGGTTCCTGTGGTTATAGAGCTCATTGACATAATATGTAAACTCATTTAAGAACGTTATTTTATATTAAATAAGGCATTCAATATAACTTTAAGTCACCCATTTTAAAAATAATATTGAAATATATTATAGCAAGGTATATATGGTCCGAAAATAGTAGGCAAATTCCAATAAACTTAATTTTTAATTTAATAATTATGGAACATGAATATTTAAATACAATTTTTAAATAAATTATACATAATAACAGCAGATTTTTTTTTATTAATATCCAAATTTTGTACAGTCTAAGAACAAAGTATATCAACCATGAAAACAAACAGCTCGAAGATTTTATTTTCTCGCTCAAGCGATACAAGTTTGCGATTTAGGAGAATTGCTTTTTACTTTTACAAAAGTTACATAGAAGTAAAAACTACGAACTTTATCGTTTTCTTAAATCATGAACATACTGATTAATAATAACAAATTAGTTTTGTAAATTGATTAATCAAGAAAGAACTATTAGGATTTAAAGATGATAGAATATGTAAAAGCTATTCCAGTAACAACTTCTCTCAGGTTCTCTAATGGCTGAAATTAATAATTAATCAACTCTGAAACCAATTTCTGTAACTGAAGATTGAAATTACAGTTTCTTTTAGGGTTATTAGTGCAAATAAACAACCTGTGAACCGATTTTTAGGAAGCCATTTAAGAAATTATCTTATTGAATTTTATATAAAAGTGTAATAAAATTGGATTAGTAAAATAACATTATACAATCTTTAAGTTTGAACCAATAATGTACCTTCATTGAGTTACATCTTTAGCGGTAATTGTTATAAATCAACTTTATACGGCAGCTACAAATAATGTCAGTTGAGAACAAATTTAGTATAAACTTTGTAAAAGTTGGCTCAACTTCTTTATAGACAGAAACATAACTTTAAAAGCCGTACAAAGCTATAAAACGAAGGTAAGCTATTAAAAATAATAAGTTGTTTATGCTACCGTCTCGATGTAAGAGTGTCCAAATATGTCTCGAAATGTAAGTAGTTATTATTACCTACTATAAGATTATCTCGATTGTTATAATATGCATCATCCCGCATCACTGCTTTTTATTAATAGTATGCCTTCAGCAAACGACAAAAGACAACAAAACGCCGACAATCTCGACAAAAATACACAAGTTGTAAAATGTAATCAATATCCGTGCCTAAATATACTTTTATATTGGGCTATAGCCCAAAACTTGTTTTGATAGTCTTATCGTACAAGAAACGTTCCTGTTTATTCAAACGTTTAAATATTTTGGCGGCGTAATAAGATCTTGTATACCTACAATAGAGTACCTAAGCAGTAATCCAATAATCTTATATTTGAAGAGTCATATTTTTCTCAAATGTTAGCATATGATACTAATATTTTATTAACTTATTCTTGAATAACGTACCAAATTATAAACGGAGGATTTAATATAAAGAGAACGCTCTATCATATATATGTAATATAATAATAGTAATAAGAGACAAAAATTTATTATTGAGGCAAAAGTCAAATTTAACGTTAAAAAGTTATCAATTGGTCGTTATTGTAAAGGTATCAACCAACATTAACATTTAATATTGGTATCAAGACTTACATTCTTTTTTCTTTATCAACAGCAATTTAATAGACGAAAGATAGATATTTACGTGAAATCGAGAACTAACGAATCGTTCGATAACGTTCAATGAATTTCTAAACAGCTTTATCTACAATTAACATAGACAAAATTCTTTGACCAATTTAAATAAGATTATAGTTTCCATTTCAAATTCATTTACTTCGGTTTCGCTATTCATGCTTTACTTATTACGTTGAACTCAAAACGCTTAAATAATTAAATAAAATATTTTATAATACTATCAAAATTATTAAAGGTAATAACTATAATATAAGCTATGCGTGTCCTTAAACTAAAGGATACCGGGTTCGACCCCTAGCCGTGATAACGTATGTTACTTCAAGTATGGTCGGTATATCCTACTAGGTAACTTACAAATAAAAAAAAACAGTTAAAAAAGTTATGTATTTGCCGTCTTGTAGTATAGCAAAGTATGGTGGGTTTTAGGAAGGACGTCAGCACACTTGGAGCACATGTATACACCGAAACTCTTTATATTTATCTATATAAAAACAATTTTATTTATTTAAATGTGGTTTTAAGCTAAAGAGAAGCTGGATAACCTATTCCTTATTTAATGTGAAATCACAATCCCTAAGCTAAATTCCTAAAATTTACATATAAAGCTTGGAACACACACTATAATAAGTATCAAATAGCGGACATCGTAATAAATAGAAAGAGAAACAAATTGAGACAAATTAAAATATTTTACATACAGATAAGATAAATACTAAAACATACTTTTATTTCAAAGGGCTTCTATTTGTAACAGCTGAACTTCCGGTATATTCGTATTTATAATACAGTAAAAATATATCCATAACAAATACTTGATGCTGGTTTTCTAAAGAGGGAGGGGATGATGACTCAGGCAGCTGCTGCAGTCGATGAAGCATAGATTAGCATTTTAAATTCCCACTGAAACCAACTTATCATATTTTTTAAATTATTTATATTAGCGCTATATAACATAAAGAGATATATAAAGTAATATGTTATCATTGTAAACTGTACTTAAAATCCGAAACCTTAAACAGCACACATTCGCCAGGGATTACGCTGCGCTAGTACTGAAATACTGCGCTCGGAGTTAGAGGGATAATATAGAACTTATAACTCAATTTATCTAGTTTTACTATCTTAGTTTGCTTGTGACCAAGTTATTTATGATTTAAATTAAAAGTAACAAACCAACTCATTTTGAAAAATATTGTGGAATGTATATATTATACTTTTGCTTACAAAAATCAATAAAAAAATTGCTAAGATCAAAGTAAAGTTTTTTAAAGTAATTTACTTATTTTTACTTTAAGACACAATTACAGATTTACCAAAAGAGCATTTTTATTGACTTATAACATTTTTTTTACAAATAACTAATCGCTATTTCTTGGCAACTTAACTTGTTTTACAACACGTCTTCATCTTTGCGGTGAACTAAAAAGCACGTTTATCCTCCACTCTTAGTTAAGTGTTTACTTAACGTTTAGTTAAACTAATTAGCTTAAACTGTTCTCTTTTAACTTGATAGACTTAGCGACTCAAACTCAAATAACACTTTCAAACTAAGGTAATGATATACTAGGATTAAACTAGATTTTTTCAGTTACAATGTAATCCAGACCTTTGCAAAAATTATATTCACAAAAAGCTGTGCTATGACAACTTTGAAAAAACCCTTCAGATATTAAACAAAACTCTATAAGTCTCCTTTATGGCCTAAAATATTTCAATATCTAATTAGAACAATTTAAAACGTTTAACTTCTCTGATGTCTGACGTTCCATAAGTGCAATCTATTTGACTGACTGACTTTGACTTAGTTTTTTACTTAAATTGTAAAGCCTTATATAATATTAAACAAAAAATAAAAGACACTTACTAAATAACTTTAATTTGTAAAATTATCTTAAACAAAACAAACAGCTTGGATTTTAAAATAATCAAAAATCAATTTACTGAACAGAATTTCAAGTTTAAACATCGAGCCAATTAAGTGTTAAATGGAGCATTTGAACAAGTCTTGTTTTAAGTGTTGTTTGAGACTTAAGTGAAAATATCTTAATTAGAGGATTAAAAGTAATTTATTGATTTAAAGTATATTAATTAATTGTTAATATGATATGATCGAGGTTCAATTAAGTTAAAGAAAATATTTTCTTACAATATATATCGAGAAATGTTTCTTTTCTATGACGGTTTTAAGAAAAAATGTGAATATTTTTTACTACGTTTGTATAGTAGTATATTTAAAAGTTGATTGAGACGAGAAACATTAGAATTAAAGTATATCTTGCTCTTAGCCAGTTCCTTTAATATTCTTAGGATGAAGACAAATATAGGACGAATAGTCTGTCAAATCTTATCTTTCTTATTAAGGCCGCGCCAAGAAAGCGTGTGATTTCTTAACAAACAATCTCCTTTGTTTATTTTGGACCTTTCTTAAAAAGGGTCCTAGCAGCTGTCATTGATTAATTACGTCGCCGTTCAGTCAACAGTGTAAATTCTTTCCGACTTACGCTTTTACATTGACACTCCTCTTAATGTACTCCATTAGAAGTATAAGCCTTTGTTTATTCTGCGATCGACTTTCAAAACTTATTGAGCTGATCGTAAGCGAAGCTCTTAACCGTTTGGGAATCAATTTTATGCCGCCACATCACATAAAAACTACTCAGTCGATCTTCATCAAATTTGGCATTGCCGTAGCTCTTGTTGACGAGCTTCTACAAAAAAAACTGATTAATAAAATCTTGATTTGATCAAAAGTTATGGTCGAATAACTGAATCCCAATAGACTTAAGCTTAACTGTTCTCGCGCGCGCTTGCCGATCATCTTCCTCAAAATGAGCTGAGTCGCTTTATCACATGAAAACTACTAGAGCGATTTTAGTCAAATTTGGCACAAATGTAGAACTAATAAATGAGCATCTACAGAAAAAAATTAAATGAAAATAGCTTGATTAAATCAAAAGTTATAAAGAAAAAACCAAGAGACTCGTGATTGTGTCGCTCGTAGTCTAACTTTCATGGCGACAAACTTTTTCCATTAATTGTTTATTATTGTTATTAAATATTTATTTCCTTTTATTCTTTTCTAATGGATTTTCCTGCGCTCAACTCAATTACCGCCACGCACGATGAGCGCATCCTAGTATATAATTGTTGAAAAAGTGTGTCTTAAATTATAGTTTAAATATAAACAACATTTTAAAAGCTGACTGTTCTGATTATATCTTATGTTTAAAACGAGTAATCAGGCTATTCGAATTTTATGCCACAAAAAATAATTCTTTATATAATGACGAGGCACGTTCTTTAAATCAGTAATAAATATTTCACGACTTCAAAACATCATTATCATTATCTATTCATACAACGAATCATCAAAGATGTCGACACAAGTGAATATTAATATTTATTACTCGTATTCATGAAGTTACATATACATTAGTTAATTTGATTTCAGTACGAGGCCTTATTACTATATCGCAATGATCAATCACGAGGAGATGTTTTATGAATAGGATTACTTAGATGTTATATTTTATATTCATGTTTTTTTATAAATAATTTGTTATTCAGTCTGTAATCGTAGGAAGTTTCTTTGAATTTGCCATGTGCTAAATACGGATATACAAACTAAATAAAAATAATAAAAATAAAAAATAAAATAAATAGTCATTTCAAATTATCTTTAAATGCAACAATACTTATGTAATAAGCTAGTAACTAGCATAATAATATAGTAAGCGGAAATATTTAAATAAAAATGTTAGGTAAGACAAAAATTAAAGGAATAATTTTTCTTGTTAAACGCACTCATCAAAAGATTGATTTTATTTATGAAGCGTTAATAGTGGATCGAATGGTATTTACCTATGTCTAAATCGGAAAACCACGGGTAGGAAGATACTTAAAATTTTTAAACAGAAATAATTTCATATTAGTTAATTTTACACCTAATAACATGAAGTGGGTAGAAAATACATATTTTATATAATTAATAATTGTCTCTCTTAGTTCTCATATTAATTAACAAATTATACTTTAATATTAAAGTTATTTATCGCCATAAACATATATTTACCAACTAATTCAAATACTAGTGAGATGCCACCACTCGAACATATTAAATTAAGACACATTGCGACTGCAGCAATAGAACAGAATTAATGTCCTATTGCATAGATACAGCCACCAGCTCTAATAAAGAGATACTAACACTGCATTATATATACCTCCGTGCAAATAAATTAAGGGAAGATATGTGGGATTTCGCAATATATACCATTATATACATACGTCGATCTAACTTAATACATAAATAAAATGTATATGGAAATTTGAATACGTAACTGCAATATTATTATTGGTATATTGAAATTACAGCTTTTAGAGACAAGAATACAAGCTTTTCTACCAACATTCATTTAAGTATTACAAGACTATCGTAATATTATACAGCTATATAATATTACGTATCGATTGATAAAAAACTTATTATTCTATAAAAATATACTTAAATAACAGAATTAAGGGTACAAACTATTGTAGGTAACATATATCAATAGGTCGTCTTTTATATGAAATGTTATCATATAGTTTTAAGTTGGAATGTGTATGAGAAATTTCATCAAAAGTTCTGTTCCTATTATTCATTTCTCTTCCTATATTCATTCCTTCATATTCGTAGTATTTCCCCTATGCTTTTTTATACATTCTTTTTTTTTGTCAAACGAGGACTGTTTGAGAACAAACTACTGTTTATTTATCACGAATAGTTTGAGCGGAAACATTTTTTTCATGTATTTGCAATACATGTATAATTTTTGTATTTTAGCTTTCTGCAAAGTTTTTTCATATAAATTTCAACTATACCGCTACCTGCTAACACACACGTTGTTGTTAAATTTAATTACCCTAAAGTTATTAAAAATCATTTAATTTTAAATCAACTCGACAATTACGAATATCTTGATCACAAATGGAACGTAAAAAATATATTATTAAGAGTTAAAAATTTTTAAACAAATGTTCAATACTTGGAACCTTTACCCAGAAACAAAAATGATAAAAATAGTGGTTACTTACTTATAATTTTGTTTGTGTTCTAAAATATACTCGGACTTTCAAGTAAAAAGCAAATCCGGTAAATATAAAAAGCTTACGAAAGATTCTATAGTTATATTTGGTAATTTCAACTAGGCTGAAGTTCTTAAAAGTTCGTATAAGTTATTCAATTTATATCAGTAAAGAAAATCTCAATTTATTACAACATAACAGGATTATAAAATATATTAATGTAACTTCTTATATAAAACTTTAGTTTTTCTCGTTTAGACTCATTAAGAATCATAATGAACTCTATTTTTGTAATAATATTAATGTACATTTTTTCTCTGTATATTTTCTGTAACAGTATTCCCATTGGGTCAAATTCCTATAACGAGAAGACGCCGGCTGTCTGACCTTTCTTTATCAAATGTTTTATGGGAAATTCATAGGTATTATTTTTTCACAGCTACACTGATCTAATGGGCAAAAATTTTTTTAAGCAACTAAATAAATACTCGTTTAAATCTTATAAAATATTATAACAACACTATCATACAGATTTCAATAATTACATATAATCTAAAGTCATAATAATATATACAAATAAGAACTCAAAACTTGTATTCTAGTAGAGTGATTTTTACTTTGAGTTCTTGTCACTCTTTATAATGTCGAAAAGTTTCACATTCCTATAATATATTTTAAGACATTTCCCCAAAATCTTTTCCTTCTTCCGGGAAAACTGAACTAATACGACCTTTCGACACAAATATTAAATTGCCACAGGGATTAGAATTCCTGATTTGTGAATTCAAGTGCATTATTATTCGCTTTTAATAGTATTATATAATTTTTATGCTTCAGTCGCTTTGTTCTTCGAAGTTTTTGTTCAGAAAAGTAAAAATACAAGTCGTATTACCTGAAAACCCGGTCAAATAAAAATGACTTATTTAACACATTTATTGTCTACTACTATATAACAAATAATATGAAGGAAAGTGATACCTCATATTCAAGGTTTGCACATATTACTTATCTTTAATAAATGCATGACAGTAAATGGGATAATAATTCCCGGTTACATGTCGGGTTACACCGCCGGCCGCCAATGAACAGGCTTATACAAATTGAATTACCTCAGGAAGGATAGAATAAAGCCAAAGGATTTCGTTTCCTGTGCAACTTACACTTATCCTAAATTTTGTATCTTTAAAATTCTTAAATAAAATGTTGAGAAAACTTCTACTATATTATATTTTACATACTTTAAACAATAATATACGGTTATATTTAAATAAATAACGATAAAAAGAATTCATAAGAAAATAAAATTTCTCATAATGTTTTACAATTCCGAGTTATTCTAAACTTGATTTGAACAAAGCTGCCGCTTAAACAAAATGAGGTCCGCAAATTGAATTAGGATTGAGATGAGATAGGATTTACAACCTTCTTGCAAATCTCGCTTCAAGACACGATTATACAGCGAATGGAAGCAAAAAAAAACAACTTATTTAACGTCATTTAATTTTTAAATTTAAGAGGATATGTCTAAATTATATTTGTTGAAACAGATTTTTGCATTAATTTAATATACTGTTGGGTAATTCAAACTGATAACGGGACAATCATTAATTCACTCGGAGACTGATTGCTACATGTGTTGCCAATTACTTAATGAGCCTCACTGCATTTGCAAAATTAATTTACAATTGCTTTTGGATTGACTAAGTCTAACTTTAATATTAAACTGTAGTTTGTAGATTTTTGATTTTGCAATCTTGATGACGCCATTCATTTGAGACGGGCTATGTTCGTATGACGTAGCCACTTATCGGTGTAACTTGTGTTCGATGCGCTACTTAATTGTAGTGAACAAATAGGGAAATATAGAAACGTCACCGAGTTTCAGCTATATTTTTATATGACCGTTCCGTCTTCTGGTATCTCCGTAAATCATAGATAATAAAAACACCACCTGTCCCCCAAAATACTTCAGCTTAAGGCTATTGAAATTTGATAAGATCGCTTTGTAAATCGATTGAATACCTGTCAAGTTGATTGATAACACCATCCGCCGTTTAGTCAAAATATTGAAGAGGATAATAGACCTTAGAATAACATATTTTAAGTCCAGAATAAAGTACAAATTTTGCCTATGATTTATGCATGTCTTAATATTCCAACGGGGTATTATTGAACATCGATTAATTAATTTATCGAGGTCTTAACTAAAATAGGACGATATAAATATTCAAATAAAAAGCTGTGGACAAACAGTTTTATTTATATATATATATTTTTTACTTAAAGGTGAAAATAATATATGCTCCAACTCCGCGGACGGATTATGTAATACATTATATTTTTTTCTTCGAAAATAAAGATCTCACGAAGAAACTTTCATTTCTCACATATTAACCTTGTATATGAGTTTAAAAAAAATCAGTTTTATTTCATATTTTTAATCAATTTGCAAAGGACGTGTTTGCATTGTCAGTCAACGGGGACGTCTTCTTACACAAGCTACTTAATACCTTATAGCAATGAATAGGCTCATGTTGTATACATAAAAAATTGAGCCTTGTTATGTCGGATCTTTGAATAAAAATGTTTTTTTGATACCTCCGGAAACTTCTTCTTAGGATTGTAAGGTAATGTAAGACATATTTTATTCTGTAACTCTGATAATTTTCATGAAAAATAAAATAAAACTCACAATCCAGCATCCAAAGGATAGGCAGGAGTGCATATGAAACGCTGCGATAATGCTAACGTTACACCAAACATTCAAACAAAATTATCTTCAAACTTAAATCGTCAAACTTAATCATGATCAAATAACAGTAAAACTTTGTTTCTGAAAATATTAACATTGGAGTTTTTTACGAAAAACATTTTTTTTTACAATTATTTTGGTATCCGGCTGGAACAAAATAAGTTGTTAGTAATCATCTGCATCGCAACAGGAGCACTTATGCAAAACTTGCGTTTTTAGAAATGTCATATTGAGTCAGCTTTTATCTTTACTGTTAACATTGATAATATAGAAAATCGTTTCGATCTTCTTAAGTAAATTGTAATACAACATGAAGTCCCTACCAGCTACATTTATCCAAATGGAAAGTCAATAAGAAACACAATATTCTCTGAAGTATTTATTTCCCGATGTTTCAGTTTCAGACGGTGTTAGTTTCAGAAAGGTTTTCTAGACATTATAGGACTTTTTCTTGAGCTCACGTTAAAATATATATACATACTCTTCGATAAGTGTATTTGTCACTAAGCTTCTAAGCTGCTGAACCGATTTTGATAGAAAATTAAGTTTGTCCTTTAGGTTCCGAGATGTTTTTGATACACAAATTGAATCGGTATCTGGCGCTACAGTTGGATTTCAGGGCTTACTTTAAAGATTAAATAGGGTTTTAAAAAAATTTTCGGACCAACACCCGTTTTTATCCTATCCCTTTTATTGATAGTCGCCACCGGATATCGTTATCAGGTAATCGATTATAAATGGCGTTGCAATCGAATTCTAGTCTTATAGTTTTTCGATAAGATCTCTTAGTTTTATTGCCATGCTAATATATAGTTAAGTATTTATTTTATACAATACGAATATATTTCCAAATATTGTGTATTTAATTCTAAAATATAAAACTAAATTTTATAATGTAAAACAAAACCAAAAAATAAACACTCATTTATAAAATAGAAATATTATCCTTTTCAAGAAAAGACGAAACCTTATTATTCTTAGTATAGAAACTAAAATAATCCAAACGTAAGTAAGAAACACGAGTCCTAATGTCAGGTTCAGGCGTCGTACTTAAGATAAAGTTACTTAGGTTGTAGCATAACTGTAGCACTTCTACGAAAATTGCTACGAAATACTAATTAGAAACACATCTTATACTAAGAAGATAATTAATTTCAAGTATTCATTTATAAGATTGTATGTGTTATAATATTATATTAATAACTTAATTTCAATGTACAATCTCATTCATATTTATAAAAGCTTCTCAAATATTAAGGAAGCTTAAAATGATTCTCAATTAAATCAGCCTATCTGTTAAATTAATGTGTATATTTTTTATATTCATTTTTATTTTAAAAAATAGCCCCATTATCGAAATTGCTTTAACAAATACAAACAAAGAATATTTTTATAAACCCGTAAATCTATAAAAAATTGTGTGACGGTAAACTTTTACTTCAATCTTACTAACGCTGCTTTATAATACAAATATGAAATGTCTTTGTAATAACGCAAAAAGCTAATGTTTTCTTGTATAGCTTCTGAATAATACTGTCCCTATATTTAAATTGTAATCGTCTTGGACAAAAAGAGAGACAACTTTGGAAGCATTTTTGTGAATCTTTTACGGTAACAAATTGGTGGTTAAAATATAAAAAGAGACATGATACTTATATATTTAAATAATTATTAGTATTTATATACTTACCAGCTGAACTTTATATAAAATCTAACACTCGATGGCACCATCTACATTTCAAATATTAAATTATTTTTCCATGAGATAAGGTATTTTCCCCCTGTAAACAGTGTTGTTCTATGTATATTCTATTTTACTAAATCTCATCCAAAGCTAAGATTTTCCTCCTTTAGGCATAATAACTATATCAAAATTAAGTAAAAATTAAGCAATTAAGTTCAAAAAAATGTCAATGAGTTTTTTGAATTCAAACAAAGATAGTTATACTGTGAAAAACATTGAATTTGGGTACATAGAGAAGAGAACATCGCGGCGCTCGGAAACGTTTAGTATTATGACATGAAAAATGAATCTAAAGAAAGTGATTGTTAATAATTATTAAAATAAAAAGCGCTTCTATAGCTTAGCTATTATATATAGATATATTCCCTTGCTAACTTCTTTCTAAATCTTTTTTAGTCCTACATTTCTTTAGTATATTTTTAATATTAATATAGATTGTCATGAAATATTAATGTATTGATATATATTAATATTTCATGACAATCGTTCATGACAAAATAATGTAACCATTTACTACAGATCCGTTTTCCATTTTGTGTGAAATATTTAAAGATATTAAATAAACTTCGGATAATGGATTATTTTAAATGATAATCAAACCTGAAACCAAATCTAAATGGTTTTAACACTAAACATATCAGATAAGTCACCTTAATAAGTTAATAAAATGCATTCCAATGAATGCAGTTTGTAAAGAAATTAAAATATAAAACATAAATTAATACATCAAATCCACTCGACTATAATAAGAGTTACTTGGACGTTACAGACACTGACTATAAAATATGTCAATAAAAAGAAATAACTTTAATATTTAACATACCATGAAAGATTCTGTTATTTTAAGCGTTTATTCAAGAAGTAATCACAATATAATATCATGTAACTTAAGCAGCTCGAGTCAACAATCACCATATATTTCAACGTTTATATATAATTGGTTGACGGAGAGACATTACAGGTCACACAAATAAATACTTATAGACGTTATACTGGTGTTGTTTGTTATCTATCAATGTTTAGAGGCATTGGTTTCTAGTAACAACCGAAGCCTCGAACAGACTCTTAAAATTTTTAAATATACCAACATTTTAACCATCCGATAAAAATGTTGGCAACCCGGATCAAACAAATTATATTACAAAGGATAATATTTAAAGATTAATGCGGTTGAGGATTTAATGTTTGTCGTCGTCTTTGAATATCAAAGATCGAAAAAATCTAATCAAAGAAATAGCAATTGAAAGGGAACCATACATCTTTAACATACATTTGATATACTTAAGATCAATTCAATACTTAAGATTATATAATATTACTAAAAACATATTTAACGTATTCATTACTAAAGTAGTATTAATCTTAAGTATTAATATTAAGTAGTATTAATTATCTTAGAACAAATTATGTACACAATATATCAATATAATCTTCTACCATACAGAGAGAGGATTCCTTACTTCCAAAATATTTTGTTGAAACATTGAACTACTGACTCGTCAACGGAACGTCAAATTCTTGTCAGTATTGCCGTAAACGGTTGTATCTCGGAATATTTTTTCTGTGCTCATGGTCTTTTGCTCTATGTAGCAGACCGACAGCTATAGATTAATGAAATACTTAAAATTTGAGGCCAAGAAATCTATGAAATTATAAAGACAATCTCTTTTATAATTAAGAGACCCTTAATTACCGTTCATAAACAAAAACAATCAATTAAGATTCAAAAGCTCTGTTATGGAATAAAATTATTTGCACAGTATTGAAATAAGAACGGTAATTAATTAATTATAACCAACAAATTAATTCTCTTAAAGTACCTCATTTGTTTGGTAAATTTACTTAAATATAGAAGTATTTTATTTAATTATAACCTAATTTATGTAATAAATATGGTATGAGGTAGGTTGTATAATCACAGACAATATACATATATATATTGGATAATAAAATCAAAAATTAGTTCTAATCACGAATTCCGGAATCGTAACAATACAACAAGTTTTACTTAAAAAATGTTATGTTATTTTCACCTTTCATTTAAGTATATTGAAATGGATGAAATGGCGACAAGTCACTGGGACGACATGTGATGCCCGAATTCCCCTTAAACTAAAGGGGAGAATTTATAAAAACATCATTAGACCTGTCGTTATGTATGGATCTGAGTGCTGGGCGATGAAGGTGATGGATGAAAAGCGTTTGCATGTAACGGAGATGCGAATGTTAAGATGGATGTGTGGGGTGACAAGAAGGGATAGAATAAGAAATGAGTATATTAGGGGAAGCTTAGGAGTAGCGCCAGTGACAGAAAAAATTAGAGGTAGCCGTCTGTCATGGTATGGGCATGTTATGAGGAGGGATGAAAGGCACGTGACCAAAAGAGTGCTAGGTATGGTAGTGGAGGGATGGACAGGTAGAGGACGGCCGAAGAAAAGATGGATGGATTGCGTGAAAGACGATATGGAGAAGAAGGGAGTGTGCACAGAGATGACGAGTAACAGGAGAGTATGGAATGAAAAAACATACTGTGCCGACCCCAAAATGGGATAAGGGCAGGAAGAAGAAGAAGATTTAAGTATATTATAATAGTTATTTTTTGATTATTTATCTTTCATAATTTATCATATTTATACTAACAATATAATAAAATAAACAAGAAAAATTAATTATTTAATATTTAATTTGATTGAAATAATTCATAGAGAAAATATTTATTACATTATTAATAACATATTATAATTCATATGACTACGGTTGTATCAATTATCACGTAACTACAATGATACTATGATTAATGATTAGTCAATAATTATATTATTTATTGTAAACCAATGTAATATATTTTGATTATTCAACGTACAATACAACAATTGCAAATTAAAATATTAAATTCAAACTTAGTTAGTTGTACATTCGAAGAGCTATGGAGAATAATATATACTCCATTGATAGTCTTCAAAATATTTAATTATTTCTGCTTGTCCTCAGATAAGGAGACGCAAAATGTGAAATTTGAGGTCATGGAAGAAGACTGTGACAACTGCAGCCTGTACTCGGCTCTGAACTATACCTTCAAGAATTATACAAAGAACGTCACCCTCATTGACAAGTTTTATTTCTATCAGGTACATATTGTTTATAGCGTTTTACATCTTATAGATATGTTGATATATCGTATTATATGTTAAAATAAGGCAGGACGTAAAATTAATAATGTTTTAATATATTTAATTAAAACATATACTTTAGTATCACTAAGTTGAGAGCATAAGATAAAAAGTAATACAATCTTACACCGAGCATCGTACTTTAAGTTAAAAGGTTGTTAAGGAGGTTAAGAATGTCCAAACTGTCAATTAATTTTCTCTAAACCCACGTTAAAGTGTAACTGACGAGAATTTATAGTTTTAATACAATTCTTAAGAATAGATTTACTCTAACTTGTATCATTTAAAATGATATTATATGAAATAATTTTAAGACAATAGTATGATATATAACATTACATTCTTAAGAGATACAGAAAATTTTGTATAAAATTAAATAAAATATGATTGACGTAAAAGAAACATCTGTAATATAAAACACTATCAAAGACCGAATATTTATTATTATTTTATAGGTAAAAACCATTTTGAAGTTTATGTCTGATTTGGTGTACCATAGTATGCACGAGTCCTTAGATGTAACGTTAGTGCCAAGATGAAAACCGTACCGTTAAAGTATGTGTCTAGACATCTTTCTCAATTCTAATCTTGTCTTAATTGTGGCACAAAATTATGTGTTTGCTAACATTATATCAATATATATCAGTTACGTTTAAATTGACACTATATAATTGTATACAGTTATTAGATTTGTATTATTAATATGCAGTCCGAACACAGTACTGTAACATTTAATACTGAAAACAGTAGTTTAAAATAATTTAACTAAAATGATAAGAGTTCAATCTATATTTTATGATTTACAAGAAATATTTTTTTTAAATGTACCATACATAAAGTTCAAATTAATACAACGTTTGTGTTCAAAGAAGCGCGGCTTTAGAATACTTACGATATGAAATATAAAAAAAAACACTATATATATATATATATATATATATATATATATATATATATATAGTTTTTCTAACCATAGTCGTGTTGGAACAGTTGTGAAGAAACAACTGCAATTAAGCTAAATGAACCAAAAAAAAAAGATATTATACTAACTAAATGTATGGAAAAAAGATGTAAAAAAATCCGTACCCGCAGGGGGACACGCGTGGGTAGACCTCGTGTGTAACTCATTTAAAATATAACTCACTATCTAAGAATAATACATGATGCCGTTGTTTACATCAAAAATTTTCAAGCAAAAAGCGGTTTTAATTTTTTTTTCTCGGAAAAGGTATCTTTTTTGGAAATACTTTTGATACCTAAATTTTGAGTAAAAAATAACCTTTCTATTAAAAATATTTGCGAGGAGGGAATGTTTACCAGAAAAAAGTTGCCGTGGTTTTACCTACCTAAAATTTACAAGCTAAAAGTGGTTTTAATTTTTTTTCTCGGAAACGGTGCCTTTTACGGAAAAACTTTTGGTACCTAAATTTAGAGTAAAAAATAACCTTTCTATTAAAAATACTTGTGATGCAAGAATGTTTACCAGAAAAAAGTTATGATTTTTTTTCCAAAAATTTTCGGTTTTTTTACCCCCACCCCTAAGTTATTGAAGTTAAGTTTTCGGTTTATCTACATTAGTTATAGGTATTTATCAAATACATCATATTATATGAACGCGATTGATCTCCTTTGTATAGGGACAAAGTTATGGTCGAAAAACTGAAATCAGAAAAAGTGAGGCCCTAGCGCCCCCTGTGACCGGATTTCTCTGGTTAACGAACTTGACCTTCATTTTTGGATGGTTGATTTTTGTGCAAAGTTTGAAAGCGATCCGAGCGAAACTGCGGCCGCTATCGTGCTGACAAAAGTCGAATCTGGACGCACGCACGCATATATATATATATATATATATATATATATATAAACTTTTTGACCAATGGTCATTTCGGACTCAGGCGGTCATAAGAAGACCTCCTGTGAAGAAATTTTTCCAAAATTCGAAAGTAGGGGACAAATGAATGGGCAGACCGAATTCTTCGAGGTCTACCCAAAAGTGCCAAGATAAATATGTCGAAGCAAAAGCTAAGGCAATTTAAATGCTAATTATGGTAAGAGATAAAGTTAAACTCCCATAAAATTGCAATAAAACGGTTTATTCTTACAAAATATGCTTGGGATATAAAGTAGTCTTCATAATACTTACATTTTTCTTTTTCTACATAAATAAATTATTCGTTTTAAGTAACAAATATAACATGGAAAAACTTGTTACTATTCCATACTATTCATATTAATAATTAAATAATACTATTTTATAACTAACATCAAATTACACACTTCATGTAGCACTATCATCTTATTATGCGAAACGCGTCTTGAATTTACAGCGAATACCCATTAGAGACACTTGCTTATTAAAATTCTTATTATCTTGGCCGAAGAGTTGACCCAGTTTTAAAGGATTCATCAACAATGTAATTAAATACTTAAACCATGTCAACTGGTTTGCGTTTGACATCTTTGAAGTGTATTCTGATATTTCAGATATTTTAATTATTTTTGCTCTGGGAGACAGGTTTCCATTAAATATTAAAATTTGTTGTTACTAAGTATTTATTATGTTATAGGCATGTCTTAGATAACCTAAATTTGAAGCTATTATCTTTATTAATATGATAGATATAATAAATGATGACTTACAGAGCGCTCAACTGGCGGTGTTATGGGTGTTGCTCGTGGCGATAGTGGCGGGGAACGCCACAGTGGTGCTGGCGCTCTTCCTCACCAAATCACGGAAGAGTCGCATGAACTTTTTCATCATGCAACTCGCTATAGCCGGTAAATATTAAAATACTTTGATAGCGACCCAATACATCATTTTTAATGAGGGAAAACAATTTTACTTGCTTAAATTTAATTACGATAACCCAATGAAAGATAATTAAAATTTAATAAACCATATATCGGTTAATGTTTCTGAAATTGTATAATAATATGAATTTATATCATACTTATTTCACAGATTTATGGGTGGGACTGATAAGTGTTCTGCCGGATTTAATCCAACGAATCACAATATCATGGCTCGCGGGGTCAGTTGTGTGCAAACTGATGAAGTACTTACAGGTCATTAAATTTGAAACTATAATGTCAATGCCATTAATAGTAGCTTATAATAATAAAATATATGAATGTAAAATTAATATAAGTTATGCCATCAATATTATAGCAATTACCCAGTATTTTTTTGTAAAAGCGACTAACAATGTAACTTCAGAATTCACCAAGACATAAAGCCAATAAATCCTGAGACACAAAACTGTGGAAAAATAAAAAACCCCTAAACTGTGTCTTAACGTCAAAAGCAGATACTGTGCCAAAAAGATATTAATGGCCTCACCGTATTTAACATATCCCGTTTTTTGTGTTTGTATAAAAATATTTGTCGGAAACCATTTAATTACACAATCTTTTATTTACATAATAACGTTATGGGATGCTAAAATCTGTTCAATGTATAATATGAGTATGTTTAAATATGTAATGTATTTATTATAAATATATTTAACAATAACAATTTCAATATAAACATCATAGTTTCAGTTACAAAAGTGGTTCTCATATTCTAGTGTATTGAATTGTTCTAATAAGATCGTTCATACAGGGTGTAGTAACATATTCCTCTACCTACGTATTGGTTGCGCTCAGCGTAGACCGCTGTGATGCGATCACCCATCCAATGAACTTCACTGGCAGCTGTAAGTAGCAAAAGATTCAAATTTTATTATTTAATTTTTGATTTATAACCTTTGACACAACTTCAGTTCGATTCTTACAACTAAATTCAATGTAATTGAATTTTAAAAGTTTTATAAAAACGACATTTCAATAACTTCGACCTTACATTTTATAAAATCTAATCCTATGTGTATTATGTATTTTTTAATTACCAAATTTTTAATAGTATGATTGTAATATTATATTTTATTCCCTTCACTAAAATCGTCACCTTCCTCTACCATTAGAATACGGCAGCAGTGCTGTATTTTCACACACATCCAGTTCCCTTTAACGGACGATTTTTTTTTCCGTTTCATTTAGTTTTTTTTTATTACTCATCTTTTCCTCAACTGAATATTATTTCCAGGGAGACGTGCGCGGGTGCTGATAGTCAGCGCATGGTTTCTTAGCTTTATTTTTTGCGCTCCGATGTTATTTTTGTTTGATGAAGCCAATATAGAAGGTATGATTGAAATATACATTGCTTCTAAATACGGAAATTTTAGTCAGATTTTCTTTGGATTAATGTTTCATGATTTAATCTGAAACTAACGAATTACTTTAAACTCACGTTTCCACCGATTTCAATATTCTAAGAACACTAAAAATATACTATTATAATGTTTTTGATGCGTTCATTTAATCGCCTACGCACATGCCACTAATTAACCTCAAACATATACACAAAACGAAGTTATTTTCAGATATCCATATATAGTTCACTATGATCTATAAAATGATATTTATAGCCACTAAATTCATGACTATCAAATGTTTATGTGCAGAGTAACCCCATGTGGGTCAGTGGGGTGGATTATAATTGATGTGGTGTTGACAAATATCCTAGACAGGCCACTTACCGTCTCCGATATCGTTATAGGAATTAAGATTGCAAATTAAGTGGGTTATCGCAAAACTAAGGCTTATCTTGCCGAGTCTTAGGTAATATTATTTAATTACACTAATTAAGTCGAAGTAATGACTGTGACTTTGATTAGAAAAAAAGGGTTATTTTTGACGATTTACCTAACTTAATTACATTTACGAATATTTGAAGTTTTGAAAACGAAAATATTGGTAGGAATAAAATTTAATTTACGTTATTGGAATTATAACATAAAAACAGTCAAGATGAATCAATACCTTCTTAAGTAATTAAGACTCCCAGGTATTCCGCAATGCTGGTCCAGCATCAACGAGCTACAATGGCGTATCTGGATGACGAGCGTATTCCTCTCCCTCTTCGTGGCTCCGGCGGTCACTATCTCGGCCTGCTATGGCGTCATCGTCGTCACCATCCGCCAGAAGAGCCGCAGGGTGCTTGGGAAACGCGCCGCTACCAGACAATGTCAGTCTATTTTTTCCTAGTTGGTTTCGACACTTCTTACATATCTAACTCTTAACTAAGTCATATGATTAAATGTTTATTTTTACATTACGGATTTCGATATTTTCATGGGTTTACTTTAAGTCCAGTTGGGGACAAATCTTTCAACATATGAAAGTTTTACTAAATATTAGATTTTACAAATTGTCCATTACATAAATCGCGTATTGACAAATAAAGTTGTATATAAAAAAATATATACCCAGTAACTGGGTAGATCCAGTATTATTCCTTATAAAATTAGTTATTTTACAATTCGATAAGTCGAAAAATATCACATGATATTGGACTCCTAAATAGATTGAATAATATTTTTATTGTATATAAAATAATTATTAAATTTGACATATCTTTTATGACTTAACATAATAAAGAAAATATATTTCTAGACAACTCTTTCTACAATTATTAGCAAATTGCCTAGAATAAGTGAATCTGTTAACCATGTTAATATATTTAAAAGTTAAAAGTAAATTGATCACAGACAGCGATGACCTGGACAGCCGGCGCGCCAGCAGCCGCGGGATCATACCCAAAGCTAAGATAAAGACAGTGAAGATGACCTTCGTAATCGTATTTGGTAAGTATTACTACTATACTAATAACATTATTTATTCATTAAAGTGACAATTATCCTGAAATTTATGTTTTCAACTCAATCACAATGGAGAACTAAATGGGATTAAACTTCCCAAACTCATAAAAATAAGAATAAATCGTTGTGTTATCGGCCATGTCTATTAAATATGCAAAGTTAAGTCGTTGACCTGTTAAATGTTTTTACTACATTGCGTTTAAAACAGAAAAAATATTTGAAGGAAATTATCATATATTTTATTTCAAATAAAATACTATGTATAATCAAAATAGAGTGAGGTAAAATAAATCAGGCAATCATCTCATATTAAAAATAATTTTGTGTCTGTTGATACTTTACTAATTTAATTATTCCTTCTGAGATTATTCATGGTGATGAGACGGTATGGTAATAAGAATATAAAATAAAGATTTAGAAAAGTCAAGAACTTATTCATTAGGTAAATATTATGTCTGAAAAGCTAAAATTATTTGAGCTGACGATGTTATTTATTAGAATTAATTGCAAATTTATTTGAGAGACTTCTATAAAAAAAGTATAATATAATAAATAGTACCTAAAATAAAAATAATCTAACATGAAATAGATGCAAATATATTTTCGTTTAAAGACCTTGTAATGTATTATAGAAATAGAGGTTTATTTATAAAAATATAACGAACTGCCGATAAATAAATTGTCAGTATTTAAATCATTAAAGCACATGTTGACGTCCGTGAAAGTTATAATTGATACAATGATATATAATCACATTATTACGTTTACACCTAGTTCTGTGCGTCTAAAAAATGGAACATGACATAAATAAGAAAATAATGTCTCTATTTTATGTATACTCGTCCGTACGTGTTTGAAAAATAATTTAAATTGAGCTAAATATTTTATATAGAACAGACATTATTATTTTATTTATATTTAAGACGCAGTATTAAAGGTCAATATCCCTTACAAATTAGTGTTTTAAAAAACCTTAAAAGCAACATGCTGTATAAGTATGGAAGCGTCTATAAAACATTTTATGAGCTCGTCCATTATGTCTAAGTGGACAAAATTGCTATTCCTATAGCTTTATAATATGTAGCTTTTCCATATATTCATTTTAAATAAAATCTGCTTTATAACACGAAAGTTTCATTCGCACTCAATTACGGTAGATACATATATTGTATATCTAGAACACTATTTATCAATTTAGCGTAATATAAAAATAAATAAACTTTATAATAAGTAAATAAATACCTAAATTTCTTTGTAGTTTTTAAGCAATTTTTTTTTCTAAAAGTAAAGAAGTAGAAAGTGTTCTGTTGTTAAAAACTGTTATAGATATGATAACTTATAATAAATGCAAAATAAGTCAATTACATAAGTTAACGATTACAAATAATTTTCAACAATCTGTTGCCCGTTACTTACGGCATAAGTGGAATGTCCCGTTTTCGCTGGAACCTAGGAATAAATGGTTTATAAAAATACTTATATTTATTAACGTTGTATGATAATATGAATTCAATTTTGAGCACTTTTAAAATCTTGAGAACGCAAACAAACGGAAACTGAATATTTATATATCCATTGAAATGTCATATAATGAAGGAGTGAGTTCTGATATAAAGTCGCATCGTCACGTCCTCATATCCACATAGTGCTCCGGCATCTTATAAATTTACAATTTGAATCGTGACCCGACTGCCAATGTATTACCACATGATCGCTTTTAAGCTTCAGTGTTATTCTGGCATTGCACATACACAACTTATTGCAAACACAATATTAGAATATTGAATTACTAACTACTAACTAATGATAATAAAAACTAACTAAGTAATACAATAGTAAAATATCATAAATCATCAAATACTTTGAAGCAATCGTCTGGTTCGTGTAAGATAGTTTTAATTATTCTTAATTTAAAGTGCACTAACCCCGTTTCTGTCAGTGTTCGTGCTGTGCTGGTCTCCGTACATGATCTTCGACCTGCTGCAAGTGTACGGGTACGTCCCGGACACGCAAGTCAACATCGCCATCGCCTCGCTCATACAGAGCCTTGCGCCATTAAACTCGGCCGCCAATCCCGTTATTTACTTCATATTTTCTAATAGGATATTCGTAAGTCTTCGGTGAGTATGTTGCAACCATTCTTTTTTCTTTTCGAATATATATATTTATTAAAACATTATTTCATTTATACAATTCCGGAAAAAATAATTGACTTGGAACATCATTTTTGTGTGTCAAAGCCCTATAAATTTTACCATACAAGAGCCGAGAGGGAAAGTTATATAAATAGAGATGATTATATGAGAAATCTCCCATCCGTCCGTATTTTATATTCTAGTGGGGTATTTGTACGTCCCCAAAACATTTTCTGTGACAAATAGCTATGCGAATTTTATTCCTCAGAGATACTAGGAAAATATCTTGCTACATAATAAACGGATTAAAGTTTCTGATCCGTCTAAATACGTTATTTGCTATGTCGATATTGATTAATTAGTTTATTGTCTATGTATTGTTATTAATATAATGTTTTTATAAATAATTGTTACTTCCCTAGACATCGACTCCGTCAGATGACGATTAACATCGAAATATTGTAGATGTAAATATGAAAATTGGATAACATTTTTGGAAGACAATGTATTTGATATCATATTAAATAATCACAAACATTAAATTTGTTACTTAACATATATTATAAATTAATAATGTAGATTAAAATTTAAGAAAAATATTAAGTGTCTAATTATTAGGCAGGTACAATATGTTAAAATCATTTTTTTTTATATATATTAACCAAGTTAATAGACTTTTGAAATTATCTTTTAAAAACTTAGCTATATTAAGCTACTCGTAAAAAGAAGGAACAAGGCTCAACAAGGAAACGACTCGGTAACTCGGGTGCAAGTTCAAGTACAGCCCTTGTTGATCAATTATTTAAAAAAATCAATAGACGATAAACTCAATGGGTTTTTGACTAGATTATAGTTCTTATAGACCCAATGAAACTAAGAATATTAACTACATAAGGATAAAATCGTTTTTTAATGTAAAACAAATGGTACTTGAAGGTAATATTATCCCATAATAGAGCTACAACAGCAAGATAGAACGAATTCAATTAAGAGAGCCCTCAAATTAGCTTCAATGCGGCCCCAGAATAATAATGACTTGTGAATAAATATATACCTAGGAATAATAATTAATTGAATACAAAGGAATGCTTCGCTGACTCAGCGATTCATTAATTCTGAATTTAAACGAATTAAAACTATTCTAAATTAGTATTAAAATAAATATAAATATTTTTTTCTAATATGATTTTGAAAAATATTGTGTTGTTAAATATTTTTCGTATTAAATGAAGTTAATTCTTTTATTTAATTTTAATTAATCGATTTAAAATTAATACCAAGTAATTCATTTTATACAACCATTAAATGTCAGAACAAGACAGCCATATACGTGAATAATCTAAACAAATTATTAAATTCCCTGAAGTTGCAAATGTCGTTTGTTTATAATTGATTGTTAATATTCCGAAATTTAACAACAAACTTAATTCTTATTTATCAATCTTCATACATTTTGGTTATTAATTTATTACTTATGTAAGAATATATTGCAATTATTTTGATTTTGATCAAAGCCTTCCCCATTGATCAGAATAAAAACATTTAATTTTATTTTATTCTTACAAAATTCTATAAAGTGTGGCCGTGTTTAAAGAGATATTATTATCTCTCTGTGGACCTCACGCACGTTAGAAAAGTCATTTTTTGATTACAAAAAAATCGAGATCGGAATCGCGGGCGAAGATATGTTAACATTAGGTTTAACATTCTCATAGTACAATATTTTGATGTATATAATATTATCATTTTTCTAATTGTAGAATTTATTATTAATCATAATAAATCTTTGATTCTAAATAAAAGTTAAATAAAGAGTAATTCGATTTATTCATCTTATTCTTTACTTGAACTTATTTCTCTTATCAAATATTTTATAAGTTTAGTTGTAAACTTCTATTATTTCCAAATCTTTACGACATGAATGTTTTTGATCCTCATCGAAATGCCATTTCAAAAGTAATAAACGGGAACAACACGAAAAACAACTTTTACTTAACTCATGTTTGTGCTGAGAATTTCTATGTAAACACCTTATACGTATTCTATAATGATGATAATGAAGAATAACGAAAGACAAAGCATATTGAAGCAAGCACGTAATATTATTTTAAAGAAACGAGAGAATAAAACTGATACTACAATGGGTAAAACCAGAAACTCTTGTTCCCAGAAACATTCCTCCCTACAAATGGCTGTGGTGCTGGATGAAGACGGGTGACGGTCTCGCCGGCAACGAGTCCAAAGCTCACACAGAACTGCTCACTTCCTCGCATAGAAAAACAAGACATGACGTCACAATTCGGGTAAATATCGTGAAGAGAATTACCATACAATATAACGAACAAGATAATGATTATGACCACAACATCGTTATAATAATGATTTAACGTAAGATAAACATTTATTCAAAATTTACTTTACAAAGAACTCGCGACACTAAAATATTTGGTAAAATGCCAGGACAAAAGCCGAAAACACAAACCATTAATGAATATTTACTACTGACCTATTTTAGTATTCACATTTTTCTCTTTATGTCTATCATTAGTAAACATCAAGAATGTTTTGTTTAATGTTATATTAAATTTACATTTAAATGATAAAAATATACGGTCATAATTATATTTATACGCAGTAGTCATACTAGTACGTACATCAATCTACCAAGATTAAATTCAGGCATCGTTCAAATGCAATGAACAAAGTAGTTAGGTAGTAACAGAAATCAGAATAACATGGAAATGACTTACTAAAAATACTGTTGGTTTGTTGAATTTAAAGAAGAGCGTTAAACTTAACAAAGATAAGCATATTTAAACGCTAATTCAAATGCTAATTCTATTCTTGTTATTGTTATGATAAAAAAATGTTTAAAAACATCACGGAGGATAACACACTTCAGCCATTCCACAACCTCTCATTCCAAATGACTCTCAAGTGTCACAACAGATGTGTCTACTCGAGACGAGTATTATGTACACCGAATAATAGGTTTAATTTTAGAAATTTGTTTATTATGAACCTTAATAATTAGAAGACCTGGCTCTAACAGTCTTCAAATTATTATATCGATTTCTTACAACTTATGCCACATTTATTATACTATTTAGTGGTCCTCATAAATGCCGTACACGTTACTTACAGACTGTAAGTATCTGAATACTTACATATTCCAGAAAAAACTGCAATGATAGTGGGGGCCAAGGCCTAAAACTTTTTTTTTGTCTAGGTTAAAGACGACAGCATAAAGAATAATAAGCCCCGTCTACATCAATGCAACAGTTCTCGTAAGGTCCGCCTGCACCTCCCCGACGCGTCCACCAACAACAACGTCACCCAGACCCGCCGAGCTGACACCTTCCTCTAATACCATTAACATATTTTATTATAAATTTGTGCAGAGGTTAAAGTATACAATTTTATAAACATCGTAATTAAAATAAATGTATCATTGTGTGTGTTCATAGTTTAAAACCCATTGTATCAGGACACGGCTATTATATACTTAGATGGATGTTATAAAAATAAAGTAAGATTCTCAAGCATGTAGCTGAACATTTATACAATAAGCATTTCGGAATAACTTGATGGTCTACTTGTTAATTTAACGTAATACTAACGGTATATAAGTAAGTAAGTAAAAAATAAAAGTAAAAATGACTTATTACAGGGATTAAGAAGTCAGTAAGCGGTTACTTTCTACCGCATTGTAACGAAGATCTCTTGAACCAAAATATATGAATTACAAATGTAATTGAAACGAAATAATATAAATGTAATATTAAATGATAGATTTAATGAAGTCATCTCGACCAAAGCCGAGACTATACATTAATGAGATGTATAAAAAAATACTTTGAAGTATAATTGAAAAAATCTTGCATATTTTATTCTAAGAAAGTTGTCAAAATAAATCTCAAATTGCAATTTATGGACTATTTTCGGTAGCACGCGAATAAAACGAAGTAAATATGAATAATAATAGTTTGTCTGGACGTTGTACACAAATGGTGTTAAGTTCTTATATATTTAATTATTATAATTAGTATATATCGTCGTTAGTAATATATTGATATATGTGGTGCCAAGATGGTCTGGAGTGAGACTCTAATCATTGCGCATATTTCTCGTAAATGTTCATTGAATTTATTAGATCTACTTTGATATTGTAATATGTTTATTTTGTACTACTTTAAAATAATTTAATAAATGTATAAAATTGTGATTTTGTTGTTTCATTGGTCGTAGTGACCATGACCTTTTATGTTTATTTAGACCTAGAAAAACAAATTTCTTCTCACTATCGGATTAAAAGCAAAATATGGCTCATAATATTTATATTTGCTACTAATAAACGTCATGTCTAATATATAATTATTTCACATATTAAGATCATGACGGTTCTTTCCAATTCTTGGGACTTAGATTCCTAAAAAGTATTCGAAATAAATTTATCTCACAGTCTCAAGAAAAATTCAATAGAAAATTGAACGAAACAAAGAAAAAATAAGCGGATTCCTAGGATTTCTTATCTCGTAATTCGTTGCTACAAGATGGGTCCTGTGTCCAATGTGTCGGCTCATTTGACGAGAACTATTCGATGCTGGGAGGAGTTCCCAGCGATTGCGGTTGGATAAGATTTTTAACCAACCTTACAAAAAAGAGGTTAAATTCAAAGCTGAATAGTTTTTAATTTCCCATATAGAGATATCGGAAATGGACGTCAAAAACTCAATAGTTCTATAAATGATTATTTGACTACAAGAAGCATCTAACATGTGCAATATATTATTCATGATTCTGGTTGCCATTTATATCTAAATAAATATACTATTTTTAATAAGACACTTATAATACAGTTAAGGATATACAAAAACTACGAACGATCTATTGAATCAGATAATTTAATCTGTAATAATTTACAATCGATAAACCTTATTAAAAGGAGAACCGACGTTTATTGCTCGGAAAAGATTGATTGAATAACATCGCGGACAGTTTGGAGACAAATAAAGTATTGTGTACGAATTGTAGACACATTTTTTTCACATCAAAATGATCCAATATTTTATTCTTTTGTTGAAAATATAAATTAATTATCTGTACATTTTATATAAATGTATAACTTATGAATTGGGAATTATTCTGAAAATAGTAAATGTTTCTATGTTAGGGATATATCAATAGCTCCAAACAAAAACACATATTTCCCTTGAACCCAATAAAATGGTAATATCAATATAATATACTCAGATAGCCGTGAGAATAAAATAATATACATTACATGAATTATTCAAGACTTATACCGAAATACATATCAAATTGTCGTTATTTACATTAAAAGATGTTGATGAATGTCAAAATATATGACAAAGTTTGTTAGAGTATAAGAAATATTTGTTGTATAAGATACGTCACAATGCCTCCATTCTTTAACACGGAATGGGAGGGCGATTAAAACCTCACAAATCTTCCTCAACTACCTTAATTTAAGTTATACAAATATACTCTTGGCTGGGATAGTAGTGAAAAAATATAATATTGAAAATATGTAGTTATTAGCACTTAAAAGAATAATTATTCTATAAAAGGAAATTAAATTAAATAATTAGAAGCTGGTATATTGAATAATCCAACGTTAAAAAAATTAATTAAATAAAAAAGTCGTATTTAGTGTAAAATAGAATTAGCAAAGTAAACTTACACTAAATATTTGCGATATCAGTTATATTCCTTGACCGATTCCAATGACTGCAAGATGTCCGCTTGATATTTCATTTATAAATTAAATTACCGATTTTTTAAGTAGTAATTAATTTATAGAATATGTTATTTTATAAATTGTAAAAAAACATTTTAATTTTAAGTAAGTAGATTATCAAAATATTTATTATAATATATTGTGATAAAGATTATTCTTTGCTGAAAATAATTAATAGTTTCTATCTATATTTGTAGTTGAAATAAATAATTTCTATATATAATGAAAAGCTTCAACAAACGGCTTCGTGACGTCACGCTTATATTAAATAAAACTTTTTGCTTGATGAGAGAAAACAAAGAATAAGAGAAAATAATAATTGAAAACTCTTTATTTATTATTAACCTTTTTCCAACAACCATTATGTGTGAGTTATTACTGTTACTTAATTGTTACTCTTATTATTTACTCATTTGAAATTAAATATTATATAATTTGATTGATTGATTGATTGATTGACTTATATGTTACACCTTATTACTTAACATACATAGTACATAATACTAAATACAAAAACAAAATCATCATAAAATACATAAAAATGGTATCTCATTCAGTACTAATAGATCCGTGTAAAGTTTCCCGACTTGGAAGTTCTAACTTTGAATTGAAGAATTGGAGTAAAAGTTTTGAACACAATATACGAATAACAATTTATAATATTGGATTCTCGTATAAATTGTTTCGACCGTCGACATAAAAAAACTACAATACTCGAAAATAAATATAAAAACTTTACAAATAAAATTAGAATCATTTAATTAGATTACAAATTATTGTTTTTGCAAATTGTTTAATGAAAATTGACCTTACCTCCTAGACTATAAAATTCCATTTTGATTAAATTTAAATGCAATAACTAGATATCTGTATTAGCCGATTAAATAAAGTTCTCATGCATTTATATCGAGTAATGGCACCAATCGAAAATAATATTCCGTTCTGATTGTAAACTAAGTATTTACACTAATTTATAGACCAAATATTATTATCGTTGTATTAATCCTCCTAAATATATCCTACTAATATCATTAATGCGAAATTTGTGAGGTGGGTGTTTAGTGTAAATACACAGTTTAGAGGAAATCCTCTACGTAGAAACTAATAATGGATGGACATTAATGATATTTTAGAATAATATAGTTTTTTATTACAATTAATAACATATATCGTATAATTTATACAGATATTGTATAAATCTCGTGTTTTGGACTGTAAAAACGTGAAATATAAAGCATAAAGGAAATATATTACTATATTTTTACAAAAATGTCAACGGTAACATATTAATTAGTCATCTTATTTTAAAGCACGCAGAAAGTTCGATATTGGTTTTAAAATTATAATTTAATAATAGTTACTATGGTTTATCTTAATCGAAGTAATTTTAAAAAAACGGAATATCTTAATAAAATATTTCGAGGGACACTTCATTAAAAAACGTTTCAATATACAGGTCATATTTCTCAAGCGATTGTATGAAATTTTTGAGCAGGTTTCGTAATTGCGATTGTTTTTTTTTCCTTCATTCTTTTAAACTGACAGAGCCACTAGTTATGTTAAGGGTGTATACAGACATCGCTGCATCACGCTAATCATCTTCCTCAGTCCAACCCCATTCAAACCATCCTCCGATTGTTTTGAATAATGATCCCAAACTCATCAAACAACACAAGGTCACGGAGCTCAATATATCATTTCAGCCTCGATAGCTGCTGACATCGCCAAATTGCTTTTTTTCTAACCGCCCAAAGCCTTTTATACCTCAAAATCCTCAAATTATGAAGCAAGGATCTCGCAATCTCCTCTTAATCTCGGTATAAAAATGCTATTAACAATCTTTTATAATATTGTATAAGTTTATATTACGTTTACAGCTCCCGATATTGACATTGAGGAACGATTTTACTTTCATTTATTTATATTGAAAGAATGATTTACTTTTATTTAAGCTTAATTTAGTTGTGTGCTTCAGATTCTATTTCTTTGAAGGATTATATTTCCATTCCATAAAAAAAAAAAAAAAAAAATCTATAATTAAGCGGCTAAGTTGTCATAAGCTTTACTCGAAATATGTCTTGAACTAAAAAAAACTGTATTTAAAATATAAATTATTTACTGTTCAACGTAGAATGAAAAGAACGATGTAGCTTAGGGATGTGCATGTGCTGATAATAATTAAACAGTATTCATTCGAGTAGGCTAATTCTCAAATAAAACAAAGACATATCTTGGCTGCATAAGGATTCTGAAATTATGTTTTAAACTTCATAATTCCAAACCAAAATGAATTCAATTATAAGATAACAATATTGTTATAATAACTAAGCTACAAAAACTAAAAGGTTTGAAACAAAACAACGCAATGTAATCCTCTTTTACTGCTGCCATTTCGATACTAAAACTGGTTCCATACGAATATTTTCACGGACAATTCAATAGCCAACGACGTGAACGAAAATAAAGGGTAACCCGTTATTGGCTGCAGTTTTTATTCAAATTCGTATGAGTGTCCCCTATCACAGGGCTGCAGTGATTTTGAAAACTCGCGAATTAAATTTTTTTTCATCAATTTAAGTTCAATTCTTTGACCACATTAATTTGGACAATTTTGAAAGAAAAATTTATAATTTTGCAATATCTTTTAATATCTATATATAGTAATATTTTATATCCATATACTGTTATACAAAGTTTAAATTTGTACATTGAATACTTAGTTCTTAATTAATATAATACGTTATATAATATAATATATATAATACGATATATAATTATTGATTATAATGTAGCAACTAGTGTTTCAGCAAAACATGAGATTTTTTAATATAAAAATTATACAAAAAAAATATAAATATACATAAATAATAGACATCCCCGTCCCTCACCGCACGTTGTATAAGGACTACACTGTAAGCAGTGAGCACTGTCCATAAATCTATGTAAATCCCGGGATTTGTGAATAACAACGAATATGACATTGTCCTTCATGTGAAGGACCTTCTGACATCCTTCGTATATCAAAATGTAACCAACAATATGTTTATATATTTGAATTATTTTAGATATGTATTTTTGATTCTTTTTTATTTTTTATGATAATCGGCGAACTCATAGACGGGCTACCTACGGTAAGGCACTAATTAGTCGTGGACCCCGATGCTTTATACACGAAACTCACTTGATCGGATCCTACCATTGCTGGATTAATATTAATAAGGTGCACATAGTAATAATACAATAAATATTCGATTATATTCTATGGTATATATATATATATATATATCTTAGTTCATAAATAACACCTTATACAGCCACTGTTATATTGCTTGTTGAAGTTTAAAAACCATGTTAGAGCTACTTGTGGTGAAATTTGTTTTCTTAGATTTTCTTTGAACACTCTAGGCTTTACTTATATTCTATTTGTTCTCACATACTCAATATTAATGTGACTAGTCAATACTATGAGAAAATGAAAATTAATGATAAATTAAAACAGTATCAAGTTAATCTCCTTCTCTGATCCTTTGAAATCAATACATTAAATTTGATATGTTTAAAGAAAATCTTTTAAACTATTCTCGGCTGAACCATAGAGATAAACCATATATCATTTATTTATTTAAAATATATTATGTATAAAATATTAGAAGTACCATATATGATCATAAAATACGTATAACGTAATCTTATATGTTTCTAAATATCATTAGACAAATATGTACATTAAAACTATATAAAGTCCTTTCCAGAAAGTAGAAATTATAAATCTTTTCATTAAAATATTACATCATATTTATGTCAATCTGATGTTAATAACGTCATAGGCGACTCGACGTCGCTCGAATATAACAATTATATTTGTATATTACTTTTAAGTTATGTTACAAATGTAGAACATGACCTTTAAATATTATTTTCACATTTAAAAAAAGTATTAAAAATAAGGAATAGTCCGATATTGCTACAAACATCGCCTTAAAGCATCAGAAAGCAAATAGTAGTTAATAAGTCAAATATAATACCCAAATTTCTGAAGAATCGCTGAAATTTTCCAATTTTTATTAAATATTTGAAAAACCTTATCTCTAAAATCGACAGAATATTACATGTAACAAGATTTGATAAAGAAATAACATACAAAATCTACTAAAAGGTAAAATGACTTCTATTACGAAGTGTTCCGTTCTTGAAAAGTTAGAGATAACTTGTCAATTTAAGTATATTTACTACATTTAATACAAATAAGTCTTTACAATGGCGCCTGCGGTGTCGTATTAAGTATATTTGTTGATGTCACTCGTATTTGTGACATAACTCAATCTTTATTACGGTCTTTAGTCACTAAAGTTCGAACTGTTTGTGACATGATATTTTAATTTTTTTTTCTGTAATCCCTCTCGATTACTGTACATACCAAAATAAATTAGGTTATAATATGAATCATAATATAAAAGACGACCCCACTTCAACATCTGATAGTTATCCTCAGATGTCACTTTTTAATCCAGACAGACAAACAGATACTTCTGCAACAAACTTTTATATGTAGTGTGTACATACAAACATAAATAAAAATGCAAATATGTATCTACCATTTTGAATTAATTACTTATATTTTTTATTTATTTTTGTCTGCTTAGCGTCTATAATTTTAGAGCACCGTTTTTTCCTTTAATTTAATTATTTTATGTTTATCGTTCTTTAAATATACATATATAATATAATGATAACTTGTTCATAAGATTGGATAAGCTTGTTCCAATAAAAATAACATACATCAACTTCTAGTTAGTTAGTAAATTACAAGCGGTCCAGTCAGATTGGTTGCAAAAACACCAACGACGTCTTCCCTAAAATAGTCTTAAATGGCTTAAAACAGAGTTGATTAATTACATACCGAATATTGAACCAAAACCAAGAGAACTGCCGAAAAACAGAAAATTTATTGCTTTTATCTAATAGTAATAACTTTATATCATTACATAATTTTATGTTATAAGTTTTTTTATTTATCCCTTTATTTATGTAAAAGAAAAAACTCGTATATAAAAACTCTTATGATTATGAGAAATATATAAAAAAATTAACTCTTTATATTGAAAAACGAACAATCTTGTCACATTTAAATTATTTGACAAGCAATTTATTTTACAAAATCCGGTTAACCAAAAATGTTTACATAAATTTATTTTAAAAATATAAATTCATTTAATATTAAATATGGACACAAATTAAGAGCACTCATCCATCAAGTCGGGCAACAAACAGATAAGAAAAGTTTAAATTTCTCACATTACGATGGATAACTTTGGTAAGATTCATGCCTTGAACAAATTATGCTTTTAAAATTTTAGCTTTAATTAATTTTATTATGTTGCTTTGTTAAAACTAAAATTAAGTTATGCTTATTCTATAAGTAAACACAATTTATCTGGATTATAAGATATTGATAGAAAAACCGCTCTCGTAGCTACCAAACTTTAATACATTTTACGACCTCTTTGTGTTTAAAGTTAAATCCGTATGCGCAATAAATTTAAAATTTAACATATGAATTCAGGTCTGTAGTAACCATTAAAATTAAATTATAATATGCCAAAATAATATGCCAAAAATAGGCCTTTTTGTGTTTCATAATACAGTCTAAGATCTAAAAGTACGTGGAAACTGTTTCAGATAAAGGCATAGACGATCTTTTAGACCTGACGGATACAGATGAGTCATCATCCTCATCAAACGTCGGCATCTTTGAATCCAATCAACCATTAGTTCTTGAGCTCCACGAACTAAAGAAAGATGAGCCCGCTTCCGACGCAGTAACGGTGGACTCTAAAATTAAAAAGAAGAAAAGAAAAAAAAACAAGTCAGCAAGTGAAAATTTAAGCGCCACGTCTTCTACAAGTAGTGTCTCCGATACAGTGGCAGCAGTTGCAGACACTGTCGGCAAAGAAGAATTCTACGATGCCAAAGAAAGTTATCATGCTTTAGCAGGTTGGAACAAAATAATGCTAAGTTGTTTTAATTCTAAAATTACATATAACTACTCATTTAAAATAGGAACCTACGTGGAGGAAACCTATTAGTGCACCACAAATCCTGTGGTGCTGAACAGATCCCCACACTCAATTAAACTTTTTGGGACAGCCAATTTTTCATGTATTATCAATATAAGTTTAAATGCACCCACTTCCCCGGTGACGCTGTCATTGCCAGTAGGGCTAACAGCAGAGACAAGAAAAATAGAAATGCATCGCTTAATATATCCTCGCCAGCTGAGGACAATCAAACCAAGCCAGCAGCGAGCGCAACACTTGCGCTGGCACATTCAGAGCACGCGTCGAACAAGCTTCTGCCTAGCGAGCGACGCTCAGCCGCCACCAGGGAGCCCTCCATTATCACTGTATGTTCATAATTAATCAGTAACCTTAAGGATCTATAAGAATAACCAAATCACAAATGAAATGAAATCAAAAGAGAAATCTTGTTCACTTTTAAAAATGTATATAATGAAAAACGTAATTATCTGATGTTAATGTTATGATTATTCCATGTCGTTATGAGTATATTTGAAAAATCATATACATGTATGGCTTGTTTGATGTAATGTAGTAAATAATAAATAATTATTGCACACTTTTTCGCAGAAACCTGTCGCCCCTCCTGAATAAAAAGCAGCAAAGAAAGCCTTGTATGTATAGAATTAATAATAACAGTTAAACCTTATTTATCATTATTTTCAACTAACAGACACATTGAATATATTTAATACATTACATTTTATCACTAATTGATTTTCTATAATTAATATTTTGTTTCAGGTCGAATATTACCGAAAACACCGCTGAAACACTACACTAAAACACTATCTGAAACGAATTTTTAAATCACAATATTGCTCTTCAAATTATTCCAATAAACCGATGAAATTGCTTTTGTTTTTTTAGTAGTAGTTTTGTTTTTTGTTATTTTACTCTTTGAACATAACACATCCTGTTATGATAATAATACTGAATAAAATTTCACTTCACTATTCTATGAAGTCAAGTCATACTCTTTGTTCGTTTGTCGTTCATTAATCAACAAATATTAGAAAATATTAATTATTTAAAAATCAGTTACAATAAATAATTTAACATATATTTATTACATAAATCTATAACTTAAACTAACCTAGTCGTATATTGTGATAATAAAATCTATTCGATCATTTTAGGAAACAATAACGATTGATCCAACGACAACTAATAGTTTATCATTTTAAATATATTTCTAAGAATAAACTTTCGGCCATACATACAAGAGACGCCGTAACAAAAATAGGCCGAAACCAACGTAAATTACGTTTCTGACGTCACATTCAGAAAAAAAGTCAAAACGACAGGCTGTTTTTAGTATACCGAAATAGGAACTGATAAAACGTGATAAAAGTTTAAAATTATTTTTATATCAAGGATTTAGTATAATATATATGTTATTAATAATCTTCCTCATATAACCACTATCATGTATTGCAGTAATTATTAGCTCTTATACTGAATTATACCGCCGGATACGTTTCACTGTTTAAAAATGGTTCATTTGTGAGAAAAATTACATGAGACTGTTCTAAATATTAATATTTCAGTAGTAGTAGGTACTTCTTGCGAAAAACATTGCAATTTCAAGTTCATTGATTACAGAGTAAATGTTTTACCATAATATTTAATATGTACTCATCTATTTTTGCTTGAGCTTTGATAGACACCGGAAAAGATAAAACAATGTTGGTTTCAAAGGTAACTACGGTAAGATGTGTATTCTCGAAGATAGAAACATAAGAAATCTTCTGAAAACATCCTTTTGATATAGATTTATTATAATGGATAATACACAATCGTGTACACACGCCTCTTTCTTGATATTGCTATTGTCATTAGTGACATGAACAGTGACAGTGTCATATTTCCAGATATGTTTTAATGTATTTTGAAAATCTTTTTAGAAATTTGGATATATTTTATGCGTATGGAGGTCCCGTTAATGCGGGACTTCCGAATGAAATTTTAAAGGTATTTATAAGAATTTAAAACAAATTTTAACTTAATTAAGAAGAGACAAAAAAGTCCTCGAAAGAAACTTACGATTCAAACTGCTAAACTCTGTTTCACAGAACTTTAATGTTTTAAGGAAAACAAAATTGTAAAGACAAATAAGACTCTCTTAACTCTTAAATCTGTTATCTTTAATTTGATTTACATACAAATGGTTTAAACATAACATATTATTTTTCCATTATTTATCTGTAATTTTTATATGAAAAAATATTTGACGAAAATAGTAAAACCTTAACATAAGTAAAAGTGTTAAAATAATGTTTTTATACAGTAATGGAAAAACCTATACGCTTTAAATCAAAAACTAAAAAGCCGGTACCGAAGCCCAAAACTACTAAGACACGAAAAAGTGATGGTAAATATTTTTATAGAACATCGAACAACTCACACAAAACTTGTATGAACTAATAGTGTAATAAAAAAAATTTAGGTCCCAGCTGTTCAATGTTCCTGGCTGAACTAACTAGACGACTTTCGCATAAAAAGAGACCTGAAGAAGATTCTTCTAAAAACATAGTGCGTAAGTGGTATTTTGATAAAATGTATAAAGTTAAGAGTAATCAAAAACTTATAAAATAAACATAAAAATTAACTTACAGAAACAATTGTTGACAGCATTACAAATGCACTTCCAGTGATATTTTCAAAAAAGACCCCACCAAGAAAAGAATCTCCTATGAAAATTGAAACTTTACAAACTTATGCTCCTGAACTTTTACCAAATGACACTATAGATGTTCCACACCTTGCTCTCAGTTTGTCAAATATTCCATTCATAGAAGAAGCACCAATTCAAAAACCTGGTTTTAGAATACCAAAGATGCCGCTGGTTAGCAGTGAAGTTTTTAAGCCACAAGCTTCTAAAAAAATAAAACCCGTTACAGAAGATATAGCTGTAAATACTGGTGGTGAGACTGATGTAGCTAGTGAGATAGCCAGACATGTGGGAACATTGCGGAAGATATCTCTCATAGCAGAAGAGTTTAACCAGAAAACAGGTTGGTACCTAAAAATGGTTGACAACATTTTTTTGAAAGTATTTATTTAATTTTATAAAACATTATTAATCGTACAATTATTTCAGCTAAAAATTTAAAAGAAATAGTTGATAGCGTCCAAGAAGATTTAATCAGAAAACTAGAAGAGATTCAAGCAGAACAGGGAACTTCAAAGTCAGAAAAGCAACTAAATATAGACGGCCGTCATGAAGCAGCACAGTCGTCACAAAAAGAATAAATAATTTCCCTTCTGTCATCTGTCACTATTAGACTTTTCAAATTTTTTGTATTAAATATTATATAAATTAAAAAGTAATTATTATTCCTTTCACTATTTGGATAGGATTATTTGAAGTTGATTTTAAAAAGTAATATAACAATTATTTTAATAAAGATTCCAGATACAATGGATTTCTCAGTTGATATAACTCCAACACTAGGACCTATGAAAGATTATATAGTTGCTTTTGGACATCTTAAATTGATTAGGGATAGAAGCAATAACGGTGAAGGTTAAGATAAATTAAAAATTTCAGATCATAGTCCAATACTTAGTTATTAATGAAGAGAAAAAAAATTGGTGCACTAATATTGATTTTTACGTTAATAAATTTATAAAGTTATTATTATCCATAGTGTATATGAGTATAACCGAAGTTATAACTTTTTAATTTACTTGTCCTAAATAAAAGAATATATAGTTTCAAGATATTTTTGCTTAGATCCTTAACATATGCAAGTTTTCGATAAATTATGAAAATAGGTTTAAAGTTTTAATTTAAATATATAGATAAAAAAAAATCAGTTCCAAGTGATATGAAAAAATCTACAACCAGCAAATTACCAAGAAACACACATTGCACTTTATCCCCTAAGAAAATTATTCCAAAATTTAGTGGACAGAAACAAAACACATCAGGTATAATTATTATACGACACTAATAACAAATAAATAATAAATATATTTATTAATTTTAACAAATTAATATTATTATTAAAGGTGATACAGCTGGTACAAGTAAACAGTCAACTCCAAAAATAAAACATGAACGTTCAGGTGATATATACAAATATTATTTACTTCAACAAATAAAACAATTATCTAATTATGTATCTTGATATAAAAAGGCGAAGAAAAGTACAAACCAAGTCTAATACCACGAAGAAAATCACACTCCAAAGAAATACCCACAAGGGAACCCTCAGTTTCTTCAATAAAAAATGTAAAGAATGGAATTAAACCTAATATTCAACAAAGAAATGTCCAAAGAGTTCAACTTCTTAATATAAATCCAGGTAAAAAGTACAGAATATAAACAGATGTCTCAAAAAATACAAAGCTACTCTTTATTCTCAAGGAAAAGCATACTTAAGAGCTAAACTTTCAAGGTTTTTTATCTCCACGTAACAGTAATTTAAATATTTCGTTACATTTATTACACTAATGATAAATTATAGAATTTTTTCGGGAGATTCATACACCACCAAAATCTGTAACCTCAGCGCGGCCTATACCCACTTTGGGGCATATTTATCGACAAGACATAAGTAACGACACCTTCACCGGTAGGCAAACAAAATACCTTGGTATTATCTTTTTAATTGCATAATAATGATTTATTTGCTTACAGACTGGTTTCTCGATTCTGTTGATGAATACCGTGAATCCTTTGATAATTCGATGGAAACAACTTCAACAGCAACTGACTTATCCGGTACTACTTGCATAAGCGGTAATAATAATGGTATGATAACGGACTTCTTCCATTTGTTTTGTTTAATCTTGCTTCAGAACTTTACAAATCCGTAAAACTATTAAAACTTTTTCATCATTTTGGTTACCTCATTATTTATTTTTTTTAATTACAGAAATAAACAACTTCAATTCAAGTAATATCATCAATTTGCCATTACTGGAAAAGTCTCCAGCACCATTGAAGATTTTTAAAACAACAAATGAAAATGTCAGCGAATGGCTGTCTACGGAGTTAGATCACCCAACACGAGATAATGAATCCGGTAAAGTATCTTTATGTACATATTTTCATTAGTTTTCGAAGTAACGACCCAATTTTTAATGTTCCATGTTCCAAAATCCAGTTTCTCATGTTAAATTTCTGAGTGAGTTGCTTTTTTTCTATTTATGACCACTAATTTACTCATTTCAGGTTATCGATCTTCGAGCCCCGTCAATAACATTTCTTCGAATACAACTCATAAGTCTGTCCCTCATAGCAACAAAATACAGGATGAAAAACATACTAATTTCGAAAACAATGTAAAAAAATCTAGTTCAAATAAAATTGCCACTAAGGAAAGTGTTTCTGGTAATGTTAATAATAATTTTGTTACGATTATTTTTAAATAGCAACATTATTTAAAATATTTATGAAAAATATATAAATTGCTTCCAATATTGTCGTATAGTTCAAAATAAGTATTTTTTAGACACATTCTTATCGACCCAGCCGACAGTTATTATCAACAAGAAAAAAAATTCAAACAATTCGGGGTCACTTTTTGTAATCCCAAAAATAAATACGGATATTAAACAGAATGATTATTATCCAGGTAAATACAGATATCTATTTATTTATTTAGCTTCACGCCATATCCCTTACGGGGTAGCCAGAGACGACGGAGCGCCAAACGCTACGGTCCCTGCATACCTCTTTCGCCTCGGCCACAGACATCAACCTCTTCATACATGCCCTGCGGGGGTCCTCATGCTTTTTACGTGACCTTCCTCCAGTATCATAGATATTGATACTCAAGGCCGGCAACGCTCTTGTGAATCCTCGGATGTTGCAAGAGTTCATGGGTGGCGGTGATCACATACCAACGGTGACCAGCAAGCTCGTTTGCCCTCCTCTAACATAAAAAAAAAACTGTGGTTTCGAAGGTCACTCGAGGCCTCCCCCTGTCTCTCTTACCGCTCACTTTTCCTATATAAATCTTTTTTACCATTCTTTCATCACTCATTCGTTCGACGTGCCCAAACCACCTGAGCACGTTCTTCTTCATTCTCACCGTGACATCTTCGCTAGTACGTGCCATTCTGTGGATCTCTTCATTGCGGATTCGATCAGCTGGACTGACTCCGTATATTCTGCAAAGATATTGCATTCATCTTTCTTACATTCTTCTTCTGTGTTATCTACGTTTGGCTGCCGTATAACAGCGACGGTAGCAAAACTGCATTGTGTACAGCCAAACGTGCAGCTATGCTGACGTTTTGCCGTCTCAACAATGCAGTTAAAGCACCGTTGACTCTGTTACAGATATCTATATTATGAAAAAAAGATAATTCAGGAAAGTTCATTCACGTATTATTTTAGATTTCCATAAACCTTTGAAATATCATTCAACCCCAAACCCACCCCGAAAAAGAGAAGCCATGGATAAGAAACCTGTCGTTTCGTACGTGGAGTATCCCTCAGAGGTTCTTCAGAAAACTACAAATTTTGAAACTGATGGTTATTAGTATTCGTATTAATTACAATATACATTTTATAACTATAGAATGAAATTATAGAAATTGTTTTAATAATTTAATTTTAAATTGTATTATGTGTAGCTGCAATTATTGATCTATAATAATAACACGCAGGTTTCGAAAATTTAAGCAGTGACATTGAAACAGGTCGCGTTAATTTATCGAGCCAATGGACTCTAAAACGTAACATGGACAGCAATTCTGTATTCAATGGTCTGAACTGGTCGCAGCTGCAGAGTTCGCAGGGAACCTTCAAAAAGATGTCCATTAGTGGATCTTGGAGATCGAGTGGTTTTGAAGACACGCATGGAAAATTAACATCAGGTATGATTATATAACTATTGGTAGTAAATTCAAACATTGTAGTATTGCAACATTGAACACGTTTACATAATATAATCTTATATTTAGAAAAATATAGCTATCACGATTATTGCTATCACTACTGTTGGCGGAAAGAAGTAGCGAAAAAAGACATAGACGAACAGAGTCTTTGGGATTATAGAGGAAGGTGCAAGAGATGTCACAAGTACAGACGTTACCCAAATAGAAAAAAACGTGAGTTTTAATTATATGTATAAATCTTTTTTAATAAAAATATGTATATATGTTTCGAAAATGTCTAAAAGAAAAACAAAACAAACTTATCAATGTCGCATGTACATTATATTAATTATTTAACCGATTTCAAGCGTCACATTGTTTGGGTTTTATGATGTAATATTTCATAAATACTATGAATATTTAACATAAAAACTCTTTCATTCACAGTAGTACAGCCGTTTCGGTATTTACGAAAACAAATGACAATAGGTGTCTGTAGATACCGTCTCAACCGTGTATGGAAGAAAACCACTGAGAAATGGGCGAACTGGTCCAAGTCACCTTCCAAGTTAAGGAGATGTAAGCTGAATTCCAATAATCATTAAGTACTTAAGTGTAATGATTAACCCTTAATTCCTTACAATATATTCTTATTGTTCTACATTTTATAAAGCAAACCTGATCTTTCCTTATTTTTTTGTTATATTCGAGTCAATATAAAACTGTACAAATTGAATAGAAAATAATGTTACCAATAAACCCCTCTAACAAAATAAGGGTGTCTAAAATAAAACTAAGTGTAAGAAGCAAAATAAAATTGTCCTTTTCATCATTGAAGACGTTTCGTTGATCTCATTTACGAGTTCGTCTGGAGGACAGTTGTACCAAAATCTATAGAATTGTTTATTTTAAATACTCAAACGATTCATGTACATTTTTGGCAACTGTGATTTAATATTTAGGTTAAGTATAAAATATACTTTTCAGTTCGCATGATGAATTATTTACAAAAATCCATAATTTGGGACAACGCTAATGTACAAACTAGTATGTTCGTATATCATGAGACTGGTAATACTTATTTTTATTATATAGCATATAAGAAAACTTACTTTGAATGTGAAATACTAAAACGCAATGATAATCGCGAAATAGGAAACAATTTAGTAAAAAGCTTGTCCATTATGTGAGTCAGCGATCATTGGAGCGCTGAATTAAGTAAATGTCTCATAAATCGTGGATGTACCCTCTCTGAAGTTTACACGGTTTTACTTTTTAGGGACGGATGCGGTGGCGAGAGAACAGAAATCGGCCGAGATTACCGCGTCGCTTAAACTGAACTCGCGGTCACATAAATATGGTACTTACAGAATTAAATTAAGTTTTAGTTTATGGTATGTCATCATTTAATAATTATAGTTATTATTATCAATTTAAATTCATGATGACCGTTTATCAGTGGCAGTGTCAAATCGGATTGGGTGATTCACAAATTATTTCTTTTGACGATGACTTGCTATAGATAATACAAAAATTTTATATTTTTTCATTTACATATTTTATTGAGTCTCGGTACTAAGATATTAGTTATATTAAATTTAATAAAAAGAGAAGATTTTGTACCATTAAATAACAACAAAGTTAACAATATCTAAATGTTTGTTAAAAATTTATTAGGAAATTCTCGTATATTTTTGTATTTATTACATGTCTTCTTGTAGACAAAATACTAATTTGTACGTGCTTGATAAGCGTACCTTCTAAAAACGGTTCCAAGTAGGACTGGACCTTTTATAATGATATTATCTTCGTACTGACTTCGTAAGAAATTGTTTTAAGCTCAATGAGGACTTTTCGTGACCATTTAAAGTAATTTTTATCATAGTACTTTCAGGATTATAACAAATTAACTCTTATTATACTCGACATTTCGCAATAACAACTATGTTTTATTTACACCGTGTTTAAGATAAGTAAATAATTTAGCAAGCGAAAAAAATTTATTTAATTTAGAAAATCATATGTTTTCTACGGTATATATTATTTTAATTGGTAACCCTATCACTTAATTGAATTTAAAGACTAATACTTTCACACAAATTACAATATGAATTATATGTTATATTTTAAACCTTTAAAATACGAAACACAAGACAAAAGAAATTTTAAGGCACAGAATTTAAATTCATCGGTAGAAAGAAAATGAAATACATAACTACGTAAAACTTTAGAACTTTACCAGCGGCTGCCTAAGCAAAATTTTTTGTCACTTTTCATCCATAAAACCACGTCGGATTTAGAATTTGTAGTCAAAACATTTTTTATTTACTTAAGAACTTTATTAGTTCAAATTATGTTTTCATTTTTATTTCAAATACGTTTTGAATGCTTTGCATTAAACGTATTCACAAGAACGACTCTCAGGTTTACATATGACTGATAAAAAACGTTTATATTTTAGAGTAAACGATCGAAAATATTTCAATTTTACATTTCAACAGATACCTTGGCTTTATCGGATAGTACAGTCAGAGCTCCGACAAAACACGCAAATATCGGACCTTCGATGTTTCCTTTCCTGCGTTACTCTTGTTAGTAAAGTTTTCATTTTTTCATTACTAATTTTGTCACACTGAATTGGAAATTTTTATTCTTTAGGTCCCGAAAGGAACAAAACTTTCAGCTTTGTTGTTATTTGTTTTAATAATAAAATACTAATCATACGTTACTATTCTACATTTTCATAATTTTAGAATTATTTCCCAAGAGAAAATTATCATTGTCAATATTATAATCAATTTAATCACCAGTAAACAACGCGATGGTTCTTGGCGGAACATCGTTCCAATCAAAACTGTCATCCGGACATGACATGCTTAGTACTGAAGCCAGGGTAAAAGAAATCAAAAGTATGAATACACAATATTCTAAAACTCAAAAGAATATATATGAAGAAGGTAACTTTATAATTAGTAATATCTAATATAATTGCATTTTATGTATCAACTTTGTATTCGGAAAGTTTCAGAAATATTGCCAGCAGAACAGAATGTGATAAGTGGAACGAGTGACCTGACTTCGATGAAGCTAAGACACGCGGTATCGGAAGACGCATACACACAAGTTGTTATTATGTGCAATAATGCAGGTATTATTAATATAAATATTGTTATAACCTACCGAGTATAAATCAAGTATATATTATATGATATTGGATACTCCACGATATAAAGTAGGAAATAGAAAGATCACTTTTTTCCCCACCTTACAACAGGGCTTCAAAATTACATCTACATCTACAGATGGCAGGTTAAATTTTATAGAAGTAGATGACGATCATACATCAAATGACCGTTAGATCGTTCGCAAACATGCATTGTTAGCACTACGCGAAACTGTCGAAAGTTTTAATGAAATTAAAATCAAATCTTACAGACACAAACATAATGTTTACTCCAACGACTATGAATAACCCTAAGGAAAATCCATCGTTCAGTCAAGATTTATTGTATTATGGAGTAGATGCAGGTACAGTTAAATAACGTATCTTAAAAACCGAAACTAATCTTCTAGATTGGTTTATTGTTTATATATAGAAATAAGGTAATAAAATATATGACTCTGTGTGTGTGTGTTTGCAGCAACAGATCCAATAACCGCTGATAAGATATCACATCGTTCAATTAACGTGATGACGTCAAAGGGCATGCTGCAAGGATTCATTCATAATGGTCCGTATTGGAGGTTTAAAATTTTTATTTTAAACTAGATGTATTTAGGGATAAAAAACGTAGAAAAATCATAATATATATTTTTCATTAATGTGTGCAGTAGTCTTACGGGATATATAAATACAACGAATTGATTTAAATAAAGCGAGCCTTAAGTTATTTTAACGGTAAGCTTTTCAAATAATTGTATACATTTGTTTAAGACCTGTATAGTTATATGTCATAATTTTATATTACTAGTTTTGTATTGATAATATAATTAGAGACAAAATCCACAAGGACATTATAATTTATAATGAATTCCAATATGAACATGAATACCGGACGGAGGGACGGTCACAATTACGGTATTACTATATCACAATAATATCATAATGATTTCAGAAACCCAGGTCTCACCGTCTCTGTCTCTCCAGAATGTATCCACGGGTATTCTGGCTAAAGAGATATACCAAGATGCAAAATCCAGTGTAATAACAGGTAAATTTAAATAATTTTAATATGTGTATTTTATTTCATATAATATATATTATAATTTCATTTCATATACCATAAAGCATGCGTATTGTCTGTCCGTTCTTTTAAACAATTTGTAATCAAATTTCAATACCGTGATATTAATTTGTTTATTATAATATATTAATTATTATGTTACAGATACGACAGTTCCGTGTAGAAGATTTGATAACACACTAGTGACATCTAAAGGAACTATATTATCTTGCACAGGTTTGATTTAAACGAGTATACGATACACGTATTGCGACATGAGAAGATGAATTCGCAGTGAGAATAGGTCTTTCGGTTTTCTCACTGAGCCTAGGAGACAAAACTTTAACAGCTTTACTCCGATATTCTGATAAAAATCGGTACTACTTCCATCGAAGCAGCCCGCATGAAAGCCAGCTAACTAACTAGAGCAAAGCTCAAACACTAGACTTTATATACAAAGCAAATATGTCATACAAATTAAATTCAGTGTTCTGTTTTGAGATGAAACAGAGAATATTTATATATTTTTTTGTATTTCGAACTTTTGAGTGAATTGGTAAATAAAACGTATGCGCTTAATATTTATTTTCATCGACAGGAAACAAAATAATATTTGTTTTATAATTTGTACCAGCATGAAGCGAGTGCTATTGTGTTAAATGCAATTTATTTTGTCAATATCTATAGTGTAACAATCATATGTTTAATATTTTACTGAAGCAACGATGTTTTAATGAATAATTTTTATAGTTCACAAATCGAAATATTTCAGGTACAAAAATAACGTCAGTTTCATCCGCCAATATCCAGACAGCTTCTACCATTTCGAGGATATCAAGACCGTTTACAGTAAATACGGGTAGGTTTAAGAAATACTATTCTTATGGCCACGGCGTTTATTTTACTGTAATGATATAAGCAAGTGGGACCGGTTGAATTTCAGTATTTTGCATTAGATTGTTCATGTTATAATATTAATATGTAAGAATATGAAAGTTAGCGTCAGGATTCAGGTATATAAATAATTTATTCCTAGAATAAATTTTATTTTATTCACAGCTGTTTCGACATTTGTGAACAACAAAGACATGGGTTGTTCAACAGTACAATCTTTGTTTCGGCCTAAACTTGAAGAGGTCGCTTTAGGTAATATGATTCATATTTACTACAGTTCTATACAACTATTACTATTGAGCAACTGTTTTAAAAAAATACAGAAACTGATGTTCTTGAAGTGACGAAAAGCGAAAAATCTACATCACAAATTCATATTGAAAATTATGGGGAAATTGGTTAGTTTTTTCTTTATTTTGTTGCTAACAATTAATATTTGCAAAATATATAACAGCCTATATACACTTTTGGACACCGCCATTTTGTAGATAGAACCAGGAATCTATCAATTCGAAATAATTAGTGTCGCCATATTGTCATATTGCTGTGAGTACATGGTATCGAGTTGTTTCAGGAGTGTCTGCGAGTGATGTCGTGGAGCGGACATCGTTCAAGTGCGGCTCTCACCACACGCAAAGCAGTTTTGGTGCCGGTGAGTCTATATTGTATTTTTTATATCTTTAAAGATATCAAATTGTTATAAATACTATGTCGCTTTACAAAATAGGAAAAAAAACGGACAAGTAATTAAACGTAATCCATCGCAATTGAGTTACTTATCTCCTGGTAAATAAACGAAAAACTAATTTATTTAACTTTATCTTAATTGCCTTTCTCTTAGCCATATAAATATTTTATTGTATTAGGATAATACTCTTTAAGTTGCCAAGAAAGTCTGTTGAACAGCGCTGTAATGTTAAATAATATGTATGGATATTCCTTTTATCGCTTTTAAACCAAATACTGATTTTCAATTCAAAATGACTGTAACAGTAAGTATTACAGTAATTTTCATTTTGGGGAGGATCCAATTTTATCTCATGAATAACTAAGGTATAAGTTTAGAAAAAAAAATGTTTTAAAACTAATAAAAAAAAGTATTTATTTAAAAATATAATAATCAGAAAGCAAGCAAAAGTATTACAGTAATTACCTGGTTTAATGCGAAATAATATAGAAGCTAAGATATAAAAAAAGATTTTATTCTCTGTTTCTTCGGTAAGTCTCAAAAGTAGTCAGTTGGATTTATTCCGTAATTTAAAGCTCATTCCGAAACAGACTTTTCGTATCATACTTAAATGAATTTATTCTATGTTCATGTAATAAATTTTATTATTCGTTCCGTTTACAAGTTTTTCCATTTAGGATTACTCTTTTGTAAATCTGTAGTTATCTTGTCAACAGCCATACAGCCAGATAATAACTCGGCCGTTACGAGCACCCACATGGATCCAGTGTCCGAGTGCACCAGCGCTCCGGTCTCGGATTACAGGAGCAGCGAAAATAAATCAGTTAACAATTGCCAGACACAATACAGCAGCTACATAAAAGATGGTAATACATTCAATGACATTCTCTCCTTTATGAGTCACATTTTTATTTAATACACTATCATAATAACTGGCCAGGATCATGGAGTCCAGAGGCATGCACGCGTATGCGCATCGGTCGCAGTCGTCTGCTATCGGTGCGGGCGCTGCTGCCCGACGCCGCCGATGACGCTGCGCAGGTGCAGCCCAGCAGGCACTGTGCAGGTAACATCTCGAGGTCTATGAATATACAAGTTATCGTCTTGATAAATGCGATGACTTATTCGAAAGGTATATCCCAGCAGGAGCTATGAGTCAGCTCAATGTTTCATTTCACAGGTGGGCTTAAAATATTTTGTTTTTCGTGTTATAAGCGAGAAAGTTTCATAAAGTCTAAGTCCCCTTAGACTTTATGGACATGTTATTACATAATGCCAAATAATGATGTCATTTAATTTTTGGAAATAGTTAAAAAAACTTTGTAAACCAAAAATATAACCAAATAAACGATATGAATATGAATATAATTTAAGTACGATACAGTTAATAATATACTAATTATTTACTAAGAGCCTCTATTTTAAATAATAATTCTCATCTCAATTACTTACTCGTATATAATAATAATTGATGGCACTCGAAGAAACGACTTTGGCTACTATCACAAAATACAAACCACATTAATGTTAACACAGAAAGATAGAATTCCAATGTGAAGGCAATAAATTGTGTAAAATTTTCTATTACAAGCGATTACCTTAAAGTGGTCGGTAATGACTTGGAAGCAAAGATTACAGGAGAGAAGCGCGAGTCGTTATTTATGTGTCTCACGAGATTTGGTAATGTATACTAGTAGTACATGGGAAAACAAAGAATGGCCGCGAAGTATATTTTTGTGAAAATTATTTACATGGTAAAAATTAAAAATCAATATAAATTCGTATAAAATGTTTTGATACAATTATATATTTCTAAAACTTTGTTTGTTTAGAAACAAAAACAACATCCGATCAAAAGATGTCAGCGTCGGTGTTGACATCACGCTTTGCTTTCGGAGATCGTCTGCAGCCTCTGGAAATGACTTTGGATGCAGGTAATTTTTTTACTATCTTTAATACCATATTGTACTATTTATATCTTAATAAAAAAAACAAATCTACAACATCAATAAGTAGCTAGCTAGTAGTAGTGTGACAGTAGAGCGGGTTATAAAGAAAGACGCATTATTACCGCCGCCCGTAAATTTAGCGTCGACTCTTTAGTATAAATTTTATTTATTTAAATAGAGGTCTACTTTGCAACGAATTTCAATTTTTTAATTTAATTATTGTTATATTATTTTCACTAATGATAATATTTGTAAGCAACAGTTTTATTTCAGAGCACGTTTTAACGTTGAACAGAGCCCAAGTACACTCTGATAACGAAGCCGGAGTTGAGCCGCCTCGTGATAATTTACCCGTAGTCACTCAGATGTCTAGTAAGTAACTTAAAGCTAACTACCATCTTATAATGTTTTATGTTTTTAATATTCTTCTCGTTGAATATTCTGCTGATTTTAATTAAGCGTGACTTACGAATCGAATTGCGAATAACATTTATTTTAAAGATTATTTAAATCATGCAAATTAATTAATTAGAATTTTACAATGTAAATTAAAAACGTAATATATTAATTTTTAATTTGTGCCAAATTACAATTGTCACGATCGTGGTCATACCGTAAATGTGGATATAAATCATCATAGTTTTAATGACTTAGTGAGTGAGAATTACTTAAAAATGCAATATTAAAAGGTAAAACAAGTCAACCGAGTAAACATCCGTCGGTGTTGAGTAACAGACAAAGGTCACGAGTGAAGTCCAGATCTCCCAGTGTCATCGTGTCGAGTCATTTGAACGCCAGTAAGTGGATCAACGAGTGTGTCAACGAAAATAAAGGTAAGGATAGGATATTGATGATAGACGTGTTTATATGTCCACTGTAGGAATTTATATTTTATTTATTACGTATAATATTAAACTAAATGTTAACCTCCTTTCTCTCTTGATGTCTTTGTTACATTCGTCGGAAGAATGAATCAGTATTTAAGTTCCTATCTTTCTTGCCATCACTAAATGTTCAGAGTTTTGTAATATAAGAAATATTGTAGAAAATAATATCGTATTTGAAAAGCCTAAAGTTAAATGTCATTTCCGAGATCTAAAGAAGATTTTAATATTTAATGATAAAATAAATTTAATCAATTCAGAGTAAATTTTACCTGATAAACTTTATCGAAAACATTTTTAAAGAAAAAATGTATGTTTATACCGAACCTTTCAAAGGAGGAATCAATTACTTGAGGACGAACTGCGTAATTAAATTTATTATAAAATATACCTTTGCAGAAATTGAATTGTCATAGGTTTTATTTTATAAGTATTCGAACTTATACATACATATGTACATATATCCTAAATAATTGATAATATATTTTTTGTGATGAAAAGATTAATTACCTTTGTTATATTTTTTTTACCAGAAAATATAATATTTTATATAATATTGCCATTTACCCCTTCCTTAATTAGTCTTTAATTAATCCAAACATAAATATAAACTTAAGTTTCCAGCACGTACCCAGCGAAGAATTGTAATTTTTCTGAGTCATAATTAGTTTTATAAGTATTTTACTTCACTACATAAATATTAATAGGTTATAACCAAAAAAACAAAACTAATTATTTTAAATGAGCAAATATTATATTTCCCGCATGTATAATTTCTGTCTATCCGCTTATTAGACGTTCAATCTATTGTGACGGCCAGCGCGAGTGCCGTGAGCGAGTCACTGCATCGCGCCACTCTTTTGACTGACCCCGATATACGGCGCCTGTCCAAAGTACTAGTTAATTCGCAACCCGCTATCAATTGTGGTACATTATTCATTTATTTTATTTTTCTTTATATGCTTGAAATCCAATTCAGATTCTGATCAAGAATATTGCCAAACGTTAATAAAAAGTACTAACCTTTTTATTCCAGTGACTTTGTGAGTACCGTCTTGAAGTTTATGAGGTGAAATTTTAGACGAACAAAAATCTTAATAAGCATAGCAAAAAAATATTGAATATGAAATTCTTGAAATGGCTGAAATGTATTTACGTTTTCAGCCTCCATAGTTTAAAAAAAAACAAAAAAATAAAAATAAACAACAAAATCCATATAATTATCGAATCTGCTAAAATTTCACAAGAATCGGTTAGGGAATGTAGTAACCTGTAGAAAAAAACAGTCAGACCGTTGGACAAACACCCGACACATAGAATCCTAGCCTTAAAACCTTTCTGTTTTTTTACAGTAACGGCAGAACCATACGGACAGGTGTCATCAACAAGTTTAGATAAAAATATATCACTCCGAGGAGATGTGAACCAGTCAGTAGATAACGAAAGCGAATCTCTTACATTGAGGGCCGACAAAATGACTTCAGGTAATGAATTAAGAAATGCTGAACGCATTGAGTATAATATAACAAGGTTATTATTTTCAGATGAAGTTGTGGTTAAAGACGTGAAGGAGTCCATACTGCAAGTGAGACCCAATCTCTGTGACACAGGTAAGAATAATAGAATGACTATGTAATATTTCTTATTGAATTATCAATCAGAATTTCATAAATCACTCTCAAGCTCCGTATAAATTTGTCACATTACCAATAAATTTAACGTATTTCTATAGAATACATTTTACGTTTATATTTTTATACAAAGGATTATTGAATTTTATTTCCCGTAGCTCCCGAACATCCATCGAGTTCGAAATTCAGTGTTGTGTTAAAATTGGATCGCATTTATGACAGTAATTGCGTGATTACGATAAACATTGAGTCTAGAAAACCAAAATAGGTAGGATTTGATTATCTTTTGATATTATCTAATGTCGACTTAACATTAATATTGTTTATTATACAGAGACGAATTGTGATGCATTCGATCACAAGTCGGCGAGCGTGCTGACGTCGCGACACGTTCTACCGAAAAATGCGTATTGTGAAGGAAATGCAGACAGGAGGAACGATATAGGTATATTATATACATTTATTATTCAGGCAATTTCGGTTTATTAACGAATAAAGTACAACTACTTGTTATTTTATTTGTACCTCGCGTTATTTCGAAAGTTCAATCATAAAAGATATAAAAGAATCTGTTGATATATTACACCTATAAATGTATTTTATGCAATGTTCGCTGCGTCAGCTTATTTAAGATTTACGATGTATTTTGCGATCTATCAAATATTAGTGTAGTAATAAAGATATCCGACGCACGTCAGCTAAAAACTTTTGAGAATACTATTTGTATGCAACTTGACTTTATAGTCTGTGACTGTCGACTTCTCTTACAGTTTATGTAGTTTATATGATTTATATCAAATAATATGAAGTTACTTACACTTTGATATTGATAAAAAGATATACCTTTACCATATTATATCGATGTTACATTTTAGTTTTGTTGAAGGAAATAACTTTGTTTTTCTTACTTTGTATATGGGTATATATAATTTTGTATTATTGGTATTTTGTTTTCAGATTGTCTGTTCGTATACGACCGGCCGCGATGCGTCATCCACAACTGCTATGTTGACGTCGCCGTTCAGATGCACCCTTCACAAAAAGAAAGCAAGAAAACCTTTTTAATACTTGCCATTATTACCTATGTATATATATTTGGATTTGGATAGTATATTTCTTGTTTTAACAGACTTTGAAATGGTACATTTCATTATAATTCACAAACAAGATGATGTATGATTATGATACAGTTAATTCATCATTTTAGAACTTATATATTGTATCTAGAGTTCTCATGGCTTATTCATATCTTTTTTTCCTACTCTATTTTTTTTCTAGAATTTCATACAAAAAGATCATCTTCACAACGCTCCATCGGCATAGCGACCTCACTGCCCTGTCAGGTTTGTTGTCTTCGGAAGAAGGAAGTGATTGGTGAAGTTCTATCACCGAGAGGTCAGTAACAAAGGACACGAAGACTGCGAAAGCAAACAGTCAATCATTGATAATTTCCTGAAACAAAACTCTGTATCTAATTTTTATTAATAGTATTCTTAAATCCATTTCTTAGATGAAAGTGGAAAAATACTATTCTAAAATAATTTGCGTTACGTTTTTAGTTTATAAAGTGCTTTACGAAACCACTAAACTTTCAATGAAAGAAGGATCCGAATCGAGAAGTTCAAAACACAGCAGCAACGAATCATCCTCTGATAAAGCAGGTAAGCACTTAGAAGACGTAGGTTCCGTACGTTGGGTGGAAGAAACCGTTACAATTATAAGGCCACTTTGTTGTACATTTGTTCATCCGTCCGTATGTCTGCCTGTCAAGACCCTTTAACTTGTGGAAAATGTGAATATATCTAGTTGAAGTTGAAACCATATACCAAGGTCTAGAACCCCTTGAAGCAATGAAAAAATAAAACTTCTAAGGAAAAGTAAAAAAAAAATACGTACGTTTATATCACAAAAAAAAAAGAATATTTTAACTCTCTCAAGGGAATCAAAATTGATAGATTACGTCCCGTTGAGCTAGAACTATGAAATTTTGCAAGTAACTGCATTTTTTTGTACAAGTTGAAAGAAAAAATTGTAAATTTTAATTAAGTCATAAAAAATATAGCCTTGTCAAAATTTAAAATTGAAGCTACTATTGCAAAAGAGGTATCATATCGTAAAGGGCTTGATTTGGACGTTTCAAAACATTCTATAAATTTACTACGACGCATAAATTCTTATTCATAATGTAAAATATAAAAAATACCGGCCGGCCCCACTTAACGCCGACATCTGTAAAAAAATCGATTATATTCCAGAATTAAATTATTTATAATCTAGTTATGTGCACGGGTCCCTCGGTGGCCGAGTCTAATTCGTATTTACTGGTTTTTATTATCCAAGTTGGAACTATTAACAAATTAGTGTTATAATAAAAAATGCAATGTATTTTTTATTAGAGAATGAAGATTCAAATAAAGTGACGTCGCAGATGACGTCATGCCTGGGCGCTGCGCCTGCGCAGTGTTGTTGTATGAGATGCATCCAAATAGGTATTGGCTGAACCGCCATCAAATATACTGTGTTGAAACAATGAAACTTTTCAAATTAAAGTTAAATGAAAACTAAGACGTATGACATTTAAATAGTCCTGAGTAACGACGTATTACTATACTTAAATAATATTTAACCGATTTATAATTAAAATTTTCCACCAACAGCAATGTACAAGTGATTCCGCGGTTATATCATAATTTAAATTTAATAACGATTTTTTTATAGTCCTTTGATTAAAATTAATATATAAAATCTATCATGAACGGCATTAACACAATTATTATAGCATCTGTTAAATGATAATATCGATTAAATTTTTAAAATAACAAATAATGTTGGGTTGTTTGTCTTTCTTTAATGGATGTGTCTCTCTTAACCCTGTTAATTTTAAAGACACGAATAATTGTTTAGAATAAAAACATATTTATTTTTTGGCAGGACACACTGACAATCGATCAATTCAGGCCGTTAAAAACTCTTTTCTGAATTGTCCCGACTGCTGCGCCAAGATAATGGAATTACCGAAAGTTGACTCAGGTATGCAATGTTGTTTATTAAAGGAAATACTAAATACATTATGCGCCTTAAATGTGAGTAAGGTTTACTTTCACTTTCATTAAGGGTTTGAATAGTATCTAATAAACCCTTTTATTTCAGACACCATTCAAGATTGCGTGCGGTCTCACCTAGCAACCTCTTGTCGTTATTACAGCAACTTGTTAACTATGAAGTTAGGACGCGTTAAGGATAATTGTTAGAAATTATTAACTGTTTTAAACTATTTGTTGATCAAGCTTATTTTAATGGGAGTCAGTCGCAGGTCGCGGGTTCGACTCCTGCCCGTTTCGACGAATCATTCATTTTATCTTTATTTAAAGTGAAAGATCAATTTAAATATTTCCAGTCATACGACATCTGGCACCAGCTGATGAAGAATCGGTATATCCATTAAACATACCAAAATTCTATACGGAGGTGTGTACGATGAAACCGAGCGGAAAGCAAGATGAGAACTGCCAAGCGAAGATTACAACCGATAAAGTTAATATTTTGAACGGTTCCTGTGTCCTGTCTCCAGTCATGAGCGCTACGGACTTGAGAGGTAACGACAAACGAGACCTCAAAGCAGTTTACTACTTACTCAGTGCGATAGAGGGCAGAGTTAGGAGGTTGAAAAACAACTTGGACAACTAGAGCACTCTCTAGATGTCACTTGACAAAAAAATCGTATATGCTATGAAAAATGCTAAAATTAAATCAATGTTTGTCCATTGTACGAATTTACGAAACAATATTGTTGAAATGTCAATAAATAATAAAGACAATGCGGTATAATTGTTTTATTTAAATAACTGGATACAATATTGAAGTACAACACTACATTATTAGCGACTATTGATTGAAGAATTAATTAAAATTGTTTAAAAATACACAAAATGTTTGTGTTTTATCTTCAGTTAAGTAAAGTTCGATAAGTAAGACGCAATAGAACTAATGGCATTTATAAGATTTTAGAGATAAACACACAAAAAGACAACAAATAACAATATATATACCAATAAATTCGTAATCAACTTGCATTTTAAAGTACTTCGTTATATACAGACAAGTTTATATATATAATTGAGACCGGTTCACTAAATATTAATAATTATTTACACTAACAATACAAGCTTTCTATACAACATTAGAGGCAAATAATTGAATTTAAACCTTAATACAGTACCTTTAGGGTCTATTTACAATGCACCATCCTGAATAGAGATTGGGAATTTTACAAAAAAAATGTAAATATTGGTTTGTTATTTTATACTAACAAAATACACCTACCATAGAATAAAATTATAGTAAAAAAATATGTAAAAAAAAAGTCAATAGAATTTATTCAAGTAGAAATATAAAAAAAAACGTAATATGCACTCAAACTCCTGAAGAAAAAGCCGCATGTAAATGTAAAAAACAAATGAATTTCGGGATTCTTTACAACAAGGACGTGAAATGTTGATTATCGTGAAACTTTATTATTTATTCTATGTTAAAGACAGCCACATTCATTGACAGATTTACCCTTTTATAATTATATATTCAAGATTTGTTACATACGACCTTCTACAGCAGTTGTAGCAATAGAACTAACAACAAATTTGTATAAAATAATATTCCAAACTAATATAACGACAAAAATAAATGCTTTTTATTTAGCCTTACTGACCCAAAACAGATAGTAGTAAATTCTAAAAGATAAAGAAAAAACAATTCTTTCTTGACTCCACATCTCCATTTTTCCCAAGAATTCTGTCCCACTCAATACCTGTAGTTAAATTTCCTTATCCTCTGCTAGAACATGTCAAATACCTGTAAAAAGACGAAATAAAATATGCGTATGAATGATTACTAATGACACGAACACGTGCACGAGCGAGTGCCAGCCGCAGTCGGCAAGGCGCCGCGGAGCGAAGGAGGGCGAGGGGAGAGAGGGACAGAGCGAGTACGCACCGGTCAGAGCAGCGACCGCGGCACGAACACGTGCACGAGCGAGTGCCAGCCGCAGTCGGCAAGGCGCCGCGGAGCGAAGGAGGGCGAGGGGAGAGAGGGACGCAGCGAGTACGCACCGGTCAGAGCAGCGACCGCGGCACGAACACGTGCACGAGCGAGTGCCAGCCGCAGTCGGCAAGGCGCCGCGGAGCGAAGGAGGGCGAGGGGAGAGAGGGACGCAGCGAGTACGCACCGGTCAGAGCAGCGACCGCGGCACGAACACGTGCACGAGCGAGTGCCAGCCGCAGTCAGCAAGGTGCCGCGGAGCGAAGGAGGGCGAGGGGAGAGAGGGACGGAGCGAGTACGCACCGGTCAGAGCAGCGACCGCGGCACGAACACGTGCACGAGCGAGTGCCAGCCGCAGTCGGCAAGGCGCCGCGGAGCGAAGGAGGGCGAGGGGAGAGAGGGACGGAGCGAGTACGCACCGGTCAGAGCAGCGACCGCGGCACGAACACGTGCACGAGCGAGTGCCAGCCGCAGTCGGCAAGGCGCCGCGGAGCGAAGGAGGGCGAGGGGAGAGAGGGACGCAGCGAGTACGCACCGGTCAGAGCAGCGACCGCGGCACGAACACGTGCACGAGCGAGTGCCAGCCGCAGTCGGCAAGGCGCCGCGGAGCGAAGGAGGGCGAGGGGAGAGAGGGACGGAGCGAGTACGCACCGGTCAGAGCAGCGACCGCGGCACGAACACGTGCACGAGCGAGTCCCAGCCGCAGTCGGCGAGGCGCCGCGGCCGCAGCGAGCTCCAGTCCAGTCCGAACGTAAACTCCGACCGGTGACGAATTGTCTCAAGTGGTTCGCAGCCTAACTTCAGGTCCCAAATCCTAGAATAACAAGACAAATAAATATTTTAATCATATTCAAAAATCTTAAATATTTACCGTAATTACATTTCTTCTAGTTAAATAAGTTACTAGTCCGAACAGGTTTCCAACGGCTTTTTTTCCATGAACGTTGCCAAACGCGTTACACACACGGAGATGTATCTTAATATATAATGCATTCGAAATACGAACACCTTTAAAAATATTTTTATTGGACTTAAATTTATTTATAATAATAAGCTATAAAAAAGTTTTAAAAAGGATTTAAAATTTATAGAATTTCTATTTATATTTATTTATTTATCTTCACGCCATATCCCTTGCGGTGTAGCCAGAGACGACAGAGCTGCATACCTTTTTCGCCTCGACCACAGACATCAACCTCTTTATACATGCCCTCCGGGGAGTCCTCATGTTTTTTACGTGACCTACCTCCAGTATCTTAGATGCTGTGTTTTCGAAGGTCACTCGACGCCTCCCCCTGTCTCTCTTACCACTCACTTTTCCTATATAAATCTTTTTTACCATTCTTTCATCACTCATTCGTTCAACGTGCCCAAACCACCTGAGCACGTTCTTCTTCATTCTCACCGTGACATCTTCGCTAGTACTTGCAATTCTGTGGATCTCTTCATTGCGGATTCGGTCAGCTAGATAGACTAAATCCGCATATTCTACGAAGAGATCGCATCTCCACAGCATTCATCTTTCTTACATTCTTCTTCTGTGTTATCTACGTATTTCTATTTAGAGTAAATATTTTGACCGTCGTTTCAGCGTCTTGCGGGCTGATATCGTTCCGGGTATCTTGAACCCTACTGTATATAGTATAGTAATAAATATTTTGAAGTGTTAATAAGTGGTGTAAATGTGACCTGGTGGTGAAGTCGTAGCTGACGGCGGCCAGCACTGCGGGCGCGTGCGGACAGAACTGCACTCGACGCACCGCGCGCTCGCACCCTGAGGGATAACTAACTTGGAAATACCGCTAATTGTTTGTTATGAACGCAATTCATAATATGTAGGGTTACTGACGATTGTGGCTAATTAATTGTGGTTAATTTAAAAAAAAATAAAAAGTTGCTATTTACTTAAAAAACATTTTCGATATAGAAACCAAAAAAAACACTTCGATCCCTGACTAAATAAGAGCAATAAACCTTACCTCTGAGCGTGAAGACGGGAGCGGCGAGTCGTCGCAGGTCCCAACCCCGCACCAGCCCGTCCGACCCCGCCGACGCCAATAACTGACTCTCCGCCGCGCTCCAATCACATGACAGCACCTGACACACTCCATACATATCTCCAACTCTTTCAAATTCAAATTCAAGTTCAAAATATCTTTATTCATTTTACACGCACTTTTGAATCGCCAAATATTACATTAAAAAAAGGTCAGTGTAGTTAGTCCGTGAGTTAGCTAACACCGGCTCGGAATGAAGAAATGTAACAATCTTAGATGATGCACATTATAATAACAATCCTGCAAATGAGTCAACAACTTAAGTTCCACACATTTCGATCCACTAAAAACTCTTGAACGTTATAAGATTTATATAATAATACATTTTTAATATTAGATATAAAAATAAAAAAAGGAAGGTCTAAGATATCTTGTGGAACTTTATTATATATGTGTATACTCAAGCCCATGAAGGATTTGTTAACTTTTAGTAGACGAAATTTTGGCGTAACGAGTTTGTTTTTATTTCTCGTATTTATCGCGCGCATGTCACTGTTTTTTATATAACTATTTAAATTTTGACGTATAAATAATTTGTTTCAAATACGTATTGAAAAACGACTGTAAGAATACCTATTTCTTTAAAAACATGCCTCAAAGAATCTCTAGCTTTTAAGTTATAAATAACGCACATAGCTTTATTTTGTAAAATAAATATAGAATTAATTTCGGCAGCACTGCCACATAATAAAAGACCGTAAGACAAATACTAAAATAATCAAAATAAACAAGTCGAGCCGCATTAACGTCCGTGAATTGTCTGATTTTTCTAATTGCAAAGACGACCGACCTGAGTTAGGCTACGACAGTTGAGAGATGGGGGTTCCATTGGAGCTTTTTATCTAAAGTTATGTCTAAGAAATTTGTTGAGTCAATCAGTTCTAACACTTCATTGTTAAGGAGCAAGCTAAAATGTTTACTTTTTACATTAGGAAGTGTAAACTCTACGCATTTAGTTTTCTTAGCATTTAAGACTAAATTATTAATTTCGAACCAATGAAGGACACGCGACAAAGTACTGTTTACCTCATCATAATTATTCTTATTACGCTCAACTTTAAAAATAAGCGAGGTATCATCAGCAAAAAGTACAATGTCACACAAACCTTTAACGAAAAAGGGCAAGTCATTAATATAAAGTAAAAATAAAAAGGGGCCAGGAATAGATTCTTAAGGAACACCCATCTTTAATGAGACCAAGCACAGCGCTACGAACACCATTGTGGTTAAGTTTGCATAGCAACGTCTGATAGTCTAAGCAATTAGGCTTTGGACAAATCGCAAAACATCCTAATTATATTCCGCGCTTTCTCCCATGCATAGTAAATGTGCTTAAGAAGCGCAGCACCCGCATCAGTCGTTGATTTGCCTTTGGTGAAACCATATTGTTCACTATGCATGATCCCATTGTTATACACAAACTCTGTCACCTGATTTAAAATAATTTTTTCGAAGATCTTACTTAAGGTAGACCGAGAAAGGCCTATAATTTTAGGGTTCAGGTCTATCGCCACTTTTAAACAAAGGAACTACTTTACTATTTTTCTTAAAATATGGGAATATACTGGTTTTGAATACATTTGAAAATGAGAGATGCCTGTGGGGCAATATTATTTATAATTGTGCTAAGTAATTTAACTTTTATAGAGAGAGAGAGAGAGAGAGATCACCGGTTTTCTTAAGATTTAAGGTTCTAATTGTTTTAACAATTTCACCTGATGAAACAGGTTTAACAGATGATGAATTTAAGTGACGCGTGACTGTTATTATAATTTCGGTAAAAAAAAAGGTTTCAAAAACAATCACCACTTTTGTACCTTTATTTATTTCAATATTACCAATTTTTAACTTTATAGGTCCATTCGCAGCCCTAGTTTTCCCGGTAAAGCTAGATAAGACATCGCAAGTTGTCTTTATCTTCTAAATTTAAAATTTAAAATTTTATTTTAAATATAAATGGACTTAGCTTGTACGCAAACGTTCTTAAATATTTTGGAGAAATTCCTAACTTTATTTAAGAACACCGGATCATGATTCCATTGTCTCTCACCATATAAATCATATAATTTTTTATATCATTTTCTATATATTCCTACAGTATAGTAGCACAATCACTAAATTTAATTTTAGTTAAAGTCTTTGGCATAAAAATATTATTAAATTCATTTAACAATAAATCGAAAACTTTTTTATATAAATTGTTTGGATTTTCTTTAAGCACTATTTGCATAACATTTTTTTTTAAAGTCAGGATTCTATTTTTTGTAATCGGTGTAAGAGAAAAAATTGTTGACCACAGTGGTCTGCTTAAATTCGATATTATCATCTCTTCATATACATACGTTACAGTGACAGAACACATTACACATTTTTATTAAAATGGAGGAAAAACCGAACTATACAATTCAAACTCACCTCAGCGTCGTGCGCCTTCACGACGGCGATGGGTCTCTGCTCCGCGCACGACCACAGCTTGAGGTACCCGTCCCCGGACACCGACGAGAACGACCCCGGGGAGTGGGGCGAGAACGACGCAGAGTACACTAGCTGAGAGTGACCCGCGAACGTACTCACACAGACCTCGGACTCCGGGTCCCACTGCGGACCACGACCGTTTCATTTCAATTATTTATTATGTACCATTACACAAAACTTACACGAAAACAGTAAAAAATACAATGAAAAAAAAGTGCATAACGGTTTAACTTATATTTTTAAGAGATCACTACCAGTTACCATTCGGCAAAAAAAAAATGACTATGCGGACTGGTACGTTAAAAAAGTTACAAATAAAAAAACATGCAAACAAAAAGTTATATAAAATATACACATATTTACGTATACAACATAATATACATAATTTAATAACACATGAACATGAACAATGACATTATCATACTCAAATAAAAGTCAATACATAGCCCCTCACCAGTTTGACGGTGGTATCCCAGCTGGCGCTCAGTAGATGCTTGCCGGGCCAGTCCACTGAGCACACCTCGCTGCGGTGGTCGCGCAGCACGCGCAGCGGCGCCGCGCACCCCGAGCGAGCCACCACCACCGACCCGTCACCCGCCCCGCACGCCGTCACCCCCTCAGACGACCCCGACCACGTCTGAACACACACACACATTGTGGATATCAGATGTCAATAAACACAATAAATGTCAGATTTATTTCAGATGTAAGCACACACACATTGTGAATGTCAGATGTATTTCAGATGTCAACACATACACATCATGAACTATTTCAGATTTCCACCAGCCCTATCAATGACACACTGTGTCAAATTCTGTAGATAACCGACCAATGTGTGATGGTAACAGTAGAGAAACATTAAGGTATCCATGACCAACCACATATACTCATGACATACCACTAATATGATAATAAGAATCCTTAGTTACTGTCTATTTATACTGTATATCTATAGGTTTATGTATCTATACCGCACTTAATGTATACATATATAGCATAGCATCTCTAGTTACTTAATGTTAAAGGCTATGGTCAATTTACAGTACTGTCAGTAGCGTCGTCTGGACAAATAGAACAATGACATTGGGATTGTAGTCACACCATAATATAAGATAATATCTGGGTCAAATAACATAAATTATATAATTTGTTATCTATCGTAGTAACTAATGATTAGTTACTACGATAGATAACAAATTATTAATAATAATAACTTTATAAACAATTGTATAATGGATATTTATATTACCTAAAAAACAATTATTATTATTGTAAATTATAAGAAATAAAGAACTGTGACCACAACATGTACAGAATATAAACTGTTTGTGGATAACGAAACTCTAAGAATAAAACATAATCTCGTTAAGTGCTTTCGTCATATAGTATGATCACATAACTGCACCTAAATGGCTTCTGTGGTATTTTACTTATGAAAACACACAATATGAGATTATGACTAAAATATGTGAGGTTGAACTGTTCTAGAATGTAAACTTTTATTGTATTACAGACACACCCATACAGACACCCTCATTTAATGTAACAAAATTACCTAAAAAACTACAATTATATAAGATTTTGCAATTCCTTTATTATTAAAAGAAATAGATTTCAATAATAAATGTTAAATTTTGTAATGCTTGCTACTTGCACTAAACTTGCTAACTATTTAAATAACTTGCAACTGAGGCCAACAGTGCTTATAAACTAGGGGCTCCAACAGATCCTCAATTTTGACTCGCTGCGCTTGCGAAATCTAGGGTGCGGTTTGCATATTGAGCGAAGCAAGCTCAGTGTAATGACTCATAGTTTCCCATTGACTTCAAAGGAATATCAGTTCTTTCACGATTATTCCTCAACATGACCTTTGTCAAAAAAAAAAATATTTTAAAACCATCACCTAATGTGTGTTTGATTGCAAAATTTCATAATTTTCCGTCAAATAGTTTTTGAGCAAAGAATGTGGAAGTATCCAGTAGAACGCTTTGATCAATAAATTCTTCACATAACACTTGAATTAAGTTATTAAGTCGACTGTTTACAATAGATTTCAGATGTTTCTAATTTAAATCAAATAACTAACAGAGTTTTTATATCAAATCAAATGAATAGACACAATTTTTAAATAATTCCTTATGTAGTGTAACAGATATATCATAATAAGTAATTATAATTACCACATCAAACAGTCCATCACTCCACTCAAGCTTCTGCAACTCAACAAGACTACTTCCATCTTGAGATAGCTCTAGGAAAAACAGAGTCCCGCCTCCAGCAAGACCATAGTACTGGCTTGTAGCCACTGCTAGTGTGTCAGGGTTAGTACGCGAGAACCTCACACTGTAGCCATGCCGGCCAGGGGTTAGGAATGTTGGCATTCTGAGTGTATAGCTGGAATATAGATATCAATTTATTGTAACTATTAAATTTGACTAGTTGAGATATCCATTATGTAGTCTAGAAAGTAGATATAGTCCAATAAAAAACCAATTGGTGGAATATATATATATTAGAATACTCTGTAACTTAATTGGCAAGACAATAAACATACTTCACTTGATCATTTAATTGTAACCTTATATACAAAAGAAGCTTTTCTTAACTAAACTACTAATAAAGATGTATTGTTTTTTAAATAACACACACAAATATATTAATAGATTATTATTAATTACAATATCTTTTAGTAACCCTACTTTTTTATTTGGACTATTGAGCACTATTATTCATGTTAGGAACAAAATTCTTTATGTTCTTTGATAAGCATAAAAAAATATCTTACATATATTCTTGTTGCTAAGTTACATTATTTTCCTATTACAATTATATATGAAATTCTATTTGGATTCCAATTAGTTTTATGCATATTATATTATGATAATAATTAGTAAATCACTGTAAATTGGAAAATATCAACAACTTAGAAAAATCTCAAAATAACCCTTTTCAAATGTCAAAAGCATATGTCATCGTGACGTCTCCTTGGCCGAGTCTTAGTTTAAAAACAATATAATAGTGTTGCTCACTATTGTATTGATTTCTTTATCGTCACACGATTTTAATCCAATTTATACTCCTACGATAACAAAATAAATCTTGTTAGGCTGTTCAACGTAGGAAACCCCACAGATTCCTCGTATATATAAAGGGACCTACCTAAACGTTGACATTTCTGGTGAGCGCTTCTACACTCACACAATCCTATACAATACTCCACATAATTAAATTTCCTTTTTAAAAAGTAATATCAAACATCGAGCAAAATGCTTGACTACCTATCTTTAGCTTTCGTGGTGGCGGTGAAAGTTTTTAAGAAAACTACACCCAATGGAAAAGTAACGGTTTACCTTGGCAAGCGGGACTTCATTGATCACGTTGATTACTGCGATCCCGTAGATGGAGTCGTAGTAGTTGACACCGAGTACCTGAAAGGACGAAAAGTTTACAGCCAGGTATAAAAAAAAGTGACAAGTGTTTAGTGGTTTTCAATTTCGTGAGTGTTTTTCTTAAGTATTTTATCGTTATTCTCTTTACCGCAGCTGGTTACGACGTACCGATTCGGAAGGGAGGAAGATGAAGTCATGGGAGTTAAATTCACCAAGGAACTGGTCATTGGCCAGGACCAAGTGGTGCCAATGGTCAACTCAAAGATGGAACTGACACCTGTCCAGGAAAAACTGCTGAAGAAGCTTGGACCTAATGCCTTCCCCTTCACCTTTAGCTTCCCTGACATGTCGCCCAGCTCGGTAAAAGACAACTCAAAATAAATTGGGCTCTATTTATAAATACTACATAAACATACACGTAATAATTTTCTATTAGGTTACTCTGCAACCATCTGATGAGGACCAGGGCAAGCCCATGGGTGTGGATTATTGCGTACGTACTTACGTAGCTGACAACGAGGATGACAAGGGTCATAAGAGGAGCTCTGTAACCCTTGCCATCAAGAAGGTAAGATATGCTTAGATATGTAATCAGTAAACTCAATCTGTAGTAAACAAAATTTAAGAATAAGTTACGTAATTTTTAATGACATTAATTTATACATGTTCAGCTGCAACATGCCCCAGCAGCCCGTGGACGCCGCCTGCCTAGCTCCCTTGTCAGCAAGGGCTTTACTTTCAGCAATGGCAAGATCAGCTTGGAGGTTACTCTGGACAAAGAAATCTACTATCATGGCGAAAAGGTTGCCGCTAACATCATCGTTTCCAACAACTCCAGGAAATCAGTCCGCAACATTCGTTGCATGGTTGTCCAGCATGTTGAGATTACTATGATTAATTCTCAATTCAGCCGCCACGTTGCATCTCTGGAGAGCCGTGAAGGTTGCCCAGTTACACCTGGGGCAAGCCTGTCCAAGACATTTTATTTGGTGCCTTTGGCTCGCAGCAACAAGGATATTCGAGGTAAGTATAAAGAAGGAATATTTGAAATAACATGTTTTTCATTTGCGTTTTTGAATGATTAAATCTTTCTACTTTATCTTTAACAGGCGTCGCTTTAGATGGCCATCTTAAGGAGGATGACGTCAACCTCGCAAGCTCTACTTTAGTATCCGAGGGCAAGTGCCCCGCTGATGCCATTGGTATCGTGGTATCTTACTCCGTCCGAGTCAAGCTCAACTGTGGAACTCTTGGCGGAGAGCTTGTTACGGATGTACCATTCAAACTGCTACATCCTGCTGAGGGTATGCACGACAAAATTATATGGTATGTTTTTTTTAACTTGATTCATTCTGATTATTTTTTTTCATATTTGATATAGGAAGTGTTGAACGCCAACGCTTCAATGCGATGAAAAAGATGCAGTCTATCGAGCGACACCGCTACGAAAATTCTTTGTATGCTAACGAGGAGGAAGACAACATTGTCTTCGAGGACTTCGCTCGTCTCAGGATGAACGAACCAGAATAAACAATAAAAGACCACATCGGCACCAAAAAAAAATGGAAAAAAAAATATATTAAAAATACAAAAAAATGTAATCAAGAAACACCACGAAACTATGCTCACGTAATTGATTTATTCAAGTCTAATCATCCTCTTGCATCACATATTTTTCCTTAATTGGTAACATCACCAACCTATGCACTAAATTTCAGTAACTTAAAATAACATTAAGCTTATTGTTTTGTTATCGGGATAGTGTGAGTTAGCAAGTAGTAAATTTCAAATATGTCGTCTAAATTAAATTATAATTGAAAGTTTGTAAAACATAATTAACTTACCTTATTCGTAATATTGTAAACCTTTATGAAGATCAATAAATAGCTATCACCAGAACTCTTATTTATTAATTGAATTTTACCCCTCAATGGATACTGTTAGTAGTTGAGTGACTAGGATATAAAATATAGATTCTTGCTTCGATGTTACTACCTTAACAACTTATGCAATACTGACATCCTTCATACAAATCATTTGCAAGACACCATTAGATCCTGCATATTCTTTGTATTCAATTGTATTCAAAGGGTTTGCAAGCCCCACCCAAAATTTATATTTTTTTCGTTGACCCTCGCTTATTTGAAGGCGTTACTGTTATGTACACAAGGGACCATAAGAATACTATGAAAAAATATCTTAGCCGTATGAAGTTCAAACAAAATTACTATTTGAGGAAAAATAAATTAATAAGGAAATAGTAAAATAGTAAACGTCAAACTCTTTCCTCAATACATAATATAAAGGTGGTATTAAAATAATAAATGTTGGAGTAATTGACTGTAAGTCACTTAGTTATTTTATAATTGCCATTTCATTGTTATTAAAAAGAATCATTAAGTAACATTTAACTTTATTCTGGATTACTGAATAATCGATACATTTAATAAATGAAACTAAGTCTGGGTGCCAGTTTTTTTAATTTAGATTTTTTTTTGAATAAGTATTTAATTTGTTGATTGTTTGTTATATAAATTCCTACGCCAAAGGGAATCAATAAAATTTGATATTTTTATATCTTATTGACGATATATAGGATATTCCTCCACAAAAATAAATATTTAATTGAAACAACAGATACTTATTAAAGCTATGATTATAAAATAAATACAAATACATATTACAAAGATTACAATACAAAGATTTTAGGAGTGATAACTTTAAAATTTGTTGTATGGTTGATATTATTTACAAATCGACTTATATATACAATTACAATTAAACAAGAGAAGATCAGATGTTATCTTGTTTTTTACTTGGAGTATTAAAAAAAACACCACTGTTATAGATGGAATAAAGACATCGTTTTGTATGCTTACCTTCACAAAACAATAGATGCAAAGATATAAACCAATTATTTCTTTTTTAACTACATTAGAAACGAGTAGACGATAGACAACGTCTGTTAGTAAGTAGTTACCGTTGCTCATGGATGTCAGGAAAAACAGACATCTGCTCAGTTACAGAAGATTGCTACTATTGAAGACAAAACAGAGCTTTAAAGAAAGATTAGAGTTTCAGCTTTTAAGCTCGTCGATCTTAATGAGTAATAACAACCTTATAACAGTTACAGCGTTACTTTATACCGGTCTAGTGTTAAAGGGATACTTTGCCAGTCAAAGCAGTCCAAATAATAATATTTATTCGTGTTTGGAAGTGGTATAGCTATATTATAATTAAAAAATTAGAATGATACAGAATAGTGCTTACTGAGGACGAGCTCCAACTTAATATTGAGAAATTTCTAAACTTTTTCTTTGTAATATTGTACGTGTACCAGCAGTTCTTGACTTTACCCCAAATTTATGATATTAAGTAATTGACAATATTATGAAATATTTATACAGTATAATAAACTTAACCAATTTTAAAGGATAAGCTTTGGTAAGTTGTACTTGTCACTTCTCATCTCCATTATAAATCACGTCACCAAAGTTAGGACTTAAACTGATTGAGTTTAAACAAAGTTTGAGATTAGTTTCTAAGTGATTGATTGATTCTATTAACCACTATCACGCTCCTCGCTCAACTATCACTTCTACAGTAACCAATAATTGTATTGTTAACCTAATTCAATATTGCAATTTCTATATCGTCGATACGAGAATATTTAGAAATAGATAAAGAGATTTTTGAGATTTATTTACATAGGTTTAAAAATATTAAAATAAATCGTCTTAATTTCTGCAATTTCAATAGAGTAGGTAAAGATATTAAATTAAGTAGGGTATTTATTTAGTTTCTTAGAAAATAATTGAAGCAAGTATTACAAAATAAAAATTTATAACTGCTGAAAAAATAATTTACAATTAATCCAAGAAGCCTATTGATGGAAACTTAAATAAAGAAAATAACTTTGCGAAACTCAAGACATTCCCACGCACGACTGGTCAAACTGGTTTTGGACAAAAGAAACGGACAAGGAACATCCGATTGTCCCTTCATAGCGGAAGGGTTCGTCCAAAAACCTGTTTGACACTTCCGTGTGGGAATTATCCTTGTGAGTAGTGACCCTTTATTTGCATGTTTACAATAACGACCTGCGACACACGGTTATCAAAATATTATTTACTTTGGATTAGTACTGACAAAAAATTTTAATCTTAAGTAAAATTTATGAGGAAATAATAATTTTGTATCTTTCGATATTGTGTATGAAAAAATATTTCAAAAAAATTATTATATAAATATGTTTAAAAAAATGTCATCTACATTATAAAATTATATAGTAATGTTATACTGCGAAAGTTATAAAATAGTTTGCAAAAATATTTATAAAGCTATAAGGTAAATATAATAATCATAAAATTTATTTTATGACGATGTGTCCCAAGTATTGTTATTCAAATACACACCCTTAACTCGGGACAAGTGTATGATACACCTTGGCGATTCACTGCAGACGACCGTGCAAGGGCTACTTCTCAATTACGTATTCAACTTTATGATGATGCAATAGAACTGTGAATCCCACAATCCAGTAATGCATTATTCAATAGACAATCACGTCTTGGACAACCCTTCTAATCTCATCTTTAGAACAATTTCAATAAGGTTGTATTTTATTGAAGGGGTTTCTAGGAAGTAAATTCAAGTAGTGGACAAAATTCCCACGTCCATAACTGGTCAAACTGGTTTAGAAAGTGCATGGGGTGGACAGGCTCTGACCGTCTTTGGATTCGTGACAACGGTCGATGGAAAGGATAATTTTTTGCAATGTGGGAACCTTGAATGCGAAAGTGTCATTGCGTAACGTATAACAATAACTGGTGTGAGTGTTATTAATTACAACATTTTAATGTTATTTCGTATTACGGGTTTTAAACTCAAATGATATAAATTACCTACAGCGGGGTCCTCTATAACCGTTACGAAATTTTATTTCGATTTCTAAATTTTTTCTCCGAATAGTGTAATAAATAAATATTTTTTACCAAGAATAAGTATTTTTTTCCTAAACTTTTAATTATATAATGTTACTGCAATAATTTCGGCAACTTAAATCACGATTTTTTGTTAACAAGTTGCATAAATGAGATAATTCACCAAGAAGTTACGAACCATTATATTTTTACAAACAGTGAGCGGCCTTAACTGTGTTATAAATAGTTTTTTAGTGGCGCGTGCCCCTTTAATGAAGCATCCCGTAGGGAGATCTCTCTTCATCTGACAAGACCCTTTCTTTATTTACTCTTAAAAAAACTTTGAAGCTAATACATATTAGGGTTAATAGCTACGTTGACCGCATTAATGGTATTGTAGTTAGTTTAAATAAGAAATAAAAAAATTATGTAACTTCTAGAATTATTTAAACTAACTAGGCGTTGGGCTCCAAATATGCTTTTTATTTATTTATAATGCACATTTTTTGTTTTTATTTTATACATTTTCACACACATTTCAAAATCATCGTATACTATTATATTTATTAATATCTGTTTATACAGTTTTAAGAGTGATATGTTCCATTTTTCATGACAGTTCGTATAGACAATATAACAAAGAAATATATTATAAAGGCGCCGTAGGAGCGATCAAACTCTTGATAAAAGTAACCCGCATCTAACGGGAAGTAGATAGTGGCGACTGTTGCAAATAAACACCTTATTGTTCTAATGTTTTTCTCACTCGCCGACTGTGGGAATAGTTTGGACTGTTCGTACTTTAACACCCTACAAAATTACTGTAATAAAGAGCATAAAAAGAAAATAAAACAAATAACTCTTAAATGCAAAACTTGTTTAATAAATAATAGGTACATTAATTAAGGTACGTAAGTCTAGATTTAATTGTATTTATTACTATGAGCTACTGGTTGTAGCACGTAAGCTTGTCCAGTCATTCTATCAACGATGTGACCTGTCTGTGCTTCTAGGAACAATCTTGATGTTGACGCAGATGGTACCGCTTCAGAACTGTAATGTTGTCTAACACCGGATCCACCTTCATAATTAAGGCTTAATCGATTTGGCCCACTTTGTTCTTGTGCTAGTGTATCCTCTTTCTTCTCTTTTTGATTAACTACAAGGACAAAATGGTTTTTGTCCCTTCTCTGAGGTCTTTGCTTTGGATAATTGGTTTCAGAACTCTGTTCTGGTTGTCTTATCTTCGCCTTGTCTACATTTTTTTGGGGTCTAATTGTTACTTTCTCGTCATCTTTATCATTTTCAACTATAGCAGATTTGGTTGTAACTTCTTCTTTATCTTCGCCGTCATCAGCTTCATAAATTTCTTCATGTCTTTCTCTATGATATTTATTTTTTCTATCTTTTCTCTGTTTTCTTTTTGGTGGTTCTTCATAGTCATCATTATCATATTCGCCCTTTTGTGATGTTTCCTTGGACCGGGAATGAGCTCTCTTAGCTCTACCACTTTCTTCATATTGCGGTACATCTTCAGAGGAGTAGGATTCAGGCTCATAATTATGAGAGTCTTCACTAGGGTCGTTATAAGAATCACTTGGATCCTCGTGATAAGAACCGTCATCATCATTGTAGTCGTTACTTCCGTGGTTTCCAGTGTTACCAGCATGATTCAAGTCCCAGTAATGTTCCCCGTAACCCCCATTCTTATCACCCCATCGTACCTGAGATGATCGCTTGATTAGAAATGATTACGAAGGAACTAAATTAAAATTCCAATACAGGAACACAATATTATTAAACAAAAGAATAATGAACATGTTAGTCAAATTACATTTATTTACTAAAAACATGGTGATTAATAGAAATATTTTTATAGTAAGACTGTTAGTAATACAATATTCTTAGAAGGCATCTATTGCTAATAGTATCTACATCACTGAAATACCACGAATTAGGTGAAACTTTCACTGTAACAAGACGTTTCTTAGGCGTAGATTAATAATAATCAAAGACAAGAACAGAGTATGATTAAAAAACATGCAAAAAATTATAAATTCTTACAAATAAATACTAAATTAATTTACTTTAGTAAGTATGGGGCAGCGCAAAGAAGTTATGCTGAGTTAGTAGTGAAACATAAAATTAAGCAAAGCATACTTTAGCGGAGAACAGTCCCTTAGCAGGCCTGGACCTCTCATGTCTTTCCACGAAGTGGCGCTCACTGCCCAGTCGATGACCTTGATCGAAGTCTTCAGAAGTAGGCAAGTGCCTATACCTTCAGCCAAGCCAAGCCAAGCGCGACAGAGAAAGAAACACAGGACAGTTAGACAAAGCGAGATAAAAAAACAGATACTTTTCCCATATCCCTGTGGTTCTTAAAGTCTTTCTTCTCGTATCGTTGCTCCCACGTGTGCGGGTCCTCGCAAACATGCCCGAATTCTATCTTGTATGGACTCAACTGTACTGAGAAAAAATCCCTATAAAGCAAGCAGGCAGTGAGCTCGAAAATTGATTAACCCTGTTCTAAATTGTTAAATTCTCAAAAAGATTCAATAAAATATTCAAAACTTTTTAATTCTTAAATACTATTTTTTAATACGTATTCACCTATAAGTATGTTTATATACAAATGTATACATACAAAGGTACTACTACGCCAATAGGAGATGAATGTGTATGAATGCATTTAATTCAGAAAATAATTTTTAACTACCTGATAAATACCGGTCAACAGCGTGTCGGTCTACACAATGTAAGATTCCGGAATTGCCCATAATGGGCAAATATAAAAACAAGCTTTTTTAGATCTTTTTAAGATATTTTTTTCTAATTAATTTGATCTATCTTCGACTTATCCAGCCTTTGCAATATAAGTGAAATTTTTTTTTTTTAGTTGACCTACTAATACCCGTAATCTTGTAACGTATACTTAGGTCGTGATATTTTTTTTTTAAATTCACAAAACATTTCGATAACAAAATTTGCTAACATTAATATTTCTCCTTTAATTGAAATATAGTTTTGCAAACCTATCACACCTTTTAAATAAGTAGATGTCGATACATCCCACGATGTGGGGTACTTGAAAAGATATATATACACTAAAAAGATATATTTTCAAAATTATTCTATCTTTATCTTTTCTATAATTACAGCTTTCTTGTATTAAGAGTCTCTAAACTAGGCTGCGGACAAATGGACAGACGGGTATGACGAAACTATAAGGGATGTATTACGAAACCCTAAAAAGCTATATATAATAACCATCAAATATATAATTATATATATAATTGTATAATTTTAAAATCTATCGAGATCTTATCGAAGATTTAATGAGCATAGTTCTATATAAAATGTTAAAAATAATAAAATTATGAGTTTCTTAGATCTAATTACAAATCTTGATTAGGACATTGCGGTTAAAGTTTTTACACTTGAATAATTACAGCCTTCACTTAAGTGTCTAACACTGACAATTAAAATTTTTTTAATACAAAATAATTACACGAAATGTAGTCACTTAGCGGTAAATCTGATCAATACAAAAAAATTATTACAGATGTTAAAAGAGGTCAGAGACTTCATGTCATAATATTTCTTTTTAAAGATATTTTACAAAAAAACTACAAATAAAAAACAGAATTGATCATAAATTATAACAAAAAGATGCTAATAATGCAAATTGGTTAATACATACTTTCTTCATGAAAAATCTAGTTCGAATATGGTTGTATTAAATATATTTAGTGTTTTTGAATGAAATGAAGATATATTCTTACTGGAAAAACTTTGCCTGAGCTTCAATCCCGGATGGCTGAGGCACTGGGGGCACGGTGACCCCGCTCACAGACCGCCAACCGGACACAGAGTGCACCACATATAAACAATACACCCATTTCTGTAAACAGTTTATAACTATTACGAGTAATGAAGATAAAAATTTTAATTCAATTTAAAAGAAACTATGATATTTATCAAAGATCTACTAACAGTGACTACGATGAATCATATTGTAAAAATTATATCTGTAACGGATCACTAAAAGTATAACATTTTTAAAACTAGCTTGTCCAAAATATTAACATCAAATATTAAATATTCACTTTCACTATCACAATATCATAATATATTTGTTGAACTAGGTATTAAACATTACCATGACGCTGACGAGACGTTCTGCCATCTTGGAGTGCCGATAGTTGGTGAGGTCGGCTGTTACCGTTAGATCATTTATACCGCCTTTAAAGGTTTTATTTTATTTTCTTCTTCTTCATGGGTGCGGAATGATCCAATTGGAAAATAAGGTGAGAAATCTAACGGTCTCATTATAAGTAATATAACAAAGGATGTGGTCTATTTTTAAATTGAATCTAAGGCTAATACATATTCATATTTCAGATTTCAAATCGCCTTATAATATCAGTTCATACACCTTTAAGACTTAACACAACACACGTATTATATTTATTTATTGTGTTATTATTGTCATAGAAAGATAAAAGCAAAACATAATGTTGTGTTATATTTGACAGGTGTATTATTTGGTTCATAAATTCATCAGAGTGTAAAAAATTACTTCACATTCAGTGAAAAGAAGTGTTACTTGTCCATAATGCAATGAACTCTCATTGGCCTATTTAATATTTTTATAATAAAAACTGTTTAATATTTCTATTGATTTATTACAATTTTAAGTAACTGTAAAGATATCCTTAAACTGGCTTGTTACCAAACAAAAAAACCATTATTATTGTTGGCATTCCATAATAACGGACCCCAGATCTTCTTAACATAAAGTGATAAAGATAATTGGAGTATGTTATCTAAATATTTTATTCTGTTGTCCGTTAATCAGTGAAAAACAGAATTATGGAAATCTGCCGCAAAACAATTGAATAGATTAAAAAAAACACTATTATACTTAAATTAGAAAGTCGTTTATATAATTTTGTTTTAAAAACGATCAAATTGACTTCTCGAAAGTTATAAAAAACAATGGAACCAATCATAGGCTTCCGCTCGGTAATTAGTATTACGTAATATCTGGTAATTATTAATTTCCCTAATAATTGTGACACACTGAGAGAAAATATTATATTATAAAAACGTGGATTGCTGTCATTCGTGCTTATAAAAATAGTTGAATAATCAAAATAGAAATATTAATTATAGGTTTATTTATACAAATGCCCCACGATTGAAAATTCTACTTAAATATATACTTAATTAATTAATGACAATTCTAACAAAATCATTCAAATAATTCATTCCTTCATTCAATCATTCATTCAAATAATTAATTAATTAACTCATTCATTCATTCATGCATTCATTCATGCATTCATTCATCCATCCATTCATTCATTCATTCATTCATTCATTCATTCATTCATTCAATCAATCATTCATTCAATCATGCATTCATTCATTCATTCATTCATTCCTTTTAACCAATGATATAAAAGTGAAAATTGGTATCAAAACCAATTAACTACTAGGAAGTGAGAAAAATTAGTTCATTATTTGGTGATCTATAATAAATTGCAGAAGTGACTGTGTCGGTTAAGTCTATCTTAGTGTGTCAGCGGCCCTACATTCAACTTCCGTCAACAATAACTGTATAAACAAGTCTAGGACTTCCATTTAAAGGATTACATAACTATCATAAGACTATCTCCATATAGTAATATAGTAGCGCAAAACGTTAAATGTTTTTAGAAATAATTAATGAAAAACAGAACCTCTTATTTTGAAGTCAGTTAAAAACGAACTATAAATCACTACAGGAAAGATCTTGATAATATTTCGTTTAGTGATTCACTTTGTGAATTTTCCTTATATACGATTTTAAAATCTTTTTATCACCAAATATATAGAATTAGATTTTAGGTAAAATCACTTGAAAATTAGAATTGTAAGAAGAGTATAAAAATATGTGGTAAAAAATATATTGTTATAAGTCGCCGTGCAGGTGAAACCGCGGGTCCAGTGTATATCATACAAACAAAATAAATAATTATTTATTTTTAGAGAGAAAATATTTTTTTTAGATTTCGATGTTTGATTAGTTCAGATCTTTATTAAAATGTAAACAATTTTATTAATATTTGTTTTGAATAGAGAAAAACCAAAAGAATTTTGTTTGTAAATATGATATAGGATTAAATATAATAATACATGCTAGTAACAACACTTACCTGTAGTTTAAGATTATATAAATATCTATAATGTATAATAGGCCTAAACTACTCGGATTTCCTAACTAAAGAAAGTTTTGCTCTATTTACAGCGGCTTTAACTTATCGGACCGCAACTCCTTTGAAATCAGATCCTCTTTAAATAAATGTATCCTCTAAGTTTAAAATAGATGCTATTTCTCCACAGTAAAATAAGACAATACGCACAGCATACTGTAAGCGTCCATTATGAAAATAAAGTCAAGGTCGTATGTCGACAGCACCATTTGAATTTTAAATCGCTATGAAACTAACAGAGACACAACAAAAGCTATTGAAGTAAGTTCACTTCAATGTTGACAGAATATTGGCAATTAAGCATTGCTTATTATATATTTATAATATATTGTACAAATATAGTTTCAGACATTGATATTTTGTGACATTGCAGTGTATCGACGCTTTATCGTATAAATTGTTTGTATTGTAATTGTTTTAGTTAATATTACAAACTTAACTCTATTTTAGTCATATTTTAAACGTTCTCAATTTATACAATATAATTACTTTCAAAAAATTTATACACATAATTACTTATATAAGACAGATATCAAAACCATTCAGGCGACCTTTACCGACTGACACGGTTACAGAAATGGCATTCAAAATCAGATTAATAACACTGTAATGAATCCACGAGCACGATTTCAATTTAAGTATCTTTTAAATTTCAATTAGCTATTATAACAACTTTGGAACGAACTATTTTGACAAATATACAACTATTATAAAGGTACATCGTGATTCGAAGGTAAACGAACCAAAACCATCATGGTTACCCATTTGTCTATCACATCAATGCGAAACACTAAGGCCGAAGTTTTAACTATATCACGGTTCAAAAACATTAATTACTAAATTAAATCTTAGCTAAACATTCATAAACATTGTGTGAGATAAATTAATTATAATTATAATTAAAATTTATTTGTTTTGCATATAAAAAAAAAGTGGTGAGATCATTTGAGCGAGTCGTTGCGCGTTTAAGCGTTAAATCGGGTAGAAAGTATAAGTTTTCTTTGTACTTAAAAGACGCGGTTGCTTCGAGGCCGTCATTTAGAATTTGAATACGAAAGAAATGGATTGTTACAATTTGGTAAGTTATTTAATCATTTAATCGAGAATCGTTAACATCGTTAATAAATCGAGAGACTTCTTTTAAATATTTATTTGTGCTATTATTTTAATTACACATAAGAAGTCTTGAATTGCTTCAGGTGTTTTTTGTGGTATTGCCAATCTGATCCGGTTTGTAACTAGGACTCAATACCTGAACCACATTTGATTACGTCTCGGCTTTAGCATCATAAATTAAATCATATTTTTAATCGTATAAAAATTTTTATATTACATAATTTTTATGCAATATGTGATGTAAAGGCTGAACAGTTTCGATTAAGTTTCATCGATGGAAAAAAAAATCAATGTGTCATAAAATTTATATAGAAATATATAATTAATTCCTCACACGAACAGAATAAATAATAATGCAAACTATTTTAAAATCTCACATTAAATTTAAAAAGTAGCTCTTTAATTGAATTCTTTATTAAAGTTACTAACAGACAGACCCAGTTAGACTTATTTTAAGATTACATAACGTCTGTGCATTCAAATGTAATGAATTTATTATAAAACACAGCACGGAGTCAATGTGACAAGTGAATGAAAGTAAAACTTATGCGATCGCTCCGCATAAGACGTCCCGAGATAATTTAATGGACTACGAGTTCCACATTTAAATTACTGCTTGGTATTTTTTTTTATCTTAAATGGCAATTGTATCCTATGCTACCGGTATTTCCTAATATTACCTCCTTTATTCGATTCCATTCGATTATTTTGACAGATGGTACTAGCCGGCCTGATATTGGGAGTCTCAGCGTGGTCGCTGCCTTTCTATCCGGTGCACAGGACTCCGCCACACATCACCAGATACATACGACCTCCCAGACATATTACTATACCAGGTACAAAATAGCAAACATTTGTACAGTAAGAGGTTCTTGGTAACTTTACATAGAGATTTTAAGATTTTTTTATATAAGAGTGCATAGAGACATTATAAACTGAAAATGAATTTCTAATTCCAGTTAGAAAAGAACCATGGCAATCAGAGCAGCCGAAATGGGAGCGTCCGAAACGTGAACGTGACGACTACGATCACGATTACGATCACGACCACGACCACAAAAGCGGGGTCACTGGCCCCGTCCACACCTTCGTGAAGACGGACAAGAACGCGAATTACAAATGGGGCGTCAGACACCACGTGGGGAATAAATACGCGTCGTAGCGGAGAGGGATGGATCATTGTGTTTTAATTTATTTTATTATGTCCTTTGATTTTATTATAATGTTTTTGTTTTATTAATTGTTAATAAATTATATGAATGTTACATTAAGTAATAGTTTTTTAGTCTGGACTATCTAAAAACTAATACAAGTATTACTGCAAAATTTCTGCATGTACCGTGGAGAATATTAATGTATGAACATAAATTGTGAGGATCAAGAAGCTAATTGGACACTTAAAGTTCATACGTTTCTTTAATGTTAACAACCAGTTGTCAGTGCATAGCCTATTTGTATTTCTAAATTACATTATAATACCACAATCAAATGACAAGTCGACTAACAGCATCCATCACATTTGATCACTTGTTGAGTTGCGTATGACATGTGACATATAATAAAAATATATAAATTATACATATTGACCTAAATTCTATGAAATAACTTGAATGAAAACAACCAACAAACTATTTGTATAAACAAAAGTATTAATTAAAAACAAATATTCCGATTTATTTTCAGATATAAATCACCGCCATAAACTCTAAAATAAGATGAATAGAAATTATCACTATATTTTGGTATCACGCTTAAATCGAGCTATTATTTCTTTTTACTCTATTATGACGGTATATTGATACAATAGAAGACAATAATATAAAAGTTATAAATTAGAATAGTATCCATGTTGTTCCTTGAGCTTCTTGTTCTCTTAAGCTCTTCGTTCTTCACCAACGACCTGACCTTTGGAACCGTACTGACATTCAATAAATTTATGTCTAATAAATAATAACAATTCACCTTATTTATACAGATTTCTGGCAAATTATAATAGTTTAATAATTGTTAAGATTATGATATGTAAATGCCGTTATTTACCATACACTTATCATGAATATTGTTGAATTAGAGCTACGAAGGCCATTAAAATATAAACATTCCAATAATCCAAATTTGTTTTCAGATTGATAGCACATTCAGTAAGCTTGTGAATGTTTCACAATACAAAGAAAGTAGGTTGTATAGCAACGTAAATATTTGATCTAATTCAATGAACTGCGGCCGCTCACTTACGACATGTGTTACATGAAAGACATGTATGTATCAATGACATGATTATAACACAACCATTTATCAAATTATCAATGCTTCATCCGGTTCAAATCGAACCTTATTAAATACTACCATTGACTATTTGAGCTTTAAATGTCAATTAGGTCAAATAAAGTAAGAAAAACATTTCAATATTGAATGTGTACATTACATGTAAGAAAACTTTTTGGAGGTTTTATATTTTATAAGGTAGGTAAAAAGTTTTTGCATTATTTTGTAACAAACATGCAGACATGCATATAAATTTTTATTATAAAAATATTGTGAAACTGATTTATGGAACGGTCGTCTATACATTGCTAAGTATAAACAGATTGACTAAATAAGTCTACGCTCATATCAGAGAGTTGTTAAATAACTTTAAGTATATCTGTAATGATATTAAGCAGTTTCTTAAGAACTTGAAAGTGGCACACTCACGACTGGACGGTCTTATCTTATCACTGATGACGTCATGTTTTATTACATACTCAAGTTGCCTCGATTAAAGAAATAATAACAGCAGGTACCTTATATATACACGTCCCACATAAGCGTAGGCACGTTTCCACTTATGGAGAGATGTAAAAGCTCTCTTAACTACGGTGTTTCACTGTAGTTAAGGTTTAGTTACCCTAAAATTCCTTTTAAGATATCATAGTTTGCCCAATCAATTCCTTTTAATAAAGAATATGACAACCAGTAATAATAAGGTCCCAGACAGTCGTCACTACACTCTGAACGAAATAATCAATAGCTACTGGAAACCAATAGAGCAGGCCATGGACACGGATAGGATTCAAATAACCAGCATATGAAGTTACACACCGCAGCGGCATGCTTATGAACAACTAAACTATTTGTTCCAACTGTAATTCAAAGGTAGTATTTCATCTATATCAAATATAATATATACATATTTCTGTTTCGTAAAAGATTCTACAACTTTCAAACTTCTTAAGTTTTTTATTGAACGATCAGGTTTATTAGGTTAATCTTATGAAATTAAGTTATAGTTTTCTATCAAACACAGCAAGGACTGAATATGATTATATAATGTAGGTCATGAACTCTCGATTTCGGGACTTAGGGAGTGGCGAATTTGTTTTAAGCACATACTTCTGTACTATGACATACGCACTGATTTCGTTTTAATTATTAATATAATTTTATACAATATTTTTAGGACCCTCCATCCACGTCGTACATTTTTATATTGACACATTTCATATAAATATTTGGTTTGATTTTCGGAGTTTATACATTTTTGTATAAGTTAGAATGATTCCCGGAGTTTATATACTTATTTTATATAAGTTAGTTAATATAAAAAGAAAAATTATATTTTATACTCTTTTCTTTATTTAATTGCAATACCAAGAGGTTACACATTTCTATTACATAAATATGTTTGGTAAAATAATACAAAAGAAAAATATTTTTTTATTTAATAATAATATTGGAACAAATAGATTACCTCGTAAAAACTAAAGGGTTTTTTAGCTTTTATAGATCTGTAAATAGTTATAGTTCATACTAACATCAAATTTAATTATATGTACCTATGATTTAAATAATGATGAAGGTAGAAGTTTACCATTTTACTTATTAAGGAGGTCAAAATTAATTACAAAATTGAACAATTGAGTCACTAGAATGGATATAGCATAAAATAAATATATGACGTATAGTTTGAGTTAGAAGATGAGAAAGAGAAATAATTGCTTGTAATGGTTATATAATATGGACTAACACAATTAATATGATGAAAAAAATAACACAAGCAGGACAAGAAACTGCGATCTTCCTTCCCTCCAATCTGCTTTTATCAATAAAATGTGTATATTATAATATACTGTCGTCTGAACACACAATTACTTGAATGCTAACATGTCATAACCCATCTTATCACTCTTAAGTAGGAATTATCTCCTTCATAAGATTGAAAAGACAAAACTGTCGCAACTTCATACTGTGTCTAATATCACCATTTGTAAAATATGTCAAAATATTCAGATATATTCAAGTAATAATGTCAGAAAAATTTGAAACCAGCAGACGCTGCAACAAGGATGATTACTTTATGAATTTTAAACGTTAAGTCTTCATACTTAGCTCTTATTTTCAATTTTCATTTATTTTTACTGTTAAGACCATTATGTATCTGAATAACGATAATGTACGCTCCGTGTATAAAGAAATTAAAATATTTTTACGTAAAAGTATTTGTAAACATACTTACACTAATTATACACGTTAAATATTAATCTTACAACATCTAGTTATAGTTATACATAATACAATACATATCTATTATAGTAATATATCACATACAGTAAATCTAAATAAGTTACTCACGTTTTTGATATCCGTTTTATTGAATTCAGAATGAATAAAATCTTGCCACCAAACTAATACCTCATTTCGGAGTCTCTCCCGCCCTCTCAGTTAGAAGGGGTGCCTCTATATAAAGTGAGAGTGAAGTACACTTATTACAAACAGTCTTGGAGCCGTGTGTGGTGCACTGTATTGAGTTATCTGTAAATTATTTAGTGTGTGAAATGTTGCGTTTCTGTGCTCTCGTTATTATCGGCTCTGCGGTCGCGGCGCCGCAGTACCAGATACACCAACAAGTTAGTATTTATTTATTATTAATAGTAACATTTAGAATAACTTATTATCTTAACATATTTGTAACAATAATGTCTTTACATCGATCGAATTATTTTATTTAATTTTAACATTTTAAGTATAAAATATGATATCTCAAATTGAAATTTAAACTTAACGTAATGTATGTGTGTGTTTGATTTTGTGGATTACATACATAAAGATTTTTACACAAAGTACGTCAGTGTGAGTTTTTAGCAACATTGCTATTACTATTTCAATAGGATATTTTAAAAATTCTACAAGCTAGCTACATCATTCAAATATCAGTAAGCATAGCCAAGTATATTATCTTATAAATGTATTTATTTTACCGCTTTTAGGGCTTTGTAGTCTACTAGAAGCCATTATTTTTTCGTCATGTCCTTCGTCCGTCTGTCCGCAGAATAGCTCAGAACCCCTTAATACTAGAAAACTGTACTTTGGAATGAACATACATATTAGCTAAAGGGGTAGAAAAAAATACATTTTATAGAGTAACTCTACACGTATACGTACACGTACGTGAGTTTCTTTCGCAATTTTTTGTTAGATTCAATTCATACCGCCGGCTAAATAATTGATTTTGGGAAGCATGAAAAAATTCACAACAGTAGTACATGTAACGAATTTAAATGGAAAACTGGGACAGCTAAGTAGGCTTTAGAAGTTAACGAGTAATAGTCGGTTAACTTAAGGAATATTTTGTGCGCTTGCATTTCAAACCCTGGTTAAATTTTGCAAGATAATCTTTTGAGAAGTTGGCAAATATGTCGACAATGTACCTGCTTAATATCTTTAATTGTTACCTTTTAAAATATTACTTTTTAAAATAAAAGTATTATGTAAAGTAATAATATATCTTAATAGTGTGAATGTATAACGTTAAAAGCGAGTCAAATTTATGTAACCGCTGTTCTCTGTGATGTAATCCACATCATTGAATACTGTAACGAGATATGCCCGTTTCATTTTTAAGTCGTTATGAATCAGGACAAAACAAAACAAAACAATGAATTGCCAAATATTTAAACAATATTCCACTAGACTGTTTCTCGTATAGAACCCCACTAATGTTATACAGAGCATATCATATTGCTCGAAATATTGCATAACACATAACAATGAATGCGCAAGCGCATGATCGACACACAAATGTCAGTACTGTCTTAATTCATAACAAGTGACCTTTGATGACGATTAATGGATAACAACAATTATCTTTGGATACGCTATGAAATAAATTTCTAATGTATTCGAAATAAAAATTGTTTCATTTAATAATAAAAGGTTTTTTTTTATTAATGATTATTTGGTTGTTTGAAATACTTCTGTTGCTAATCTATCAATACCTGATGCAGCAGGACGAAGGCATCCCTCCGCATTTGCTTCGTCAGTACATCGGTGGGGGACAGCCGCAGCACGCACCCCGCCCCGCGGCCCCACCACCCGCACCCGTTAGACTGGTGAGGATAACGTTTTGTACCTAAATTGAACAATTTAACAATCTGACAATATCATTATTATTATATTTGAATGCATATATCGATCCCTTTTCAGAATTAAGTAAGCGTCATACCTTAATTCTACACGTACCACGATCACGACATTTAAATTAGTGGTATTTTATTATGTGCGATGTTTTAATCTATACTTTTATTTAATGACAGTCAATGCATCATTATAAATTCGTATTTCAGCCATACAATGTCCAAGAAGATCAATATCAGCAAAGACCGCAGTACCAGCCGCAACCGCAACAGCAACAGCAACAGCAGCAGCCGCAGTACAGACCTCCACAGCAACAACAGCAACCACGCGAGCCCGAAGACTTTGATGTATGTTGTTATCATTGAGAGTGTCTATTTAGACCAGACGCTATATGTAGGTACATAAAATACAAAACTCGTAGCCATCAAACAATAATGATCACTAAACTATTAGAGTCGAAAAACATGAGGGTATATTCTTTGTATATTTATATAAATAATTTCTGAATGATATTATTTTTGATAATTGCTAATAACTAAGGTTACTCTATTCGTCATACTAAGAATCATACAGAGTATATTTCTCAATAATTAATAAACCAGCCATATTAAAAAATATTATCCAGTGCGCTCCTGTGATAAATATTTATGAAATATTTCCTCTGCATTTCAAACTTTTAGTGAGTCAAGATACCTGTCATTGTCGTGTATCTAATCTGTTTAAAAATAATAACATAAAATCACACAACAAAACTTTTATACAGTATATTTTCACTACATCGTGAATTAAAAGCATTATTGACGGTGAAGTGTGAAACAACGAGTCAACGGCCTTATGAAGACCAACAACCTCTACATTACTACCGTATTTGATTATACTTACACGAGTATTTTATTTTTCTTTTTATATTAGGTTTACAGTTTGTGCGTCAACTTTTATCATTATTACTACTATAATAATCAGTAATGGTATTTGTCAGGATATTAATACGAAATCATTAAAAAAATATTTAAATCTGTTTTAAATAAGTTACGACTTTTAATCACAAATTTGTAAATTTCGTTTTTGTCATTCAAATCTTAAATTCGTACGTATTAAAACAAAACCAGCTTTCTCCATCTGTGGTTGGATTAGTGTTAATACTGCATATCAAATACGAGATCTATATCGTAGGATTGTAGACGTCTAACTTTCACCAGGAACAGGCCGACGTTTACGTTTGATAGGCCAGTTAAACTACTCGTAATTGTTGGAACGAGGAATAGGAATCTTATAAGAAACTTGATGTTTCTCATCTAAGGATTTTTTTATTGTAACATTTTTTTGTCGCATACAATGAGTTTGACGACCTTTATTTTGACATAACAAAACAGGTTTAGATTACAAATAAATATACTTTTTTTTTAATATCAAAAAGTTAAAAACCATTATTACAGCCTTGTTGCCTACAAGTCTTTCATTGTTTCATTCTCCGCACAGCCCCATCCCTCCTACCAGTTTGGATTCGACGTTAACGACGACCAGTACACCAACTACCAGAACAGGAAGGAGCAAAGGGACGGTGACGTCATCAAGGGTTCCTACTCTGTCGTAGACAGCGACGGTTTCATCAGGACCGTCACCTACACTGCTGACCCTAAAGAGGGATTCAAGGCTGAGGTGCGTCGAAACTTCATTTTTATTCAATGTCATAGTTTTTTTACTATTATAACTATTACTTACCTATACCATACAGATATATCTATATATAATAATCTATTTCTTATTATTAACTAATAATTAGGCCAGGTTATCGAATTAATCGTGATGGTTCTATGTATGAATACATTGATCACTTCATATATTGACGTTTGTAATACTGATCATAAAAAAGCCCACTTGAGTTTGTTGTGTGTCTCTTCTCAGACCAGGGCGCGTGTTTAAATCTTTATTATAGGTTGAAGAGTGTCTTTACAAAAGGGCCCATTTCGATAAGTGTGGTATCAAAATAGGCCCTCCTGCCACTCCCATTTTGACTTACACAAGTGATCACTGGTATTGATTCAAAGTGGATAAGATATAACAAATAAATAAATAAAAATATTAAAATATTCTTTAACTCATCAGGTATCACGCCAACCCACGGATATCGTAGTGAAGATTCCGACCCCTAAGCCTCAGACCGTCCCTCAGCAACAACCAATCCCCCAACAACTCACTCATCAATCACAAGGCCCTCACCAGGGACAACCGCGACAACCCGCGCCCCAACAACAATACTACCGTTACGAATAGATCTCCAATAGATCGTTGAATTTGCAGAAGAATTGAGTGTTATCAAAGTTTATATCCTATTGTTGTTTTTGTAATTGTTGTTATATTATTTTTTTGAAGTGAAGTCTGCAAATTTTGCTGGAACTACCGTTTGCCATCGGTATCACATAGGGTCTCATTCTTGGACCCGCTCCGTTCCCTGTGTGTGGAAGTGAGAAATCTTGCGTGTTCGTATTTATGATTTACGTTTTTTTTATTTGAACTATGAATCAGTAACATTAATAAATATTGATTTATAGGAAAGTTTCAAAAATCAAAACAAGAATCGTAAACCGTCCACTGCGGATACACTTGTATTATTAAATTAAATGTAGATTAGTTAGAAAAGTAATTGTGAACTATTAGAATAGGAATTAGAATTCTAAGCCCCAATGACATACGATGAAATTAATAAATTTTACATAAAATAAATACTTAATTGTTTTTTTTTCAATTTATAATAATCCTCTCAAACCATGTCCCGTGACCCTTCCCTTAATATTATATTTTAATAGCACTTAAAGGCAATTTAAAGAATATATTACTTTGACACGTAATAAATGTAGGAGAATCATTGTTATTTTGATATTTAACTTTATTTTTTCTTCAGTGATTGATATATTATATTAAAGAAAAGTAAAATAACTTAATACGTAACAAAATAAGGTTTGTTTTTTGTGTAAATACAATAATAATTCACATACAAAGACGTAAAAAAAATAATTACAATTTTTAATTACTATTGTTATAATAAATTTATATACATTATTAATTATTGTATAGTATAGGATTAATAAAAAACTGATTTTTTATATCATTTTTAATTTTTCGTTGTTTTAGACGATATTATAAAATACCAACCTTAGCTATCAGTATAAATAAAAGAAGGCACTACACTTGCCTCCGAATAAATTATCTAAAGAATTATTAAATAAATTAACATTCAGTCCATATTTAAAAAAATGTTAAAACGGCCGAACAATCGATATTATTCGATTATTCGGCAATTTTGCCCAAACTTCCCCGTCGCTACTCACGAGGACTCGAGAGACCAGAACAACAAATTCAATCAATCACAATCCACAATTTTCTTACGATTAGGGCGCTACTTAACACATATATATATATCGTGAATATTAACAGTGTGTGTTAGGGCGCGTCCGGTCGACACACGCAACCCGACTCCACCAGCACGTAGTCCTGACCCGTCAACGTCACAGGGCCCAGCGGCAGCACCAGGAACAGGTACGGCACATAAGTCTGCGCGCACGACCCGCGCACCACTGAGCACTCCGACGACCTGCGGGGGAAGAAGCGTCACTTGTGGGCTAAGGGGGAGGAGCGTCGCTACCAGATCAAGAGGAGCAGCGTCACTACCAGGTTGTCAGAGAGGAGCGTCACTACCGGGTGGATAGAGAGGAACGTCATTACCGGGCACTCCGGCTGGGGTACTCACTCGCAAACCTCGAAGACCACCTGCTGCAGCAGGTCAGGGAACTTCTGCACGATGGTGACGGGCTGACCGGACGTCAGCGACACGCCGTACATGGGCGCTGTGGTGTTGTACCGCGTACGACACAGACGGGCCGCGCCGGGACACGAGCCAGGGGAGGGCGACGAGCGAGCTGCACAGAACCGGAATGTAAGGCGAGCAGAAGACAATTTATATGTGGATTAAAGACTTATCAAGAATACGAGCAGCAAAATAAGACTTATATGTTAAATAACGGACTTATCAATAATACGGCAGCATAAGATTTATATGTTGAATAACGAACTTAACGAGTACCAAGGGACGAGTCGTTCAGCACGACTCTGCCTCCAGCCATAATTTCGAGCAATACTCGTAATAATAATTTCGTTCTACTTTCTCTAGTATTTAATAGCTTAATAAAGTCATCACGAGTGTCACGTTTGAAGAAAACGATTTATAGATTGAAGAGATTTTATCTGTGTATAATTCTGTTCGTTTATAAGAATTGCATAAAAAACAAATAACAAAACACTATAAAACACAGATCCCGACGTGTGTTCACCGATGCGGTAACCCGTTTTATTTATGCAGGATAAAGTACGTATAAACAATGCTACTTCGATATCGTAAGATAAATAAATAAATTATCGCTACCGAGTATATTAAACTCGACACGGACGCGTCGAAGTTTTATTTTAATTCCTAAAGCTTTTTTACTCTGCATTATACATTGATACCTGATTTATGTTTGCTATTCGATAACAGAGCGTCTGTTTCCGCTACTTTTCTACAACAATTATAAGATATGTGTGTGTATCTCACCGGTCCTGTTCCCTGTGGAGTGTATTAGTCCCTGTGAGTATCCCTGATGTGCGTCGAGGAGCGCGCGTCTCATGAGCGCGGGGTCCAGTGTGCGGGATGCGCGACCCTGACGGGACGACTTCAGCGCCCTGCTCACGAGATGTCTGGAATTGTTTGTGTTATATTTGCGTTAGATTGCGTTATATTTACAATAATCTCACATTAACATTGCGAATGCAGTTACGATTTATCGCATTGCGATGTATACAAACAAAGGAATGGCTAAATAGACGTAAAGACAAAAACAATCCAAGACTAATAGTTGGAGATAGGTGGACTGTCATATAACTTTATACGACGATCTTCATTTTCTATTAAAAAAGTAATGCCTTATCACAATATCGTTTAAAATATAAATTCGATAGTATTGTATCTTTGCATTACTCATATTTGGCTCAATTCAAATATCAATATAAAATAAATAATAACGATTGGTGATAATAAAGAAATTTGCTAACCAAAATACCATAGCCAAAAAATATATATTATTATACGCACTACATTTTCAAAAATATTTAACAGTAGTATTTAAAAATGAGGCTTTCTTAATATATTATGCAACGCCATAAATTATCCGACAATGCGTTTATTTCCGCGTTGCAATGAAAAGTAAAAACTAAAAGTGTAGATAATTAAGAATTGTCGACAGCTGTCAGATATAATTTGCTGTAATCACAGATAGATGGCGCGTAACACAATTATCCCACGCTTCGCCAGTGCAGTAACAATCGCACTTACAACGATAATTTTCAAATCGTATTGAGCGAACTTACCCAAAGAATATCTCAAGGCATAACCGTTAGTAACGGTTATTCAAAAATTCTCACAATTTATGAAATATAATGACACCTACTTACATCTTAAGATTGGAATAATTACGAAAATGTTTTTGTGTCTGCCGTTGGATAAATGAGGTTGGTTTGGATATTGTATCAAATGATATAAAAAAAAATCATTTATTCATAAAAATTTAGATTATTGTTTTGAAATTGTAATCAAAATAGACTATTTTATTTGAACTGACTTCAGCACTGGAGGTCTGACTTCAATACTCATTTTTTTATATTCCCGAGCATTAATCAACTAAAAACACATTTCCCGACATTTTCCTCGCGTATTGAACATGTGTTAATAAAAAAACTTCAATGGACTATTCTTTTTGGTATGTGAAAAATTATCAACGGCAGGTTTTATGAAATTCCACCAGATAAAGACAGTTGAAGCAGACTGGATTTTTTTTAAATCTATAATCTGAAATTTTTATTTATTGTTTTTTTTCTGTATGATTATCTTTTAATCATCGAGGTACAGCTAGTAAATGACAATGTTGACGCTAAAGCGCTGTCACAAAATGTTGTTACAATAATTATCATCCGTTATGTCTGCGTAGTTCCAGACCACATAATATAAGACTTTTTTTCGAGTCCTGATAACATCTAAGTAGATTTTATTATTTATGAAATCCAATAATTCATTTTGTTTTTATTGCTTTCCCTTATTTATTGGGCGAAGCGAGCATATCGAGCGGAGCGTTCTACTGGAGACTTATTCACATTCTTTGTCACGAATAGGCTCGAAAACTATTTCAATTCTCTCGACTCGAAGTCAATAGGAAACGATAAGTCATTACACTGGGCTCGCTTCGCTTAATATGCAAACGGTCTGTTGGCGCCCCTAGTATATTATATAGACAAGCTTAGGTAGCGGCTAAAAAAGATAAAGAAACCTCTATTTTATAATAAAAGTTTAGACTAATTATATATACATACATTATATATACAAACATACGAAATAACCTACCCGTAGGATCAGCGCAAGTAACCGACTTTGAAAATGTATTATTGAATCTTAAGTTATAAGTAATGATAATACTCGAAATGTCTGTACGAAAGCGGAGGCTTAATCGTCTCCTTTACCAAGAATCCAATTTAAACGCATTTTTATTAATAAGGATACACGACCCAGAACATCAGCACTTATCAATTTACGATTTTTAAGAACGTCGTAATAATATCTAAAACGGTAAATTATGACCAAATTACATATCATTTATAAAATCTTGATGTATTTTCAATGAAGTTTATTAAGAATCGTTTATTTTAAATTAATATTTTTAATTACAGACTGTACAAATAAAATTCAATATTAAAAATCACTCTCTTGTTCCAGCTTGATAATACTTTGGGATGGTAGGGACTTGTCTATTATCAATTGTTCAAAATCATTTCAGGACTTCTCCAAGGCAGTTTACAGTCAAGAAGTTTTTGCATTCCTTCTAAACATGAATGATGCGACTCCTCTTTTCGGATTAAAACCAAACAGATTAACGGGGAGTTTGTAAAAATAAATATATTTAATGAATTATTTACGTATTTTATTCTTGTTCAACTTTTGTGAGGTGTTTCAGTCAGATTTTTATCAATTTCTATATATATATATTTGATTGTCCTTGATTTTCTTTTTTATAAAATCAGTGCTCACTATTTATGTGAGGAGACTGATTACTTTAGCTTACAAAATTGTTTTAGTACTGGTGTACCATTCTTAGATAATATTTCCAAAAGAGCGTTGACTCTTTCTTTGACATTGTTTCCAGAGGTTTTAAATGAACAAACTTTGTGACCGGATTTTACACCATTAAGTATTTGTATTTTAACATTCAGAATTTCAATTTGTCCTCTAAAATTAAGTTTTGGGAAAATTTTTGTTTCTTCTATATCGTAATCTAAATCTATGAGATTTTCTAATCTTAAGTTCAAAGTAAGAACTTTACTCACTTCACAAGCGCTATTAAGCTTCTTGAGCTAGCTTTGTGAGATTTGACAACTGTTCTTGGAGTCTTAACATAATGACAAATAAAACAACAGCCAAAAGCGTAATATTTTTGTTTTTTGTTTTGTGTTTTTAAATCGTTCGTCATCAGCGTTCTCCCAGCGTGATTCACTTTCAAGTGATATTCACGTATAATGTCTTACATTTCTTAAAATTTTACGAAACGACGTTTTTCTGGTAAAATAAGTCTCTCGTCAGCTGCCGGAGTCGTTACTACACCGTATCTCTTAATACTTTAGTAATCCGCCCGTCTGCAGTTAATAAAAATGACTTTGATGCAGACTTTGATTGACTTTGATGCCGACTTTGATGCAGATTTCTTGCTCTTCTCTTTAAAAATTTAACAAAATATGTAAAACTTATAATTAAAATGATATTAAACCAGGTTACTATGAGTTTTAATTTTCAGCCATGTTTTCTTGACGTATAGCGCCATGATGCCATGATACGAGAATAACCGATTTTGACCGACGCTTTGGCGGATAAAGACGAATAATTACTTAGTAACTTACTTCTCGCTCTTACTCGGACCAGTTTGTAGTTTGTACCCGCTTTGTACATCTATCGAACCGGCTGGATAGCGCGGACGTCGCAAAATAATCATCAATCAATTGCATTTAATAATGAACCGTAGTCCATTGACATAAAGTTAAATATGAAACAAACTAAGCATATCTCAAAGTGTTATAATTACATCTATATAATAATAATTGTGTTTAGCCTTTCTATATCATAATTCAAAATCAATAAAACAGTTAGGTTCATCTATTTAATATTAGAAAGTGGGAGCAATCTAGAAAGCACGTTTTATGTGCAAGAAATGTTATTTAAAGCTTATATCTTTTGTTTGTATACTTTATATACGAGCTTAGAGATGAATAATACGATCAAAATATTAAATACAATGTTAAAATCCATCCATTGAATATTATTCAATACTATTGAGTAATATTTCAATTTTTATTTTTTAAATTGATAAATATTTGCTAAAAAGTCAAGAAGCAAAATATTACTAGCCAGAAGTTTGTTTATTCAAAGAATAGTTACCTGGGGTATGGAGTGCCGTCAGGGCCTGGACAGTCGGTACCCTGCATCGCGTCGCCCCATGCATACTTCAATCGCGGCCCGCAGTCACCGACCACACATACCGCTATTGATGCCTAGAAAGATTTGATTTGATCTTAATTAATAATGTATTTTCTTAAGTTTTACACGAACTTTTACCAAATTTAAAACAATATTATGGACACATTAATGCAGACCTTTGAAATGCCACCTTAACTTAATATTTTCAAATATTGAAAGCGATAGACGGTCGGTCATGAAAAAACGGACGGTCGTGATTCCCGTCAATATGGTATGTATGCCGCGGCCCGATGGCACAGTTCTCGTCACCATAAACAATACCTGTCCTTTCAAACTAGTTGTTGATCGAAACTCACACTAAATCATTTCTATCGTAACATTTATATGACCCACCTGTAATAGATATAGTAATTTGATAAATATAATACTGAGGTTATAAAAATGTCATAATAAATAAATAATGTGCCTTCAATCAAGAGTGCATAAATTTTGAAAAGTATATTTAGAATTTATTGAATTTAAGAATTAAATAAATTATTTATTTATTTATTTATTCTCACGCCATATAACTTGCGGGGTAGCCAGAGAGGACGAAGCGTCAAAGAGTTATATTTATTAAAATTATTAAAAATTCGATATTTAATATATAACATTATTATAAACCTCACTTAGTTTTAGAATAAAATTTAATAAACGGTTATTATTTTGGCTGCCGGAAAGGAGAAAATAGCGATGTGTAGTGAATCGTAAAAGCCCTGTGGAAGAAAGTGCCAGTATCGGTTTTCTAGGCCAAGTGTATATGTCATGTCAATGAACTGGTGTTTGGAAACACAATCCGTGTCAAGTGTATAATAAATTTCATTCATTTTTACTATTTTAACACCTTGGCACCAGACAAAGCATAATTTTATTTTTTCTGATTTGTGATATAATGCAGTCATATATTAATTAATATCTCTACTAGTTATATAACATGTCTAGGGACTCTTGCGACAATCCCACGCGGTAGAGTCCAACTCATTATTATTCTTATTGATAATTCTCTGCGGATATAAGACTCATCGATTGATAGAAAAGTGAAAATAGACTAAAGAAAAAGCAGCGAAAGTATCTAAAGTTCATTGTAATGACATCACGTCGCTGGTGACATTTCTTGTTTCTTAAATTTACAAGTATAAAAACAAATAGTGACCGAGTCGAGATAACGGAGCTTATAAGAACATGGTAATGAACCGAAATGGCACAACTTTTTAATACATTTATGTGTTAGTTAAAGAAGCGGTTACTAACTTAAATTATACCGTTTAGAAATTCGAATTTATAATACATTTATTAAGTTATATACGCATAATTATGAAAACCTAAAAGTTATTTACTCAATGGGTATGTTAATAAATATATTATCAACTTTTATTCAGCCAATTATGTATATAAATTTTAAAAAAATAATGTATAAAAGAAAATAAAAAGACTATCAAGATACTACTTATACTAAAACTTTCTTCGTACAATTTAGGTTACAGTGCAGTGTAAGCAAAATTTTTAAATGAATAAATATTTCTCTTTATATAATTATTCGAAACAAATTGAATAAATTCATTATACATATAAGATAAGTAAATTAATCGATTTATAGAAAAATGCTTCATGACAGAAGAAAATAAGCAGATCCTTCATGATTGGCACGTAAATGATCACGGTCAGCAACCTTTGACTAATGACATGCGTTTAAACAGTGAGGACTGAGGACTGGTGTGTAAGCCGTGTAACAGTAAACTGATAACTCCCGCAGTTTAAACTTTTTCCTATCTCCCTGAACGGTCTGCTCCGAATGCATAGGCAATGAGTCAGTGGACCATTAAGCTAGCGGATTAGTTGATATCGTTTTTAATTTTTAATTATATTATTAAAAATAATTTATATAATTTTTTATAAAAATATGTTTATTTTTTTTAAATAGATAAATAAAATATTTAATATTTTTAGTGTAGTACCTGTCTGTAGCTCAAAAATCAAAAACTACTTTAAAGTAAAATCAGATTTTATTAAAATCATTTGATAATGAATGCAAAACTTCAAACTTCGCAGTTAATTAATTCCACTTAAGAACAATAATTTCAACTTAATAAAAATAATTAATTACACACACATTTATCAATATTTTCTTTTTTGTTTTTTTTTCATCATCTTAATCACTGTAATTTATTAGCTTTTTTTTGTCTTATCTATAAATTGTAGTATATGTTATTAAAAGACTTACCAAATAAATATAGAAAGATATACTTTTCAAGCACATTTTGTTTTTTATTTTTTAAATATTATAATAACATTAATAAAAATTTTTAAGATTAACACACTATATTATTAGTAAATTGTTGTCCGAACGTGGATGTGATACATTCGCGTCAATGATAGGGCGCGCGGTCGGCGCACTGCCCGCACAGACAACAAGTGATGTTCATTATAACGGGAGATCGGCCGGGAGTCCTAAGTGCGGGCTCAAGCGCCTACTTAGCTTCCGCGGAGACCGCGGCGGTGATATTTGAAGTTAACGCCATCTATTCAATTCCGACATACTTCAAGGTTACACCGATTCCGATTTGACATTTACTGATTAAACTGACAGCTAGGTACAACACTGTTGAAAACAAAAAGTCAAAAAGACACAAACGAAACGAAACAACATGGCCGCATGGCTCGGTGACAGTAGCCTTACAAATATCGACATACAAAACAATCTAGATAATTTTGTGCAGCCGAATTTTAAAGTTGTAAAACAAAGTGATATAAATTGCGAGACGTTTTATAGGGATTTAGAAAATGATCTAGTGCACAGTGATGAAATTAGTGGTTTAGTGGACAAAGTGACGTCGAAAGCCATTTCCAAGGACGAAAATACGGATTGTTTAATTAGAATAGAATCGTAAGTATATTGTTAATTGTATCAACTCTATTTAGGAAAGCTATTAATTAATAAAATGAACCGACATTTGCCGCGATTTTTGAAGTAGACAACAAATCAGCTGTTTGTCAATATGATCACATTTCTCTTTCCAACTTATGAAATTATATATTTGCGGTCTTTATCTCACTATTTCATTTTTGGGCATTCTATTTTGGTACATTACCATCACGATGTGGTTTGAATATCCTAATTTTGTGTTCTCTAATGACTTGCGTACATTCTTAAGTTATGATTGGAAGGTAACTGATACCTGTGTTCCTTTATCAAACCTTATATCTGATGCTGCTTCCGAAATTTCAACACCACTGCTCCTAGCAATGTATTTACAATCCCATTTTGGTTTCAAATGCTATTTAAATATTATTAATATTAAAATGTTTTGTAAATATTTATTCTTTATATGCTAAATGCTTTCAATAATAAAATAAAACATCATGCTTATGTGAAACAGTACTAACTTAGTATGTTTATGTCCTTTATGAGAGATGTTTTTGTTGTTTAAGACTTAAGGTAATTCAATACTTACAGTATATTAAATACAATATATATATTCAATAATATATTACAAATGAAATACACATTTTTTTAATCTTCAACTCATAATTTTAACATTTCAGCAGTAACAATGATAAACAGTCAAATGTACCTCAGAGTAATATGGAGTTACCCAAGTCAATTATTGATAAAATTAGACGAAAAGTGGAAGACAACAGTGGCAGATACAGATGCGAGTATGACGGCTGTGAGAGAACATACAGCACTGTCGGCAATCTACGGACACACTTGAAGACTCATAAGGGTATATTGTTATAGTTTTCAATAGCTATTATTATATTATATTAAAATTGTATTTGTATTATTTGGTTATTGTAATTTAGGAATCACTTTATTTCTAATTGTTCTATTAAAGTATAAGTTCTTTTCAAAAACTTGTCTTATTTTGTTATTTTATTCATCTAATTTTTAACAATAAGGTGAGCGGCTCGGTTTGCTTGTCTTTCACCTTACATAAAATAGATATATTTAAAAGATATTTTATCCTGTTCTGTGAGAGGCAAGCATAAACTTGGTTAGTTGGCCTCTACCACTCAAAAATTTGGTATTATTTTCAGGTGAATACAGGTTTGTGTGTATGATGCAGTCTTGCAACAAGGCCTTCTTGACGTCATACAGTCTTAAGATCCATGTCCGAGCGCACACCAAGGATAAACCCTTCACATGCAACATTGGCAACTGTAGTAAGGCCTTTAATACTCTTTATAGGTCAGTAAAAATACTTATTGTATTAGCATATAATATAAAAACACTCAATCTTATTTTCTGACTCCTTTCTGTTGTGTATGGACAAAGAGATGACTTTTTGTAAATATTGAGCTATATAAAATTATATAGACTATGTGCTCAAGTAAGTAAGAAAATGTTATTCATAAATATAAACTAATTAATTCTCAGAGATGTAAAGCTATATTGTATAAAGAATATTATTTTGCAACAAGCGTTTAAGTTTTATAAATCAGTTGAAACCTTTATACAGATCTGTAAATTCAAACATATTCTTTAGATTTAAATATTGTATTACCAATTAGTAGATTATTAAATTAATATTCATATTAAAACATTTCAATGTTTATCATCTGAGATAAATTCTGAATATAAGTGCTCATGATAGTTGCAAAGAATTATTTGAAAGTTGTTTTACCATATTTGATACAGGACAAGATATACCGCCTTGTATATTACACACATTTTCTAACAAACCATATTAGAATTCTTATTTGTTACCAAAGTATATTATTTACTAATTCTATTCCTCTATTTCCTATTCTAATTTAGATAAAGTAACAAAGTATAGAAATAGTAACAAAGTATATTATATGTATATTTATATGTTGTAATATTGTAGTATAAATAAAAATATCTGAAGATGTATTGTCAATACTATCTTCAGATTCTATTCAATATAAATGTAATGCTTTCTAATAGTAACCAACTTCATAGTAGTAGGAAATATGTGTTTGATTATAAGCCAGGACCAGAACAGAAATCTGTGTCTATTTATCAAAATTTTATATATAGTATCCAATAAAATACAATAATTAAAACTAATTTGATGTGGAATATTTTATTAACTTAATAAAATACCTATATTGTTTAATAAAGCTTTGTTGAATTTGAAAGGTTCCAGGTCATTGTTTACATCCACAAGTTTGTTTTAGTTGGTAGCAAATAAGTGTCAATATACACATAAAAAGAATTTATAAATTGTTTATTATCAGTGGAGTTTTCATTAATTTTGTATATAATATTTTATGTCACTTCTGATTAATTATTTAATTGTGATGTGGATAATACAAAGTAATTTTTACGTAGGACTTTATGTATACAAACACATTCTTATTTTCTATAAGATTACACTGCAAAAAAAATATATTCAAAGAATTTAGACACGGAATATTAAGATTGTCAAATATTTGGTACATATCAATTTAATAGTACGGAACCCTCAATTCTTCATTCATGTTGTATTACATAATAAAAATAAACTGTTTAAAACACGTAATTCTAAACAGAGCAACGTGTTTAAGTATCGTAATGATTAATACGCAATTGGAAATTTGCCAGTTCATGTTTTCAATACTTTTCTACATTCTTAGTTTCTGTATACTGGCTCCTTCTAAACGTAAATGTTCTGATATATCTGTTCAGCACGTTTTGTAAATTAAAACTTTTTCTAGTGTGTACTGTAGCTTGTTAATAATTTATTTCAGCTCTTTAATCTCTGTCTCGCGTGTAACGACATGACACTTGTTATTTATTATCTGTCAGAAAATATTAATGTTTACCGCCTCGTGACAGCTATATGTTTTATATATATTTCAAATATACATATATTTATTTTTGCTTATATTATTGCTATTAAAATAATACTTCGAATTCTTTAAAAAGTTTGCATGAGCTACTTTAGAGTAGGAATTATTTATATTAAACAATGAATATTACAGAAAACCCTATTATTACAATAGGGTTTTCTGTAATTTTTTACGACTATTGAGTTTGAATCTTTGGTACAGATTTGATTGACTTCAATGTTCCTGAACGAACGTATGTGTTAGGATAGGAATATTAAAATATTTTGGAACATTATTATAAAAAACACAAACACGTGACATTGTTGCAATTGCTTTTACTCAATAGGTATTAAGAATCAGATTCTGGTCGCAATATATTAACGGGTATATGTTAATTAAAAAATATATATATTTTTTAATTCCAGGTTACGAGCTCATCAAAGATTACACAGCGGCGACACGTTCAATTGTAAAGCGGACGGTTGTGCGAAGTTTTTCACGACGCTCAGCGATCTGAAGAAACACATTCGAACGCACACGCAGGAGAGACCTTATAAGTTCGTTATTATTATTTTTATTAGTTATTTTAATTTTTTCAGAAGTAACCGTTTGTGGCTTAAGTGTGTGTAATAAATGAAAATAGCCGATCGGAGAAGACAGGGATGTGCGTAAAAATTATATGACGAAGAAGCCAGTTATCTAACCTCTAGATTTTTTGTTCCTCAGATGTGTCACATCTGGTTGCGGCAAGTCCTTCACCGCGTCTCACCACCTCAAGGCGCACGCGCGCACGCATGTCCCCCGCCACGCCATGCACGCCTCGCCCGACATACATGCCACACCCGCCACATCCTCCACATCCGCTACATCCAACACATCCACGCCACACGCTCCGCCTGTGCCGACATCCCTCGCCTCCCCACTCATCGCCACACCTGCTACCGTAAAGGTCAGTTTCTGAGTAATCAGTTTCAAATAAACTATACAGGTAATTATTAGTTGTTTAATCAACGTATATATTACCAAATGTCAATAACCAATTACAGGCTGAAGTGGATACACTGCCTGCGAAGGACGTCGCGAGGTCGCCCCCCAAACAACACGACGAGATGAACTGGGACAGTCTGCTCGAATCCTTCGGACGCATAACCACAGAGTCCAACTCCACCGAAGGGAGCTTGGAGGATATAACCAGTGTTAACGCATTATCTAACAACAACTTGGACATCAACGAACTGCTTTTCGACAACGCATCCGATAACATAGGTACTAGTAACATAGCCGTCGACTATGATCTGAGTAACCTCGACGTGCTCACTTTCGATAAAGGGAGGAAAGACGGATCGTGGCTAGATATCGGCGATCTGGAGGTGAAAACGGAGGCCGTTCAGCTGGCATTGGCCAACGAAATCGAAGTGCAGGCGCCCTGGATAGACGTCACAGCTCTAGCCTCCTCCATACAAGAAACACCGGTCAGCATCAAGGAGAAAACGCCAGAGAACATATTCACGCTGGCAACATTTGTCCCCACACACATGCAGAGCTACATGGACCTCAACACGGAGGCACTGCCGACCGCGAACGTCATATCACAGAGCGACTTTCACCTCGACACACCGAACGTTATAGATGTTAGCGACAAAGTATTCAATGACAGCGAACTGGTCACCAACCTCGACACTAATAAGATATGTGATATAGATTTTAACAAAATCCCGACAGACGACCGCTCCCTCAACACCCCCCCTCCCAAAGGTCAACACAGCATAGAAATAAATCCGACCAATTCCGTACTCTTCAACACGGATCTAACGCTGGAGGACACCTTATTATTCGACAACGAACCTCCATCCGACATGTACGTCGTCCAGACTGAGAACGTGTTCGGAAGAAAGGTTGAGAATCCCCTGAAGCAGCTGACCCAGACAGAGAACGTGTTCGGCAAAAAAGTTGAGAATCCCCTGCAGAAGATAACGGCGGAGGCGGGGATCTGCTCGTGTCAGTCGTGCCAGTGCGGGCCGAGCGGCGAGTGCGGACGGCCGGAGCAGAGCTGCGACGACACGTGCTCGTGCGTGGACTGCGAGTGCAACAAGGACGAGATGCGGTGCGTCGCCGGCTGCGGGAGGGCCACTGACACAGAGAACAACACCTTCCTGGACTATCACAAGCGACACAACAACTCCAATTTGGAGGAGCTTGGCGTGTACGTGCACGAGTGTGACGAAGGCTTTCCAAACATCATAGAAAGTGTAAAGTGTTCGTGCGGCGGTGGGGGAGGGGGATGCTGTAAAACGGAAGCCACTCACAATAAATCCTGCTGCGTTACAATCTGCTTTAAAAAATTAGATGCCTTCAAGCAGTTCTTGAACACTAACGACCTTGTGAATGCTTTGAAAGTGAACAGTTTGACCAGCTAGTGTCGCATTTAATATGTACAAAGCATTGAGTTCCTTGCTTAAATTGCCTTATATTATTTATTGTAAATTTTTCGAAATATTTTACAAAGTTTTATATACTACGCAAAGAGAAATTGTTATCTGTTGAAGTACAGTATTAATAATATTTGTTATTTACTAGTAAGAAATGTATTTAATAATTATATATTTACAATTTGTACAAAGTCAATTTTTAAGTTATTTACAAGTTACCAAATTATTATTTGACTTACCTGATACAAGTGCCCAAAGAAAGTAGTATTTACACTACATTTATATACTCTTTATATACATGTATTGAATAAATGTTAAGGGTTTCATTATGTACTTAAAGTAAATACGTTATTTTATATTGTGCCATATAATGACTAAATATATATATATATATATTAACATGGTGCTACTTAAATAAGGAAATCAGTGCCTTAAATGTTGTAATAATACTGAGATTTTAGATTTATTCAGCATAAATAACTTCTAGTCCTTGTAACAAATAAAATGCTTTTAAATGTCAAGTTTTTTATTGAGTATTACATTATAGTTACTATAAAATGAGATCGATAAAAACATCAGGCGTATACGAGCTGACAAGTCTTTAATAATTAATCTTTTTAGTTAATGAAAATTTAAATATTATAAAATGGTTTGATTCAAATCTAAAAATTCAAATTTTCGTATTAAAAATGTTATACAATATTCACTACAGCCAACAAACACACTACTAATCAGAAGATAATTGATTTGACAACTTTTAAACAATGTAGAAAGACTAATATATTTCAAAGATTTTAAGTCAGTTTATGATTTATATAATATTATGTAAAAGAATAAATTACAATTGTATTTCCTTAACATATTACTTTTAGGTTTTGAATAACCCTTAAAAATAAACAAAAATATTTAAGGAAGAAAGGAGTAAATATAGGTAATTTATTGTTTACAAGTCCACTACAAGAAATATTGGCTTACCCTACTGTGGATAATCCTCAAGATAGGAATTTGATATCAAGAACAAATTTGATATTATTATGTTATCGGTATTGTATTACAATATTATTTTTAGAAACTCTTTCATGAAGTGGAGCAATTAAATGTATAAGAACATTTGCACTTTTCAGTAACAGATTAAATTAAATAATAAGTTAAATGATTATTATTAACTTAAACTTCATCATATCCATAGTTCTCATTTATCATTGTATGGACAAACTTAAAAACGTATTGTATATAATTAAGAACATACTAAACTGAGTAATATCAAGTAGGCTTATATGAAGTATTAGTTATGAATATTTATCTGAACTAACGGCGTTTTTTCTTGTCATGACGCCTGGCACGGGAGGTAGTGGCTCGGTGGCCAGGAGAGGATTGTTCTGAGCTGCACTCATCACTATCTGTGTAAGTCTGGAATAGGGAAATCTTTAAAATATAATATACTGTTGTAGTTGACTTAATTGTTTTTATTTTATTCGGAAAATCAGTAGCTTTTTAATTGACTGAAGATTACATTCCCTACTAGAATATTAAGATCAAATGATAGTTTTGGGTGAGTAGATTGCAGTTATTATATTTCGATTACCTTTTCATAAGGATGGGATTCGCTTTGCTCGTCTGTAAGCGTAACGCAGGCTAACAAACATATTATCTGAAAAGCCGCACCGATGTATAATCCGTATCGTATCACTGTACTCATCATGTCTTCGGCGAAAATTTCATTCGGTATCATATTACCTCCGAAGATTTGCGTCGAAAGCTTAGATTTCGATAATTTTGTTAAAATTGATAGTTAAATTTTTGATTCGACAATATGAACAATGTATACCGGCTGTAAATTACTATTATTGACCCTCAGTGTAAAACGTAAACGTCAATAAATTATCCCAAATATTAAGCGCTGTCAAACGTCAGTGTCACGTTGAAACAGACAAATAATTGGACCTTAGCAAAAGCATGACTTCGTACTTGTGTCGATTTTTATATCCGAAAAGAAAAAATAAAGTTTAGAAAATAATGAGGTTAGAAATTATCCTTATTATTAGAATTAGTGTTTCCATTCTATGGGTCGAATTAAATAAAAAAAACGAAGTATCAAAATCTATATTTAAAAAGAGCGATTTATTTCAATTGTATTTGAACATTTACTAATTATTTATATTTATATATTTATTTATTATTTATTTATTTAGCTTCACGCCATATACCTTGCGGGGTAGCCAGAGACGACGGAGCGCCAAACGCTACGATCCCTGCTTACCTTTTTCGCCTACGCCACAGACATCAACCTCTTTTTACATGCCCTCTGGGGACTAAATATTTTATATGGATTTACATTTTAAGCTACTTTGGTTATAACCCGATGTTTTGCAGCTTCTGCTTCTTCTGTTCTCTGTTCTGCTTCTGTTGTCCGAACGCTTTGCAGCAATCATGTCGACGAGATGATGTTGGGGTTCACATTTTTTAAAATCTAAATCTCACAGACGAGTTAAATTAAAATGGTTTCATCTCAATGTTTACGACTCGTCTAAATCTAAGAAAATACTATACTGTAGTACGCGAACATAAATGCAGTAATTGTTTAATCAATATGACCTTGAAATTGTTAATTAACTATTGCTATTTTAATTTTATGAGCACTTGTAGCCTAATAATTGGAAACTTAATTACTTTAAACGAAATACATGAGTACAAAAATCGTACTTCAAGTAAAGCTTAAAAATGTTATTACACGTATTTTTAATATTCTTTAAACTTATGCTATGAAAATTAAACTATTATTTTTTTTGGGTAAGTTTTTGTGAGATTATTATACTATTAAAATATTATAATAAAAATAACAAAAGATTTTAATTTTAAATCACACATTTATTAGAATAATTTACATATTATTTTATACTTTATAGCAACAAGAGTCTTCACATAACTATTATTTAATAAAAACATTACACATATGTCTTAAGCGATATGTAATGGCTTTCATTTAACGTTATAAAAAAATAAAATAAATATAAAGTCGCTCTATCAAAGTTTTAATGTCTATTAAATAACGTTTATTATTATTTATTTATTTTATTTTATTAAACAAAACATTGTAAGATATTTTTTTAACTAATGGGACGCATAGCCTGCATTATTATTGTAAAATGACATACATAACGTTTTTTGAGTAATTTATATAAATGGAAAAGAAATTAGAAAAATATATGAATAAACTGATTTTCAATTCTATCCACCCTTTACATAAATACGGGTCAAAATTATACCCTTTTTATGTCTTATTGTTCACCTTATAAAATAATAACGTTATAGGTAAGTCATAATTACAATATATTGCTATGTCACATAAATATGTCACATCCTTAATTGATTCTTCAAGAGCACTCAAATTGATGTTTTATTTATTAATCTGTAAAAACTATAAACATTCATATTCAATCAACGCTCCTGAACGAAGTCAGTCTAGTTCCTACTAAAAATACTGTTTTCATCACTAGGTATTTCATTGGGGATTAAATTAATTAGGAATTATTGAAGAGAAGGGATGTATTGAGCTGGATGCACTGCAGTAAAACCATTATTATATAGTAATCAAGCTAAAAAATATATTTTAAAATTTAAAGAGAGAAAGTTACAGTAGCTAAAATAAGCTAACGTATTTTATAATGTCGTCCGCGAGTCCACACTGCTCCACATATACCTACTGAATAAATCCTGAACACCAAGTACCTACATCAAAATTATAAACAATTCAATCATTCAAACCACTATAACTTGGGTTATCGTTGATTCGAATTACAGCTTCTTCTAGATTTTTAGATTATCACCATATATGACATTTATTCCTTCCTTTCGGCCATGAAACGAAATATAGATCTTACAACAATAATCAATTTTATACATTCTTTGAGATTTCAGAAAAAGTATAAGAAATATTTTAGCCCTTTTAGAAGATTTTAAAATATAATTATATGTGATATATTACATTGCTATAAAAAGTTTTGTTATTTCTCATTTCGTCTTGAACAAACGATTGAGAACTATCACTATAGTCACTTTTGTCCACATTTGAGAATAAAACATTTTTATTTAATCTAACTCATACTTAATTTAGCCTAATTTAAATTTAATTTCAGCCTAATTTAAATAAATTTAATTCCAATGTAATTTTAATAAAACATGTCAGAAATCGTTGACGATTCAAAATTTTGTTTTTGAATTCTCTCCTTTTTGTTTTGGCGTAATATATGTAATTATTTATTAAGAGTGGGTAATCTATTGAATTTGGATGGAAATTGTCAACATTATTTTGTTAATGTCCTACAACGGTTCCTGATTTCAGTTCTAACCACGATATGGATCACTGTCATTGCAAAAAGAAACAAAAAGAATAAACATCATAAAGATAATCGCAATGAGACGCAGTTGGTCGACTCCAATATAACAATGCATTTAGATTTAAACGGAGAACTTAGAAAAACGTTTTTCTTGGTAAGTTCAAAAACTGGAAAATAAACATTTCATATTTTTATTTTATATTATATTAGATTTTTTTTAGCAAAAAATTATACTTCATAATTGTACGAAATATACTTTAATAGATATATGAGGTAAAATAAATATTTATAAACGCCATAAAAAACTTTGAAGCCAAAGAATAAAATATATTTACAGCTACCGACTTAGTTTGAATATTATTTTATAATGTCATATTAGTTCTTGTAAAGGTTTTCTAACACGAAATTAAAAAAAAAGAAAAAGAAAATCTATAAAGTATTATTCAAGGTGTCTTTTAGTGCAAATATAAATTAAAATAAACCAAAGAACATATATAAGCAATAACATTATACATTTAAAATATTGAAATATATTTCGACTTGCTGATAATGATGATAAAGACACCCGTCTTTCCTTTAAAACAGAAATGACACAAATTATTCATATCTTTGTATATATATTTTATTTAACTAGAATATAAAACATAGCTTTTGGGGCACGCATACAATACAATTTATTTTTGGCCACAATGAAATAACAAACTGCAAAAAGCCCAAGTGGACTTCTTCACTATTGTTTCATTCATTCATTCATTCATGGGAAATAATAAAGATAAAATTTTGATAGAAAAAGCATATTTTAATATTAACAATTACCCCCATTTACAAACGAATTAAAGATTTAATTATAATTTTCCATCAAAATATGTATATTTTTTCAAAAACTACAAGGTAAAACATAAAAAAAAATTAATCAACAAAGATGTTATTTAGTTACATTTTCTTTTATGTTTTGTAGTTAAGCGCGGAAAGAAAAACCGAATCAAATACGTTATGTTCACCGCTGTCAGCTCTTCTGCCGCTCGCCAAACTTGCCCTTGGAGCTGAAGGAGACAGTCTGGACGAGTTGCTATCCGCTATTGGGGTTTCTAGAAAATCAAAGGTCCTTTTGATAAATGACTTTTACAATCCAAAATATTTAGTAAAAAAATCTATTGTATGTTAACCTTAATTTAAATTATCTACCTAAAATAAATACAGTTTAGTTTCACTGAAATAATCAATGTTGAACGATGTACCACCGGGATGCGTGGCGATCTGTCACTGTGCGGTTTACAAGAACTTTTTTCCTACGTACCACACGAATGTGGAACGAACTTCCTTCGGCGGTATTTCCAGATCGATACGACATGGGTACCTTAAAAAAAGGCATATACTCCTATCTCCAAGGCCGGCAGTGCTCTTGTGAATCCTCGGATGTTGTAAGAGTTCATGGGCGGCGGTTGTCAAATATCAACGGTGACCCGCAGGCTCGTTTTTCCTCCTCTAACATAAAAAAAAAAGATGTTCACGTGAGGTTTATAATATAATATGAGACGAAGCTTCTTAGCATTCCATGGATTCGCCGTGCGGAGGCCGGGCCCATCGCGTTGTAAGGAGAGGAGCGCATACAGTGTCTGGAACTTGCGACCCAGGTGTAGGTTTAAGGGGCTCCTTTACGCGCATACACGCTAAACCTTCACTGTCTACTCTCCTCTCCCCACCTAACCAAATTTCATAAGAAGCTACCAAAGCCGCCTTAGGAACACATCCTAGAAATGAATCGATGATAGTTCTAGAAAGGCCGAGATCCTTAAGTAAGTAATATTAAATTTGTAACAGATTGGTGATTTCTTCAAGCCGCTGTTGACTCGGCTGCGCTACTTGCCGGGTGTGAAGCTCGACATCGCTAGTAAGTTGTTTGTGTCTGACCGAGCGCACTTACACCGCGGCTTCAGGGACGAAGCCAAAGAGATCTTCCAGTCCAGTGTTGATAAGATCGACTTCACCTTCCCCACCTATGCCGCTGAGGAAATCAACTCTTGGGTAATAATGTTTCAACTTACGAACGACTCTATCGGTGGTAGGGGCGTATTCTTTTCTGTAGTTATTCTTTTCTGAATTAGTTTGAACTTTTAAAATTTACAGGTATCTTCACAAACAAATGGCATCATTAAAGATATTTTGGAACCAACGGACATACCTCCTTTGTCATCCATGGTGCTGGTCAACGCGGTATACTTCAACGTAAGACGTACTCCAAACTCTAACATACGCAAACACATGCACAAGTCCATGCAGATGCTGCATAATTAATTAATTAAAGAGAAGTAATTGTAATTGTAAATTTCGCACTTAACAGATTTCTATTTTACAATATAACTCAGTGTGTTGTTAAAATGAATTATTTCTACAATCTTGTTTTATTGCTTCTAAATTTATTTTTAAGGGTCGTTGGACGGAACCCTTTAAAAAAATTCAAAATGTAACATTCCATACTCCGACAAGTCATAAGGAAATAGATATGATGACAAGGGTCGGCGATTTTAACTACACCAATAGCGAAGCTCTCGGATCCCAGGTCGTAAAGTTGTATATCATATTGTATTTATAATTATGTAAATAATATTAAAAAGTAAAAAAATTACAATAAAAAACCCTTATCAAACAATGTAGCTAGGGTTTAATTATTGGTGGTATAGATTAAATAACTAGATCTTATATTACAATTTTCAATTTTCTCATCCCTTTTTGTTTGTTTGCACACGAACGTGAAATCTATAATATACAATACAATAGAACAAAATTATTAGGAAAGGTAGTCCATATATAGAATGATTTTCACTCACGAATCTTTTTCACTTTCCAAAATTCTAAAATTCATATTATTCCCAAAAAAATATTATAGAAAATTTTAACCGGTGATATGGATATGATTTACTGTTTACTTGATAAATATTTCTTTAATTTCGCCCGAAAACAAAAAAAGATTCTATTTGCTTCTGTTTTTCTTTTAAAAAGTAATCACATATCCCGTTCGAAACGAGCGATGAATGACATGAACGAAAATAAATTAATTATTAGCTTTCAAAACTATGGAGAATAATACTTCGAATTGTATACATTATATACCGCTTATGTAATAACATCTGTTTGCAACACCATTTCGTAACTTTAGGTCCGCGGAGGAAGTAAAAGATAAAATATCTTAAGGTTCGTAAGTCTAGCCCAGTAGTATGTTAAATGATACAAACTAACTCATCCAGCCGTGAATCGAAAGTACTATATTAATTTTAATTGATAATAATTCCAGATCATCTCCATCCCGTACTCAGGGGGAAATGCGTCGTTTGTGGTGGTGTGTCCCTTGTCCCCGGGGGGTCTGTCGGTGTTGTTGGGTGCGTTGCGTTTATCGGAGAGCGTGCTGTCCGCCGCGCTCGGGGCGCTGCGACCCGCGCGAGTCCAACTCACGCTGCCCAAGTTCAAGCTGCACGACAACCTCGACCTCGGACTAATTTACGGCAAGGTAGACCTATCGGCCATTTACCTCTTCCTTCATGGATTTGACCAAATTATTAAAAATATATAGATAAAAATTTAATAGGAATCTGTATTTTTTTAACAATATTTTTCTCTTCTTACACGTCACTTCATTGTATTTGTATATTTGAAACATGCTCATTGAAAATACATAACAGTTATCGATAAAAAGTTAATCAATAACCCAACAAATAAAAACAAAATCGTCATATAAAAATAAATACTAAACTATTTTATACATTTTGTATTTTAGATGCTATAATTTAAAGTTCAAGTAACACGATAACTTCGTTGGGCGACCATTTTGTTTCCAGTTCCGTTCTAACACTTGATTTCAGAATACAATACAAATAAAATATGAATTTTAAATAAATATGACATGATTACTACATCGAAACGAGACGGACTCAAACACGCAAATAACATGTTTATAAAGCGACTTCAAAGAATATAATATCTTTTATTTGTATAATAAAATGCTTATCATAACAGATAGGTATTAAAACAATATTCAACCCAGAAAAGTCGGGACTGACGAAGATAGTACGAGATGAGACCGTACACTTGACGAGCGCGAAACATAAATGTTTTATTGATGTGAACGAGTACGGCACAGAAGCGGCGGCGTCCTCCGGTAATATACGTAATAAGACTATCACTATATATCTTGATGTCTATTACCCCTTAATGAGGTAAATTCAGGGAATAATATTTGTATATTTTTAGCTACAGTCATGACTAAATTGTCACTGGAAAAACCAATTGAGTTCCTTGTGGACCATCCGTTCCTGTACTTCATACTTGTTAACGATCAGCAGTTGTTTTCCGGAACCTTTATCAATCCGGAGTCTCATAATTAAATATGTTAATCGGACTACACTCTTAAAAATGACATATTTTCACAAATAAAACATAAAGTTAGAATAAAATATGTTTTTATTTAAAAATGAAATGATGACAACCCATTATAAATGTTCCATATATAACGTTTGTGCCTCATCATGTACAGAGACAGTTATTACGTACTCAACTAAATGATTATTAAAGGATCAGGTAAAGACAAACGTTCTAAATCACGTTCGACATCAGTCCCTCTAACGACCCTCGAAAGCTTTTAAACAACGATTCATCAACATTCATTACATCGCAACTTTGTGTTTTAACTTCGACGCATGCGCGCAAAACTTTGTTGGAATTCACACGTTTTCATTCACCCTTCAACCCCTATTCTCAGTTGAATTTCGCTCGCGGTGACGTTAGCACCTATTTTGATGTCTGTCGGAACGTCGTAAACTTTTACGTCTTTATGGTTGACATAAAAATTTTAGTGATTGGAAGATAAATTAACTTCCAAAGAAATGCTAATGTAGTAGGGCATGCGATATATAATATATATTTGTATATTATTTACGAAAATAATATGTAAACAATAAATAAGTTCAGTTATGGAAAAAAATGATAAGGCTACCAGAATTGGTTTATTAATATATTGGGGACGAAACAAATATATAAATGGAAGTGCATCTGTGGACTTGGATTTTTATCATTCAAATATTTTTTGCATTTTTTTTGGTGATTATACAGGCGCAGGAAGTGGGAAGAGGTAAGTCAATTTCTTTTAAATCATTTATTTATTTCTTAATTTATGGAAATTATGAAACATGTAAAAATTTTTTGGAGTAAAATTAAATTAATCTTATTATTTTCACCAATAAGGTCACCCTCTAATAGGTGATATAACATCAGAAGCGGATAAAAATAAAAACATAGACCTACTTGCGAGTCCAAATGAAGCGAAAGATTATTTTCTACCTCCGGTTTTTCCTCACAACGAGGACGGAGACGACGATGACGATGAAGACGATGATGATCAATCATACCTAGACTACGATTATGATCACAAAGAAACTAATTATAAAGACTCCCCAGATGTAGCCACTATTAAAAGTAGCTCTCAAGAAGCACTGCCTGTAGATGATAAGATACCGTTACACACTGCCAAAGATAATTTGCCGGTTTTCCTTTTGGAGCCTGAAAACACATACGTAGTTAAGAATAAGCCCGCTACGATTAAGTGTCGCGCTGCGAATGCTTTAGAAGTAAGTACTGTATAGTGTAAATTATTAAAAAAAAACAATATTATTATTATTTTTTTAATTGATGTTTGAAACATCAAAAATTACATATCCTAAAAAAATTTAACTTAGAAAATTTTAACTAGTCCTAAAGTTTCAATTTAAAAATAAAATATATATAATTACTAGGTTTATTTTAAATGCAACGGAATTAAAACCCAAGCTCTCAACTTTGAATTCGTCGATCCGCAAACCGGCGTTAGAATTATAGAAGGCGAATATAAAGTAACGAGGGAACAAGTTGAGGAATATTTTGGTGCGGAAAAATATCAATGTTCCTGTTTTGCCTGGACGAGTCGAGGGCAGATCAGGAGTCAGCCGGCGACCATAGAACTCGCCTGTAAGTAAGATGTAACCAAATACATCGCTAATGTAATTAGAGAGACTCTGGACTGTACTGTGTAATGCAATTAGCAAAGAACGAGCGATTTAATCTCGTAAGAAGGATTAAATTTTTCACAATAAAGTTTGTTGAACTTTGAGGAATTTATTACGTAACTTCGACAGAGGAATTTCATTTCATAAAAAAGGAATGTAAAATCTCAAGGATTATACATTATTTATTAACAAATTATGAAGTTTAACAAAATTTATTATTTAAAAAATGATGACATATTTTAAATTTTCGAATTTAGGTAGCACTTTATCACACATTAATATGATTCTCAACTGATCTATTAGATATAAAGAAGCACTTCGCGGTGGCTCCTCACTCTCAGCTAGTGAAACAGTACTCGTCGGTTACGTTCAGATGCGAGCCGCCTCCCGCCGCGCCCTTCGCACAGCTGTACTGGCTCAAGAACGGAGCTCCCATCACCGTTGACGACAATGTACAGATTGCGAAGGAAGGAGATTTGGTTATCAAGCAGGCATCTCTTTTGGTTAGTCGTCGATATCACGTACTAACTTACATTATTTAAATTTCGTATATAAATGAAATGTTTAAGTAAAGGTCATTTTAACTCTAAATTGAAAAATACACAATAAAAATGGAGCCCGTACGCTAGTTCATAAAATAAGTAATGTTTAATGTATAAACCAGTATATACACAACAAACCAATCATATAATAAATACTTATCTCTAATAGGACATGGCGAATTACACCTGCGTAGCGGAGAATCTCTCCGGCAAGCGTCTGTCAGAGCCAGCTCTGCTCACTGTTTTCGGTGAATATTGCATTCGTACCGTCCTACGTATCTGTAAACGTAAATTATTTAGTCCTATACCGTTGTTGATTTACAGCCCGAGTGGGGATCTCGGATCCCTTGATATTTTTTTATTTTTTTTTTTAAAGGATTTCTGAGAAAACAGCGAACAAATATAATTGTGTAGTAATGTAGTAATTGTTATTTTAGTTATTAATAAATATACCGATAGACATAGACGGAATAAATGAAGACTAAGTTTTAAGTTTCTCGTGGATTATAAGCATGCCATTTTGCACTGATTATAATCTTATGTCATATGGGCAGTCCGCGAAATTCTGTTTCTGTAGTGAACGGGGGTTGGAGCGCGTGGTCAGCGTGGACAGAGTGCGGGTGCTCCGATGAGGGTCGAGGGCGGGGGCGGCGCCGCACGCGGGGCTGCACAGCGCCGCCGCCCCTCAACGGGGGCCAACCCTGCGCTGGTCCCGCCGAGCAACGTACACATGACTGTGAAGACTGCGACATGGGTATGACGCTTCTTTTGATACACATTTGAGGTCAGGTGAGAAAAGAGTCAGAAAGGGATTTTCGTTTCTTTTACTCATCTACATCTAGCAGCCGTTAAAGACATTATGCAAAGCTTTCAAATTCAATTTCTTGGTGAAGACCATTCCTTCTCTGTTAGAGTTTTCTTGGTTATGTTGGCAGCTCGTTAATTATATAAAGACGATAGTTAATTCTAATTGTCTTAAATTTTAACTGAGGAGTTAGAAATGTTATGAAATAGGTTAGAAATTTTATAGAATAGGTATAATTAACTGAAATTTTTATGTAAAATTTAGTCTTCAATTAAGTGCTTTTATAATGTTCCTCTAGGTAATATACGTTGACGCGTGGGTTGGGTTTTATTAAAATTTATGACGTAGTGAGATTTAGGTTATAAATTATGATAAGTAATATTTTTAGCCTTGATCGTGATGTTGAAAGGATTGAAAATACGACTTTCTAGACACACATTCCTATCCATAGTTTTTAATATTTATTAAAAAATATAGTAAACTATAAATAATAACCCAAAGGAAAAAAAAACTTTGTTTCAGATTTATACGTGGATACTATAGATGAGTTAGCCGATGAGTCATCCGGCATCGTGTTAGGTGTGTATTTTTTTAAACAAATCTTCATATTATGTGAATGTTCATATCAAGATGAAATGAATAGTTATGAACGTTTTCTACAAGTCTTTTCTACATGATTTACACATTTCGATGACGATACTTTGATTACGTAATATACATAGATATGTATAAATATATTTTTTTTGTTTAAGACATAGATTAAAAAAAGGACTTAGATTTCTTCATAATCCTGCCATTTGCCAAGGTTATAAAATTCAATAGTCCGTTGTTACCAAACCCACACAAATACAGTTTGGAGAAGAGATCTAAAAGCATAATAGTTGTCGCATGTCCCACGGTACAGGTCCGTGGTCCCAGTGGTCTCCGTGGTCGCTGTGTGACGCTGAGTGCGAGCGGTCGCGTCGTCGTCGTTGCGTATCGGCGCCGTGCCGCGGCCGTGACGCGCAGCGCGCTCCGTGCCCGCTGTGTGTCCGCGGCAACGTGCACGGTGCGTCACGTTTTATTCATTTCTTAGGCCTTGGAGGTTTATGAAGTCATCATTCCATTCTCGGTGACAATTACTTAATACATATTTTATTTCAGCTTCGTCGTACTGGCCTCTTCTAACGGCTCTGTCGATCGCGTTTCTGATATTTGTCGTTGTCGTCATATTGGGAGTGAAGTATATGAAAATGAAAATTGCGGAGAATTCCCCTTACGTTAAGCCTCCTCCGGGTGAGAAATTTAGATCATCGCCGTACAGAATGCAGATTACTTAAATTAATATTTTTTAATGACTTTAGGTACTAACTATTTTGGCAACGTTATAAAGAGGACGCTGACCAATCAGCCCGACTTGACGATCCACGAAGAGTTCCACACGATGGACTCTAGACGGACGAACGGACAGACAAGGTCCATCAACACACGGAACGAACATTTGTATGAGGTGCCACAACTGGCTAACAGGTGAGAGTTGGTCGAGTTCTACACCCTTTTTTCATCTTATTAAGAATAATTTGACGATCAAATTGATCTCTCAAATTAATGCTAAAACATAAAGTTAATAATACCCCATTCATTAGCAGAATTGGTAAAATGATCTGATAAATATCATCAACCATCGTTCAAATTAAATATTACGGTGTTAAAATATTCATTCCCAAAATCAGATACGGATGATATCCAACTCGTTATAAACACAACTCATTGCAGTAAAGCTTTGTTTAAAATACAATTATGCAAATTGCTACCTGGTTTGGATTAAAATATCAATTGTTTATGATACACATATAGGTGATAAAATATTATCATAAATACTTTTAATTAATTCTGTTGTGTGACACGTAAAAGCTTTATTTTTGTTGTAAAAATAACTATGGATATTTGACGTCAAAAAGTATGGAGATTAACATATATTTACATAATCGCTAGATTAAATCATACCGAAGTGATTTTGATCTGTCAATAGGTTTCAGCTTCGTAGTAGAAGCATTCAATGTGTATCGATGTTCATAACACATTCATAACATATTAACAAAATTATTTCCATTAAACCCAATTTTTTTTATATCTTCTTATGCTTTATAAAATATAATATTTCATAAAGTCTATTATTTCAGCTACATCTCGCCAATAGATCACGAGGTAAGAAACCACGGCGTGGAGACATTCGCTTGCAAGGACAAGGAGTCAGACCGGTCTGACTCCAGCTGCTTTCTGAGCTGTGAGTTCATGGCACATTGCGGGGATCGAATGACAAATATCAATGATAATATTAATTGCTTATAAACACTGTACGCATTGTACACAATGTATGCATTGTTCATCAAAGTTGCCTTTTTATTTGCAAAATTTGTTGTTCTGTCCTATCGTTTCAATGCTTAACACTCATTGATAACATAGTTTTCAATGTGTATTTAGTTATATTTGAATTTATTTCTTGCAGCGGGGTCGTCATATGGAAATGAAAGTGTAGAAATGTCACCATCATTAAGAAATAATGCGTCCGTTGATTCCAAATTTTTAAATTCTCAGTATTTGGAGACTGCTACTTCAAAAATTGTAAATGGTGACGGTGATTGGTTAAATTTGGAAAAATGCGGGGTTAGATTATACATTCCGGATGGTGTGGTTGAGAAAGGGGAAGAGTTGTTCTCTATAGAGATCACAGACGAAGAATGGAACAAGCCGCTTTTGCAAGAAGGTAATTTAACGTAACTACCTAAACAAAATAATAATAATTTTATTGAAAAATTTAAAAGACTTAATAATGTATAATAAACTAAGTGCATATACTTATATAAATATATGTATTAATAAATTGCGCTTTGAACCGAAACCGAACTTGACCTGTTTCTATTCTAGCTGTATGTTATTCTCAACCCATCCTCTAGACAGTGTCGTTCTATTTATATAATTCTAAATTGTTTTAGTTTATTAACTAATAACATACTGTGTTATTATTTAAAAAATATACATTGGAAACGTTACAAAATATTATTTTCACAGGTGAAATACAACTGAGTCCAGTCATAAGGTGTGGACCGAAAAATGTTCATTTTTGTAAGGCAGTGGTACTAACATTCCCTCACTGTGTATCTTTGAAAAACTCTAGCTGGATACTTTCCATACTTCAAAAACCTGAAGAAATTAACTCCAGAGAATGGAGGAAGGTCCTTACTCTTGGTCAAGAGACACCGGGCAGCCCAGTTTTCGCACAAGTAGAACCCTTAAAAGTGTACCTCCTGTGTGAATTTCTTAGTGACTTTGTTTTAATCGGTAGAAGTTTTAATGCTTTGGATGCCAAATTATTAAAGCTAGCGCTTTTTCTTAGTAAACGTTCAGATGGATATTATAACCTTCACTTGCATGCATTTAATGATACTCCCTACGCCTTCTACGAGTGCTTAGAAAGCGAAAGGCGCTCGGGCGGTTTTCTGCTCTGTGATCCGAAAACAATTCACTTTCAAGAAAGTTGCTCTGATTTATGTGTTAATGTGAGGGACGTTGGAGTGGGATGGAAGATTCAATCCGGAGCAAAATATCAGGAGCTACCCTATTCTCACTTATGGAATATGAATGTTCGATCTTTGCATTGTGTTTTTGTGCTGCAGCAAATAGATGCAATTAATTGTTTAGATTTAAACGTCACAGCTTACCAAAAGCAAAAGCAGTCGAATTCAGTCAATTTCAATTTGAAAACAAACGATTTTAATTCGAATTTCAATTGTAGTAAACGATTCAGCTACTCGGGCGTGGAAATGGGTTATAGTGTTAATATCCTCGAAAATCCGTTCAATTATTCATCGTTATCGAAAAAAGAGGGCAGATATGATTTTGTTTACAGAAACAGTGTGCGGAGGAATAGTTACGCCTTGGACAATAATTATTATAGAACTAATGTTTTGACTAAATCAGATAGAGTTATACTTTGCAAGTTGTTAGATTGTCAGACGACCAAAGGTAACGATTGGAGATTGCTCGCTGAGAAATTAAAATTAACATCTTTCTATTATTACTTCTCGAATACTTGCTCTCCAACTGAGAATATATTAAATCTCTGGTTATGTAGAAACAAAGATGTTAACATGTTAGTGAATTTATCTCGGATATTTAGAGAGATGTCTCGGATCGATTGCGCGACCGTTATTGAGAGGCGCTGTTTTCCTAATTAGACTGATTTTTATTGACATTTCACTCTAGATGTTAAATAAGTTTTTATTCACACTCTCGCCATTAACAGACTCCTGTAAATTAAAAAAATAAATAAATTGTTTTTCGTCTACTTGTTTTGTTATTGTGAAATAAATTTTAACATAAAATTTGTGTATATTAGAGAAATATGTTATTTATGAAAAAAAAAAAATCAACACTTGGGTAGTATTTCTAGTCATTGATTATTTTAAGTTTTACAATAAAAGTAAGTTTATTTAAGTAATTTTAACATTTTAACACAATTTAGACTAGAATAAGTTAGATCAGAATCGATTCGTGAAATTATGAATGATTTTAATTTTTATTTTATAAATAATTTTGCTTGTTTGTGATTTGTAACAACTGTTTTATTATGAACCACTTAAAGTTAAGAGAATCATAGTATTTTGAAAGGTGCAAAAATAACCTTTGGATTTCAATAAAAAAGGTGAAGATTTTATAATGAAAATTAACGTGTCAATAAAATATTATTGTAGTGCTTAATTTATATGTAATGTTTACAAAACATACCTAGTTGTGTATAGACTTATCAAATAGACACTATCTGTTTGAGGAGAGATATAATGATTTTAGTAGTGATTTTAAATTTTTGAATAAATATTTTAAATCATATATTCGTTTAATTTATCCCTCTATACTTGATGAGTAGGAAAATATAATATTTAATTGTACTTTTTTAAAAGAAATCTGAATGTTAGTTATTATAATAAATATTCTGCGACCAGTATACCACTCGTATGCTAACTGAATACATATTATTTAAAATGAAGCACTACTTTCTTTTGCGAAACTTTTAGTCGTTATATGATAGGTGAATTACGATATTTTAATGTTTTATTTTTAAATAATAAAAATGTAAAAACCATATAATTTTGTAAAAATAATAATTTATTAACATTTCGAAGTACAAATACACAAACATACCTCGTGACCTAAATACTAGGTATTCAAGTATTAACGCTAGGGTTGGAACCCGCGATTGCATTGTTTAATAATTGAACACCTTCCGACATTACTCTGTATTGACGAGTGGCTCTTGTCATAGGCTGAAGCGGATTATTTAGCGGTTTTAATAATCTTTTGGCCATATGCTGTTTGTATTCGAACATAACTCGTGTTAAATCAAATCTTATTTGTAAAAATCTATTATTAAATTTTACGTATCTAATAGATATTGTTTTGTAAATGGCCTACTCCAATGAGTACAACAAAAGTTTTATTCATCATTACTTAAAGGCACAAAAAAAACAATTTTATTACCGCTTGTATCTCAAAACTTGTACCACGTGTATGTTTCAGAAGCTTCCTTTCCGTTCTATTAAAGAAATCCCTTAACAAACATGAGGGCGGGGGCCGAATATATGCCCACTTCAGATGCGAACACCCGAATTAATCATTTTATTATGGAAACATTATATACGATTCTTTAAGTAAATATAAAATATAATATCCATGTGTTGTTATAAGGATATCTTTTGCAAATAATAATTAAGAGTTATGTAACAAATTTTGTCTTTTGGCTTTTAATAAATTAAAGCAGATCTAATTTAGTCTCCTTCGTTAACAGAGAGATTTAATTGTGAACTACGTTCATTTACTAAACTTCAATACAAGTCTTTTTGTACAGGATATCTCGTCGAAGAATCTTAGATCAAAGATACAGTACACCAAGTGATAATAAAATGCTGCAAGCAATTTACGCCCATATTTAAAAAATATAAGGGTTATAATACTATTCAAGATATTGTAGATTAGTAAGTATGTACAAGTCGATGAAAAGCACAAATCTGTGTAATGAGGGACGTAAAATATATCGAGAAATTCTTTTCTACTTACTAATTACTTTCAGGTCGTAATATTTATTATTCATCAGTAAAATTTTAATGTTAATTAAGGATGATTCGAAAATAACATACTTCGTTGGTGACTTTTACATTACTTAATGTGTTCGTGATTAATACAAAGATATTTCAGGACAACACAAAAATCAATTATTAATTTAAAAACTATTTATCTTTGGGGAACGAGCCAACACATATTAAATATAGAACATAATTGCCTTTTAGTTGGAATTTATAAAATCACTCAAAAACTAACAGCTAAGACCTAAGAGACCTAACCCCGCTCTTCTGAGGACGGATTTTCAAAACACTTTCTCTTACGTTGAAGGGCGGCTTCTAATTGGAGAGCGCTTACTTCGCGAGCCCTTCAGCGCGTCTTATCTTGCTGCGGTTTACTCTTCCTCATATGTGACAGCTTTTATATTTCTCTTGTTTTTGACAGTTACACTTAAGAATACATTGATTATTACTTTCCTTACAACGTAATATACGGAATAAGTCTCGAACGTTTATTGAATTTCTAATTTAACTTATAATACTAAACCAACTAAAAACTAATTTGTATTTATTTCGCCTTTACCGAGCAACCATAATCAAAACAATTTTCTTAACAAAGTTAATAAATATCACAGTGACCATCAGCTTTATGTATGTAATATGTATATATTTCGTTATTATTATAGAGAAATCTGATTGATAAGATCATTTCTGAGACAAAACGTCCGCAAAACAATGTGATAACAAATCGGGCTTTCAACACGTCCCGAGTACTTTCGTTGATGCATGTACTCTCATCCGAGCGGTGAGGCGTGAGAGATGCGAGGAGACGGTGTTTAGATCAACTCACTGATATTTCTATACACGAACACAATATATTACAAATGGGGAGAAACAATGGAGCAAGGAGCAAGGAGTTGCTGCTTGTTTAGTGTATATTACTTAAATCACTGCCAGTAAATGAATGTTTTATTATTTGGTTAGTTGTAAAATAAATAGAATCTGATAGGTGAAGCCTTCGATGGTCATTCTCGCTCATAAAAGTGTGGTTGTTAGCTGATATATGTTCTATTTTAACAGTTTTTTTTATAACCTGATGCCTATGATCTATAAAATAATATATTGTAGGAAACAAACAGACTTGCAACATTTAGTATGAAATAGTTAAGGCCCAATCTTAAACAATACTAAAACACATTAAGCACCACACATGTGCATTGGCGAGACGTAAGGATGCGTTTCCACTAGACAAAGCTACGCTAGTGTCTCTATCTCTATGCAAATTCAACCCTTAACTTTCTGCACTCGGTCGATTTAATCGCTCGAATTTCCAACTCGAGAGAAACTTGGAATCGAAGGGTGAATAAATTTAAAAACCTCTTAACAGAATACTTAGTGGGTGCCGAAAAGTTTATGTTTACGGCAGAACCATATTTTGGCTTCTAATCTAAGTAAGTGGTTTCGCCAAGTTTTTTCGGGCCGTTCACTGAATTCATGGAAACCAGAGTTTAATCTCCGCGGAATAAACTTACCCTATTTGAGTTTCTAATTAATAAATTATTAAAAGTGCAGTTACACTAATACGGTGCGATCATTCACACTTGGGATTATGTCAGTTCTAAAGTATTCATTATAAGCGACTTACGTTTATTATTATAATTATTAAACTGACTTGACTTGACTTGACTTAACTATTATCATCATTATCATCATCATCAAATTAAATTACATGGAAATATGAATTAAAGAAAATTGTAGTTTATAAGTTGAATTGTATCTTTATGGATTATTAGAAGATATTGTTTAAATTAATATAATTTCTCCAATGAATTCTTTTCATTTTGTGCGAATAATTAAAAGTGCTATAGGAGTGCACGTGTCGTATAAAATGAACATCATGAGAGACTGGTTTCCCTTTTTCATTACAAATATTGAACTTCTATTATGAAAATGCCAGGGAACCCTAAGTGACGTTCTACTTAAAATAACTTAGAATCGCTAGGGTTACGACGCCTCTTATTATTGATTTTCATTAAAAGCATTCCTTCATTTTATTTTTAAAACCTTTAATGTAAAGGAATATGATTATTTAAATATTTTTGAAGTTTCTCAACGCAACGCGTGACAGAATACACGTACTTCAGTAGTGGTTTAGATTATTTAGAATCCTGAAGAATTTTGAGGATTTTCATTATCATTTACGCATTGTACATACCTATATAATAACTATATAATAAATGCTTTGGTATGGGACTTAAGCCATTGTTAAATTAAAATTGTATAATTTTGAGATAACATAATAATAATTTTAAGTATATGAACTGTATCAATATTTATTTAATTTTAAGTATCAATTATGCTCGAGTCTGTAAATAGGGATTAACATTCTTTGTTCACGTCCGACTCTTTAATAATGTAATATATTCATTAATAATACAAACTTAATTGTGCTGTTTTTACTACTTTTAGTTTACATTATATGGACTTATATTTGACAACAAAGAAAATTTATTATTGTATACATTTATTAATACATTTTTAGTCCACTTAAATTCGTTTTATATTGTGTATGTTTCTTAAATTAATATTAACAACAAATCTTTCTAAAATTTAATAAAATTTTGATAGAAGATCACAAAAGTTGATAATAGTTGAAATAATATCTTTTTGCTCGTCATAAAATACGACATTCGTTCAGATGTCAGCCTACCGTCAAGTACCAAATGTTATTAAAAAAAATTAAGGTGACATTAGTACGCCATCTTGAAATAAGATTGTTTCAAGAATGTTCAAAGAAGAATGGTACCTTCTCTACTTGACTAATTACATCTTTGAACTCAACACAGGTGTACTGCAGTGTCTATCAAATTGTTCATATTTTATTAATATCCTTTATAAAGACACAGAAAATATTTTATAAAACACAAGAACTAAGGAATAATAATAACATTTTATGAGGAGCTATTTTCCTTTTAAACAATGGAGCATTGGGGTGAGATAAAATACATTAAAATGCAACTGAATACGACTCGCATGTAGGAATACAATACTACTATAGTCTATACAATATATATATATATATATATATATATATATATATGTATTGTATATATATATATATATACAATGTATTTTTTCATGAATAATATTTGTTCTAAATAAAGCATCTTACATTTCTTAAGTTTTCGTTCTACTGTTAGCTTTAACAGGCTGCTCTATTTTATTACGAAGCACATTTTCAACGCTTAGGTTAAAATTTAAATAATGGTTATACTTTTGCATTACTTACAATTACAAACAGTAAAAACATAATGGCTAAATTTCATCTCATCGAGAAATATATATTCATATTGTTGATTAGAAATTTGTAAAAATTTCTTGTATGAACATAACCGCCATAGCTTTCAGTTAACGTAACTGAAGTCCCACTACTACTATGCGTAGAATCCAACTTCACAAATCTCTATCCAAGCCAGAATCGAATAGTAAGAACTAAACAAAAAACAAAGCTGGCAGATGTACAACTGGTATCATTTCGTGGCTGGCTCGTCCGACATGCTTCAGCACTTTAAATTCCCCCACTAACGCTGATTGACACACTGTTATTTCTCTTAAATGCATGGCGGATGTAGATTGTCTTATTTGTATATTATATAAAATAAAAAGTATTATTTCTTCTTTTTGATTGCATTATACTATAATATAAGCGGTTTGAGCGGATAAAATAAAAAATTGGGATCACGAATGATCAGGCATTATTTTGTATAAAAAAATATCCAATCGAGAAGTTATGCTAAACACACGTGTGTCATCAAAATAGTCTTATTTACAATTTGTTATTAATTATTTATCTTATTCGGATGTTAAAAATGTAAAGTTTACGTATTGTGAGGATATGACAATTGTTACATCTACCAAGAAAGGACTCGGGAAGATCACATTTTGGATTTCTGTTTGTTGATATTCATTTTATATCTATTTAACATTTATTTTATCAAATACTAAACAAGTATAAGTATATATATATATATATATATATATAATAAATAAAATATTTTTTGAAAGAGCTGATATAAAAAACAATGTATGGGACGAAATATGATTTACACCCATCATGAATTAGGCTATGCCTAAAAGTTACCTATACACTGTGGACATATCCCCAAAGTCATAAACACGTGATTTTTAAATCTCATACATTGAATAGCATTATTATACTTATCTCAGTGCACTCGCAGCGAGACGAATCCGGTAACTTCACGATTCACTGCAGACAGCACAAAGGGACAAAGGGATGACTGACGGACGGAAAGATGTGTGTACTTCCGAGACATTTTTATTTCGAGAGGAGACTATTTCTTTGAATGTTAATTTCATGCCACTGATTACGTATTGGTACAATATAAAGGGAAATATTTTCTTTCTACTTTATATTGAGTATGAGCTGACATGGCTAATTTGCGTTGTTAATAATATATTAAATAAATGAAGGTGAAGATGGAGGTCTCATGAGACCTTTACATTAAAGTTTAGGTTTCATTAGAACCTAAAATTGAAAGGACATAGGTTGAAATAGTAAAACTTGTAATAAAAATAAACTATTCTTTCTGATATTATAAATCGCAAAATAGTCTCCTGTTTGATTTTGCATACCTCACTCATTGGAACCATGACTCCTGACCCTTGTCCAGAAAATAACAAATACTAGCTTAAATTCCAGAAACTAGTGGAGAAAAAAAAGGCTATTAAGAGTATAAAATATTTTTCTAACAATGAGCGGTTTTAAAGAGAGATATTTTTGCTTACAGTTTTGAGACAAATTTAACTTACAATCAAGTTTAGTATGAAAGTTTAGTCCTGTTTTTTCCTCAGATTTCTTCCACCACATAAAATCCATAGCGATAAATGATAATTATTTTATTGTTCAAGTATTTCAATGTAGCTGAATAAAATATAAACTTTATTATTATCCGGTCCAGGCGACGAGAGGATTACTGTTTTCCTCAATATTTTAAATGCCACATTCCATTTATCAATTACAAAAACATAAATATATGAAATTAAAGTAAAAAAAATATTTCAAATACCTAATATTATCCAGATTCTAGTTGTATGCCCCAGAGGTTGGTAGGCAAATAGAGGTAAAGAGTCGCGAAAAAAAATATTTTTTTGTTACATTCTGCTACTAACCCTAAAGATGGGTAGTCCTGTCCGGCTGGGAAATTTCATTACCCTTTCAAACAGACATGTAAAGATAACATTATTATCGGTGTATATATATATATAGTCATTATTATAATATTAAATATGCATTTATTACTTATGTATATATATCTGTAGCTTTCACCACGAGATCTGTTTACAAAAGAAAGTTGTCACCTTTATTTAAGTGTGTATGGCTTGTAACTTACACCACACTTTCACTGACAGCAAAGCGCTTCAATGAGCACAGAGTAGACGGGGGTGAGAGGGAATATTTAGGGGTTTCCGGGGGAATTTGGACACTTTAATGCGAGTTTTGATGTTTTATGCTAATATCGAGGCAAGTTCGTCGAATAGTCACTGAAACGGTCGTTAGGAATCCAGCGGTGAAGTTCTCGTTCCGATAGACGTAGTCGATTCTGTTCATGAATTGATAATTCGAATAATCTACGAAATAATATCAAGAATTCCATGGGTTTGTTAGGATGAAACTAAAATCTTTGTTACTAAAATAATTTTACACAGAATTAACACAGAATATAAATTAAGGGATTAATTACAAAATGTAAATGTTTTGTAACGCTGTCTCAGAAAGATGATGAGTAAAATTAAACTGAAATAAATTTGTTTAACTAAGAAAGTTTCTTTTATTTACTCTAATATTTATAAATATTACGCAACGAGGAAAAAGTTAATAAAATACCAAAATAATCGCAAATATTTACATTGAAGTAAAAAATCAAATAAGCTATTAATTTATAGATACTATTTACATTTTTATGGCGTATTCTAAGATATATATATTTATATATATATAAATGTGTGTGTTTTAACAATTAATTTCATTGCATTATCACTTTTTGAACTGTATTAGAAACTATTTGCGTTTAAACTTTTTAATAACACGAACAAGAACTATAATTATCACAGAAATAACAAAACAGTCGAGTACGAGTAATAACATTTTTTATTTGAATTTAAGTGTCAATAAAAGTCGTTTTGAAAATGACGACAACTTTATATCGGAAACCACAGACAATAAACATCTTTGAATGTCTTCCAGATCACATTTTATTACCTGTGTACACACTATGGTTACTGCTGTTAAACTTAACTAAAATAACTATAGAATCAAATTAAATATCACGTCGTCTCATCAATTATTATTAAAATCTGGTAAATAATAAGAAATAAGATATTTTATTGAAAGCATATACAGGTTTAGTATATATGATTATTGATAATGATAAATTAATAACATATTAATAATAAAGGACAGGCTTTTTCCACAATGACAATGACAACAGACCGGCGGCGCATCGCCAGTCCGTGCTCCGTACAAATTGAGGCAATTTACACACCTTTATAGACGCTCAGTCTGATCCAATATTTGCTGGCTCAGCGGATTCCGTGTAATGACTTAACTTTAGTCGCATCCGTGTTTTCAGTGAACTTTCTGTAAGTTTCTTAAGTTGTGTAAGCTTGTCAAACATTTAACAACTCACCGACCAAACAAAGTTCTTCAACAGAGATACGAGTAGGAATTTTGATTAATATCGATATGGCGAAATGTTTTCAGTTTTCCTGTGCAAATATTTAAAGCAATCAGTTTCGGGTGGTGTTTGTGGATGAAATTCATTGTAAAAACGCGGATACCAATCAACTGGCGACATTTCAGCCATCAAAACGTTCCTTTTCACATGTTTTGTGTAAAAATGGTAAGTGAGTGAAAAATGAAAACATCACAAACACGATACACCCCCCTCCCCAACCTTCCTCCCTCGCCCTGGGCGTTTTGTCACACTACCCCTGGAGAGCAGAAAAATGACAATCACCAAAGAATAAATGGTAGAGGAAATTAATGACTATAAAAAATTATCAAAAATAATTTTCAACAAAGTTTAATAAGCTTTACGTATTTATTCAATTAATATATATATTAAAATAGTTTTTATTAATATTTACTTATATTTAGCGATAGTACTTAGTAATATTTAATATGTTTAAATTAAAGCGAAATGAAGCACTTAGGTATTTTTTTACACGTAGACTGTTTCTTCTCTGAAATTCTTCCTACTCTTTGTCGGCTTACAAAGGCCGGATATGGCGAAAATTTTTCAAAAGTTCGGAGCATCCTGCTTGTTGATTGTATGCATCCAAGTGAGAGAGTGATTTGGTCCTGAGTCTAAAGACTACAATACATGTATTATAATAATACAAGTTACACTATATTTAAATAAGTTAAACGATAAATTTAATCATACATTTTGATTTAAGTGTAAACTAACCAATTTTAAAATTCCGTTTTTAGCTAATTTTTTTTTTGTAGTATTAAAACTTAAATTAGATTTTTAACAATATCTGGTAACATTATTTAAAGCAAACCCTGACAAATAATAATACATATACAGCTATAGTAAAATATAGTTTCATATATATTTATGTATTACAGAATGATAACGGAATGATAGCAAAATACCCATGATAGCAAATAACCAACTAATACTTAGATATATTAATTTCTATCACTAGAAAATATTTAGTGACGAAATGTAAAATAATAAAATCCGATATAATTAACAGGTAGGAGTATGTTTAGAAGGCGTATTTCAAAGTTTAAGCTTATGAAGCAGTTCATTATCACAGGGTGAAGAAGTACGAAACTTTTCAAAGGAGGGCGAGAAAATATATCTATCTATACTTACGGAGCAAACACGTCTTCTATGTATTTCAGAATACGATATTCCAATATTACAATGATATATATATATATATATATATATATATATATGTGGCCATGTTTCACCATGTTTATGTCTATATTAAATAATTAATAAATATATAAAATACCCAGATAAAACCGCGCTGTATCGACAAGGTCACGCGATATTTTCCTTCTATTCTTTTCAATGCTATTTTAATATTGGTATTGATATGTCACATGTAGCACCGCTTCATACAATTTGACAAACATAAAATAGGCAAAGCCGCCGCAATAGATATTACAAAATCACACCCAACCAATTGTGATATCAACCGTACAACAATTAACAATGGATCTGCTCTCAAGTGTAGAAGCCGTGAAAGATTTATTTGTTATTGTTTAGCGGTTCCTTGTGCCAAAAAACTTTAAATGAATGTAACTTGGAGATTAAAGGTTACAGATATATATAATAATAAATTGACCGTTGAGTATCTTAAAATATTATCGTTGTATTATGAATTATTAAATATTGTATATTGCGACAACCATGTAATGATATTTCCTCGTTCGTGCATGAATACTAGGGAGATTGTTAAAAAAGTCTATAATACCCGATGATTTAATTTTTTCTTTGACATGTTCAAAGGCGTCGTTAGAGATGCACCCGTGTAACGGGATACTGATTTCGTTATCAATCCCGCTTGACAACTTAATGGATTATCGTCTTAGGGGACGAGATCGTGTCAAGAAACAAAAACTCGCCTTGCATGTCTTTTATTCTCATTATACCCCTCAATGTTTAGGTTTCTATTAGTAAAACTATATAAATTCGTAATATCAAAAGTTATATGATAATTTGAACAAAGTATTCAATTTTTTCCAACTTCCAGGCACGCATAAATCGTAAACATCTTCTCAAATAGAAACGCATATTAATCTGGAAGGCACGGTCGTTGGTTTTGTTCCGCCCAAGCTTTTAGCCGGGCTCGCATTGTAATAAATCCCGGGTCATACCGTATCCCGGAATGCAAGGCGTTGCGGCGACGACGCGTCGACGAAATGGCGCCGATGCGATATAAATGGCAAAAGATTTTATATTATGGTTCGAATACTGAAATTAATTAATTTTCAGTATTCTTAGTGTTATAAAAATAAAAAAATATTTAAAAAGTAAAATGGCGTAAAAATAGTCCTTAAAGAGAACCCATTTGCGCTGTTTTTTTTTTATTTTCTTTTGAGTCTAGAATTCTTTCAAACTATTAAAATAAGGAACGGAGGCGTTCATTGTTCTCCATTCTTTAATTTTCGCTACTTTGTTCATAGAAATTAGGTCAAAAATAAAAGATATCAACTTTATCTTTCACAAACGTTCGAATTTCTTGTTTGCGAACGCAACATTTAAAATATTTCATACTTAATACATTAGATATAACGTAAGGAAAAATCAATAAGCAATTGCCAATAATATGTATTGATAAATTTTAATATCAAAGCATATTTAATAATATCTTGTTATATAATGTTAGTAAAAATATATTTGGGAATGTATTTTTTTTACAAACGGGACACGTTAATACAAAGATATGGGTTTGTTATTCTACATTAAATACTTGATCTGATAACATATAGATAGTTTACTCGAGTATAAAAATATCGAAGGGTAAAAAGACGATTATTATGTATGAATTCGGTGACAAGATGAAATTCAGATGAGCGCAAATAAATTTTTATGCTTTTGATGTTAACCCTCTGAAAACCCAAAAAACCCAGAATATATTAAAAGATCAAACTTTACCGCAGAATAAAACCTTTATGTTATAGTACACATAATTATAATATTCCTAGTATCAACATAATTGACATCCGATATTGTGTAATAACTTTCATCGCATCACTAGCGGCAGTCTTTCCATACATCCCTTGCCAAGGTAATACAGATTTATAATGAAATCATATATATTTCAAAGAAATATCCTTATAATAGTAAACGTGGAACGTGACTCTGTTTGTTAAGTGTATTGTGATAATTTGTTAAGGGGAGTTTTCATAATATTAGAGTCATTATAAATAATGTCAAAAAAATACTGTCGTCAACTGGTCAGATGCAAAAATAAGTCAGCTAAAAGAATCAATTGTTTTTATATATTGGGTATCGAACACAAACAAGATAAATTTAGATTCAATAAATTAATTGTGTGGATTAAAAATAAAAGCTATTACGATTTCAAATATCAATTATATTTTTTTAACTGTAGATAAGTGTCTATTTGAATTTTTTTAAAGCTTTACCCGAAGCACCATCTTAATTTTAGTTTTTCATTTAATCCTCACTTATTTTTATGTTTGTTGTTAATTCTGTGTAAAATTATTTTAGTAACAAAGATTTTAGTTTCATCCTAACAAACCCATAGAATTCTTGATATTATTTCGTAGATTATTCGAATTATCAATTCATGAACAGAATCGACTACGTCTATCGGAACGAGAACTTCACCGCTGGATTCCTAACGACCGTTTCAGTGACTATTCGACGAACTTGCCTCGATATTAGCATAAAACATCAAAACTCGCATTAAAGTGTCCAAATTCCCCCGGAAACCCCTAAATATTCCCTCTCACCCCCGTCTACTCTGTGCTCATTGAAGCGCTTTGCTGTCAGTGAAAGTGTGGTGTAAGTTACAAGCCATACACACTTAAATAAAGGTGACAACTTTCTTTTGTAAACAGATCTCGTGGTGAAAGCTACAGATATATATACATAAGTAATAAATGCATATTTAATATTATAATAATGACTATATATATATATACACCGATAATAATGTTATCTTTACATGTCTGTTTGAAAGGGTAATGAAATTTCCCAGCCGGACAGGACTACCCATCTTTAGGGTTAGTAGCAGAATGTAACAAAAAAATATTTTTTTTCGCGACTCTTTACCTCTATTTGCCTACCAACCTCTGGGGCATACAACTAGAATCTGGATAATATTAGGTATTTGAAATATTTTTTTTACTTTAATTTCATATATTTATGTTTTTGTAATTGATAAATGGAATGTGGCATTTAAAATATTGAGGAAAACAGTAATCCTCTCGTCGCCTGGACCGGATAATAATAAAGTTTATATTTTATTCAGCTACATTGAAATACTTGAACAATAAAATAATTATCATTTATCGCTATGGATTTTATGTGGTGGAAGAAATCTGAGGAAAAAACAGGACTAAACTTTCATACTAAACTTGATTGTAAGTTAAATTTGTCTCAAAACTGTAAGCAAAAATATCTCTCTTTAAAACCGCTCATTGTTAGAAAAATATTTTATACTCTTAATAGCCTTTTTTTTCTCCACTAGTTTCTGGAATTTAAGCTAGTATTTGTTATTTTCTGGACAAGGGTCAGGAGTCATGGTTCCAATGAGTGAGGTATGCAAAATCAAACAGGAGACTATTTTGCGATTTATAATATCAGAAAGAATAGTTTATTTTTATTACAAGTTTTACTATTTCAACCTATGTCCTTTCAATTTTAGGTTCTAATGAAACCTAAACTTTAATGTAAAGGTCTCATGAGACCTCCATCTTCACCTTCATTTATTTAATATATTATTAACAACGCAAATTAGCCATGTCAGCTCATACTCAATATAAAGTAGAAAGAAAATATTTCCCTTTATATTGTACCAATACGTAATCAGTGGCATGAAATTAACATTCAAAGAAATAGTCTCCTCTCGAAATAAAAATGTCTCGGAAGTACACACATCTTTCCGTCCGTCAGTCATCCCTTTGTCCCTTTGTGCTGTCTGCAGTGAATCGTGAAGTTACCGGATTCGTCTCGCTGCGAGTGCACTGAGATAAGTATAATAATGCTATTCAATGTATGAGATTTAAAAATCACGTGTTTATGACTTTGGGGATATGTCCACAGTGTATAGGTAACTTTTAGGCATAGCCTAATTCATGATGGGTGTAAATCATATTTCGTCCCATACATTGTTTTTTATATCAGCTCTTTCAAAAAATATTTTATTTATTATATAGAGACATTATTATCATCTAGAGACGGCGCAGCCGGCCTTGTTGTTTCTGACGGAAACGCAGATATCTCAACCTAGCGACACAGCGTACCTGTCATACCCCGGGTATAAACTAGAACACCATTTTATACCACACGCCGGGGTATCTGTGTTCGTAAGGGAGGATATCTGCTACCGTCGCCTTCAGGTTTTTGAAGGTCGGGACCTGTCTTTACTTTGGCTACGCGTGGACATGGACGACCATGTCAGAGTCTACGCGTGCCTCTACAGGTCCCATAGTGGTAATGCAGAAACGGATCAACTCTTGGGCCATGTTCAGGCGAAGATTGACGATCTGCTTTCACAGACTCCCTCCGTCGAAGTCGTAGTCCTAGGGGACTTTAATGCGCACCATGCCGATTGGCTAGGGTCACGTGCCACCGACTACGCGGGGAGATCTGTGTTTGACTTTGCTCTGGCAAATGGTCTGTCCCAGCTGGTAAAGACGCACACCCGTCTACCGGACGTGGACAGCCACACGCCCTCTTTGTTGGATCTTCTGCTGACTACACATCCAGAAAAGTACCAGATCACTGTCGAGGCTCCCTTAGGTTCCTCTGATCACTGTCTGGTACGGAGTGTAGTGCCCATTCAACGGTCGGCTCGCACAACACCTGCGACTCGACGCGTTTGGCACTACAAGTCAGCGGATTGGGATGGAATGCGGTCCTTTTTTGCATCCTACCCATGGGGGCCGATTTGTTTCCCTTCCGATGATCCTAGTGACTGCGCTGCGGCTGTAGCTGATGTGATACTACAGGGCATGGAACTATTTGTACCAAGCTCTGTGGTACCACTTGGTGGCAGATCGCGGCCTTGGTTTGATGCGTCTGTCAGGGCTGCATCAGCTGGCAAACGGCAGGCTTATCAAGCTTGGGTCAATGCGTTAGTCACTAAGGATCCGAACTCTAGAGTTCTGAAGAGAAAATATAATCGTGCCTCCAGATTCTTCAAACGGCAAATCGCTAGAGCAAAGTTCAAGCATGTCGTCAAAATTGGGGATCAGCTGGCAAAGTACCCGCCTGGCACGCGCAAATTCTGGGCGCTTTCAAAGGCCACTCTGGGAAACTTTAGCCAGCCGTCCCTACCGCCGTTGCACATGGGGAATGACTCTCTGGCCCACACGGCAAAAGAGAAAGCCGATCTCTTGGGCACTCTTTTCGCCTCCAACTCGACTTTGGACGACCAGGGGAAGACACCGCCTATCATCCCGCGGTGTCAGAGCTCAATGCCGGAAATAGTTTTTCGGCAGAAAACTATTAGGCAGTCTCTATTTTCCTTGGACGTTCATAAGTCGAGTGGGCCGGATGGCATTTCTCCATTGGTGCTACGAACGTGTGCCCCTGAGTTGACTCCAGTGCTAACGCGTCTATTTCGGTACTCCTACCTTAAAGGCGTAGTCCCGGTCACATGGAAGCGTGCCCTTGTCCATCCGATCCCTAAAAAAGGTGATAGCTCGGAACCAGCTAACTACAGACCTATCGCCATTACCTCTCTGCTCTCCAAAGTAATGGAGAGCATAATCAATAAACAGCTCCTAACGTACCTCGAGGATCACCAGTTGGTCAATGACCGGCAATATGGCTTTCGCCATGGTCGATCGGCTGGTGATCTTCTGTTGTATCTTACACACCGTTGGGCAGCTGTTATTGAAAGCAAGGGAGAGGGTCTGGCAGTTAGTCTGGATATGGCGAAAGCCTTCGATCGTGTATGGCACAAGGGGCTTCTTTCGAAGCTACCTTCCTATGGGCTTCCCGAGAGTTTATGCAAGTGGATCACCAGCTTCCTCACTGGGCGGAGCATACAGGTCGTTCTCGACGGTTTTTGCTCGGACCCCAAGCCCGTGAACGCTGGTGTACCCCAAGGCTGCGTGCTATCCCCAACTCTGTTCCTCCTGCATATCAATGATATGTTGGATATCTCCAACATACATTGTTATGCGGATGACAGTACTGGGGATGCGGTATATTCCGGCCGTGCAGGTCTCACTCGGGAAAACGTCGACGAGTGCCGAATGAAACTTGTGTCTTCAATAGAGACCTCCCTGGGGATGGTCTCTGAGTGGGGTGAACTTAACCACGTTCAGTTCAATCCCCTAAAGACACAGGTTTGCGCGTTCACCACTAAGAAAACCCCATTTGTCGTATCACCGCTCTTCGAGAGCACTCCCCTCATTGCCTCGCCAAGTATCAGAATACTGGGTCTCGACATTTCGAGCGACTGTCAGTTTCGTGGTCATCTGGAGAGCAAGGCCAAGTTGGCCTCGATGAAATTGGGAGTGATCAATAGAGCGAGGCAGTACTTCAAACCTGGCCAAAGACTTGCGCTCTATAAGGCGCAGGTCCGGCCACACATGGAGTACTGTTCTCATCTCTGGTCCGGATCACCCCAATATCAGCTTCTACCATTTGACCGCGTACAACGGAGAGCCGTTCGAGTTGTCGGGGACCCGGTGTTCTGCGAACGGCTGGACTCTTTGGCATTGCGTAGAGACGTGGCTTCTTTGTGCGTCTTCTACCGCATTTACAACGGGGAGTGTTCCGAAGAACTATTCGATCTGATGCCTGCCGCCGAATTTCATCACCGCACAGCGCGCCATCGCCTCCGATACCATCTTTACCACCTGGATGCGTGGCGATCCTCCACTGTGCGGTTCTCAAGGACATTTTTTCCACGAACCACTCGAATGTGGAACGAACTCCCTTCGGCGGTATTTCCAGATCGGTACGACATGGGTACCTTCAAAAAAGGCGTTTATTCCTACCTACAAGGCCGGCAACACTCTTGTAAATCCTCGGATGTTGCAAGAGTTCATGGGCGGCGGTGATCACGTCCATCCGTGACCCGCCAGCTCGTTTGCCCTCCTCTTACATAAAAAAAAAAAAAAAAAAAAAAAAAAAAAAAAAAATATATATATATATATATATATAATAAATAAAATATTTTTTTTGTTAATAATATATTAAATAAATGAAGGTGAAGATGGAGGTCTCATGAGACCTTTACATTAAAGTTTAGGTTTCATTAGAACCTAAAATTGAAAGGACATAGGTTGAAATAGTAAAACTTGTAATAAAAATAAACTATTCTTTCTGATATTATAAATCGCAAAATAGTCTCCTGTTTGATTTTGCATACCTCACTCATTGGAACCATGACTCCTGACCCTTGTCCAGAAAATAACAAATACTAGCTTAAATTCCAGAAACTAGTGGAGAAAAAAAAGGCTATTAAGAGTATAAAATATTTTTCTAACAATGAGCGGTTTTAAAGAGAGATATTTTTGCTTACAGTTTTGAGACAAATTTAACTTACAATCAAGTTTAGTATGAAAGTTTAGTCCTGTTTTTTCCTCAGATTTCTTCCACCACATAAAATCCATAGCGATAAATGATAATTATTTTATTGTTCAAGTATTTCAATGTAGCTGAATAAAATATAAACTTTATTATTATCCGGTCCAGGCGACGAGAGGATTACTGTTTTCCTCAATATTTTAAATGCCACATTCCATTTATCAATTACAAATATATGAAATTAAAGTAAAAAAAATATTTCAAATACCTAATATTATCCAGATTCTAGTTGTATGCCCCAGAGGTTGGTAGGCAAATAGAGGTAAAGAGTCGCGAAAAAAAAATATTTTTTTGTTACATTCTGCTACTAACCCTAAAGATGGGTAGTCCTGTCCGGCTGGGAAATTTCATTACCCTTTCAAACAGACATGTAAAGATAACATTATTATCGGTGTATATATATATATAGTCATTATTATAATATTAAATATGCATTTATTACTTATGTATATATATCTGTAGCTTTCACCACGAGATCTGTTTACAAAAGAAAGTTGTCACCTTTATTTAAGTGTGTATGGCTTGTAACTTACACCACACTTTCACTGACAGCAAAGCGCTTCAATGAGCACAGAGTAGACGGGGGTGAGAGGGAATATTTAGGGGTTTCCGGGGGAATTTGGACACTTTAATGCGAGTTTTGATGTTTTATGCTAATATCGAGGCAAGTTCGTCGAATAGTCACTGAAACGGTCGTTAGGAATCCAGCGGTGAAGTTCTCGTTCCGATAGACGTAGTCGATTCTGTTCATGAATTGATAATTCGAATAATCTACGAAATAATATCAAGAATTCCATGGGTTTGTTAGGATGAAACTAAAATCTTTGTTACTAAAATAATTTTACACAGAATTAACAACAAACATAAAAATAAGTGAGGATTAAATGAAAAACTAAAATTAAGATGGTGCTTCGGGTAAAGCTTTAAAAAAATTCAAATAGACACTTATCTACAGTTAAAAAAATATAATTGATATTTGAAATCGTAATAGCTTTTATTTTTAATCCACACAATTAATTTATTGAATCTAAATTTATCTTGTTTGTGTTCGATACCCAATATATAAAAACAATTGATTCTTTTAGCTGACTTATTTTTGCATCTGACCAGTTGACGACAGTATTTTTTTGACATTATTTATAATGACTCTAATATTATGAAAACTCCCCTTAACAAATTATCACAATACACTTAACAAACAGAGTCACGTTCCACGTTTACTATTATAAGGATATTTCTTTGAAATACATATGATTTCATTATAAATCTGTATTACCTTGGCAAGGGATGTATGGAAAGACTGCCGCTAGTGATGCGATGAAAGTTATTACACAATATCGGATGTCAATTATGTTGATACTAGGAATATTATAATTATGTGTACTATAACATAAAGGTTTTATTCTGCGGTAAAGTTTGATCTTTTAATATATTCTGGGTTTTTTGGGTTTTCAGAGGGTTAACATCAAAAGCATAAAAATTTATTTGCGCTCATCTGAATTTCATCTTGTCACCGAATTCATACATAATAATCGTCTTTTTACCCTTCGATATTTTTATACTCGAGTAAACTATCTATATGTTATCAGATCAAGTATTTAATGTAGAATAACAAACCCATATCTTTGTATTAACGTGTCCCGTTTGTAAAAAAAATACATTCCCAAATATATTTTTACTAACATTATATAACAAGATATTATTAAATATGCTTTGATATTAAAATTTATCAATACATATTATTGGCAATTGCTTATTGATTTTTCCTTACGTTATATCTAATGTATTAAGTATGAAATATTTTAAATGTTGCGTTCGCAAACAAGAAATTCGAACGTTTGTGAAAGATAAAGTTGATATCTTTTATTTTTGACCTAATTTCTATGAACAAAGTAGCGAAAATTAAAGAATGGAGAACAATGAACGCCTCCGTTCCTTATTTTAATAGTTTGAAAGAATTCTAGACTCAAAAGAAAATAAAAAAAAAACAGCGCAAATGGGTTCTCTTTAAGGACTATTTTTACGCCATTTTACTTTTTAAATATTTTTTTATTTTTATAACACTAAGAATACTGAAAATTAATTAATTTCAGTATTCGAACCATAATATAAAATCTTTTGCCATTTATATCGCATCGGCGCCATTTCGTCGACGCGTCGTCGCCGCAACGCCTTGCATTCCGGGATACGGTATGACCCGGGATTTATTACAATGCGAGCCCGGCTAAAAGCTTGGGCGGAACAAAACCAACGACCGTGCCTTCCAGATTAATATGCGTTTCTATTTGAGAAGATGTTTACGATTTATGCGTGCCTGGAAGTTGGAAAAAATTGAATACTTTGTTCAAATTATCATATAACTTTTGATATTACGAATTTATATAGTTTTACTAATAGAAACCTAAACATTGAGGGGTATAATGAGAATAAAAGACATGCAAGGCGAGTTTTTGTTTCTTGACACGATCTCGTCCCCTAAGACGATAATCCATTAAGTTGTCAAGCGGGATTGATAACGAAATCAGTATCCCGTTACACGGGTGCATCTCTAACGACGCCTTTGAACATGTCAAAGAAAAAATTAAATCATCGGGTATTATAGACTTTTTTAACAATCTCCCTAGTATTCATGCACGAACGAGGAAATATCATTACATGGTTGTCGCAATATACAATATTTAATAATTCATAATACAACGATAATATTTTAAGATACTCAACGGTCAATTTATTATTATATATATCTGTAACCTTTAATCTCCAAGTTACATTCATTTAAAGTTTTTTGGCACAAGGAACCGCTAAACAATAACAAATAAATCTTTCACGGCTTCTACACTTGAGAGCAGATCCATTGTTAATTGTTGTACGGTTGATATCACAATTGGTTGGGTGTGATTTTGTAATATCTATTGCGGCGGCTTTGCCTATTTTATGTTTGTCAAATTGTATGAAGCGGTGCTACATGTGACATATCAATACCAATATTAAAATAGCATTGAAAAGAATAGAAGGAAAATATCGCGTGACCTTGTCGATACAGCGCGGTTTTATCTGGGTATTTTATATATTTATTAATTATTTAATATAGACATAAACATGGTGAAACATGGCCACATATATATATATATATATATATATATATATATATATATATCATTGTAATATTGGAATATCGTATTCGGAAATACATAGAAGACGTGTTTGCTCCGTAAGTATAGATAGATATATTTTCTCGCCCTCCTTTGAAAAGTTTCGTACTTCTTCACCCTGTGATAATGAACTGCTTCATAAGCTTAAACTTTGAAATACGCCTTCTAAACATACTCCTACCTGTTAATTATATCGGATTTTATTATTTTACATTTCGTCACTAAATATTTTCTAGTGATAGAAATTAATATATCTAAGTATTAGTTGGTTATTTGCTATCATGGGTATTTTGCTATCATTCCGTTATCATTCTGTAATACATAAATATATATGAAACTATATTTTACTATAGCTGTATATGTATTATTATTTGTCAGGGTTTGCTTTAAATAATGTTACCAGATATTGTTAAAAATCTAATTTAAGTTTTAATACTACAAAAAAAAAATTAGCTAAAAACGGAATTTTAAAATTGGTTAGTTTACACTTAAATCAAAATGTATGATTAAATTTATCGTTTAACTTATTTAAATATAGTGTAACTTGTATTATTATAATACATGTATTGTAGTCTTTAGACTCAGGACCAAATCACTCTCTCACTTGGATGCATACAATCAACAAGCAGGATGCTCCGAACTTTTGAAAAATTTTCGCCATATCCGGCCTTTGTAAGCCGACAAAGAGTAGGAAGAATTTCAGAGAAGAAACAGTCTACGTGTAAAAAAATACCTAAGTGCTTCATTTCGCTTTAATTTAAACATATTAAATATTACTAAGTACTATCGCTAAATATAAGTAAATATTAATAAAAACTATTTTAATATATATATTAATTGAATAAATACGTAAAGCTTATTAAACTTTGTTGAAAATTATTTTTGATAATTTTTTATAGTCATTAATTTCCTCTGCCATTTATTCTTTGGTGATTGTCATTTTTCTGCTCTCCAGGGGTAGTGTGACAAAACGCCCAGGGCGAGGGAGGAAGGTTGGGGAGGGGGGTGTATCGTGTTTGTGATGTTTTCATTTTTCACTCACTTACCATTTTTACACAAAACATGTGAAAAGGAACGTTTTGATGGCTGAAATGTCGCCAGTTGATTGGTATCCGCGTTTTTACAATGAATTTCATCCACAAACACCACCCGAAACTGATTGCTTTAAATATTTGCACAGAAAAACTGAAAACATTTCGCCATATCGATATTAATCAAAATTCGTACTCGTATCTCCGTTGAAGAAGTTTGTTTGGTCGGTGAGTTGTTAAATGTTTGACAAGCTTACACAACTTAAGAAACTTACAGAAAGTTCACTGAAAACACGGATGCGACTAAAGTTAAGTCATTACACGGAATCCGCTGAGCCAGCAAATATTGGATCAGACTGAGCGTCTATAAAGGTGTGTAAATTGCCTCAATTTGTACGGAGCACGGACTGGCGATGCGCCGCCGGTCTGTTGTCATTGTCATTGTGGAAAAAGCCTGTCCTTTATTATTAATATGTTATTAATTTATCATAATCAATAATCATATATACTAAACCTATATATGCCTTCAATAAAATATCTTATTAATGAGACAATGTGATATTTAATTTGATTCTATAGTTATTTTAGTTTAGTTTAACAGCAGTAACCATAGTGTGTACACAGGTAATAAAATGCGATCTGAAAGACATTCAAAGTTCTTTATTGTCTGTGGTTTCCGTTATAAAGTTGTCGTTATTTTCAAAACGACTTTTATTGACACTTAAATTCAAATAAAAAATGTTATTACTCGTACTCGACTGTTTTGTTATTTCTGTGATAATTATAGTTCTTGTTCTTGTTATTAAAAAGTTTAAACGCAAATAGTTTCTAATACAGTTCAAGAAGTGATAATGCAATGAAATTAATTGTTATAACACACATAATATATATATATGTCTTAAAATACGCCATAAAAATGTAAATGGTATCTATAAATTAATAGCTTATCTGATTTTTTACTTCAATGTAAATATCTGCGATTCTTTTTTGTATTTTTATTTTCTCGTTGCGTAATATTTATAAATATTAGAGTAAATAAAAGAAACTTTCTTAGTTAAACTAATTAAATTCATTTCTGTTTAATTTTACTCATCATCTTTCTGAGACAGCGTTACAAAACATTTACATTTTGTAATTAATCCCTTAATTTATAGATTGTATTATCTTAATATTCTTTAGAGAAGTTAATGCCAGTTTATATTTCAACAATTCATTTAAAAGATTCAGACAAGACTTTGATCTTTTGGCTAATCGACTCTCGAGGAGTTTAGCAGGTACAAGTCCCTCATTTTAGGGAATTTAATTATTTTTAGAGAAAAAAAAATGGACTTTACTGGAGTACTCTCAGACTCTTTAAATGGGAGATAAAATAGGTTAAGTGCTCCATAATTGGTATAAATGAGATATTAATTTATTAAGAGAATGAATAAAAAAATATTTTTATGAATATCATAGCAGTAAATAATATTTTGTTACATTAAAATGTGACTAAATAATTGGTCTTTCGATAAAATTGGTATGTAATTTTTAAGTAAAAAATTAATAAAGTAAATTTCTTACCTCTTTTTTTCACAGAACTTGCAATAAACTAAATTATGCCTCTAGGTATTGAATTACTGCAAAGTATTACAAAACTCCACAATAAAGAATTTTAAATAAAACCGCGTTTTATGATCAGAATAAAAATTATTATAGATATTATTTGAATTACAATTAGTATTATATATATAATAGAATATAGATATATTGTGTTGTATTTATGCAGACATAATTTTATCACAGTAAAATCTGGTTCTGAATGAAAAGAAATGCAATAGAATATAAAAGACTCCACAAAGGGATACAACACACTTATATCTCGGTCACAAAAAGCGGTAAAGTTCGGACGACTTGGTTGCAAATTGATACGAGCCCCAGGAAACAATTAGAATGCACACTAATGATACATCCTCCCCTACAATTTAAAATATAACTTAGATCTTTGATTATTATATAAATGCTACGATATTTGTATTAAAAAACTTAGAAAAATAGAGAAAAAATATGAATTATGAATTATTTTAAATGGCATTTTAATTTAAATATATCATAAGGTCACCGTGGAACTAATAGTTAGTCAATATTCATCATACACTCTACCGATACATCATATTTAGCGAGTCGATCAATCAGACACAGCCGTCGTACCGGCCATTACTCAATTAAGACCTTTGATTGATGCGGCTGGAGGGACATTGCATCTGTAGTGGATAATCTTATGAACCTCTCGAATCAATCTAAGCTGTCTCTGGATCAGTTAAAGTAGAAATTACATTGGAGGAACTGCTGTGTGGAGTTAGTGCGTTTACGGTCTGTGGTAATGTAAACTAGGTGTCTCGGTAAATCAACAGAAGCTTTTTTTCTTCCCTGCATTTCCACGTAATGTATTATATGTAAGCTAATAGCTAGCTATATTTATTTTATAAATATGATATGATTGTGTAAAAGAAAAGCATTATGTGAAAATATTTTAATACTTAAACTGAGTTAATAATAAAAGTAAGAATTTAACTGGAAATAAATTAATATAGATATAAGACCGTCAACACATTGTGTATAATAGAGGTGTACATATCTACTAGCTGTCCTAGATTAGTTGGAAGCAGTAAGCAGTCTTATGACGGACTTGTAACTACTTCGCCACATTCATCTTATCGTGTTTTAATCTTCAACTTCCCGTCAAGTATGTCTCAACTCTCGGTCCCCTGGACCTTTAAGAGGCTTCAAAGCTGGGTGAGGTCATGTTGCATGCATGAAGCGATGATGATGATATTGTACATGCATTTAGATTATAATAACTTCCAACTTCTCGAAGGCTAATTAATACACTTTATATCTTCTAATCTGTCTGATTGCTTGATAATATTTTTTTTGTAAATGATGTCTCCAAAAACCTGTCATGTAATACTTTTTTATATTTTCTAAAACATCAAATTGCAATACACATGAGAAGACAAGATTTACGCGTTGAAAATATTTTCTATTCGAAAACTGTATTGATACAACTTTTGGCAAGATTTGGAGGATCCAAGGAAATGTGTCGTTTAGTTTTTGTATTTTGAGGTGTAGGAAATATATACAAATAACAGTTTTATATCGCCATACTATTGTTATTATTACAGTGCTATCTTTATGGATTTTTCTAGCAAACTTCGCAAAACTTTGTAAATGAAAAGTCTGTGAGTCTTCGTAAACTGAAACTTCGTATTAAAAACACTCTTCTCCAAATGACTCTTCAGAAGTTCGATTAATGAAAATAATCGAATATAATAAAGTGAAATCGCCTATTCTATGTAACATGTCCATGGTCTAACAGCAAGGAGCATCTCACTAAAGTAAATATTTGCCGGAGTAATTAACGACTTGGAAGGAGTTACAGTGCGCGGCTCGGTTGCAGCCTGACGGATCTAAATGTTTCAGCTGATTTGTGAAAATTTTGTTGATGCCTTCAATTTCTACAGTGAATTTGATATTTCAATTCTTTAAAAAGCTTTTCGTTTATGCAATTTGATACTGCGTTTAATATCAATTATAGTGATAAAATATTAAATTCGCTTATTAAATTAAAAACCGTTTACACGTAATTTTGGCTTTTTAAAAACAGCCGCATAACTAAGGTTTAAGGGTAAAGTTGTCCTCAAAGCAAAAATTTTATCGCCGTGCCGTCATTTCATATAGGTATGCCTTTTGTAAAGCCGTTTTAAAATTAATTGCACATTAAATAATGTTTTTTTGGTGAAATAAATTAAACCTATAGTTTCCATCCAATATCGAATCAATAGAATGAAATAGTTACAGTTGTAAATACATAAACAAGACAAAGCCGACCCTAATTCGCCCAAAACAATTTATTTACACGTCTGGGATTATCGAAGATCGGCGCGTGACCAGAGACGGGATAACATCAACCCGCCCCCGGGACCGCTCTTAGGTTACTCCTTATTAAATGTTATGATTGTGCATGCTATTAATGTACAAAATATATAGAACTTAAACAACGTCATTGCTATTATGAAAATAACATTATGTAAACTTTAGGATTTAAATCATATAAGTGCTTATTAAGTGTCAATTTAAGTTTACATTAGTCCCTCTTAACAATTAATTTATTTTAAGATAATAAACAATTATTTTGCTGTGATTGCATTATTAGTAACAGATCAAGAGAACTGAACAAGCAATCCGTACCGTTACCAGTGAACTACATTAATTGGATACAAGGGCGAGGAACGAACCGCTATTAGCAGTTTAACGACCCGTGGCCTCTAATGACTCGCAAAACTTTCGCTGACCTGAGATTAGCATTTATAAATTAATGTCCAACGAATGGATTGGAAATATAATTGATTATTTTTTTATAATGTTTCAGAAAATGTGATATTCAATTCAATAAAATTTCAACACAAATTGTGCCTGTCCTAGAACAAGCCTAATAATTTTTAAAGGAAGGTCTTTCATCTCTTAAGTCTCATTCACTTAGCAGTCCCCGAGATGTTTTCACTATCAATACTTAACAGACTATACTTCAGGTCCGAATGGAACCCACGTAATGGCATTACATTTCCTGCTCCATTCATTCATTCAAAGGATTTGTAGAACACACATTATAGTGAAATAATAAGTAGAGCAATGTGTAAGAACAGCGAAGAAATAGCACTGAGCCAACCGTTTGCAATTAATCGTTACATGAATGTATGATACTTGGATATGTGGTCAGAATTAATATTATTATTATAGAATTATCAGATACATTTTTGATAAAATAATAATATATATTAAACATACGCAACTGACAACTGACAGGTACATTTTAAATATTTTGGAGAATATATGGGACATGATTGTATTTCTTTTTCATAAAAAATAATATATAAAAGAAAAAGAATTCTAAAAAATATATTTAAATAGAAAGTTAGACGGAAAAGTCTCATAGATTTTATTCGTAATATCATAGTCATATCCAAATCGCTTAATGGTTGGTGTTTCAACGGAATCGTAGCGAGGTTTTATTTATTGTTATGTATCGGAAACGCCCTCGCTGTGCGTCTGTAACGTATGTCGGCGACGTCTGAGAGGCTTCTAACGAAATATTGGGCGTTCTATACATTTTAAGATATACGTTTTGATATCATATACTAAATAAACATGTATCAATTATTATAATATAATAACAATACATTTTTATACATAGTAAATAATATTGGAGAAACGGTGGAACGAGAAGACTATAACAATGTGAATAGTGTATGTTCAACTTTCTCCGGCCTTCCGGAATCTCAGGTCCACAGACGGATTTATGTTCGGAACACAAAGAGATAAGGCCGCGCGACCCTCCATTAATATCAATCACCGAATGCCTCATGTCGTGTCAATAGTGATAAGAATTTCAATGGACTTCTAAGTTTTTGTGGTTTGCGGCGAAGTTTCGCATCACTAGCGTTTATATTTAACTCGCGTTATGAGATTTCCTTGTTACTTTGTAAATATTATAACTTGATTTTTCCCACCATAAAATATTTCATAAATCGTTGTTACAAAGTTTTTTTTGATAAAACGAAAGTTGGAGTGAAAGTTCATCATCTAAAATTTTTACGCGGTTATAAGGTAATGTGTTATTTAAGTATTATGAGAAATGGATTACATTTGAAGACTTTTAGTATTCAGATTCGCAATCTATTTGGATATCAATAATGCAATCAAATCCCGCTATCTGTTATGAACATGTAATTGTTACCTCATAACGTTACTATGAACAAACAGTAAAACAATATTTAATAAAGTATTGGAAATAAACGAAATGAAAACAATAATCATTTATGCGTTAACCGATAAAGTTATATTCGAATTATTGGAAACTCCCTCCGATATGAACGCTGGTATTTTTCATTTCAATACAATATCTAACTTGGATCCGAAGCTTCTGTTTTAATGGAAAAGCAATAAAATGATAATATTGCCTATAATTAAAACTCAGCCTTGCGAAAACTCGTCAAATTTTATGACAACTCATAAATTCAATAGAATTTAGCACCATTATAACATAATATAGTAGTTATGATCCAACATTCCTTACTAACTGATAATATACGCGTATAATTATTAATTACAAACTTTTAATAATTTTAATTTTGTGACACGATCTTTGATTTAAATAAAATCAATTTATAAAAATAACTATTGTTTTTATTTAAATACTCAGCCTTATAATGAAAAACACAATCAGATTATTTAGGTTTAGATGAATCATAGCAATTCTATGTTGCGATAAAATTTTACAACTCGATGAGATATTTTCACGTAGTAGGGGATCCAAGACACTAATGTATTTATGCGTCTGCAGCTCACACACCACGGTCAATGGTACAGAGACAGTAATTTATGACCAACAGTATTATTGGAATTTGTATGTTTTATTTATGTAAATAATGTTCAGAGTGCGAGAATTATTGTGTTTTGGTTATAGATTGACGATAGAATTATTATAATACGTTTGTAGTTATTTTGTTCATTGCCATTGCTATCATATTAATTATAGATTTCAAATCATACCATCCAAAAAGGCAACAAAAGAAACGGATGGCATTAAGAAATGGCGTTATACTTGTCTCTCAACATTTCCGTGACTGTCAAAGAGACGAAACACTCCCCAAGCACAGACGGACATGACTCGGCTTTTAATATACATTTTGAATCAGCTAATGACGCTTAAATGATCGACGGCTCAAGAGAAAGATACATTTTGACTAGAAAATAAGTCATCTTAAATAAAGATGAATTCATTTTCATACAATTAAAACTGTTTACCTTAAGGAATCTAATATCAACATAAAAATTACAATATTTTTAAACTTGAATAAGATTTGACGCACAAAGAGTATTGTGTGGAGGACTGGCGGTGAGATTTCATTTTTCATTTGCCATGTTTTTCCTGAGAAAGTGCAAATGACGGTTAAAGAGATTTGAGAAAGAGGAGACAGTAACAATGGGATGCTTCAGACGAGCGATTACATCTAAACAACTCTATTAAAAACGCTCCCAAGTTATTATTTATAGTTCCTTCAGTCTTTAAAGTAATTAAATTTTTATAAAGAATCCATTTACAATATAACAACATAACTGTTAAGTTAATTAATATACAGACGACAATATTAAGCAAAATGTTAACATTGATTTAACAAAGAGAGATAATCCTTTTCCAGATCTCGTCTGCTTTAATATAAGATGTAAACGGTAGTCTACGCTAAGCCATCAGTGTTGTTTAATTGTTCCATTGTTCCCTGGGAGATGATCTGATGCTCTTGTTCCAACTCGTAATTCTATTATCAGTACTAACTGTATTATATACTATTTTTCACACAATGCAGTGGAGCATTATGTATATAAAAATATACAGCTGATTACTCTATAAATAAAATAAATATAGTATAAATAACATTTCGAAATATTCAAGAATATAATCGCAGTGTGTTCTAATAGTATACTCCACTAAAACTGTCTCAAAGTAATGTTTGCAAACCCAACTTCCCTCACTTAGGTATCAATAAATGCAAATCGGTCAGCATAGAAAGCGCCGGATCGCAGTTTCTCCTCTTCTATAAACCCTTTCGTACGAGTACACCGGCAATCTGAGGAACGATGACGCAGCAGTTTCGCACGCAATGGAGCATGGCGGTGGAGCCTTGGTGATAGCGAGTCTACACGATTATCAGTCATCTGGCGTCAATATTAAATAACAATCTATTACATTATTTTGATCATGACCTACTAAATTGTTAAAGTTCATTTTATATTGAAAGAAATGTTTGGTACTATATAGATTGACAAATCTTGTTAACAAAACCAGCTTGATAAACAGACCTACGCACAAATATGGAACATATAATTTATATATTTTTTCATTAAATTTAAACTTCTCCGATTTAATACCCCACCTTAAACCTAACGAGCAAAAACCTCCCGCACTGAGCGGCATATTACCCTGATTCCCATAATTACAACCTATCCTGAACACTATGTCACCGTGACGCCATTAGCGGTAAGCGAAATTGTTTGTACCATAAAGGACTGTTTTAATGTTCAACGAAAAACAGTGATTATGGTGTCATTGCGTCCTACTTCCTTGTCATTCAAGTGTTTTAAGTTGAAAATGTGACAGTTTTGTTCCATTGTACCCTCACTGTGACACATTTTTGCAGCTGACACGTGACACACTAGTATTGCAGTAACATATTCGTATTTTACTTTACTATGTGCTACTTCTTTTGATACATAAAAGTTTTTTGTTGCAGCTCTCACAACTTTGTTACAATTAGGGGAAAAATCATTTAAATAGATAATATAATATTTTTAAATGGTTGGACATGATTGTACAATGTTTATGTTTTTGTCACAAAATATAATCCTGAATGGCCGGTAACACACTAAAAGATAAAGAAAACCACTTTTTAATATATTCTCTTGTTGTTGTTCTTCTTCGCTACCAGTTACAAGAATCCTACATCAGGATGGCATATAATAATGATGACTACCCATGAGTACCCATACAATCATATTATGGCGAAGGCGGCTATGTCTAAGTTAAGTGATAATACTTTATCAATATAAAGCCTAATTTCAAATATACTATTACCAATTTAATTATAGTTTTTTTGAGTTAATCCGAACCACGAATCCCAAGTTGGAATGCAAAATGAAACGGAATTGAAGTCCAAATATGCATACATTTAATCAGTTGCCCGACCAGACTGCCTTATCTCCCGGCATCGCAACCAATTACGCTCCGCGGCGGATGAAGATACTATCAAATACTCGACCGTTTTTAACTTTGCGGGATTATAATCCGTGTACGTTATATAATACTGACCATTCTTGCTTGACGACATTTTAATTATACTAAACAATTTTATTGCTATAGACTTTATATCAATCGGGAGAAGGACTACCCCAATTCGTATTGTTAATACGGAAAACTGACGGCCACATGTTTATTATAAATCCTAATTATTGTCTTTATATAACAGGTGATAAGACTGAAAGTTGTATGTTCTATGAAAGTAATACTATTCGTAGATTTACTGACTCAGCTAATTGACTAATGGGGTGCATTTTCATGTTTATAATGAAGTAGATTTAGCCAAAAAAAGGAAAATGGCACAGTTGTGTTTTGTTACTTGCTTCAACGTTGTTTGTTATTTAATCCACTAAAAGTTATGAAAATAATTCTTATATAAGAGCGGTATGAAGTTTGACCAAGAACGTCTTGCAACAAAAATTCTAGAACATAGAATGATAGATACCCAGCAGTTAAGATATGTAGGCCAATATTGAATTAAACTAAAAACATGTTTAAGCTCGTTAGAGATAAATACTTAAATAATGTTATTATTTACGTCTATATCATAATTTAAGAGTAAATAAAACAGTAATAATATTGTTATAGTGTATTAGAAAACAATCAATAACAATTCAAACACGAGCCAGGATAATGACGCTAAGCAGCCGAGGAATTAGCAATCCCCTGGTGGTACAGTGCCGCTATCTGTGAGGGTGCGAACTGACAATTATTAGAGTGACCTCTTTTAGGGTGGTTCAAACTAAACATATCGGACGTGACGTCACTGTTGGCTCATAAAAATCATGTATAATAACAGATAAGTATACTGGAATTATTAAAAATTTACAGTCTAAGACCGGTACATACACAAAATCAATATCTTAAATCACAAAATGTCATATTTCAAATAAGACAAAACCGAGTTCAAATGAAAATAAAACCTACTTGAATAAAACTGATTCACTCGTGAGACACAAAATGAGTCATCTAAAAACTTTCTAAAGGATGTATGGAAAAATAATTGATTAAAAATTATATTATTATAAAATAATAGTAAAATTGAATACAAGTTGACAAAATCAAAAATCAAAAGTCTTATTAATTCATGAATATATCCATTAATAATATAATTATTGATAAAGTATTACTTTTATTTCAAGTAGGGGTTCGTTCTGATGGAACAAATCATTTGATTACTATATTTATATGCATTTATTCCAATAATCTATTACCATTTTGATTGATTCATATCTATTGTATCTACAATATTTTCATTAAATTACATTTGACAATTTGGAAATGACATTTTGGAAATATTTAGACCTTATCTAAGATTTTAGTCCACTCCAAGGACAGTGCGAGTAAATCATATATAGTTTTGCAGCAAATCGTTTTATAATTCTTGATTCTTCATTGCGAATTCACATTAAACAAAAAATAATACTCATCTAAATATCACACACTTAAAGGCTAAAGGTTTCTATCGAATATAATTGCTTTTAATACTGAATGATTATTTTTGCAATTATAATATGAATAAGGATAAATAACTAATCCAATTCAAACATGATTTTCAATGATATTAGTGGTTATAAGAGCCCTTACGTATTATAGTTCCTTTTAAGGTCTCTATTTCAGGATTTCACGCTCTGCCCTCCCTTACCCTTAAGGACAAAAACCCACAAATGATTTGCAATTATGCAGTCTCAATGGAGTTATTACATCTACAGGGGGTAGTCGATGGACCCGGCAGGGTGGCCACTAACAATTGAATTTTAACGACCTCTATAATACTACGGACACACGACCGTGCCGGTCAGAGGTCGAACGTAATACATTCTATATTTTTGAAAATAAACTGTAAAAATCTCTGTTATTATATATTTTCAGTTGTTTGTTTAATATCATTATACATATATAAAATTATTTTTTAAGTAATATTGTAAGTTATTTTATTTGAAGTAGTGAACAATAAGTAGTTCCGCAATTAATTACGTCCAGTGCCAACTGCTAGCAGGACCTCTATCAGTACGCCTCTCAATTCCGTATCGTCCGTGTGTATCAAACAAGATTTGGGCACAGATGGCTAGCTAGATTCAAGTATGATGTAAATCCTATTTCCCACAGAACGCTCTTCTCTACGAAATTTGAAAACAACCTTACCGATAACTTTTATAAAATATTTATTATGCTTGAGTTGTAAACGGGCATCGTAAAGATACAGGAAATTGGATTACCTCAAGGTCCGTTGTGACATCGGCCATATTATAACGCTAATCTGAAAGCTTTTAAAAATATAAGGCACTAGTCACTCCGATAAATATACAAATTAATAAACTCATAATATTGCAACTATGAGTACCGTAAAATTGTAACTCAATTAAACTCTAATAAAAAAATAATTAAGAATTACGCAAATTATTAATTTGACTTTTTAAATAACATCTTGTTTAATCGTTAAACGAATTAACTTTATATTTTGTACTGTAAAAATCTAAGAAATTACTCCGTTACGGTTCGGTGACTACAACGTAATTTGATACTTTAATACTTCAAAGCATTAAGTACATAGTAAAAATAAAATGTATAGACAAATCATTTAACACGTATTTACTATTAAATACTTATTAAAAAAACAAACGGCAGATGCAGAAGCATTGTGCGAGCAATGCAAATGCACTTCTAAAACAAAGAGTTATATGAACGGCTAAAACAATTAAGTCCTGCCCTCGTAATGATTGTAATCAATTAGGCGCAGGCGCACGTCCCGCACGCGCCTTGTTACCAGCTCTGTGATCTTTGGTTCACTGGCGTGTGAACTGTCATGGGGTAAAAAGTAAAAAATAATACTCACATTACCTACTATTGGAGATTGTTAGCGCGTTAGTAACAATCTTTATAATTAAGTTCTATATTACAAGGTAATTAAAAATATGTAAAATAAATATTTCTTTAAGGTGAACGTATTTTCAGTAAGAAATAAAATGCTTTCATCTTACATTTTTTAAATATTTTACTAAAAATATCTTCTCTGGCACATTTTGAATACGCAAGGGGTGACACGCAATAGATCAGAAAGACTAATTTAAAGTATGGGTGCTTTAGTTAAGGGGATAATATGTAACGTTCTTCTTACACCTTAATTACCTGCCACTCGTAGGGCTTTGACAACCCTACGACTAAAACACAAGGTTGAGGATAATTTTAATTTGTCTTTTAATTATATAAAGGCTTTGCATTTTTGTATAATTTTGGTACGCCATTTTTGTACAGGCAGTATATACTGACAGTCATAAATTGTTAAGACAGACATATGCCTGTCTTAACAATTTATGAGTGTACAAAAATGCAATAACTATTAAGATTTTTGAAATTGCAGACACACACGTACAGCAACAGCCATTTTATAAAGCTATATTTTTGACGGTTCGTCTGCTTCACGGAATGTTCTATCACAGACTCAAACGTTCTTATATGACGTCAGCATTTGATCGAGCGAGAATTTTGAATGTGTCGAGCGCAGCGTTAACACGACATCTGAAACTCACGACTTAAGCTGCGACGGTTTTATAACAAGACATTTAGAACTGTATACTCGAATACTTACAAAGAAATTTACTTGTACCTTAAAATAAAAGAAAACGGTAAACGATACGATTACATTTGCTCATTTTTATTTGGTTGCAGCGTCCTGTTGTAAATCACACTTATGGAATTAATCATGATGAATAAATTTATAATTTTATTCAAACAGTACGTTGGAGATAGTATGAAGTCTATGGTGTCCTGAGAATAGAAAGATAGGCAACAGAGCTTTGTATTTGATGAGTGGAGCGTGCAACTGGCGGACACTAGATCGCTCGCTCTCGAATAATGATTGATTGTCGCCCGAATCTATTGTCAGATATGTATTTAACTTTAAAATATAGATTATTTTACCGGCAACGGACAATTTTTTAAAGTTACCAAACTATTAAGAAGACTTCAAGGATAGTAAGTTTGAAAATAAAGCATTTTGTTATATGACAAAACTATATTTAACAAATTTATCATATAATATTATAAAGTGACTCGTGTTTCGTGGTTTTATGAATATAATAAATGAAATTTAAAAATTTTGAATAAAATATATCGTAACAATGTCCATTGCACACTGGTGAGTGAGTCGTTAGTTCGTCGTCACTCGTCAATTAGCCGCTCTGTTGTGTTCAAAGAGCAGTGGTTGCATGAAGTGGTATGACTGCAGTATTTTGGAATACTTTATTACATACGAGAGAACTTGTTATATTCTATCTATAAAGTTTTGTGTATCACTGGAGAAGAAAATAATTAATAAATAATATATTAAATATTAAGTTACCGAAAGAGCTAATTAATTATATTCTTTGTCTTGTTTTAAACAACTGTATTAACCATTTAATGTTTGTAAGATTAAAATTTGTTATGGCAACGGTATTGATATTAAATAACTACAAAATATATTACAATCACGTATTAATAATAATTAACTTTAATCCTGTTTAATTTTAAATCCTTTGAACTATTGCCAGTATTCATATTTTCCTCGTCAATGATCAAGAAAATTAGAGCAATATTACTCGCGGGACTCAAACTCAAATTATGAACATGAAGTATGATAGTGTGTGTAAGTGTGAATACTATACCGTACGAAATGAGAGAATTTCAAATGAATTTATAAAACATTTTTTACTTAACGTGAAAATGCAGTTAATAAATGTAAATGCTTCAATGGCGAGTCACCTTCGACCCCTTTCAAAGATCATAGTTTTTGTGATATAAATGTATGACTCACATCAACAATGCTTAATTTGTTATAATATTCCATTTGTTTTTTGCCAATCAAGTATTCACCCTTTGACAGCGACACTAACGAAATTATTAGCATTAATACATATCTTTTAAAAGTCTCGTATATGGTACCATATTCGCACAAGTACTATAATAACCACTAAACAGATTTGGATTAAATAAGGAAGACATTGACTTCTTTTTTTATTTTTTATTAAAAGTTCATACTCATATAATTTCAATGAATACTTTTTACCTTTTGATACCAGATAATTCTTATATTTAATAAAAAAAAGATATGTCATACAAACGCTAAAACAATGTATACACGTAATAAACATCTCAATGTCTCAATCATATGTTGGTAAAGTAATATTTTTTATCGCAGTCACCTGTACATGGTGGAGGGTAGTTTTAATGTAACGGTGTCTAGATGGTAATTAGTGTTCGACCGGTTCACGCTAGATTACAACTCAGATTTGCATGCATTCGCAATAACTCAGCCGACTGCTGCCGTTAGATGTCTGATTAGCAAAAAGCTGTGTGGGGTTTATGCGATACTCCTGATATACTGTTCTCTACCGTACAATAAGTTGGTTGCTCGAAATATGTTCAATATTATGGGAACCCTTGGAGACTTCCATACAAATACACACACTTGCAATTTCACAAACACACACTTGCTTCTTCATTCATAAAACATGATTGATTGAATTCAAGGTTAACACAAAAATTGAAATTCAGTCAATTTTTATATTATTTCATATAAACTGCTCTCAGTAAGATAAAATGGACGATCACACACATCGTGTAAAATCGTGTGGCTTACAAAATAGATTATGTGCAAGGATGTACAAATGTGCTAACGTCCGCCTGCATTGCGGATACCATTGTTTGTTTGTTTGTCCGTCGAATCTGTTTTGCTTCCAGATTTGTGTTTCTGATTAGTTGCCAGATGCCGTTACGGCTTGTTTTGTTGATTAATTTCGTAATGGCAGCACTCGTTACCATTGTTACGGAGATCTCTAATCATTCTGCTTGCATCAGGTCATGGTAATAGATTAGCATTCGCTATATATGGTGACGAGGATTTCACGGAAAAATGATGTACGAATCTTAATATTTTTTTCTTTAATAAGAAATGTGGAATTAAGTTTTGTTTTATTAATTCTAGTTACATACTCTATTGTTGTTATAATTATACTTAGACAAAATATTACATACAACATAAAAGTGTTTACAACATGATGTATATGATCGACGTATGTATATATGGGTGAATTTCATTACTTAATACATAGTATATAATCGCTAAAAGCTGAAAATTGTATATTACCCGTATCGTCTCGACCTTATCGGTCGTTTCACTCCACTTAGTTAACTTTCCAAATTTCCTTCGTCTTAACAAGACTCCCTTTAAAAAATTACTTACTTTTAGGGTTCTCTACTTTGCTAAAACAGTGCCACGAAATACTACATCATATTATAATCGCACTCTGTATTAGTGTCTTGTGTATAAATAGCAGGGTTGTCATTACTAAATTCTGACGTTGCATTTTGATTAAAATAACGTTTTTTAGATCTTTTTAATAATAGTTAAATTTGTGAAAAAACAAACAATATTTTAATATAAAATATATTAAATCTTAGTAAAATATTTTAATGACATTTAAAAAAAAACAGTATACAGAACTCGCTTAAGTAATTTAAAATCCAGGCAGTTTTTATTAAGCTTCAGTATTGCCTCCAAGAATGGACATCAAACGACCTAATCCAATAAGGAGCATCACCCGCCCCTTCATCAACAGTGAGACGGATCTTTACGTAGACGGCGCCTTACCAGTACACGACTTGATTGAAAATAATAAAACGGTTTACGTTTTATGTTTTAAATTAATTATAAACATAAAATATTTAATATTCCTTTAACAATAAACCTACCAAGTACCGGTCAAATTGACCGTTCTTAAACTTTTGTAAAACTTACACATTGTTTAAACGTTATCGTTATTAAACTACATGACAATTTTTAGAATACGCATATAATATTTTCCACACTTCTTACTTTTGTTATTTCCTGCGTTATATAATAAAATAACTTTTAATTACCGTTCAATTTGACCGCGTGCGGTAGGAGCAGGTGTACAAGAATTATCGGTAGGTTTAGTGTTAAATAATATAATTTAAAGAAAAATAACAAATTCACAAGATCTTTATTATTACTTTAGCAACTTACACGTCGGTTTGTTTTTAACTCGCAGAAACTATTAAACAACTTAAATAGGATTTCAGCAGGTAACACGGTTATCAGATTTAAACTTAGACAACTCGTTTCTACTTCCATTTCAAGTGCTATAACACGTTTGATACGAGTAAATTACAAATGTTGTATTTACAGTTTAGTAAACGAACGGAAATGTATTCTGCCCTTTAAATAATTTATAATACTGTAAAAAATAACTAATTTCAAAATATTAGACAATGCTTTGAATTCATTCCGTGGCGAGGATTGTCTTTTGTTTTTTTGGGAAACTGAGAAAAGCATTTAACATTTTGACACAGATAATAAGCCAGCATCACAACAATTTTTAAACAAAAACTATGCATTTTTTTATCGAAAAAATCTTGAATGTTCAGATAAAGCTTCTTTACTATTTTATCACATACTCATCTATAAAATTATTGATGCTTATTTTTAATATTTTTTGTATCAGATGAAATAGTAACATAATTTGCCATAATTTATTAAATAAACACATTATTATCCAAACAACAACTTTGCATCAAATCATAAGAAACACTTGACAAACGAACGATAAATAGCAGATCAATATAAGAAGTTGACACTGGATAATATCATTAATCTTGCCCCGAAGATAATCAATGCCTTTATTCCGCGATAAGATCTTACAGAGAATAAATCTTCTAAAGGAGCTTGTCGGCGCCAGTCTGCCGAACTGAGGGATCGTAATGCTCGCAAAAACACCACAAACTGCATGAAATATCGAAAATATTCCCCGAGGTGTGACTGCACTAAAAACGTGATATACAGTGGACGTTCAAGTATAAGAGAAGTTGAGGTATATTAGATATATAATACATTATATATTAGAACATGAAAGTTTAATTAAAGGTTCATAGCTTATCACACTTAGATACTTTGATAAGCTGCTTATTCGCTCCAACTAAGCAGACTGTATTGTCTGAACTATTTCAATTGACGCGGGACATTCTCTTCAATCCCTAAAGGTAATTAAAATATTGGAGCTTATAATGTATCACGTTTTCATTGTATATGATAAATCTTCCGGCTATAATATATTTTATAAGTTGTTCTGTCGAAAAAGAGATATGTATTCTTCTCTAATATATACATGAAAAATCCGTTATATTCTAATTAAGTGTTTTAAACAATATGTTCTATAATACAATATGTATTATTAAAATTGGACATAACTCTATTAAAAATAATCAAGTAAAATACTGATCATAGTGTAAAGCCATAATTAGCATAAGAAATATAGATGATACAATTTAAAAGTAATTTTTCCCAACTAACTTGATTTTAAGCAAACAGATTCATTTATCTTACTTACAGCTAATGCTATTTAAATTGAAACTCCGTTTCATTGGCACTAAGACGTTAAACGTCTCATTTGCATTGTCTTTCCTCGCATCGTTTAAGTCATTATACATAGTTTAAAATAGTTATGTCTGTAAATTGAACGTAAAGAATGTTCCATTAGTTTGTATCTTGTTACTTTTATTTATTTAAATCTCGGTCAAATGAAATATGAAGCACATTCCAACATAAAAATATACCAAGCACCAGTGTAATCCGACCACATAATTTAGGTCACAGACATTTTTCCACAGTACGCCTCGCAACAATGTGCACAGAACAATTGTTTAAATCGCAATTTCAACTAAAACATTTCTAGGTAAAAGCAGACTGCGACAAAACCGGCAAAAACACAAAGGAGGGTATCTACGAGTAGGTGCGGACAAAGTTGACCGCCGCTGCGCTAAGCCTAGTTTCAACTTTTTGCTACACTTTGTTTTGCCGCTCCTCGTCCACAATCCACACATCTCAACTTTTATTGTATTTTGTGTACCTCGTGCCAGGAAGCCGGTGGAATATCATCCAAAGGATACCTGCTGTAGTAAAATTGAATTACTAAAGTTTAATCAAATAACTTTTTTATTATTCTGAAGTTTTTTGATTGTCTTAATGTCAGTAACAGACATTTTTCTGTTTGTCATACCTACTAATTCTCCTTGAATTCAATTTCTTACTACAAATTTCTGGATAATAAAAAATAATAAATAATATTTAACAACTGCAATCGGTTTTTAATTCAGATTAAATCAATAAGTTTTTAAGTCGTATTTTATAGTAATAAGAAGGTTAGGGTAATCAAATACAAGTATTAGCTCAAAATTAAACAAATGGTGAGTGGCGTTGTTAAATCTCGTCACAAAGAGTGAAACGCAAATAAAAAAGTCAGCTTAACGTGAATGAATGGGGGACATTTGGACAAAAAACGCCTGGTCCTTAATTGATTTAATTTGTCGAGAGTCAAAACTCGCGGCGCTGAGGTGTGGTCGTGTCAAATACGCTAAGGTCGCGACATATTGGATATTTTATTAAGAATATACTCTATTCACTTTGTTAAAGTTTTTAATAGCAAGAATACAGATTGTACGAGAGGGAGTTATAAAAATAAAAGACATAAATATACAATACATACCTAAATAAAATTAGAAACTGACAGACTTACCATATAGGGATTCTTAATGTAACCTCGGCACTAAGAGATGAAAAATTAGCTTAAAGGAGGTCAAAAATTTCATTAAAACGACCTCTGTAAAGTAATTAAATAGTTAAGAAGTGTACTTTACAGCGTTTACCAAACAACATTTATATCTAACTTAAAGATAAATATATATATTATTGAATTAGATAACACTTTTTAATAAAACTGACATAAAACACATTTGATATGATTGTTAGTGCACAGTATGACCTCGTCTTTATTCACTCTTCCGTTTGTTTTTAGGCTTCAGTTTGTTTTCATTTAAGCTTTTATTGTGCTTTATAGCGAGATTAAACGCATAAGTGTTCTCATGGTACTATTTTGTACGGCTCCCATGCATTACTTATATTAATAGCATCGCGTCAATCGCATGTGGGTAATGTAGTTTATGAACACTTTAAATACGGAAATATAATTTTTAAACAATTCAATTCATAACAACTTTTGAAATGTTGAAAACTTTGGTATATTATATTATTTTATTTTTAATAACATACTGGACGTATTTAGGATTTCAGATAACTGTTTTATTAACAAATAGCATTTAAGTCTAAAATTGTTAATTATAACTTGGGATTTAAAATTTTGTCGTATAATTTCTATTTATTTAACTATTATTACTCTAAATAATTTTTTTATATAAAAATATACTTATATATATATATATATTGTCTTATTGTCAAATACTACATATATATTTATAAGTAGTATTTGACAATTCATTAATGTTTTATTTATTTACAAATGCTGTTCTAATTTTTTTATATTATTATGCGAATATACTAACATAAAATTTTTTGTAGTACGATTCTATTATGCTATATCTAAAGTTTTACGACTGGATCTTTTCGTTCACAAATAATTCGTGAATTGTGCTATGAATTTAAAATCCACTCGTAAATGCTGAAGAGGAATGCGATGTTGTGCAGTTTTATTGTAAACGAAGCTTTGTGATGTAAAAGATTGATGCCGTTCTTCTTCTCGACTCTGGAAAGAAATTATTTACGTGATCGCATTACTTTCACATATATGAAAATTCTTAAGTCTTTCATATCGTTTGTGATAAATACAGATATTTAAGAACCAATAGCGGATAGGCCGTAAAAAGACCCTATTGCTATAAGAATATAATATTATTTAAGTCATTAAATAAGGTTTTAGAGTATAAAGTAGGAATAATAATAAATCCAGGGTAATAATAACAATTCTTTCGAAAAAAATGTAGAGAACAAAAGCTATATAAAGAATAATTCGACGACAAAGTCAGATATCACGATAAATCCAGAAATTTCATTCGCAAAGAATTTAAAAAGCAAAATTTACGTCCACCGGCCGGTAGTAGTATTCAGGGTGTAGTTAAAAACGCGAGTGGGACGAGAACACAAAGAGCTGGATTTATCGCCAACCTCCTCTGCCCAAAACATGTGTACACAGCTCTAAAAGACTGGATGTGATATTATTTTTTTTCTCAAAGGAAAATATTATTTCTTATGCTTATTTTAAGTACCAGAAGAGTGAAATAATGATTATGCCTTAATAGAAGTGATTTTATAATAAGATGACAAATGCAATCTCTATTAAGTGTTATAAAAAAAGAATAATATAAAAAATACACTAACAAAAGTCTTAATTTTATAATGAATCTTGAAGTAGCTCAGCAACTGGCAACGACGGTTTGTAACCAACAGCATATCATTTTTTAAATGTATGAGATTTGGTGTGATTAGAATAAAATAATTAAAAACAATATTTTGTTTATTTTCCTCGTAATATTATTCACTTCTAGTAACCATTTAATTAACTGCACAAGGAGTGGTGTCCAGCAAACAAAACTCGACAACTTCCTCTTTGTTAATGCACGAGTATTCCTATCTTACCTGTACATACAGGTGAGATAGGAGTACCTGGTGCTACTATTGTATAAATATGTATTTATACAATTTTAATATATATTATTATATAATTAATTGGTAAGTAACTTTGAATTTTCAATACTGAATGTATCATTATTATATATAAAAAATAAATGAAATCATAAATGTTTATCGAAATTTATACAAAGACAGAAAAAAATAAAGTTTTATGTATTATGTACTACGAAATTCGTCGGTGAAACGTGAACTTCGAAGGTTGTAGTTCGTGTAATCCTTTAAAGTGCTCAGAGTGAGATAATAAGGGTTAAGTTGAGACATGGACCAAGGTTTTACGTTTATCTTATTAAAGGATACTGAAAACCACTAGGACATTAGGAAATATAAGTCGGTGACGCTCAGCAATATTGATATCCTATGCAACATTTTTGAGCTTTGAGTCAGCAAATCAATAGTGACCGTTATTCAATAAACAATATGAAGACATGAAAAGTGTAAATTCTCTTAACTTGGAACACACGACGTACATACGACAATCGGATAGTGTTAAATAAATAACGAGAGAACCTACCACCGGGCGCTGCGACACCGCGGCGCACGCTAATAACACGCGTCTGAACTTACACTTCATAAATGTTTGTTTGAAATGTTGTTTTACAAAAAATACTTCTTTTAAAAATAATATATTATTAATATAACCTTTAGATACTATTTTTCATCTCTTCATCTTTCCACATTGACTAAAAAATCTATGCTCTTTTTTATCATGTTATTTATTAAAACATTTTAGTAATTATAATACAAAAGTAACCGACAATTATAAAGATGTTTAAGAGTTTAAAATCGACATTACAACATATGAAATATAATTGAGACCACATTAAATAATAGTTCGTCGTATATTAATTACAGAGTATCGTAAATGATAACAAGTTATGTTGTAATTTGAAATATTAAGACAATTAACAGATATGAAATATTAACAGCCTAATACGCGGTTATGAATAGTTAAAGTGAGAAATAAGGTTACGTTTGGTATCCTCGCTATAGTTCAGTAGGTATAAGAACTTTCTGGACAAGGCTAAAACCACCCACTGTTACTCTTACGTCTCACCAAAAGTAACGTCAGAAAATTTATAAAAAATAATTAATGTATAGCTTAGAGAATATATAAATATAATAATTTGGGCTATAATACAATCAAATAAGTTAATAATCTTTATCCAATACTGCGACAAACTATTTCAGTGATTCAAATTGTACACTGTTATCGTGTTTTATAAACAACATAATGATATCATCATTTGACGCTAAATACACGTCTGTTAGTACTGTCACTTATGAAATAGACTATTATTTCACTACCTCTGACTCATCACAAATTTACACCTTAAAACAAATAACATAAAGTCTCTTTTCAAACGATGCAGTGTTTACAGTATCACTGGAACGGTTTTTGTGAATGTAGAATGTAAATCCCTTTGTGGAATTTTAAAAAGACGAAATGAATAGGAAGACTGAGTTAATATTTATTTTTAATTACCTTTGCCAGGTCTCGGTTGGACTGTGACTGGGTACGACATAAATTTTTCCTATTAGTAAGAATATAAAAGAGAAATTAAATAAGTGTTTTTGAAACCAGCGAATAGAAGTAAACCTTGAATAATTTTGCTCTATTTACCCTTTTTTTGCTTAAATATAAAGTTTACAGGAGTTACACTCCTTCAACAATTTTAGTACATCACATATTATATACTACATATATATATATATATATATATATATATATGTGTGTGTGTATATATAATACACTACCTCAAAGTTAAGAAAAAATGGAGACAACATAGTGCACAATGTTAGAAGGAAATATTCGTAGCCTTTACGTAGCACTTACGTAGCAAACGTAGCAAACTGTGTTTGAATACATATGGATAGTATGTAAAATTAAAATATATATTAATGAATATAACTCAGTTTTTACGTTTATATCTTTGTGGTCTTACGATCAATGAAACCAAAATAAGATTTAAGTTGAGGTCTTATATAAGAATCGCCTTTTGATGAAACCACAATAAATGGGCGTATAAATATAAATACTTGTACTTGATGTAGAACAAAATATTTAAATAAAATTTAATATTGTATGTTTGCTTCAAAACTATAAATTAAATTTAAGATCGAGGACACCGAGTGCGATTCGAATCACGTTCGATTTCAATTCGTTCAATTTTTCTAACTTTAAGAGACTAACAAAAGTGGCGCTAACTTTAAAATATTGTTCTTTCGTTTCCAACAGCTTGTCGGCTTTTAGTGATAATATTTTACAGAAGGAGTTTGTTTTATATACAAGTATTATATACAAGTATTATATACGATCACTATTTTTTAAATTTGCATTAATACTTTTTTAAATTTTTTTATATAACAATAGATTATTTTGAACCTATTACTACTGTGATATTCCTTATTTCTCTATGTTAAATATCGTGTCGGTGCTCGTGTGAATTATCAACTTCTATATTGATATTGGTTATTTTGTTTATACTATACCGAGAACTTATAAAAAAAATATTTATGATATCAAAAACTTCGTAAATCCTATATATCTTTCATTTTAGAAATCTAAACATACCCTCACAAAAATCTATGCTCTCTATTCTATTATACACACACATTTAGATATATACACACACACTCACAAACCTCTATCAATACCACAAATTTTCCACGTCACTTGTAATATATTCGTGAGAGAGCTATTACTCACACTTCACCGCAGGCCTTTTGTGTTCTCGTGATTTATTGACGAAAATGATCTTCAGTTGAAACTATTTAATGAGTTACTTACAGATTGAATCCTCACGCTGTTATATAACATAGTAAGAATTACAATAATAATAATTAAATATATAGTTTAAAATAAATGAAATAATATTAGTCGTTGAGTCTAGTACGGAGTAAATAAAATCCAAACAACAAAACCCTCACACAGGTCTCTTTTGTGTTAGCAGTGATATATCGTGGACGTGTCAAAAGGTGTACTGCGACCTATCAATATCCGATTAGATAAAGGGCATTGTTTGGACGTAAACATTAATAGCACTATTGGGACCCGAAGCTAATTAACATAATGAAGCTTCCTACCTACGATCTATATTATATGTGAACACTAGCGCCTCTGAGCGATTAGCGAGCTGTGATGGATAGATTTAGCGATTTCATGGGAGGCAGCAGTCATTCAATAAGTTTTTTTTATTATACCCCCCCCTCCCGACATCCCTTAAAATTTATCAAATAATAAAGTTCGTACAAAAGGGTTGCACCTTAATAAGGGTAATAAAAAGTTTTGTTATATCTTTCATTAATTCTTAATTACATTATATATAATTCATATATATTTTTTTAGTTTTAACGCCTTATCTCTACGATTTTATTAAAAAAAAAATCTCTTCACAAAATCGATAGACGGTTAAAAAAGTAAATTGCAGAGAACAGCCTGATCTCTATACAACTAGACCGACATTTTTAATCAAATTGAAGCCGAGTCGTGTTGCTCGCGCTCCGCTCCCGCACTTAGAATAACATGTACCATATTTTAAATCTATCAAAATATTAATCAAAGTAATTAATGAAGTTTGGTTGTGGGTCAAATTGTAACTTAACCTATAGCCTTGCTTCACTGGTTACCAAATAATATTTGAAGTTAAGAAGTTATTAACAAGTCCCGGCTGAATATTTAAGTATTTATGCATATGAACAAATTTATATTTTTTGTCGATGCAAAGCAAGCAACTAAAATTCTATATAACAGTACATATATATATACGCATATATATATATATATATAATACATACAATTGATATATACAATTGATATAATTAATATATATATATATATATATATATATATATATCAATTGTAAAGACAGGAATTAAAATGAACAATGTTCAAATCTCAATGCGGGTATTAGTATTGTCGGAGGCATTAGGACGTGTACATAATAAGTGTAAAGGAAGGCGGTGTTGCAAATTGCGGGGTCGCCCTCTTATTTGTGGCAAACCTGGGCCTTAGTTTTACTTCGCGTTACCGTCATCTTATTCTATTCACTCAATATCCTTTTAAAATTGTATAAATAATCCTTAAGAGTTACTGTTATTGGACTATAAGAATAATAGTTTATAAACCTACAAATACTTAAGTTTACAACTAACATTAGTGTTCTATTAACATTACAGTAAACTAAAATGTATCCAATATATGTTTAATTCTTATGGCCTAAAGAATTCAATTGATACTATAAAATATTAAGTTACCAATGAATCGTACTTACCGGGAATATCTTTATGATCGCCGATTGTTTGACGTAAGCATTAAAACAGCTAAATCTCAATATTTGCAGAAGGGCCGAGGGCCGTGATCCGCCTCCTCTCCGCAAATACTTCTCCTGCATCTCAACAATAATCTTTTTAGAGATATTATATCTATCAATCTCTGTATGGCATCACAGTTTAGCATTTAGGTGAATGTCGTTATCATAATAATAATTTATTTGTTAAATAATTTTCATTTCGTATTTGTGTTTGTATTATTTCTTAAATAATTTTTTCAATAATTATTTACTTGTTACGATAGTCACTATGCCTTCAATAATTTGCAACCGTAGATTTATAATCCAATAGACTGTGTATACATATATTCATATATATATGTATATACTTATAATTATCTCAAAATACGCTCGACTGACGTAGCTAAAGGTCACCTGGAGCAGTTAAATTAACCAATTAGCACGAGTAACTATACCTATAACTATAACTATATATATCACTACAAGTAACGCATCCCACAGCAGCAACACTAATAACAACACGCAGATATGCGTGATTACATTTACATTAAAAGCTTGTTTTATTTTATGTAAATATTATTAAAACTTTCATCTTCGTTGCGGGAAAACATTTTAGTTTTATGTTACTCAATCATACTATATTTTTTGTAAAGTAAGTACCTCATGTTAAAGTTAAATATTCACTTTAAAATATTGATAGTTAATTGCAATCAACCAAGTACCTAATAAAAATATTAAATTAGGCAATAAAAAGATAAGAAAAACAAGAAAGTGTAAGTATTTTAAATGACGTCGTCTTTCACTAAATTGTCAAACAAAATCTAGTGGAACTTTCCGTCGTGTCCCTGATATTGTATCACATTTATATTTATTTATGCAGACTAAGCGTCCCGGAGGTAAAACGGAGCCGGAATTATGCAAATGTCGCCCTTCAGCTAACCGCAATTAGAAGTGATTATTGCGTACAATTTAATTTGAACTTTGAAATTGAATTCGTCCTTCCCGTCTATTTAAGGTGTTATATAAGGATCTTTTGTTGTTTAAAAAAATACCTCTTACCTACTTAGTGTTTGTTTTAAATAGGAAATAGTATCTCTACAATTATTTGTACCTCAATTTTGATTTAGAAACTAATTATTTTTCTCCCTAAGATTAATCTCAAATGTAGCTGCTGTACACACACACACACACACACACACACACACTACACACACACACACACATACATATACACGAGTGATGTTAGCTACCTAACAGTTATCGTAATTATATCCTTTGAAGCGGCCCCGCGCCGCCGAGCGTGGCAAATTTAAATATTAGAATTGAATGAAAAAAGAAATGATTTGCAACATTCCTTTACATCTGCTCCCGACGGTCTCAGATGTCATTTGGATGTCTCATTTTCAATACGAAATAACACAAAATATTACTTATTAATCTCTATCCAATTACAAGTGTGTTTAATACATGAGAATATTATATATAAAGTTACTTGTAATAAATATAATAAAATATAGATGGTATATTCAATTTTAATATTTAAAATTTGTAATGACATTTCTGCATGAATCAAATGGCGTAGCTCCGGATATACGTTTAAGATTTTTTTTGTTGTTGTAAGTATTTTATTAGTTTGAGTTCAATTACCCTATGTTATATAATATTTCTTACTAAGTTATGAATATACGACTATTATTAATATCACCAACATTAATTTAAAAAAATTATTGACTTTTGCATTACATTTAAGCGTATTTATTCTAATCTTTAAAAAAAAACATAAGCATGAAAAGGAAAAGAACAACAAATTATCAAATACTGTGTTATAATCTGTTTCGTAAAATAATATTTTGAATACACATTGTATATTGGAGTATATTACCATTACTGCAGTTTCGTGTTGTAATAAAACTTTCTGGTCTTTGTGGGTGATTTTAAAACTGTAACTTTATCTTTCTGTGTTACATGCAATTATCAATTTACGCGAATCCGCTTATCGGAATATTTTTTTAATAAGTAGTTGAAACAAAAATTAAGTTACAATTATACTATTTCTTATGTTTATAAAAATTACCAGGGAGACTTTATTCCGGGAATCACCTACTAGCATGATGTAACACGATTACATATCTAAATGTACTTACGAGTATATACTTTTGTACAAGTTTGACTTGTTACAGTGAAGAATATGATATATTTATTATGAAGTTCTTTTTTTACAATTCTAAAAAAAAACAAATTTATTTAAGAAATAAAAGGTAAGTTTTTTAAGAAACAAATTATATTTTGATGTACAAGTTAATGGTTACAGGAAAAAGATAAAACCTGAAAAATTACTTTGTTTAACCATTGTTGAACTTTCAAGGGTGGTCGTGCAGGTTTAAAAAGAAAAAATATTGTTTTTTTTCTGGTATATTTTCTATTTCCATCAGGCCTCCTTTATTTCTTTGTACATCTACGAGTATTATTGTATTAAAATGATACGGTATAGTTACGTTCTTTCAAACTATATTATGTTTAATTTAAATCTTTATGGGTTTTCGAGAAACGCCTTATTTTCTTGTATTAAGTAAATTCGTATCGTATATTATAGCAACATTTATATTATTTTGTACATGATTTGTATTAAATAATTCTCATGAGATTAATTTCGTTTATACAGATTTATAAAATGTTTTTTTTAATATTTCCTAATACATCGTGCAGTTTAATTTAATTTAAACGGTTTTTATCACTTGGAACTAATGTTTTAAAAGTTGTTGTATTGTTGTGCTCTTCATATTCGATAATGCTGTCGTTTGTTGGTATGTGTGTTGTATAATACATTTTTAATACATCCTAAATAAAAGAAATTCTTTTATAGCTTATTTTTTCTTTATTTATTTACAGCTTTTCCACTTTGAATCAATACCGGTGATTACTTGTGTATTAAATGGGAGTGGCAGGAGGGCCTATTTTGATACCATACTTATTAACATAAACCCTTCTGTAAAGACACTCTCCAACTAAAATAAGACTACGAGGGTTCTACGCGCTGAGAAGAACCATACAACAAACTTAGCCGGTTTTTATTTATTGTGATCACTGTTATATTTTATCAATATCTAATTACATTTCTTTTATCTCTGGATTTACATCAAGGTTGTTTTAACAAGGGAATCCATGTTATGAGATCAGATTGACCCAATAATCAAATTCAATCAATAAATTCAACAAATTTATATTAATTTTTACCGAATAAATAATTTTTGAAGATCACTTCAATGTTTAATAATAATGACCACTTCTTTGTCGGTTGTAATAGTCGAATTGTTACCAAAAAAAAAAAGAAATTGCAACAAATTTAAACATTAATAAACAAAATATTTAAATAATAAGCACCGAATACAGATATCACTGTTTTGATCTCCAATTCAACGCTCTTGTGATTCCTCGGATGTTGCAAGAGTTCATGGGCGGAGGTGATCACGTACCATCTGTGACCCGCCAGCCAGTTTGCCCTCCTCTTACATAAAAAAACCGTTACAAACCTGTTCTTAAAAAAGTGGTAAAAGTAATATCACTTACAAAATATCAGATATAAATCTTAGCAATAACCTAATAAAAGTATAAACTCGTAAATCCGTATGAGGAATGATGGCGTGACAATGGGGCCATTGTGTGCCCTTCAGAACACACGATATATCAAGGAAACTGGCATTTACAAGACTATACACACTATATACATTGTATATATATATATATACGAGTATGTTATTGTTACAGTGACATGGTTTCCGTTTTCACGGTGTTATAGTTTGATTAATTTCTTGTAAATGCCAGGCGACAGTTTCTAATATGCAATACCTTTTTCACTGTCTCCTCATTTAACCAAATTAATCAAATTATTGTAGAACCTTATTATAAAAAATTGCGGAGAATAATTTCCTATAATTAGATAAAGTGAACTGGCTTGTTATCTATAAAGCTATAGTTATTTACTGTATTTCATTGAAAGCAATCTCCCTCAACCTGCCGCTATTTCCCCATATTCCTTACATATCAAGAAACCATCAATGCCTGTATCAAGAGAAACTCGTATAAAAGCAATGAGCAAAGGCAGAAACGTGAAGGTAAAAATACGCAATATTATAGAATAAGTTATGAAGCCCGTGTAGTACAGTTTTTGTATTATTTTCCGTTCCGAGTAAGGAGTTGTAATTGAATTACCTAGCTTACACTACTTGGCCCACAGACATCTATGGAGCAAGTAAGAATGTTGGTTATAAAATATATTTAACTTAAACATAATAAATAATACATAAAATGCTGAAAAAAACAAAATGTTTGGTAAAAAACTTTAAACAATGTGATTTTCAAGACTCATCTCAAAATAACCAGAGATTAGGTATAGGTAGGTATATGTTGCAACATTTTAAATAAATGTAAAAAAACACAATAAATGTAAAAAAAAGATGGTTACTTTTCTTTACTGGATGTTGATTTAGTTTTCATAACCGTCTCCGCACCGTTCTGTTAGGCGCAGTTAGAGACGCAGCTAGCAGCGCGCCTGGCATAGCGGAGGTTTCCCGCTCGCAATCAGGTTTCAGGTTTCCGGTTAGAAATCAAACACTTCAAAGGGATTTGTATGGCCTAACCCTGACTAGGAACCACAATATCATATTTCACCTTAAAATATACCTTTCTCTTTGCTTCTAATAACGAATGCAATAGAAATAAACACGTAGAGGTGCTTCAAGAGTTCCAGATCAATTCAGGACTGAATACTTTTATTACATGTATAGTCCGTAAACTGACATATGAACAACTTGTATACAATATAAACGGCTTATTTACTAGACCTTTAAGTAAGAATTGAACATTAATAACATAAATATCATAAAAGTGTAACAAAAATGTTCCTTAGTGTTAAAATAAGCAATCGTAATGTATGCAGCAACTGTTTAATCGGATTACACGTGACGGATTATGATTAATACACCGACTTACAACCCCTCAGCCTATTTTTATTATACATAATATCTTCTAATACGATATCTTTTAATACAAAGATTTTTATTGACAATGTAAATTACTACATCTTTAATTATTAAGCCTGAAAAGTTAATTTCAATAACATAAATATAGTTCAGAATATCTTCTTTCATGTACCGATTTTTTTTAATATATTGAATTTTTTTGACAACAATTTTAATTACTTCAGTGAAAGAATTATATAATCGAGGTCTACAAACATAAAACATACAAACTTACGATACAACGATAAGAAATATACAAACTTACGGAGCACCAACATTTTTTATCACTTGTATAGTTTTGTATTTATATGATTCATCATATGTATTTTGATTCTGTATTAAGGTCTTTATAAGATTAATAAACTAAAAAAATTATATATATTTATGTTGTTATATTAGAATAAAATCTAAACTATATTTGGTTATACATAACTTTAAATTTCCTGGCGAGAACCTAACATTTTTCAAACATTATATTTACGAGTTTAATATCTATAAAGTCTAATATGTTTCAACAAGAAAAGCGCAGTTCCCCCAAACATCTAGGGCTTCCGTCTTGCAAACTATGAATACCATCATCAGACGGAACGATTATCATATTTCAAGTCTAAACCAGGCTACGTTGCCCTTTACTCCTGTTCAAATGATTCCTCTGTAGTGAGCAGCAAGGTTCATAATAGTTTACGATAGGGTCTAATAATTTCGGTATTGACATGCAATAGTAGGGGGAGGTCGTCTTAAGTCACCCCCGTTCAATTCACCCTCCAGTTTGTATGAGGTTTGTCTCATCGGCGTCGAAATATTTGCGGTAAGTATTACCAGAAATTATAGTGTCCATTGTTTTGTTTTTTTTTTCACGACAAATGCAAACTTATTTTAGGTTAATTCATAATAACTTATAATATACACGGATAAAAATAACTGCGTTACGGTGATAACTTATGGCTATACAAATGTATATTAATGTATATAATGGCTATACAAATGTATTAATTTAGTAATGTTTGAAAATTTTCTCATAATTATGTGAAAACATAGAAAAAGGTTTGGGCTTTAATTACATTAAAAGTAATAATTTCAGTATATTAAATCAGTATTTAATATATATTTAGTGATGATACATTGGTTATTAATTAAGATTTTCAAATATATGAGAGTTGGTACTCAAAGGTCCCGGTTCGAGTCCCGGTTGTATATTTATTTTTATCTAAATAAATAATAATGTGAAACGCGAACGCGCACAGTGACAGTAAAAAGAACGCTGTACGACAAAAGCCTTTGTTGACTGAAGGACAGTCGATGGAGTGATTTATATCTACAACTATGACTATAGCTATATATTAGATGTGCATATTTTTTTAGATATCTCAAAGAGAGAGAGAATTCTATATATATATAGTAGATACCCGAACATAATATTTAATTTTTGGTGGGATTTTGTCAGTTAATGAACACAAGTCATGGAAACTTGCACGGAAGCGTAGTGTGTTCAGCTCCGTCAAAGCCCTTTTAATAATTAGTCTTGTACCTAGAAGTAAGATATGAAGGAATCATACTTTTTATTGGTATAATTGCTTTATCTATAATTTTGGCACGTATAGCATAGCAAAACATTTGTCCTGACTACAATGTGATATTATTTAGTTGCGATATTTTACTGAAAGCTACATTCTCTTGGTACATTTATATTATTTTTAAAATGTCAACTGCAACATGTCCGGGAACGCTCTGGAATAACAACATGGAGTACTAGGGATACGCTGGTTTTACATCTGTTCTAAACAGCGTCAATTAATTTCTATGGCGCATTTTACTTTGAAATTTAAAACTTAAAAAATATTAAACAATAAACATGAAAATCTTTAATTATGGTTGTTATACTTGAAAACTAAAATATAATTTGTAATCAATTGTCGACTATAAATAAATATATATTAAACGAAGAAATAATACAAGACAAAAAAAAACTATTCTCTCTTTAACCATTTAATCTTTTTTTATTCTATACAAAATGTCTTTTAGAAAATTGTACACAAATTGGAAGTTACACTTTGACGGTTAACTTTAACGTCAGCGTCGCCAAGTACCGAATACTTGTATTCTTATTTCGTTATTTCATTCTGAAGGGTCGTGGTAATCTTTAATTTTAAAACACAGCTTTAAATAGATACACATCTCTTGTTCTATGGAAAATTCAATATTTAAAATAAGAAAAGTATTTTAACTTAAACACATGACTATTTTAATATATTTGCTGCGGCTTAAAATAACCCTAACTCAATTAAAGGAGAGTCGTTATCCGATTACTTAATGTTCCCCTCTCATACAGGACAGCTTTTTGAGCTCGCACATGCAATGTATGTGATATATTCTTATTCAAAACTTTTTAATCTACTCAATCAATGAAATAATGTGACCAAATCAGTAAAATGTTATCTGAAATTATTATTATATTTATATAAAAAACTATTGGAAGAACGACTTCTTATGTTTTTTTTATATACATTATCTGCATTCCCTGAGCAGTTGAAACTGCGAGCTAATACTAGTCGTATATAAAATGATATAAAACCTATTTTTTGATCAAATCAAACAAGAACAACAAAATGTGGGTTATGTTTTATCTTGTACTATTTACATCTCAAAGGCTTTGGTCAATCTTCATATATTGAGGCTACACATATTGAACGCAGGCCCGAAATCTTTATTATAATGTATGAATATTTCACTTAAACATAACATGAAAAGATAGGATATAAGGGTTATATATAAAATTCTCTCTTCTATAAGACAACGAGACGAAAGTTTAGTTGAAAGTATTATGGGACGGTACTTTAATTCTTCTTCATGTTAATTTTTATATTTAATATTTATAAAATATCTTTTGTTGTATATATTGTGTATCACAACAAGACTTGTATGTCGTAATAAAACCAATACATACATTAAATTTCATATGTACTAATCTACTATCGAGTACTTTGTCATATTTTTGTAAGAGTGCAACAAAACCTTCGTAAGTCAACCAAACGGAGCGACGAGTAAAGCAGAGTAATATACCCCTATAACAGTAAGGGTTAAGATTTGTGGGGTGACATCTGCGATACAACGCTCAAAACAATTGACATTAAAGCTCTGAACGACGCCGACTACCTCTCACACCAAAGAGTAATGAAAACACGTTGATGTCTATATATATTCCCTTAAAATATCCAAGTATCGAATTTTATAGAAAATATCCAATAACAAATGGAACCAAATATTTATTTAAAAATATACTTTGAATTACAAAATATTAGTATAAAGAAACTGTGAGACTTCTAGACACATTTACTCTGTTACATTCGTAAAAGACCTCGTGGAGTGCCTCACGTGATATATAAACGCAATCTCAGCGAAACACTGCCGCGAATTACCTGCATAATAAAGAGAATGTGCCTCCAAAGGTGGGAATTCTTCGACTAACAAAAATTGCATAAATATAAGATAACAATCGTTTGCCCTCAACTCCAATCTTATGTACTCACTACATAAAACGTTTATAAAAATACATTTTCGATTTCCGTTGCAACAGAATAATTAAAGTTTATGACTGTTCAGTGTATATTTTCTTGCATACCTATTTATAAACTTTACCCCTTTATGATTTAATATAATAATTCAAGTTAATATTTGAATTCTTTTTTATCTAAGAAGCTGCATATATTATTTTTATTTACAATATTTTTTTTATAAATAAAAAACATCTCTAAAAATCCAGGTCAGCGATTCAACATGTAGTGAAAATGTTCATCCATTTCCCATATAAATACGGCGTATTGAGAGCACGCATTACTTCCATATTCACAAAAGGATTATTTTTTTAATGGAACTGCGTATTTATAAGTATTCACTGAATACATACTCTACTGTGATGGAACACTCTATTAGTTTCATGGTAGTGAGGCCGATCTTAGCCGATCTCTCCCGAACTCCTCCGAGGTGCTTAGCGCTAAAAGCTCAAAACTCAATCCTTGCATCAAGAATTCAAGTGATGCTATCGACAATCCTACACACCTGTCAACCTGCAGTGGTACAAACAATTTCTAATATATAATTAAACTTTTTTTAGTAATTTTTAAACAATTTAACTCTTACCGACTTCTAAAATAAATGTTTTTACCGTAATATAGAATGAAAAATTCAACAACACGAACTAGATTTGAAGGAGCTATCTCTAGAAGACCTTTCCTGTCCCACTAGCAACTAATCTACAATGTTGTTACCGGCCATTGTTAATCGCCTTTATCAAGATTATTGGTATAATATTATTTTGTATTGATATTTAAAAAAAGCTTTTTGTTGTTGATGACATAAAGGTTTTTAAGTTAGCTATAACTAATAAATAAATAAAGTGCTAAAAATCATTCAGTGTGATTAAACATTTCTAAATGGTTTAAATTTATCCATTTTCCTTTATCACTTGTTACTTGTACCACACGCCGCCCTTTGTTCGGGCCCTGCACTTATCCTGTGACAGGTGCGGGACCCAATCAAGGGATAAATTGTGAGTCTTTCACGCTATTTGGTTCCTTACTAGATGCATACGATTGCAATGTATACACGAGTCACTATTATATTTTATATATATGGCATTTAAACTAAAAATCACTGTTTGATTTGTACCTTATATTATTAGATCGGTATTATTAAAGTTATGTGTTTATTTCTTTATGTATTCATAATATACAATGTATGTTACGATAAGGAAATTCTAGTTTGAGGTACACGGAACCTTTACGAGAACTGGCAACTTGATTTAAAATGCTATAAAATTCAACTTCATTAGATATTTTTACAGACCTTTCCCAGAAAACTAATAATTTAAGGCTACTTAGACACTAAACCTGGGTTGTAAGGAGTGAACTTTACCGCTTCCAACGTTACCGCCTCAGGCAACAGCTGAAGGTAGCTGAGATAAACCGCATGCAGTTTCACGTTTTGCCGCATACGTAATAAGGTTCAATTTCGTATGACAGTAAATTTCACAATATATATATTAGAATGCATGTAAGGCTAACTCTACAAGTGATTCATGGATATTGTTGTGCACTTAAAGCCTTACAGCCAAAGTACAAAGATGCGCTAGCTTTCTTTGTATTACTAGAATTCTACCAATTGTATAGTTACAGCATTTTAAAATGTGTATTTTTTTTTCATTTAACTTATTCAAATATTTAACTTTTTATTGATTGAAGTGAAAGTACCAACAATAAATTTAAGAGTTTTGCTTCTGTTGTATTTATTTGTCCCTTTATTAAGCTTTCCTAAGCCTTCATGACAGGACGTCTTTTTGCGGCAGAGTTGAATTTGGTATAACGATAAGAATGAATGGTTAAAATCATTCGTTCACCTGTCTGTGACAATATCATTCAACAGCAAAGGATCTCATAAAGCGATCTACCACCAATTAAATATAAACCTTACCACAATTAAAATCGATATCAGAATTGACTGTATATTATATATTATCTATATTCTACAGGGAAAATTGAATGAGAGTAATGCATCATTAGGCAGTTGTGAGTTTGACATTCAAGACTTCCCCGGGGAGAGGAATTTGGAGCGATTGATATTTTGTTTATCCCTCGCCCCTGGTTTTTTTTGTAAAGAAACCTGTATTAGTATTATATTTACAAAGTTCTTACAGTACATGCTGTATGTGAAGTGAAACATCTATTTTTGTAATATATTTTGTATCACCCCTAATAACGACAGTTTTAAAAATTGTTTCTTTATTCAGACGTCAATCAAAAACTATTCAACGAATTTTAATGAAATTTGTTACGTCGACCTTTTATTTCCCAAAAAATCTATCATATAATAACCACTTTGAACCACAATTACAATAAAAGAAAGTATGCGTTTATAAAAAATATGTTATATTACATTGACTATTAATGAAAACACCGCAGCAAACGCTACTATTCATTTCAGACGTAGTATAATTATATTATCAAATCACTTTTTTACCGCTAACAGACCAACGATGAGTTTTCATAACAAATTTGAAAGCATTTTCACATTACAAACATATAGTTTAAAGTTTGATCTACTCTATTCGTAACTTTCCATCCTTCCAAATGATGTAGAGAAGTAATGTCGTGTAGTGTGCTTCTGTAAATGAATCGAAAGTGTCAAAGTCAGTTAAATTGAACAGAGAAGCATGATTTACGCAGTCGATATATTCTGAGTGAGTCGTTAGTTCACGCCCATGTCGCGTCAGGTGACTGACTGTTTATATCACTATGAGAATGGTTTTGCATTATCGGGAATTAACTTTGAATTCAAATTAAACATTAATATATTTAATTAAACATTTAGCTGTTGCAATCCAATAATACTAAAAAAGTGTAGACAAAGTACTGAATTTCTTTATAATTATTTAAAAAACTACAGCATAAATTATAATATATCTGCAATATTTTAACGTTCAAAATAATAACTTTCACAATTCATATATCATTAAAGGATTTTTTTTCAATTTTATGGACTGGTAACTTTATTTATTAATACATAAAATTTATTTACAAGTTAACATTTTTACACAATTATTTATCTATAAGAATGTCCCATATATTTTGATACTAAACCGTTGAAAGTGCAATGTTCTCAGTTTTTCAACACTAATGACCACTCCCGTTTCAAGTTGAGCCCTGCTGAAGACAGGTTAAGAGACGACTACGATGACTCTTGCGAATTCTACCAGCGTGTACCGACTTCATGTGAAGCATGCATTATGTAGTGAGACTTAAAAAATAGAGTTCATTTATTTATATATTTTCCACTTTAAATTCATTTTTGATCACTTGCGTATTAAATGGGATTGTTAGTATTATTTTATACCATACTTATATAAACAAGCCCTTCTGTAAAGATACTCCATTATAATAAGGCTACAAGGGTTCCAAACGAGCCCTGTTCTTAGAAAAACCACAGTTTAGTTTAGTTTTGTACATAACGTTTCAGAGGGATGTTTATTGGTACTAGAGAAAATTCGATATGATAACTATAATATCTCATTCGCCATTACTATGACTATAGTTATTTATTGCGGGTTATTATTTCCGGGAGCCGCCTCTATAAGCCTAAAGCCAGCTTATGAGAAAAATCGAAATCGTTTCATCTATTTATTAGAGCCACCATGACTTTTAGTTAGATTTTAATAATGACAATTTAATTCTAAAGTGAATTATTTTTTAAATAATATGTACACAAAACGTGTATATAGTTATATTTACTTTATTGAGTTAGTTATATAACTGATATGTTCTGTAAAACGTTCATTTGGATACACCGGTCCAAAAGTCTAATATTATTTTGATAACATTAACAGTAGGTATCAAGCGTACTAAGAATTAAATACAAGCTATTTAATTAATACTACCATCGCTACCTGTTTTCAACGTGGTCACCCCATGATTCCCTGCTAACCCTACTCGTCGACAGAATTAATTTCCTGGCCTATAACTCTCGTATATTGCTGCTTCGACGACAGTTGCCAGTGCTCCGATTTATAGCACCAGTGTCGTGCTCAGGTACCACTGGATAGTTTGAGATTAGGTACGTGTGACATTACCGTCTTTCAGCTGCAATAGTATACTAATAACATTAATGTTCACAGATGTAATGTAATAATACGTTTCAGAATATTTGTATATTGGTACCCCGACAACGGTGTGAATTCGGATGCTGATATAATTACAGATCATTCAGAATTTATTACCAATACCTGAAAATATTAGTTCATTTTATTATTATTCACTAGTTAACCTAAATATCTATGTGTAAGACGTCCAAATATAAACTACTAAATGTCAGAGACCGTAGCTCGTAAGGGCCACTAGCGTGGGGTCGCGTAATTTCGTAAAACGAACAAAGCGCAAGTTAGTCTGTTTAGAGCACAAAGGGCCCGGCAATGTCTTTGAGACCTCGGAATGTTGATCAAGTAATTAGCAACTTATGTGAGCCCCGCTTTTATGAGTTAAACTTTGGATGCGGTATAAACAAACTAAATATATTCAAAGATTGTCTTAAAACAAGAATTACACTATATGAACTTAATATTTTAAGAAATTTATCTTTTTTTTTTACCACAAAAAATAGTGTGGGTTTTTATTATGGAATACATACTTGGCAATTAAGTTAAAAAATGTCAATAAAAATGAATGTTCAACACGGCAATAAATCCAATAGACTTGTCCATTATATCTGATTTTTTTTCAAAAGCTACAGTTGTAAAAATATATAAAATCGTTGGATTAACAATCTGCGTCAACCAGCTCCTATAACAATGCCACCATAAACCTAGAGTTTACAAATTTTTAATTGGCACCGATAAAGTTTGTTCAATGTTGTTTCGAGTTTTATTATTTTTGAATGAGAAAATTCCTCATTTATAAAATTTTATTGATCAATTAAGAATTAAGGTGTAAATTTTTTTTTTGCCAAGAAAATTAAACGTCAAAATGAAAATGGAAAATCTGAGAGCTACTTAATAGCTGTTATACTCGTAGATTTAGATCCGTAACTATTTTGGGAAAGCAAAAAAACTGATTACTTTTATTCAACTTTACTTCCATGTATGAATGATATGAATTACTGAAAAAAAATCTTGAATGTTATAATGTAACCATGCTGACTCGACAAATACGCGAAATATTCCAGTTTAAGTTGTTTCAATGAGTATAATAGAAAAGTAAGTAGAATAAAAGTTATTGTAGACAATGGACGTCAAACCATAGAATATTATAATCCAGGTTAGGTATATTATATATCATAAAATATTAGAGTGTCTCATCCAAATTGAACAGTGAATCCCAAGACAAAGCGAACATGGCTCCAAGTAATGAATCCGATGGAGATTTCATTGAATTCTCCAATTCGGTTACGACGACGTGTTAACTATTCAAACTGTGATTTATTACACGCGTCCTTGACTAATGACTTTCATTATTAATTGTTTTATCAAAATACGCACATTTTCGTTCAATAGATGTATATTTATAGATGATATTATTATTTTGTAAGCAGCTGGATTTTGTACGTAAATAATTTTATTTAAGACCCGAATATCATGTCGGTATAAGCCCTAATAACTTTGCTTCATCTATCAGGATAATTAACAAAAATGTCTCCAATACATGTCTTATCCAATTTCTTGTAGGTTTTCTTGTTTCATATTTTTCTCCTTCTATTAATTCTCCCTGTTTCTCCACCTCTTTGAAGTGACCTCGGCAGTAATGGAATTGGGAGTTGTTTCTGTGCATTTTGGGTAGATAGACCTCGAAGAATTCGGTCTGCCCATTCATTTGACCCCTACTTTCGAATTTTGGAAAAATTTCTTCACAGGAGGTCTTCTTAGGACCGCCCAAGTCCGAAATGACCATTGGTCAAAAAGTTTATATATATATATATGTGCGTGCGTGCGTCCAGATTCGACTTTTGTCAGCACGATAGCGGCCGCAGTTTCGCTCGGATCGCTTTCAAACTTTGCACAAAAATCAACCATCCAAAAATGAAGGTCAAGTTCGTTAACCAGAGAAATCCGGTCACAGGGGGCACTAGGGCCTCACTTTTTCTGATTTCAGTTTTTCGACCATAACTTTGTCCCTATATAAAGGAGATCAATCGCGTTCATATTATATGATGTCTTTGATAAATACCTATAACTAATGTAGATAAACCGAAAACCTAACTTCAATAACTTAGGGGTAGGGGTAAAAAAACCGAAAATTTTTGGAAAAAAAATCATAACTTTTTTCTGGTAAACATTCTTGCATCACAAGTATTTTTAATAGAAAGGTTATTTTTTACTCTAAATTTAGGTACCAAAAGTTTTTCCGTAAAAGGTACCGTTTCCGAGAAAAAAAATTAAAACCACTTTTAGCTTGTAAATTTTAGGTAGGTAAAACCACGGCAACTTTTTTCTGGTAAACATTCCCTCCTCGCAAATATTTTTAATAGAAAGGTTATTTTTTACTTTAAATTTAAGTACCAAAAGTATTTCCAAAAAAGATACCTTTTCCGAGAAAAAAAATTAAAACCGCTTTTTGCTTGAAAATTTTTGATGTAAACAACGGCATCATGTATTATTCTTAGGTAGTGAGTTATATTTTAAATGAGTTACACACGAGGTCTACCCACGCGTGTCCCCCTGCGGGCACGGATTTTTATTATATTTTACACACTTTGATAGTTCTACTAGAGTATTTCTTCTTTACCGTTACCTCCTTTTTAGGCTTTTCCTACTCACTACTACTACTACAGCTTTAGCTGACAGTAATTTTTTATTTTTATTAAGGTACTTCTTGGGGTCAATACTTAAATCTATTTGCTTTTTATAATCGAAAATTATGTTTAAAGATTCGTTTTAAATTTGATAAGTTATTGTTGAATGGAGTCACAATTCTATTGTAAGCGTAATAAAATAATTATGCAAAAGAAAACTACCATATCTTCTTCTGAATGACCCGTATCTTATTCATCTAATTATATATGAAACTTAAATTAAATTAAATTGCAACTGTATATTTTTGAATAAATAATAATGATTTATATGACCAGGTCCGCCTGTATACAGTGAGTATGCTACTGATGCGGCTACTCGAATCAGGAATTAGTAAATAGTCTGTATCATTATAAAATGTACTAAGAGAATAGTTTACTTTCTAATATACCAAAATCATCACTAGTCTTCCAGAAAACGGTATACGTCTTATTTATCTAGATTATTTTTTATCTTGATATCTTTTCCCTTCCCTTCCCTTTTGATATCTTTTAACTAAATTAAAATGTAGTCCGCAAATTTTGGGTCATATTACGTAACCCTTATTAGCTAATTACAGCACTCCTCAGTAATAGAAAGAGGAATCCAGCAGGCGTGAGTGATATGTGGTCGTCCAAGGCGCAGGTGCGAGACGCACAGAAAACACTTACGCTAATCTACGCGAAGACAAATAGCCTTCTATGTTGGGAAAACTTACCACAGATTTGGTTGTGATAGAAGTGACTTTGAATTAACAAATCAAAAGTTAAAAACGTTTTAATAGATTTTACGTTCATACATATTTATTTAAATAGGAGATTTATTTTGTTTAAAGCGATTATATGTTTCCTGGTAGGCTAGTCAGGTTATAACATTACGATGCTAAAATTTCGTTTATTTTATGTGTTTAAAATATATTTACTAGACATTCCTTAAATATGATAATACATACCAAATATTTTAACATTTGTATGAAGCAATGAAACTTTAAATTGTACACAACATTTACACAATATTGTAAATTGTATTACGTCCTGTCTAAATATTGTTATATCAATGGTATGTTTTGAAACGGACTCTTGAGTTAACGAGTATCTCGGGAACGCATACAAGCGGGTCCCACGGGCGGTTTAGAATGACAACTGTGCCTCAATTGAAGCTCTTTCAGCTTTAACACAGCGTTTCAATGTCACAGGTTTTTGGACAACACAAGTAGCCGAGTTAATATAGTAGTTTGACTTCATCGTACTTATAACACAAAACAATTTGTCCCTTCAAAAAAATAATTCGTACAAAATATAAAATAGACATTTGATTTAATTTTGAATATTATAAAATATAATTTCTCATTAATAATTAATTATTCTACGAATTTAATCGCGATTAATCACGGTTCCTGAAAAAAGAGAAATGGTACATAAATTTGCATAAAGAATTGCCGCCGAGGAAATGCGGTGAATCTAAATAATAAATTGTCCATTGTTAGTCGCTTACCCAAATATATTAACGTACACAGACGACCTCATGAATTCCCATGGGATAAGTGATTATGGAGATTTTTTAACAATATTATTCCATTCTCAACAATATAAAGGCACAACTTTTACTTAGAAATATTAAAATGTGTGACAAATAACAACGAAAGTGAAGTTGTTTTTTTTAGCGTGTCTAACGCAATCTCTAAACAAAAAAAATGCATGTAGTATATTGACAATAAATATATAACAATACATTAAATCCCTAAAGATCGATATTGGGAAATATTTTTTAGTAAATATATATATATATATATATATATATATATATATACGTATATTGGAGCAATGACTTCTGAAAAATATGTTAAATGTTGATAATACTTTTTAATTTCACTATATATAGTAGAATAGTAATAAGCAAGAAATATATATAGAGAGAAAGAGACGGCAGACGAAGCGATTAGTAACAAATAAATAAAAGATAATAATAATAAATAAATAAATAGACAATGTCCTTAATGGGTGGCTTAGTTGTCTCTATTTTATGTTATATTATCTTATTGTTTTTTTTAATTTATAACTTTTTCTAAATTAACGTATCTTTATTTCATTAAACATTATGGACTTATTTTCTATCAAGTATAAAAATTTAAATAAGCGCCATCTAGTACAGTTTTTTAAAACCACATGTAATACATTAAATTCAAACGAAAAAATTTCTTTTGCTGCAACTAGTTGTTCCGCTTGTTCATAGATGGAGTTAGTCGCTAAATTGTTTACTTATAAATTTGTATGTGTATAAAAGTTTTCACGTCATTTTAGTTTTTATTATTTTGGGTAATCTTTTACTCTAATAAAAGTTTTTTCGTGTATCGAGTTTAAAAAATCTTATAAAACGTTTTTTTTTCGAAAATTCCAACATCCCAAAAAAAAGTAGATAATTTTTTTTAAGTATCCGTTACACCAAATAAACTAGAAAAATATGTTAAACTACCCTTACCCACCGGATGACTCAAATCTCTTCCACTTCACTCCACCTCATCTTATGATATAATATTATCTAAAATATTAGATAAAAAAATACTGAACTACCGTTTTGTAACAACGTTCAAAATTATATTAATATGGATGATATAAATAATTTACACCTGAAGCATCAGTAGATCGACAAATGATTAATAAAAGTGTATATTTACTTTTATAAGATAATAATCATATTATAAATAACATCTAAAAAATAGTTCAATAATAATACTCAAAAATATTCAAAACCTTGAAACAATGAGGTCAATTTGATATAAGTATCAACATTGTCATTCCGAGTAGACGAGATACGTCCCGGAACTTGTTAGGATCGTGAAAACTATTATTTACAACTTTATGAATGTTTCCTCAGAATATATTACCCAGCTAACCTATAAATCTTATAAACGCCAGAATAAAGACAAATATTCGGGCTTCCCATTCATCTGTAACAGTTAAACTCGATACTTACGCCGGCTTCAAACAATACGTGGCCATGACTTTGTTTATTAATATTTGTTTTTCTGAATAATTCTGGACTTACTGAGAATGAAAGGCATAAATTTCAGTGAAATTCGAGTATTTTTTACTTTTTTATCGTCTCTGCGTTCCTTCAATTGTAGGTGAATAGAAAGATGTACCGTTTGCAATAAACATATTTAATATTATCAATATCATTCTTAACTCAAGAACGTATTATTTAAAAGAGGCTTTGATGTCAGTAAGTAGCTTGAAACTTTATTCAATTCCAATTTCCATTGTAATCTTGATAATAATAAATAACACGTAGACACTAGTGATGTAAATTCCATTCATCTAAATCTGTTTATTGGCGTTGGAAGTATGTTTTCGCGGGATTCGAGATATGCGTCGGACTTCAATGAGAGGAATGCGTAGTAGATACGTTTCCATTACACTCGACCGACACAACCTTAAAGACGTCTGCAATAATAAATAAAACTGAAATTATTTTTCCTATGTATAGTTAGTATAAAAGACGTACGTACATAATTTCTAAATAAGAGATTTGTGTGTAAAACATAAAATCACATCAAACTAACCCTAAACACATTAAAAATTGCTTTATTAGTTTTGTCAAAATATATAATAAATATATTTTTTTTTATTATAAATTATCAGATTATATTATTAGTACAATATTAGTATACTATAATTTTTTTTTTTAATGTATAAATATATAATATTGGGATCTAAGCCAGCAGGTACGCGAGTAACCCTCTTTTACAAACTTAAAAACATAATACAATGAAAACAAACCCATGTACACCTGTCATAGAACAAACGGTGGTTATATTAATCGCGAGTGCTCGTCCAATTTTCCTCGTAAGCGACTCCCGTGACGTCATCTTAGTGGAATTACACACTATGAATGAATAATATATAAACTAGATAAAGCCTGCGGATTTGCCGGGAAACTTAATAGTTTATTGTGTTTTTTTTTTATTCTGATACCCTTATTATTAGTAACAATAATTGTTGTACACCATGACCTACACCTTATAACGCAAGATTGAAGTCGGAGCAGTTTGAAATATATCCAGAAAATCTATATTTTTTAATCACAAGCACACAGTGTACACCATCCTTTATTTTAACTTCAATCATGTGACGAGGTGGGAGGTCTGTACCCACTTTTATGAGTGTGACGTAATCCATAAATATTACGTTTTCGTGTCCAAAATAGGATTTTACGTTTCCAGGGCATACGTAAATCTATAAACATTATTAACTTTTACTAAATCTTCAAAATAGTTTTGCCATTGTTTACACAAATACCTTCATATAACAGTCCGTAAATATTTATATATTTATTATATTAAGTTATATGTACGTATATAAAAATAATATCGAGAAAAAAATGTACATTAATTTTTATGTTCAAAAACAATATTTTTAATTTTCTGTTGGCTTGTTATCGCATCATTACAATTTTTTATGAAAATGAGTAATATTGTGTTATATTATTTAATTATAATAATATTTTGGGAGCAGACTACTTCGTTTACAGTCCCTGGCAACAGCAACTTTAAAATAAAGAAAGACGTTATGAAATTACGTTTTCAATAACATAAAAACACCAGCCATCATAAGAAATATGCTAATTGTAAAAATATGTTCAAATAAATTCTAAATGTACTGGAGACATATTTAATTTGAATTATTTAGCCAACAACTTCATTTCAAATTGAAAATAGAAACCTATCATGTCGACTTCTCATCAACAGATGGCATTACAATATTTATTGTGTGGATTAAAAAATAATACTAATACATCCAACTGATATGTGTGATCGTGATTTAATCTTAAACTATTAGTGATAAGATATAAAATCCTATTCATAAAACTAAGTATTTAAGTCCACATGACATTTCATAATTCAAAACAAATAACTATATTATATAAATCCTGTCAACCACGTGCCACATGTTTGTCCTTGCACTGATGCCAAATTCCCAACACCTGAGCTGTCTGTACGTTTGTATAAATATATTAGTTTTTTGGCATTTCATATTCCGTTGTACAGTTGGGTGACTTATTGTTACACGTTTATTAGACGATCGAGGATTGAGACGCGAAGAAAAAATGGAGTTTTTCTTCGCGTCTCAATCCGATTATGTTTTCATTACTTACGTTTTTAGAACACTAGTTATTAAATATTATATTGGAGAGCTTTTTACTTACCTTTATTTAGATCAAGGTTTTTTCAAATTAGGATGAAAGTAGTGTTACTTAAGCTTTAGCAAGTTACCAAAATTAACTAACATGTTCCCCAGGAAGACTGTTTTAAATGGAAAAGATGGAATAATTATACTTTATAGTCCTATATCCAATAAAGAATATATTTTCTATGATTAACACTATATGATGTAACTTATTAGTTGTCTAAATAAAAAATATGTATTTATATAAATGGCTTCACGGATTTGATTCTTATCTCTGTCAACATAAAATTATCTAACATTTTTACAAGTCTACGAAACTATGCACAATAAATATGCACAATTTGTTTTACAACTAACCGACCTCTGTGCTTCCAACACCCTTGGTTTGACCGACATTAAATAAGAATAAAAAAACACTCAGCTTAATTGTTGATAATAAAATACAAGTAATTGAATCTAAATCAGTTGCTGGGACGTTTTATTACTAGCTATTGACCGCGACTCCGTCTTTGTGGTACAAGTTCGTAGAATGATAGAGAGAATTACCCCTATGACTGAACCAAATTGGACTAGAATTTAAAACCTGCGACATTCTATTAAAATTAACTGTCTAATATGGTTCTTAAAGTAGGTAATATTGGAAAAATTTATCACTCTCCCAATAATTTGGATATCTGATGTAGGTATAAATATTTCTTCAAATTTAACTTTATAACTCTAGAAATAAGTATATGTATCAAAGTAACCAAATTTATTTCATCATATGATTATATTTAAACGAAATAAAACAGTAAAGTATTGAGATACAAATAAGATATTTGGAAGCCATAAAAGTATTATATGTGATGAAAGTTGAAACTTAAAAATAACAGACAAATAGACAAAACTTCTAAATATATTTTTAGAGTTCTGTTTATCAGGAAACAACAAGGATTTAATATATTTTTTTAATAATTAATATATAGAATCGGCTCGACATTACTTTCGTAATCGCATTTGGAAGTCCTGGGGTCAACTCTCCACGAAAAAGTAGAGGGCGATAATTATTAAATAATTTCTAAACAAAAACTTTTTTTTATGTCAAATTTTTCAAAACTTAATTGTCACGTTAACGAATGTAATTTTGACAGATTTTTTAAAGCTATAACAGTAAATATGCTAACTAATATAGGACACGCGATTTCAAATATGTCTTATGTAATATATGAGGAATATACATCAAAAAAAATAATATAGAAAGTTTTTTGAACCCGTATATAAGTACATACAAAGTCATACATTAACATTGTTAACACAAGCCACGTTTCAATAATCATTCTTAAGCAATATGAGGTATCTAGTGAGTCAGTGCCCCCAATTAAATGAAATCACGAATTGAGAGCAAAAGGTCGATTGACACACCAATAAATGTAACGTGCAGCACTAGTGTACATTTAAACGTGTTATTTATTTATTACATCACTAAATACAAAACTTTTTGCCACTAAATATTTTGTAACGAAATATATTTTTAAAAGCACAGAAGTATTTATTCTCTGTGTAAATAAATAATGCAATGAGCGTCGTTGCGTCGTGAGTCACCGAACTATTTAGTTGGATTTTACTAGTTCATACCGGAGACCTAATAAACTTACGCAAATAAAACATTAAACAAACTTCATTTTTATATACATATGTCTACTTCTACTAGTTTTTCAGCAATAATAGACAATCTTTAGCATTTCAAAACCAGAACATGGTAAAAATATAACTGTATAATTACAATATATTATATAGATATAACAACAAACTTTATAAATATTATCTATATCTATATATATTTATTGTATAATATAATTTAAGCGATTTACCACTCACTGAATCATCACGAAAACTCCGAAATTATCTGTCCGATTAACTTAAAATTTTACAGTTAGTTCTTTTGTGACGTAGACGTCCACTAAGAATCGATTTTACGGAATTACTATACCAACGGATTTCAACTTCTTGCATTTCGCCAAGTTTTAAACCTGTAGGAGCTACATAGATGGAAGTAAGAGTTACTATACCAACGGTTACGATGACAACGGTTACCATAGCAACCTACGAGTAAGTTCAAATCCAAATGAATAGTGTGCCCAGCGAGGTGAGCGGGAATCAGCTAGTATTAGAATACTCGCAACAAATGAGTATTAAAGATGTCAATTGGATCGCTAATCGAGTCCCTGCAGAGTGCAAAATGAATCAGCGCTCAGAAATACTTAGACATCGACTGAACTTCAGCCGAGCCACCGGATGATATCAGAATCTTTTATTATCCCTCGGTATTGAGTTTGGGAAGATTGGATTAATTTATTAGAGTCGTTAAATTATAGAGGTTTCATTCATTTCAGCGAGTCAGTTTATCTGCTTTATGATAAATAGTACTAGTGGTCGCTGAGAGTCCTAAATTCGATCATAATTCAGTCTAATTGTTTGTGACACTGTGGACAAAAGTTAACTTCATGCATTTATATATATACTAGAGATAGGAATAGGGATACTAATCCGTTGGGATAGGAATTCCGTAAAATCCTATCGTAATCTAGTGGACGTCTACGTCACAAAAGAAGTAACTATGTAAAATTTTAAATTAATCGGACAGATAGTTTCGGAGATTTCGTGATATGTCAGTGAGTGGTAAATCGCTTATATATTTATAGATTTCAACAATCTTCTGTTTGTGAATTTGATATTGACATTGTTAGACAATCAATCTTATCTTTTATTTGTGTGTGTAAACAAAATGTATTATGATAATGTTAAACGATTAAATTTTGAAATGAGCATATAATTTTTATAATTGGTTCTTTTACATTAGATTCCTACTAAAGATATAATTATAATTCGTAAAATCAAAGACACCGAGATCAAACGCAGTATATCATAGAACGCGGAAGCTCGCTGGAAACGCATAAAACGGAGTCAAAGAGAAGCAGGTCAACTGCATAGTGATGCACCAGGGGTAGGATTCATTATACACACTGGGAACATTCATCTGTCATTGTCTTACTTTCATTAATTTTATGTTAAATAATGATAAGAATAAACAAAAATACATTACGTCTTTATAATTTAAAAATATATCAACATTTTTGACATTTTAAAAGTATTTTTTGTCAGATATAATCTCATATTTTTTTAATACAGTTCGGTTTCGGTTAATAGGGTTAGAATAGAAAACAAAACTGCAATCGGGAGTTTATATTATCTTGTTTATTGTTTAAATATTAACCTATAGGTATCTAATGTGATATTAGGTAACAAATTGAATGAGTAATTTTACATTTAACATAAAAAACATATTGTTATTCAAAACGTCTCACAGATTTAAAGTATTTTTATGGCGCAATTCGTATTTTTTATTTTGATGTTGTTGTTATATTAGTATAATATTAGTATAGTTAGTGATTGAAAGTAAAAAAAAATAAAGACATGATAATTATTTTGTTCGTTTTCCTTATTTTTTCCTCAAAACTTGGACGCTTTTATATTTTAAACTATTTCCAAAGCATGTTGTAGCTTGTTGTTTATAATAATTTAAATCTAAAACAACATACATAATAAACATAAACTCATTCAAACTAGGAGATCAGAGAGAAGAAATATATATTAATGTGTTACTTTTTAGGTAAACATAACTTCTGAGTATAACATTGACTAAGGGCTGTACTTTGTAAAGTTAATTTGGAGCCAAAAAATTCCTCCTCATATGTGAAAATCAAACCGAATAAATTAAACAAAAATATTAAAGCAACGCCTTGTAACGACCTGTCCGTGTGTTCTTGACACGACCGAGCCGTTATTTACGTTTTATTTTAATGTATTTTTATCACAATAATAAATTTGCTTAACTCGGATTAAGGCGTTTTAATGTTTTAAGAGACTGCTTTATTTTGGGGCCAATTACTTCTGCCGGGAATATACATAAATATCTTAGCATTATTATTATATTTTCCATTTACACAAAAGCATATACAATATATAAGTGTTATTTTGTAACAAAGAAATTAGAATTGTAATACTTCATATGTTTTCTTTTATCATTTCAAACAGAATTCGACAAAAAATTTGAGTAAATTGGGTTACATTTTGGCCGAATTGTTGAAAATTGGAACATTTAAAAAGAATACATTGTTTTTCTTATGTTAAACAACAATCAACGTACACTTGACATCATTAAAATATTTTATAGCTCAGATAAAATATTTACAATCTAATATACTGAATATTAGTATATGAAATGAATTTTGTATACTATTGCTAGGCAATGTAAAACTAAACGAGTCACCTCTACACACTCACCTCATAAATAAAATAAATAAAAGTTATTTGTTGATTTTTAAATACAAGTGACACTAAAATGAAACGATACAACCTAACAGTAATTGTAGCCCACGTAATTTCGTAAAATGCTTACAGCATCATAAATGTCGCCACATGTTTCCTCTCGTCTCATGTGAATTTTATTTCTAATAATCCATTTCTAAGGGAACAAATTGATTCTTAATTTACAGATATCAAATTAACATATACAAGATTCAAACACGAATGTAAAAATAAACCAACTTATAATAAAGTTGCATTGAAAAGAATCCACAAAAAATCTGCATCCGATTTATAAATTCTCTTTGTATCATATTTACAGACTCTTCCTCTTTACACATATATTTATACATACTTCATCCACTGTTTTAGCGTTGAAAAATAAAAATAAGTCGAATTATTATAATAAATAATAAACAGTTCTTATGTGAACAAATTCTTTCTTAAACAACATTTAACATTATATTTACTCTATCAAATTAAAACAAAGTTTTAAATGCGTTATAAAAGAATTATTTTTAACATTTTCCTTAATGTGTTAAAAATATTATTTATTTTAATAATGTCAACAATGTAATAAAGGTCACATAAATTAAATTCTATTTTATCTGATAAGTGCGCATTGTTTACTCGCACGGCGCCAGCTTTATTAATACATACCGTGATACATCATCTATATTAAGTCGGAACGCGATGCAGTTTATAAATATAACACTTAATATCTGCCAAGAATGTTATTTTTTAATAATACCACGTCTATTTCAAACACGTGACGTGACGCCATTTTATTGGTCCGCTAAAGACAAATTGGCGCTTTCAAATCATGTCATTAATGTCAAATTAATGATCATAAATTAACAACTGCTCCTAAATATATATTTATAGTTTAAATATTAATGCGTTTTCTTCATATACATGTTAATAATTAAAACACCGTCCCATTACATTGTAAAATACGTAAATTCGTAATAAAATGACTGAACCTATGTTTTTAGTAATTAAAACGTGTGGCGCCGACGTCGACATCACGTCGTGACGCCTCTTCTTGTTTACGTCTTTACGGATTTCAATATTTTACCGACTCAATGACAAAAATAACTAACATCTACTTTAAACCTTATTAAGATTTTGTTTGTTAAAAAATATATTTCGTTTCTAGTAATATATTAGTTGCTAGTATTTGTAATCGCTTTTTTTGATATTAAAAGTAGTCGATGATAAAATATTAATATGAATTAAAAATGTTAATAAATTGTTCCCGTGATTAAAACCGTGTGGTTTTTCTTTCGTTTATCATCCACGCATCGAGCTATGGAAACAATTTCTCTCGCTTCAAGGACAAGGTACTACAAGGTACTTACTTACCTATTTATTTACCAAATGATGAAAAATATCTCGTTTACTTAGTGATGACTTGGTGTTGGCAAAGAATTTGATGACTTGTCAGTTTGTCAATGAAAGAAAGAGATTCATTACGCAGCAACAGGCCTTAATAGTTGGCTATTTCCCATGTCAGAGCGACAGCGGCTTTTCCATATCAGAGCGACAGCCGAAATTGTCGAGATTACATACTTGTACAAGCTGCGATGGAAACTTGTCTTCTGGCGTACTGTCAACATTTCATCTGATGACAAAAAGACAGGTTCATATTGAAATTGTTTTAAACAAATGCCATGAAAACTGAATACTTAATTATCTTTTTTTGCTAATTTTTTGTAATTTTTCCCAAAACAAACAAGCCATTATGATAAAAAATTATGGTTGTAATCCTAAGTACTTATTTATTAACCAATATTTTTATATATTATTTTTTCTATAATATAAGTATGCATTTACAGTCCAGAGCTATGAAAGTCGAGAGCTAATCAGTCAGCTAATATAAAATAACAAAAATACAACATATATCGGATTCCTGAACTACCTATCTCCCGCGACGTCGCTTGCACAACACAAAAAAAGTTAACAGCGCATAACAAATTCCGACCCAGTTTCATTCTATCGTTAACTATAAACAGAATCATGGCAATACGTCGTTTTGCAGTCACAGATCATAAATTAAACATAAAAACACCAGAATTATAATTTTATCATTAATAAGTTGTTAAATTGTAATAGTATTTTATTGCTATCATTGTAACGTGCAGTATTTTGATAAACTAATAACTTTAATATCTTAGTAACAATGATTAAGATTTTGTTTAACAAAACACTTTATTGTACTTGTATATGTAAATGTCTCGAATAATTTTATTCTTTCTGAAGTTAAATAAAAGAATTCGATTACTCGAATATCTTTTATTGTAGTAAATATATGTATGGGTGTCATTTTCTTGAGAATTCGTGAAACTTAACGGTAAGTTTTGCTATAACATTTTTTCGTCTGTATGAAATTTTATTTGTTATTATACGGTCGTTCTTCATGGTGAAATTTGATGTTGGGAAACCTAAACGGATTTTGATGAGACTTTCACTAAATCAGCAATATTCTTATTCCGCTTAATTAGGATAGTTAAATCGATTATACTGATATTTTAACCACAAAATTATTAATTCCCTTAAGCCCTCGGATTGTTACTAACATTGGAGTAAAATAGTGTAATGTGTTCAGAAATCGAACTTCACATATCAGAACTACACACAGGATATGGCGACCCATTTAGGTCTGGAGTCACCTGCACGGTCTCACTGCGGCCTACATTAAAATGTTGACAACCGGCTTAATACCCATGCTGTCTCATACGACGATACGATACACTTGATCCTGTATTTAATGTCTGTAAATTAATATTAACATACAAAATATGAAATAACTTCAGACGAGCTGACAAAATATTGATGGCAAATGGTCCAAGAAAGTCGAAAGTTAAACAATAATTACTGTTGTGTAAAGAAATATAAATAAATGTAAGATGTATATTGATAGTGATAGTGATAGTGATAGTGATAGTGATAGTGATAGTGATAGTGATAGTGATAGTGATAGTGATAGTGATAGTGATAGTGATAGTGATAGTGATAGTGATAGTGATAGTGATAGTGATAGTGATAGTGATAGTGATAGTGATAGTGATAGTGATAGTGATAGTGATAGTGATAGTGATAGTGATAGTGATAGTGATAGTGATAGTGATAGTGATAGTGATAGTGATAGTGATAGTGATAGTGATAGTGATAGTGATAGTGATAGTGATAGTGATAGTGATAGTGATAGTGATAGTGATAGTGATAGTGATAGTGATAGTGATAGTGATAGTGATAGTGATAGTGATAGTGATAGTGATAGTGATAGTGATAGTGATAGTGATAGTGATAGTGATAGTGATAGTGATAGTGATAGTGATAGTGATAGTGATAGTGATAGTGATAGTGATAGTGATAGTGATAGATAATCATTTGGTACATTAGTTGTTTCTAATTCCTAATTATCTCTTTCTCTATCTGAAATATATTATTAAATTTACGTATTAAACTGAATTCCGAAATGCCTACAGAATTATTTTAAAGGCGTTATTATTTTTAAGCATATTTACTCTCATTTAAGAGAGATTATATTTTACAGTATTTAAAAAAATGCTCTAGTAGGTATTGTCCGTAATACCTATACAGGAAAAATCTCTCGAGATCCGAATTCGACAGTAAATCGTACACACGGAGCGTCCAAAAATTTCTCGCTGAATATATTTTGTACTAAATACATTTCCGCAACTGAAATATCACTTAAATAAATAAGACAATCAGATAAAATTATTGGGACAGTTTGAAGATATATTACAATAAGCCTCAAACATTTCTTTGAATAGTTCTAAAAATGTTAGTTAAACTTCTATTTTATAAACAAATTCCGTGGTGTTTGAGGTCGACGACCGCGTCTTTTATAAATAAAAAGATTCAAAATTTATAATAATATAATCACATCGTTCCGCTGATCATAAAGATGACACACTACCTTATAATTATAGCTATATACTCATTATCTTTGAGGCAAGATGCTAACAAAAATCAAAATAATTTCTTATACAAAATTTAATAATTCAAGCTATGGTTTATAAAATGAAGTTTTAATAATATCAGTGCTAGTATGTAACCCTTGCATTCCAGCGGGTCGTGTCGTTTTGGCGGAGTGCCAACATACCAGCTCCCGAATGCTACCTTATGCTCCCAGGTAACTATTACATAACATTGACAAACAATAAAAATAAAATATATTAGAACAACTTACTCTTATTGATGATCAACTGTGAGAAAGATATTTATACCTTTAATCTATAATATTGGAAAATATACTTTGTACACAAACACAAGTAATACTTTGCAAAGAATTTAAGAATAATTTAAAATTATATAACATATGTGAGTAAAACTATATATTTATTTATAATAACTTTATATAGTTACCCGCCGTTGCCACGAATATTATCTATTTTAACTATACTACATTTTCATATTGCATTTGCATTTTGAATTGCAATTGTAATATTATTGTTACAAAGGTAATAATGAATAATTAAATATATATTCTATAAACATATAAACTATGATATTATGTCATAAAATAACATACAACTAAGGTGGTCAAAAACTCACTTCACACTATTTCCCGGACGTGTCTCAGTATTTTAGGACTAGACAAGTAATATACCGATTAACACGATTTCCCTCAATAATGTGCTCTAACTAAATATAAATACTTTGTAGGACAATATTGTCACATATAAATGGTGGTCTCGTATTGAAATATTGGGGAATGCGGGTTCCGAAAGAACGAGTCGGACTATAAGTGCTAGATGATTAAAAATAGAAGGAATCCACGGAGTAATGCCGGCCACTCCGTGGACAGTTAAATTTCTCTTACAAATGATCTTGAGAGAAAATTATATTTTCAGAACGTCTTGAAATATTTTAAAATATAAATTTTTAAAACAAAAAACTGACATTTTAAATTATTAAGTTCTAGTAACACGAATTCGTAGAGAGATTAACCCACTCGTCTGGTATTTCGGCATTAAACAATAAAACGGACAATCAGAAAGTGACACAGAATAATTAGTCTAATGTGACCTAATTTAATACACGTATTCAGTAAACATCAAACATAATTATATCTGTTTATTTGAATTTCAATTTCAATTATTTGAACTTCAATTTGCTAGTTACAATATTATTAAAACTATGAAATAATAATTTGAAACTTGTTGAATAACATTTTGAAATTATTCGATTTATGCAGTTACTATTTGAAGAACTATACTTATTTATATATTATATATATATTGATGAATCGTTTCTTATATAGTTTTTAAGAAATACCTATTTCAATATTTAAAAAATAGGTATAATTAGAATTATTATAAAAAACTTATTCGTTAGAATGAAATAAAAATATATCAATTATCGTAAGGTCGTAAAGTGTGAATGTCTAGACTAACGGATAAAGAGGTCATTTTTGTATCATTTCTAAATGAAGTGAGTCCAGACCGGGTCAATAAATCGGTTCCGTACAAGGTCGAGTCAGTTTCCTACTTTATTTTTATACACAAGCTCGATTTAGTGTGTTTATTTTTTGTGTATATTTTTGGGGAGTGTATTGTTGAGTTCATCGGATGAGACTTATTATTTCTGAAAGTCAAATAATATTTGTTTATATCCAATGAATATATATATTTATATATACATTTGTCTTTACGTTATATTCAGTCATATACACACACATAAGGTCCATCTTGATGAAGATTTAAAGATGTCAAGTCGAAGCAAGGTCAAAGGTTTGGGATTTATCCAAATATCATTGCTACCTTCGTCAAGGTGATAATAACAAATGCCAATTTTTTTTTTATGAATTTTAAATTAGCTCTCTATAATAAAATATACTACTGAGTGTGTTTATATCCGGAGGTCGTATAATCTTTAAAATAATATTTACTTCTTACTCGCTGTTTTATTTCATCATCAAACAAAGAATTTTAATATTTAAAATTCCTTAACTAAGTCTATTTTATTTTACACATACTGTCTCGCCAGTTAGTTTTATAATTAGCAGTATGTGGTAATTAGTGAAACATTGAACTTGAGCACTGTCCATTGCCAAATACCACCTACGACCGTTAAGGTTTTGGCAAAAACACATTAAGCTACCGCCAGAATAACATCTATCACAATAGAAGGAACTATAATTCGATAGTTCGATGACTGAAATGAAAATTAAGTGTTGTAATTATTAATTTAAGAGCGAATTATTTAACAAAAGTCCACTATACGATATTACTGATCTGTCGAGTTACAAGAACAAGTATTAACTATATGAAGTACGATTAATATATATGGTTATGAATTTGTAATTTCATTGCATATTTGTGTTTGAAACTTATGCATGCATGCAATATTTATATTATTATATCGTTTTGTATCTATTAATTGTGCACTTTATTGCTGGAATGGTATATTTTAGTAGATTACGTCAACTAGGAAGCATGTGCGGCTTATCTATTTAATTGTAAATTCTCTTCGAGAACTCAGATGTACCTATTTTCATCAATGCCACGAGGCCAATAACATCGCTTCAACGAATTTAATTAGTTTAGTTTTTATTATTCTATCCTTTTTACAAAGGGTAATGTAATTGAAAAATAAATTAATATTCAACTTATTTATTTGGTCCCATTAACTTAATACTAAATTAACATTAATAATTTATCACAATGCCATATTCTTGAAGACAATCAGTAAATGGTTATTTAATACATATAGTATTGCTAATTAATTCAAATTATTTAATTACATATTATGTTAAGATTTAATAGTAAAGTAAGAAATAGATTATATTCTGAATCTTGTAAAGTATTACTTCTGTGATATCATCATTGAATCTCGGGCGTTATTTTTTTATAACAAATTTATTCGAAAAATCATTCCTTCCTCAGTCTTATATCATATCATACAAACTTACTTTCAAACCTTTTTATATAATAATATAATATATACATGTCATATCAGTGGGATTTTTTATAAATTTATTTTTCTGATTTTCTGGTCAGTTGTCACATAACAGATAAACCAAAAGTTATATTCTAATTATAATATATCTTATAATCTTAAATTAATTAATGTATTTTCATATTCTATTTAATTCTTCTCAATGGGTCCGTATCGTTGCCTAAACCACGTCATCCCGCTGTAGTCAGGTTCGTAGACGTCAGGGATTTCCTTATCTATTGCTTCACAGTAAACCATCTTCACTGACGCCTCGCCAAATAATCTCTCCTCATACTTTATGAGCTGTTTGAAAAAGCCTGTGTTCGGCCTAATTTGAGGTCTAAAAGCAAAAAAACAAATTATTTATAATTATATTTTTCATTTAACTCTCTTTAAGTTTATTTAAGACGAACTTAGAAACAATTAAACTTTATAAATTGAAATAAAATTAATATGTATTTTTATTGTCTTATATAATATCTTACCGTCTCATTTTCAAGTTATGGTAAGCGTCCCTTAAGGTCATTTTTTGCCATTTGACGAGATAGGCCAGACAGAGGGTTACGGATCGTGAAATTCCAGCGACACAGTGGACTAGTACAACTTCATTTTTGCTGACAACCTGCGAATTAAGTTTATAAAGTTTATTACCCAGAATAATAACGACAAATAAATTATCCTGCAATTACTTTTTAATATTTCACTTACATCATTAATAAGATCAGCAACCCTCTCCATGTACGCGTGCATGTCAGAATTAGGTGTATCAAGCAACGGAACATAGTGTCTTGGTACATAGTCTTCAGGGGGTGGAGGCAGCTCTGGTGCAGCGTTCACCACCAGGCCTGGTCGGAGAGCTTTAACAGCTCCCGGCAAGGAATGCGCCCCGCAAATATACACCGAGTCCATGACGCGGGATACTCCGAGAGGACAGCCTCTGTTAAAATATACAATTTTCAGCTTGAGATAGTAAAATGGTATATAAAATAGACGTATAATGGGCCGAAGCATTGAAATTCAGTTTTAAAAATAAGATTACACTGAAAGGTTAGTTTTAATTTTTAATGATTAATTCAGCATAATTACTGACACCAGATAAAATTGCCTAAATAACAATAAAGTGTTACTAATGTCCAACGATGTGTGGGGCGAAGTTTACGAGATATAAACTTTGATAAACATGGCTCAGCTTAGTTTTGTTTGTGACAATTATCATAAAAGTATTGAACTGTGTTATGTGTCAGAACACATGAATTGATGTGATGAATTCGAATATACCGTATTAAACATTACCGTACATTAAAAATCATAGCACCCAAACCTAAAGTATAATAGAAAATATAAAACTAATAGAATTACTCAAGAAAGGAATGAGAATTTGGGTGTCGTCTGAAAAAATGTCAACAATCCAACAATCGTAAATGTAAACATGCCGATGTGTTGTGTCACTCTGGCGGACGGCCAGCGCGTCTGACCTAGCGCGAACTTGCTTACACATACCTTCAAAATTTTGGTTGGAATTATTTATACCTTTTAAATATTTAATGTATTGAAAAAAATATACTCTAACACGTGTTCAAAATAGTTCATATTAATATGTTAACTTAAAGAAATGATCCCAATTTTGTCACTTGGCCAAACTCTAATATATTAAAAAAAAATGTTCCATTAGTTCTAAAAATCTAAGCAGTTTAAGCTAACTCACCTATTTAATTCATCTTTCGTTATCTTTGTTTCAACATCTACTCTGGGTTCGTTTTCGTTACTTACACACGCAACTTTATCTTCAACTAACACCTTCATTTTATCAGAAAAATATTGACGAATTCAACTAAAAGTACCACCTCACTATAAATAACAGTTCAACTTTAACAATTAATTATTATTTTTATTTGTTTTATCATAGACGATATTCAGTCGGAGTTGTTCGTGCAAAAGTTTTTAAATCGTATCGAAGTAACGAGTGTGGAGTGGGTAGAGCGTTAGAGGCGTGCGCACGCGTCGCTTGCGGGATCGCACTGAAACTGAAAAGCTCTGAACACCTGAGAATTGTGACTGCAATATCCGGCATTCCGAGCTATTCCTGTACCATGAGTCTTTTTGTTTACGGTACTGATGCTGTTTGTACTTGTGAATGTGACATCGCTGAGAGGTGGTGGAAATTTTAGATTACATAAAAACATGTTATTCACTAACAAAAAATACTTTTAAAACCAATAGTGTTTTATATCTTTATAACATTTAATAACAAAATTCTATATTCTATAAAAAAATCTCAAACACTGAACGAGGACTGTGAGTATGAATATATGAGTATGACTGTGAGTTAATTAAAATTTATCTTGTAAAGAATGTCTAGATTATATCTTATCAGCATGACTTGACGTTTTGAATATAATTATAATAAACTTACTTGATAAAAGTCTCGTCATAGTGGAATATATTTTTTTAAAGCATATGTGACAGAACTAGTTGTATCACTAATAGTTATAGTTAGTTAGCTAGCATTTACAATGATGACACACAGTTTTGTCGTTTCATTATTAGAAACGAAAAAAAATAATAACTCATTATATTTATCTACGAAGGCATATCAATGGTATAAGAAATATTATTTATAGTGTGTTTTGTAAGCAATCTATATATTGGAAGTAGTTGAAAAATTAATTAAAATACTAACAGATACCTTCATCTCGTCTTCCCGTGAACGCGGTTCTTTGCTTGCTTGCTTGATTTTAATACTTGCTTGCTGAAAAATGATCACCGGTCAGTTAGATTAAATTCTACAATTACCGCCAGTAATCTGCAAATACTTCCTTTACTAGCCACTCACACTTTTCCTAATTGTATCCCGTCTCTTCTTGATTTAATAATAGTATCTTCAACCAGTCATGTTTCAAAACATGGTCAGTGCGCTGCTAATGCTTTTTCTTTTCACGATCTCATCTACTTATCCTACAAGTTACGACCTCCTAAGGCGAGAGCAAAATTGCTCTTTCAACGCAATTTTGCGGCGATGGATTTAGCGCTTTTAAAAGCCGATGCATCGAAAGTAGATTGGTCACTTATATCATTACAGAGCTGTTTAGATGATCAGGTAAAAATGTTTAATCGGTTACTGACTGATCTGTATGACAAGCACGCTCCTACGACCAATACGAGTCAGACATCTTCCTGCTCCCTGGTTAACGTCGAGTATTAAAAAACTTCAGAATTTAAAAAACAACGCCAAAGCAAAGTTTAAAGCCAACGTTAACGATGCGAATCGGGAAAAATATGTAACTGCTCGAAATCGCTGCAACCATATGTGTAGAGACGAACAACGACGCCATATCTATAAATTTGTTATCGAGGAAAACAATTCCTGTAAAGTTTGGAATTTTCTTAAATCTTTGGGAGTAGGCAAAATTCCCCAAGAAACCAGTTCACAAAACTTAAATTTAAACTCACTCAATAAACAATTTACATCATTCGATACGTTAGACACTGTTACTAAGTCTCTTACCCTTAGCCAACTTTCTGTAACGCCGTCTCCCGATATTCCTATGTTTTTTCTTAATCAATTTACTGAATGTGATGTTAAGAAGAACATTCTAGCGATTACCTCTGATTCTGTAGGGTCCGATTGCATTAGTCGTAAAATGATCATCCCTATTTTAGACATCATAATTCCTGTAATCACCTGCATCTTTAACTATTCTATATACAGCAATACCTGTCCCTCTATCTGGAAAGATGCTCAGATTATCCCATTACCCAAAAAAAATAATCCGAAATCTCCTTCTGAATATCGTCCTATATCAATCCTTCCCTTTTTGTCCAAGATCCTGGAGCGTCTTGTTCATGAACAATTAAGCCTTTTCCTCTCTAAACATCTACTACTACTCAATTCCTTGCAATCTGGTTTCCGTCCTGGTTACACTACGACTAGTGCATTGGTTAAAATCGCAGATGATATCAGGGGTTGGCTGGAACAGTATCAGGTTACGGTCTTAACGTTATTAGACTTTAGTAACGCTTTCAGTACCGTTGACTTTGATATACTTCTAGCTATTCTAGGTTCTCTTAACATATCTCCTGAGGTGATTGAATGGTTTCACTCATACTTGCACGGACGAAGGCAAAGAGTAAGAGTCAAGGACTCTTATTCTGATTGGTCCCTGACCATTACCGGAGTTCCGCAAGGTGGCGTGTTGTCTCCACTCCTTTTTTCTGTATTCATTAATTCAATTACCACTAACATTTCTTCTCTCTATCATATGTACGCTGACGATTTCCAAATTTATTGCCATTCTCAAATCTCCACTTTGCCAGAAACGATTAGCAAAATTAATATAGATTTGCAATCTATAGTTGGTTGGTGTAAATCCTTTGGTCTCAAAGTTAATCCCACTAAGACCCAATCAATTATTATTGGTAGTTCCAGACTTTTGTCCAAAATTGACCACTTGAAACTACCACCAATAATATTTGATGGTGTTCCAGTACCATTTACGAATACAATAAAAAATCTCGGTGTTCTCTTTGATCAGAACCTTTCCTGGGGACCAAAAATTACTGAGGTGAGCAGGAAAATGTTTGCCTCTGTTGCTTCCTTAAGGAGGTTACGCAATTTTCTCCCTATTTCCACTAAAATTGTCCTTTCTCAAACCCTTATCCGACCCATTCTTGATTATGCTGATGCTTGCTATCTTGATGTTACTGAAGAGCAGCTAAACAAACTTGAGCGCTTACAAAATTTATGTATTAGGTTTATATTTGGTTTGCGTAAATATGACCATGTTTCTCTTTTTCGCGAAAAACTCAAGTGGCTGCCGATTCGCTTTCGCAGAAATACTCATATGCTTTGTCTTCTCTACTCTATACTGTTCCACCAAGTTACTCCTTCCTACCTAAAAGAACGATTTAAGTTTTTAAAAGACTCTCATAACCGCTCACTTCGTTCCGTAGACAATTTATTGCTTAAAATTCCTTCTCACTCTACTACCTTCTATACAAACTCCTTCACAGTCCAAGCTTCTCGTCTCTGGAATTCTTTACCCCAATATATTCGACGCTCTCAATCCCTGTACACTTTCAAAAACGCTTTAAAAAAACATTTCCTTTCGAAATAATTTTCTCCTACCTATAAATCCATTCATTATATTATAGTCAGGGGCGTAGGAACGAAATTTTTACTGGGTGGGCAGGTTTGAAATCGTACCCCCCCCCCCCCCTAGTTTTTAATAATGTCAAAGAAAAAATAGAAAAGGTCCATTTTGTCGTGAAAAGCGACCTTTTTGCCTCTAAAATGGTCTTGAACAAATTTCCATTGAAACAATAAATGTTCAATTTCAAAATTTTAATCCTTTGAACAAAAAGCATGGGTGGACAATGCCCACCCTGGGAAATTTCTGGGTGGGCAGCTGCCCACCCTGCCCACACGGTTCCTACGCCCCTCATTATAGTATAATATTGTTATCTTTTTAGCAATCCGTGTTGATGTATTATATCTAAAATATATATTTAATATTTATTATATTGTATTATATTATGTGTTGTGTATATGTTGTATTCATATTATTTTGTCAGTTGTACACCTCTTCCGTTTTTACTTGTTGTAATTCCTTTGACGTTGGGGTTACCTGGAAGAGATCGCTTATTAGCGATAAGGTCGCCTTTTGTACATTTTTTTAAATTCGTTTTTTTTTTCTTGCTGTTATTATGTATTTTTATTACTTTTTGAGGATGTGCAATAAAGAATATTATTATTATTATTATTATTATTATTATTATTGATTGATTTGAAACATAAGGTTAAAATGAAATGAAACCAATTTATAACCCTATTCAATCCGTATCGGGTCAAACCACACATTGCCAAGAGCTATCTGGTCTGATTTTTGTATGCCACCGAATGCAATACCATCGCTAAAAGAAAAGTGTGGATATGAAGGAATTTTCTACCACGTTTCACAAAGATGTGGCATGACCTTCCTTCGGCGGTAGTTCCAGATGGATACGACTTAGGTCCCTTCAACAAGCACACATCCTTCCTTTTCCTGGAAGGTCGGGCTCATCTTCAATTAGGTGACCTGCATGCTTCTTTTTACTCTAAATAATAAGAACCAATGTAAATCAGACTCGCCCACCGAGGGTTCCCTACAAATTTATAGGTTACAAAGAATTCTTGAAGCGAGTCTCGAGTTATTAACTGTATTTTTTTCAGATTTTTCACTTCACAGACTTCTGAGAGGGGGGGGGCGGTATTTTTTTATATTTTACATTACCAAGAATTTATGCTTCTTAAAAAATAAAGTAATATATTTTTCTAAATATCCATATCAAGCCCAATTTGATACCTCACTTGAACTATTAGCTTAAATTTTTGATATCGGCCTCCGTAGGACTATACTTTCATGAATTAATTAACAATGTAATCATAAGTCTGAAAACTATAGATTTATCTTTAAACTTATAGTATAAAACGATGTTACCTGCCAAATTTCATAGTTCTAGGTCAACGGGAAGTACCCTATCAATTATGATTTCCTTGAGAGTGTCACAACGGCCGTAACTTTTTACGTTAATTTAGAAGTTTATTTTTTTCACAACTTCAAGGTACTTTAGACGTTATTAATTATTTGGGTTTAATTTCAATTCGATATTTGTACACATTCTCGAAATTAAGGTTCTTGACAAACACATGCCGACGGACAGACGGAGAGACGGACAATTCCGCTTTTATTTTTCTAAAAAGGATACGGAACTCTAAAAGAAGGATCCAAACTTACTGTCAATAACCACACGCTATGTTATATAATGTTACTTTACCCGCAACCATACGAAAAACAAGGTAATGTCCATTGAATAATATCTTATTACAATTAAAATTTTATCAATAGAACCAATATAAACCGTAATGTACCGAGTTCGTCCTGAGCAACAAGATATCAACAAATTTATTAAAGATTTCTATTTTATTAATGTTATGTCATAAGCCCGATAACTATCTTTAACTATAAAATGTCCAATGGTGATCAAAATTGATTTATGTTTTTGATATTTTAAGAAATTTACTGTTTCACACGCATAATAAAACCAGCCTAACGAGACCCGTTAATATAACTCCAGTACCAGGGTCGAAGAGTTCGATCAAAACAAGTATTATGGTAAATAAATATCCAGAAGATACGTAATTTTATAAAATAGATTATTGGATTACCATACCATACATTCCATACTTTCATCTCAACCGCCACTCTTTAGAGGATGAAAAAGATGTTCAGATAAAAAGTTGCATTTTAATAAAAGTAATAAAAAGTTTTGTGATATATTTGAAAAAAATTGTTTTAGGGTGCCCCAGACCACTTAATAATAAAGATTTTTTTTCTGTAGAAATGTTTTCTTTTATAGGTATGTAAAAAAAGTCTGTTACGTTGGGGGCATCTTATAAAATGTTATGATAGGTGGGGAGAGAATCAAATTATCCTTCAAAACGCCTTACCTAATTTATGAACCCTTATAGTTTCGTCATGTATGTCCGTCCGTCTGTCCATATATGACTCTTAATATTGAGAAGCTGTAATTCAGTATGAACTTACATATCAGCTACCAAAGTGCTAGAATACAATTTGGAAAATGTTTTTTAAAATATAAGTCATATAGTTCAAAAACTAAGTCGACAATAAAAATCCATATAATTATAGTTTTTGTCTTTTGTTAATATTTTCAAAATAATGTATATTAATCGAGAAAATTGTAACGAATAAATATAACAATCTCAGAAAGGAAATTAGTCAATATGACCTTTGCTGATATGCTTTTGCTGACTTTTTATAAAAAAAAATTATTTAAACATATGCTTTATAAAAAGAGGATTCCTAATTAAATATACTTGAAACAATTGTTGAATAAGCTTAAATATATAATTAAACTGCTCAGTGTGGTAGATTATATACCTACTATGTTTATTGTCCACAACAACTACTAGACTAGCAAACTTGAGGTGAACATTAGTATTAAAAAAAAAGTAAAAAAACATTAACTTAGCGTAAGTTCACGCCGCAGTTACTCCAAACTCTCAAATCGGGACCCCAGACGAATGCAGCAAGGTAAATACATATAACATACATAAATCACGACAAGTTATATATAAGAGGATACAAATGCAATGTTAAAGGCAAACAATTGATAATTTTTGACAATTCTAGTAAGATAATTACAATTAGTTAAACGAGACTTATTATAATTAATAAATTGACTCTTTTGCTGTACACGCAACAAAGATAACGAACCCAATCAAAGTATCACAGACCGATCCACTTATCAGTCGTAGGGTTCACGCTGCGATAGTTAACATTGGTGCACCGACGCGGAAACATGATTTTAATATTATTAATAGTGTTAGTAGTGTTGTACTTACACACTACTAGAAACCACGGGTATTGGTCGAAAAGAAATGTTAAACATGACGCTCCGATTCCCATTTTCGGAACTCAATTTAGAAATATATGTGCGTTGAAAAGTGCGTGCGAGGTTGTAACCGAAATCTATAATAAATATCCTAATGAGAAAGTAGTCGGTTCCTATCGCGGCAATGATCCAGAACTTATCATCAGAGATCCAGAAATAGCGAGGGACATTTTAAGCGTTGATTTTAATTATTTTTACGCCCGAGGCTTGGGAAGAGATACAAGTAAGGAACCTCTGATGAAAAATTTGTTTCACTCTGACGACGATTTGTGGAAACTGTTACGTCAAAGATTGACTCCAGCCTTCACTACTGCGAAGTTGAAAGCGATGTTTCCTATTATTATCAAATGTGCTGAAAAAATTAAAGATCTGGGCGAAGATATAGTGGATCGAGGTGGAGAATGTGACATCCGTGAATTTATGGCAAGGTTTACCACTGAATTCATTGGTGCTTGCGGATTTGGGATAGAGATGGACACAATTAACAATGAAAACTCAATTTTTAGACAAATAGGCAAAAGAATATTTTCGCCATCCATACGAAATGTTATTATGTTAGGTATATGGGATATATTTCCCGAGCTAAGGAAATCATTTTTGAGTATTTCTGACAAAACAGTGGAACGCATTCTTTATGACATAGTAAGGAAAGTTATCGAACAGCGTAACTATAAACCAACGGGCAGAAATGATTTTGTTGATCTCTTGCTGGACTTAGCGTCTCAAGGTAAAATAGTAGGAGAATCAATGACTTATAAAAATCCGGACGGAACTCCAAAACAGGTAGAGTTGAAAATGGATATAGATTGTTTGGTCGCGCAAGTATTTGTATTTTTCGCAGCTGGTTTTGAGACTTCCTCCTCAGCGACTAGTTATACTCTACACGAAATCGCACATCATCCCGAAATACAGAGAAAAATTCAGGAAGAAATAGATGAAGTTTTAATAAAATATGATAACAAATTATGTTATGATGCTGTTTCAGAAATGAAACTTTTAGATATGGCTTTCAAAGAATCCTTGAGGATGCTGCCATCACTAGGCAATCTAAATAGGAAATGCGTCAAAAAATACACAATAAAACAGTTAGGAATATCTATTGACCCGGGTGTTAAAATTATTATACCAGTTCAAGCTTTGCAATTAGACGAGAAATATTTTAACGACCCCTTTGAATTCAGACCAGAAAGGTTTGCAGTAGAGGACGTAAATCAACGATCTAAATATGTTTACATGCCATTTGGAGAAGGTCCTCGCGCTTGTATAGGTCTGTCCCGGTTTATAAATTACTAATTATTTCTAGAGACTACTTCTGATTTAAAACGTAAACTACCTATAATCACTTTAAATTTACGCATATACTTATATTTTCAGTCTTATTGTAACCAGATTATTTTTGTAATTTTCCGTTCGCATTTTATTTAAATATTGATACGAGTTCTGCGTCATGTACTGAACACACAGCAATTAGTTGAAAACAAAATACAGATTAATGTCTTTACATGCATAAATAATAATCAAATTTTTGGAAAAGTCATATGTTGGTTTCGGTTGTTTTTTCTTCAAATAAATATTTTTTTAAACAATTAAAAAAAAATTGTAAGCACAAATTGATAGTTGAGTTTTTTTAATATGTTTTCAGGAGCTCGTTTGGGACAGATGCAGTCTCTGACGGGTCTTGCTGCGGTACTTCATAACTTTTCAGTGGAGCCTTCAGAGAAATCGAAAAGGCATTTGGATAAAAACCCGCGCCTCAATGTCGTACAAGGAGTCTTGCATGGAGTGCCAATTAGACTTACAAGAAGAAAAAAGTAATCACTATTGAAAGTTAACAACTTGACTATAATTGTTATTGAACTGTAAAGAATGAGTGTTGAATTATAAACATTTCTAAAAATTTTATGTAATCGTCATAGAATATATAATTTAATTCGGCTTATTAAAGTTATCTGGGAATTGTAAAAGTAATATTATAAAATAAATAAATTAAAGAAAAGATGCCCATGCCCAAGATATTAGTATATATAGTTCGATAATACGGGAAATATGTAAAAAAACCTAGCTTATATAACAAAGAATAAAAATTTAATATAACTATATTTTTTTTATTTCATTGAACCGCAACAAAATTTGTAAATCTATAGTCGCTGTCAGTAGTGGGTTGTCAATCGTCGTATTTAGATTTTAGACGCGTGTATTACATTTTGATGTATTTATTTTATTAAATTTTTACTTATATTTTATATAAAATGTCGATTAATTATGTAAAGGTATACTATGGTCCAAATGAGTCATTTTATACAGTTTGCCACAGACCCCAGAAGCTACGAGGACTTAGAGGTGAGATGGTTTTACTCGAAATGGCCTCGAAAATAAATCAGTTTATTGCACTTAGTTTTATAACTCCGAAACGTTAATGTATATTATTTATTATATTTACACTTAATGATAACAGACGTTATAATCAAATAATAATTTAGTTATCTAACATCCTAGTAGCTACACTAATATCTATAACAGTAATTTATCGAAATACGTCTGTTTCGAGTAGTGAACTTTGGTATGTTATTAATTGTAGTTCAGAAACTTATTGAGCGAAGCGAGCGGAGCGCTCTACTGGAGACTTTTTCACATTCTTTGTCACTAATAGGCTCGAAAACTACTTGACGGAAAATTATGAAATTTTGCAATCAAAAAGACAAGATTAGGGGAGAGTTTAAAAAAAAAATGTCATGTTGTTATCATGACTAATCGTCAAAAAACTGATATCCCATTGAATTTATTAAAAAAAAATAGCGCGAAAAATTTGCTTTACAATGAAAAGCGCGTGAAGAATTTTTTTAATCGAATTGTACTGTCGATTTTTTTCGCACGGGCTCGCTTCGCTCAATATGCAAACGGCACCCGGGATTTCGCGAGCGAAGCGAGCTGTAATTGAGGGTCTGTTGGCGCCCCTAGTTATTAATGAATACCTAATATGATTAAGCCTAATACAGTATTAATGATACAGAAAACCTTCAAAAGTTGGGTTTCCGTGTGGACCTCGTGCCCGTCGAGTTTATCAACTGTTGCGTGCTGGAGATGTGCGGCCATGAGGTTTACCATCTTATACTAATTAGTAGTATCGGTTTTTCCAAAAGCAGGTTTATTTGTGTAATTAGTTTATTGAAGCATATTTCTTTTACACAGACAATCTTCAGTTTCTAACTGTTCCTTATCACTAAGTGTTTTTTGCTGTACCAAACTACATGTTACGAAATTCTGAATTAATGGTGGTTATTTTAAAATACAGGGTCACGAGATCATATCTATTGCTCCACGAGGCAATTTAATAACTTATCTATATTTTTAATGAATTTCAGAGGACATCACATATTTAGAAAAAGATAACATTTGTTCATTAAGTACATAACATAAGAGACGATCCATTTTTGTATTACTATTATGGAACTTTATAAGTTACTAACCCAATTCCGGTATCCAATTTCTTCTAACAATGTTGTAAAGGCAAATTACATCTGCGAGAGACATAAAATGCTGCTCTAGTTTACATTATTTGTTTGAAATATTCAAATAATCTAATCAATCTTTATAAGTACAACAAAGTGATAATTATTTCACACTACTTTAAATGTTGGTGATAAGCATAAGCATACCTATGTGATTTCTTGAAACTACACTGAGTTCTGTTATACAATCCCTATCAAGGACTTCCGTTGGTGATTATGCACCAAAACTCAACACTGATCTGCCCATTCGTGTTACCGACATACGAGTAGAATGACAACCGACAGCCTAAAACTAAATTTTTAAAGCTTCAATTACTTTTTACGACAATTACGGTGCCAGCCATATTCTTAACCGGGGCCATAAGAGGCTGTATTTTTATGTGCTGCCGGAGGTGTAAGCTTTGTGTCGAAAGCCAGAGACACCAGATCAGAGCCCGGTAGCTGTTCGGTCACATGGGGATACATTTAAGCTCTGGCTGAACGTTAATTCCGTTCAACGTTGAAAACTCTACTGCACCAGAGTTCAATACCAGAGTGAGATGCACTGACTATACGAGTGGTTCAATATTCTTCCCAGCACTAACTTTCGCTTGACGTCCTTTTGTTACATTCCTTTTATTATATTACCTCTTAGACAAGTGACTTAGAACAACTCTACCATTTACTTCCTTAACTCAAATAAAAGCTAAGCGAGACCCTCGCTCATATAAATAATTGATATTTACAACATCATAGGCATATACAGCTTAATGTGCTGTTCCAAAACCATCACATTGATTTGGCATCAAAAATCTTCACAGGACATTTAATTTTACCCTGTTGCAATATAGATCAAGTTACACTTTAGATGGCGAGTCAGAAAATATTTGTACATTCTGGGCCAACCTCACAGTTAAGAAGAGAAAAACTTTAATTATGTGGATAAATGCAAAGTATGAGTAGTAAGGTTGCTGAAGGGAAAATTACTGTAACTTTTAGGGAAATTGAAACTATTGTTTGCTGAAAGAAAGTAATGTAACAAGGTGATTCCGCCTATAAGGGCCAGTTCCATATAAGGTCCATCTTTCCAAACTTCTCGCACTTAATATTTATATCAAAATGTACATACATCATGCGGTCCTTTCCTTGTAAACAAACATAAAAGCGCACCGAGATTCATTGCTTTCGTGATGGCCATTTTGTCAGTGGTCTCGAGAGCGGTCAACCAGTGTCAATTTATTTAATTATTGATTGAATTTTGCGTGGTTTCGTAATAAAAGTAAAATCAGAAAGTGCATTGACGGGGTAAGTAACCAAAATAGCTTTTTTATATCAATTTTGTTTGTTTTCCTTAGGATATATGATTACCTTTTGTCACAAGCATTATTTATATTTTAATATATGTTTTCAGTGAAAATAGGGAGTGGAACCTACGCAAGAAAGTCAAATCAAATTAAATCAAAAATCTTTATTGAAAATAAGTTTCATACAAAACATTTTTTCATTGTCAAAGCTACCACCAGCTCGGAAAATTATTTCCACAGACCTGAGAAGAGCTGGCGACAGAAACTCAGCAGGATTGTCATGTGTTTTTTTTTTTTAATTTTTCTTAAATTCTAAATTACACAATACCAAGTAAATAATCTTGAAGTAGCCTGGCTGCGATCGCTTCATACCCACGGTGCATTGTCCTCTCAGTATTCAGATACATTGTAGTATCCTTTTGCACACAAACGTTCTTTGGTTAGGTTTGTTAAAGAATTGGTTAAAGAAAATGAACTTCAGGATTATATAAAATATAACATTTGTTTGAAATGTCTAAGTGTTCAGTTCATATCACAAGGTACGTTTAAGAATCATATAAAGTCTGTAAGTTTAGTAGTGTTCAATGAAAAATTATAATTTAGTGGAGTGCCTAGAGCATTCAAAACCGTAAAACCTCGGATTAGAGTTATAGTGAATGAATTAATATGATCGATGTGGGATATTGTTTTTTAAACCATAAATTGCAATGTTTACCCAATTTTTTTTGTGCGCTCCATTTTTTTATTGTTTAAACAAATTGTTATAAAAACTTAATGTTTGACCATATATTTTCATTTTAAACAGTAATTTTTAATAATTTATATGTTAAATCTTACCTGAGTAGACATATAGGAACATTTTTCAAAGATACCTGTGTATATATACAGGAGTAGGGATCTGGAGGAGCTGTAAAAGTTGCTGAAGCTTCGTATAACGTAGCCTCTTTGTACGAAGAACAGAAGCCTAAAGAATGACATATATTTATTACTTTTTTAGAGCCAAATTTCCTATGAAACATCACAGCCAAAGTAATATGAAGTGGCGATAAAAAAGATCTTGGTCGTACAGCTGATATGATTGCATGCGCTATCGATTTATATTTCTTCTCATACCTCGGAATTGTTTCTGCATTATTTTTCTTATCTTTTAATATTATTTCAGATAGTAAAAAAATTTAAGATTTTGGAATTGATTCATCAACATCTTGAATCATTTTGTCACTTGGCGTATAATTTTCATTATCGTACACTTGGGCTCTTATATCTCTTCGAATAATCGCCGCTTTCAGAATATGAAATTCTTCTTTACTATTATATATTTTGATTGTACCAATTTTCTGTTAATACATCATAGTACTTTTTTTTAAAACATATAATGGTATTAGACCCAAATTTAGTTGAAATGATAATAACACCGTGAAAGCGTTCTATTAGTCGTTTTTTAATAGTTTTTTCATCCGGGGTATGCTCTGTAGTGATGACGTTTTTCAACTCTTGCATGGTAAATTGGCAATCATCATTCTCTTCTATGTACTTGTATATTTGCTCCATTGCTGCATCTACCATCGAAATTCTCGGATTAATTTTCTTTTCAACATTACTAAGGTGAATTGAATTTTCCAGCAAATTATAACAATCCGAATGATATTTTGCTGCAAGTGTCTGTAAGTCGGTTATACCAGAAATCCTTTTATGGATATCTCGACAATAATCAGTTTTCTGGACGGCTATAAAATTCATGATGGATTCATTTAAAGTTGGAGTGTTGATGTATGAAATCTGCCTACGCCGAGCTTTATTTAATTTTGCTTCTTTTGTTTTATCAGCTTCTTGTCCGCAAAGAAAACAGTTTTTTTCCCATTTGAAGTTATTGAAATTCATGCTACTTCGAAGTTTTTTTTTCGGAGGCGATAATGAGAGATTTTCACGGACCTTATTTTTATACATTCCAATATACTTTTTATTAATATATTTTTGTCGACAACTTGAATGAGCATAAACAAATTCAGTTTGTAGATGAGGTAACAATCCATCTTGTCGTTCTGTTGAAGCAGCTTGTAAAGAGGTTGTTCCTCTACTAATTTTTATTATTTCACCTAAACTTGAATTTGTTTCGGAAGATGAACCCAGGTGAATACATATTATGCAGCTATGCCGTTGGTTTATCCATTGTTCGAAATATAATAAAAAAGAATCAGTAATTACTATTTAGTAACTGATCTTTAATTTTCGATTTATTTATTATTTAATTACCTTCCAGTACAAAAATATAGAAAAGTTTTTCACTAAAAAACCAAATTTTCACTGTTATAGAAGCACAATATTCACAGAACACTTGTTACTTGCAACTAAACTAGCCGAGAAATTCTATTGTACAGAGCAGCTGAGATCGAGATCCCTACTGCGATATATATACACAGGTATCTTTGAAAAATGTTCCTATATGTCTACTCAGATAAGATTTAACATATAAATAAAAGAAATTACTATTTAAAGTGAAAATATATGGTCAAATATTATTTTTTTTATAATAATTTGTTTAATCAATGCAAAAATGGAGTGCACAAAATAATTTTGGGTAAACATTGCAATTTATAGTTTAAGAAACAATATCCCACATCGATCGTATTAATTCATTCACTATAACTCTAATCCGAGGTGAAAACCCCCAGGCGCTCCACTAATTGTGTATTTATGTAGCTACGTTTATATTAATTAAAATGTTGATCATTAAACAGATTAATATATTTTTAAATAAGTGAATAAATATTAAATATTCGTATATATTTGTCTTTTAATCTTTAGTTGCAGTGGTTGTCATAATTGTTGTTTTTAATCCATAGTCCATACTACAATTATAAAGTGTAATAACCTAATAAGGTCAAAGGACTTAAAGAAATACGGATTAGCAACACTGTGATTTTCTTTACTATAGGTAATAAAAATTACCACAAAATTACAATTTGATTCATTTAATACTAGAAAACAGTTACAATTCATAAACATTTTCTAAGACTATCCAAAAATCCGGCCCTTATTAGAAACTTACTTCGGTTTTAGAGGCATCTGTTTTATTATACTATTCGCATTGACCATACGTGGTACCGAATCTTATAATTTTATCTAAATTATTTATCAGTGATGGGTTATAGTTTAATTGAATGAAGGTTAGGTACTAAATAGACGGAATATTTATCATATGTTCTTTTATTTATTATGCTTAAATGTGATCTACAAAAACAAAATAGGTGCTAGTCTCTTAAACTGTCTTTTAATCTATTTATTTTACAGACTTCCAAAATCAAAAAAGAGAACACTACAAAATATTTAAAATGTCACCTTCCTATAACAACATGATTGGTTCCTTCCAAGGTGTTCAGATGCAACATAAAGAACCTGTCCTTCAACTCCTCGTGCGACCGTGATCCAGTCTGCAGCCGCGCCGTCGCCGCAGTGCTGGACAGCTCCGTCAAGTTCCTTCGCGCTAGAAGTTACCTATGGTCGTGGACCCTCGTGGAGGAACAGATCTTCAGACGCAGCGAGTACTCGCCTAAAGATTATTGGCCATTCGATTTTGAATGTACCAACGCCTGTGACGATTGCGTCGCTTGTTGCACCAAGAAATAACTTATAATTTTTTTATATAATTTTAATAGGATACTGTTTTTTTTAAGATTTATTTAAGTTTTTTGACTTCAATGGTATTTTTTTAGTAAATATAGATTTTTTACTTTTTAGTGTACTTTTTTTTTTAAGAAAATATTTATTTTATTGAATACTAACCGTACTAAGACTGTATTTTTCCTTTAAGATAGCATTGTGTTCTCCACCTCGTATCTATAGATTGATAACGCTCTACACTCGTATATGGTATACAAATTCTATAATGCATTTTTTTATTATTACGATAGGTTATAGAAATGTATATTTTTAAAGCTGGAAATGTTCTCTCTAGTTTTGATTTTCTTTTAATTTTGTGTAAGCGGCTTACAAGGAAACGCTTCAACTGGTGGTAAGTTAGACCGTTAACCGAGGACATTCAAATTAAATAAAACAGGTTGACACTTAACCGATTAGTATTAGTTAGAATCCTTTATATACAATATAATTTCCAAAATATTTGTGATAAGCCGCATGGGCGTTACGTTGCGTTCCACGTCCTGCGTGTTGAGCCGCAGACACAACATTTCGTTACACAAGTGCGGCTCCACACATTCTGCGTGGAGCCGCACTGATGTGGTTTCAACGTTTTATGCACCGCCACTGTTAATATTAAATTTCACTTAAATATAATCAGTAAAGGACAATGAAAACAACGATAGTTTGGATCTGCTTTATTGAGACGAGTTCAAAGCCTCGCGTTCTCTCCGCTGACGCTTCTGACAATAGAAGTCTTTCTATATGTACAGTCAACAGAATTAACAACCTCGATAACGGTGTGAATCACACGTTTCCTTTGTTAATTATAAACTGTCACGCGTCCTGTGTGTACTCGATGTGGAATTTGAAATAAGTAATCACTCTAAAGTGATGCGGCAAAAAGTATGTGAAATTAAATTTATTATAATGTTATAGATTTTTAAAACAAAAAAAAAATTGTACATACAAATAAAACTTAGACACGTATAAAGTAGATATATTTTATACATTAAATACGGAGAGACAAAAAAAATATAACATATTATTTAGTGTGAATGCATGTTTAAAAAAAATCCAAAATGACGACTGTACATTTTTATTACATATATTTAATCCCCGCCAGCCCACATGTGTAGAACAGCCCTAACATTACATTCAATTTACAATCGAATCCATAAATAACATTAAAAATAACATACTCCTAAACCGATATACACTAAGATTATTGCATCAAATAAATATTAGTGATGCGGACACGCCCCGTATGTAGTATATATACAAAAATACTTTTAAATTAGGATAATCTGTTTAACATTAACAATCCGTCCGTCCGTCCGTCCGCTGTGTGTCTCGGTTCGTTATTTTTTTACATACTTGTCTCCTACCTAATCTAATTATTATTGTTCACGTTCAGGCCCGCAGTACTACCTGTTATCAATTATACAATATATTTCATTAAAAAATATATTTTTTACGTTAACTGTATTGAACTAAACTTGCATCAACGATGCGATTTTATAGATTTTTATTTAAAAAAATACGTTAAAACACATCGTTACGTAATAATTAACAATAAAATGTATATTTTTTAATATAATTTTCTGTTCTAGCGAGCGGATTTATCTTCGGTGATATTTTATCTGTACAGTTGTAGAGCACGACCTCCGCGCAGTCAAATAACAACAGCACATGTAAACGAAACGGAACAATAGAAACCTTAAGTTAGGGCAGTGTCACAGTAACCTCTACTCATTCGCGTCCGAGGGTCGAGTCGGTCACAAGTCACCGGCGAGTCGATCACTTCACCTGAGTCTTCACGTGCTGCAAGAACTCGTAGTAGGAAAATGCGGACTCCACGCGGTCTTCGATCAGTCGCTCCGTGAACAGTCGCTTCGAGGGAGAGTCTTCCCTGTGTGAGGGAACGGAGTGTCAGACAGTATAAATCTTTAGAAAAAGCAGATATAGAATGGAAAATCGCGAGACCGACCTGATGACGAGCAGCGAGGCGGGGTAGGGGCGATCGTCGTTGAGCCGCTCGAGGAGGGCGTGCAGCGGGTGGTCGGGTGGGATCGGCGGAGGCTCATGTGGGTCGGCGGGGAGCTCCTCCCAGCGCCGCACGCCTAGCGCCCGCAGCAGCTCGGGGCCCACGCCGCGACACACATACAGCAACATGGAGTCGCCCTCGTCCAGCAGGTAGGCGCCGTGCGCGTTGATGCTGCGGAGGAACGGCGTTAGTGGGGGTCGCGAGCGGTGCTCTAGTACTCGGCTCGGCAACTTACCGCTCGGCCGTCAGCGGCAGTCGCGGGGGGTCGGCGGCGGGGTCGAGGTCGTGCACGGGATAGAGGTCAGGATGCACGGCCCGCAGCACGGCACCCAGCGGCGCGCTCTTGATGAAGCACATATCGGCCACGCGGTCGTCGAGGCGCGTCGAGGTGCCCGTCCGGAACGCCCTCTGTAGACGGCGGTCGGGTTAGTGGAGGAGTCGAATCCGACGGTCGAATCGTACGCGAGCACTCACCCGCTTGATGAGCGCGAGCACGTAGAGCGGCAGCAGACGCAACGTGGTGGGCGCGTGGAGGGCGGCGTTGTGGGCGCCAGCGGGCAGGTTCTGCGCCAGACGGTGAGCACCCAGCACGTCCACCGCCGCGTTGATGAGCGCCTCCTTCGCCTCCGACATGGACGCCGAGACGCAGCGGTCCACGGCTGTTTAGTATTGTAATGTATATTCCGTTCGAGGCTTAAAAGTATTGCACGTTGTTGAATTGCGGTGTTGTACCCATTTTACTCAGCAGTCCCACGATGGCGTGCTGGTCGGCGGCGTGCAACACGTCGGGCAGCGTGTTAGCCACCGGCAGCGCCAGCGTGTGCACGCGGATACGCCGCTCACCTGCGGAAGATGATCGATACCATATTTAACTTAATTATTGCTTTTAAAGGATTACTCCTCGTCCAATAGTTACAATTATATAAACCCTTTGTACTCCGGCGTCAAGGTATTGTTTTCTTTGAAACTTTCTTAAACGGTGGCTATACAGCTATTTTTTTTAAAACACTTGTTGAAGAATTTGAAATAGTCATATCGACTACAACGTGAGAAAGCGTCTCGACGTTCCGCTAAATTTCAACTAAATGTTGTACTAAAGGACCAAAGGACTGCAAGGTAGGCTCAGACGCCCATTCCACGCCTAAAGGTATCCGGAAACCAAAAAATAATTTATCTAATTTTGTTGTTTTCGATATAAAAATAATTAAAATGGACTAATCGTATTCGTTAAATATGTTTGTTTGTTTATTACGGATTTTAAGGTACTTAAACTTACTTAAAATATATTTCTGATGTAGCCTAAATCGCTCTTAGTTGTCGATTCGCGTAAGCGAAAAAGGTCTGGAGTGCAAAGGGTTAAAATGTAGCATTAGTGCGGTGTGGTGTTCTGACCTTTACTGCTGGTGTAAAGCAGCGCAGCCTGGAAGCACACGTGCTGGAGGTCCGCGAGAGACTCTTCGATACTGAGCTGCATGGCGAATCCGGCGTCCGGGGACACGTTGGGCAGAGACAGCAGGTCCGTGGACCGGACGAAGAAGTTACCGTGGAACGTGTGTATCGATATGCCCCTGAAATTGGTCGGCCATCTTGATTAGCGTCGCGAGGAACCGAACTCACGGTCGCTGTATCTACTATACAGAATAACGTTTAGTCTCACCTGGTGCATCGCACGCGCATGACGGCCTCGAAGCCGATCTTCCTGGTCAGATATCGCGTAAGGAGTCGCGTCAGCAGCGCGGCGTGCGCGGGCCGGGACGCGCGGAACAGCGGCACGTGCTGCACCGTGCCCGCGCTGAACTTGCTCATGCCGCCTAACGAGAACACATAATATATTAAACTATTGCGAGTGAGATCGCCGAGTCTAGGTCTATTTTTGTTATACAGTTAAACCGTGCTCGCGGTATGCGACGCGGTTCTCGACGAATTCCTCGACATTTCTTTCGAGATACTCCTTCATTATTATTAACGTGTTTTTTTTATTATATAACTTCCGACGCCTATTTTTGATTTTCATTTTTTATACGCCTTTTTACACCTTCCATCATTATTTATGTGTTAGAAAATGTAACGTACTTCCAAAAGCATTTGCAAACGTTTAATTTAAGTTTAATTTATCGCACTATCGGCGCTAGATATGAGCCAAGGCTTTGTCAATATGGCTCCTCCCCTACGACGGATTAAGAAACGTTCCCGGCGATGTACTGACTGAGCGTGGCGAGGTCGCAGTAGTGCGCGCCGAGCAGGAAGAGGTCGACGGCGACCTGCGCGCCCGAGCACTCCAGCGCCAGCCTCTTGTAGAAGTCCGTGGCAGGTGCCAGATGCTCCACGTCCTTGGACGAGCGGGCGTTGGGATCCTCCCTGGAACACAAGTAGAGCGGGTTTCAGCCGGATCAGATGTGTGGTGCAGTTGGTTTAATATTGAAGCTCTAATTCGAGACGTTCAAGATATCGGGTACTGGGACCGTCGAGATAGCGTACCTCGACTGTAAAGCTCCCGGTCCAACGTTGGGCAGACAGGTCTGGAACACCGTGATCCTGCCTCCGGTCGGTGCCTATAAAACAGAAATGAATCAATCAAATACATGTAATATTATATTTAAAGAAACGTCGTAGCGTAGACGGGTCCCGTCCGCACCATGAGTTTATACGCGGCCTGCAGCGCGGCCCCCAGCGCGCAGGCGGGCGGGCCGGGAGTGCCGTACCGCTTCGGGAGCGCCGCCAGCAGCTCCAGCACAGCGGCGCGCTGCTCGCCCAGGTTCACCAGCAGAGACTCAGGGGACGGCAAGAAGACGTCTGCGACAAAGCATCGTAACGTTAGCGACTGCCGACCGTATGAGGATATCCGACTCGACGACGAATCTCACCGTCCACATCCAGCACAGTCATCTCCCTGGGGCGCGAGAGGCCGTCGCTCATAAGGTAGTAATGCACGTGCTCGTCGAAGCACACGAAGCCGACCTGGGTGCGTGCATCGCCCGGCAGCTGCTCCAGGTTGGCCTTAAGCGTGTCGCACACCACCTGCGAGAGGGACGAGGGAGTGATACGGGGCTCGCTTGGGTCCACCTCAGAGCCCATGGACTCATACCTGCAGGTAGCCCGACTCCCTGGCGGTCTGCGACACGTCCAGCAGGAACAGGTACACGGCCGGCTGCGGCGGCCGCAGCATGTATTCGCTGGGGGCGATGAACTCGATGGTGGCCGCCTTCACCTCGGGGCGTCTGGAGGGGTCGCCGTACGACTTGCTCACGGGGTCGTACTGGAACTCCTCCGGCACTGGAAGGGCGGAACGGTCAGTTTGCGATGCCGAGGGGGTGCATGTGTGCGTGCGTGATATACTTACGGTCGTTGACCCGATAACAGAGATTGCATTTCCATCGCTTCGAATCGACGAAGTAGACGAACGGGTTGATGTAGGTGCGACACGCGCGACACCGGACTATCGTCGTACATTGGATTACCGGAAGATGCTGAAAATCAATATTGTGTATCGATAAATCTAAATGGCATGTTGTGAGACTGAAATATACAATATATTTATAGAGTTAACATCCGACATCTATTTAACTAAACATAATAACATTAACTACGTAAAAATGATAAGACGCTGTGTGCGTCTGGTGTAGACTAAATTAATAATTGTGATAACCTCAATTTATATTGGATCATGCTTACATTTAGGTCTTTGAATGGGTGAATGAGGATGCCTAGTGGAAGTCTAGATTTCTGCAATAACGAATTTGTTTCAGGTATACGGTTCACTGTACATCTAAAAATTCTGTAACAAAATAGTTAATTTTATATTAACATGTTGTAAACACTTAACAAGAGAGAGGAGTAAAATATGTTTTTGTCTTGGACACACTTATCTTAGTAAATGTAACTTTTTTGTAAATATTATTGATCACACTTTGTAATGTTCAAGAAAGAATTAATTAATATAACTTATATTAAAGTAACGTATTGCCAAAAAATATATTACCGATATCACAGAAGATATGGCTATGAATTTATAGTTATCAAAGTATATTCACTGAATATACTTTCAAAGTATATTCACTGAATATACTTTGATAACTATAAATTCATAGCCATATAACAATATATATAATAAAATAGCAACTGCTTTGATGCTTTCATAACAATGTTAGTTATTCAATATTTATATATATATATATATATATGTTTTTTTTTTTAAATGTTTTTTTTTTGTTTTTAATAATATAATAAATTTTAACTTGTGACAAGTGTCACACATCTATCAATCAGATACTTGTATTAGGCACTTGTATTATGAATAGATATTTTGTTAAACAATAATTATTAATAATTCATTAATTAGCAAAATAATTGTTTACTAACGGAATGATGAACTGTCCTTACCTAATAAACATTCAAATTTTTATTATAAAAAGTACTGTTAGCTCTAGCATTCAATTCATAAACTTTTCTTATTTACTATAATTGATAATTTCATCAAACTATGGGAATCAAAATTAATTAACAGATAAAACTCAATTTGATGTCATTCATGCAAAGGAAGGATCCTTTACTAATGTTATAAATGTTTATTTTTGAATCATTTTTGCAAAAAAAATCATAATAATTATTGACTAACCAAATAAGAAATTACGGTTATAAATAATTTATAGTTTTGTCATGCATATTTTAGAGAACAAAATTAAAAATATTTAAAAAAAAAACTATTATGTACGTAAGTACATAAGAACCAGACTACAAATCTATTGACATTAAAAGGGAACACAAACATTTAATTATCACGGTAATATTAATGTGGTGAATCTTGGTTTTTACTAATGCCCCTAATATATAATACTACATGAGATATACTTTATAATTCCTACCAAACTTAGAACAAATAAATTTAAAAGTAAAACTCTTGTAATAGTAGTTGACTTGTATACACAAAAATATAATTAAGGGACACATATACAAGCAATATATGTTAGCATTATTGACATTTAAAATTTTATATAACAATTAACATATGGCGTGAATAAAATACCATTTTATTTCAACATCTCTAGACAGACCTTCTGATCTAATCATTAAACGAGATTCATTGATAATAAAGATAATAATTTGGTGTGTTGTTTTTTTTTTGGTATTAACAGTAACACAAATATGAAGTACGTTGAGTTTTATTATCATTTATAAAATAGTCCAAAAATACTTTTTCAAACATTTTGTCTTGTTTGTGTTAACTTCTTGTTAACTTAAATGGATTACAACTGTGTAAATAATACATTTACTGTTATTATCATTATTATATTGTACAATATACTCACTCAGGGCTGCAATTATTGGCATCGGCAAACTGGTGTCCCAGTTTTATTTCTGGTGGATCCTCGGGATACTCCGGCAGAATATGCTTACACTGCAATAGGTCTACCATTTGGTGACCCCAGAGCTGATTGAAGCCTTGCTTAGTCACACTAAGTTCGCTCATTTGCTGGTTCACATCGTAAATATTGTGAGTAGGAAATTGTTTAGCAATGTTCTGTTGAACTTGCTGTTGCTGCTGTGGACTGAGATTTGTGTAAGGCATCTGTGGATATCTGTTTGACATAGATGGCGGCACACTTATTCCACTTGCTGGTCCAGGCATTGGTTGTTGCATCACTGGTCCTACTCCTGGTCCAATTGGTCCAACACTTTGGGGCCCATTTGGTCCACTGGGTGGGCCAGAAAAGTAACTTGGACCCATCGGCCGAAGACTATTATTTAACATAGGTTGTGGTTGGTTTAAAGGTCCAGTTGGTCTAATTTGTGCTCCAGGAGGTGGTAAAGAAGTTGGTCCATGTGGCAAACTTTTGGGGGGTAGCATGTGACTATGAGGTCCCTGACCTTGCATTGGTCCATTTATTAAATTGCTATTTTGCATTCTGGGAGGGCCCGGTTGGGCAGGAGGGCTAGTTGGGCCAGAAGGTTCAAGCATAGGTGGTAATTTAGGCATACTTGATGCAAGAGAATTCACATGAGGTCCTGTTGGAAGTGGACTATTTCTAGTCAAAGGTCCGTTAAGTGGTACATTGGACTGATTATTTATTATACCAGGCACTGAAGTAACTGGTTTATTGTTACTGCCATATCCTTGATTAACCACTGGTCCAAAACTGTTAGGGGGAGGAGGTCGGTTCAAAGGAGTTGGACTGAAAGAATTTGATGTATATTGATTAGGAAAAGTAGTTGGGTTATTTATGTTTGATTGGTTATACTGACTAGAAGGGATTAATGGAGGGGCATTGTTGTTAATCTGATGTTGCTGGAAGCTAAGAGGATATGGAGAAGATGAAGAGATACTGTTTGATGAAAGATTGGGGCTTGCAGAACAGATTGGAATGTTTTGAACATTTTGCATGGGATTTTGATTTAATATGGGCTTAATTGATCTCAAAGGAGATGATTGTAAGCTAGTTGGTGGGGGTAATATCGCAGTGCTGTTAAAGGCTGGTGAATTACTTGCACTTTGATTGAAATGATTTGTTTGGTGGTTAAGTGCTTGAGAGCTTGGTGTAATACTTGGACTTGCATCTTGTTTTGGAGGCAATCGGCTCGGCGGAATTTGATTAAATTGTTGAAACAGCGCTGTGTTTGAGTTTTGGGTCCCGGGACCATTGTTATATGGATTTGGTATGTGAGACATGGCTCCTCAATCTGGAACGATAATTTTTGATGTTTTATTTGTAGATCACAACTACTATCATTGTCAAGTTTTGGGTCAATATTTGTATTATGATAATAGTTTTGATATGAACTAGGAGGTTTAATTAACGCTAATTCACCAAGAATGACGGAAGGGCTAATGCGTTATCGAGACTTACTGCTTAAGGGACGATGTCAAAACACAAGAAACTTTGCACACACTTTTGTCTAGTTATACCATTCTCACATATTATCACAGAATGTAAATATAACGTGATAAAATAATTCTGTAAGGTAAAATACGACCCCGACTTACGTGGCCGAGCGATTACAAGCGACCTCTACTGGCAATGGAGATTGATTTTTTGACTTAAGAGTTTGACGTCAATAGCGTTTCGTTCACACTTTTCTAAAATGATTTATAGATGTAATTTATTCCACGTAGTGAACTTGAGAAGAAAGCAATATATTTTATTTAATGTTTTGAAGTTGATTTCTAATTTTAAAATAAATAATCTATCAGAAATCAACAACTTTATCGTATTTACGGTAAAAACTGAATTGTACCAACATGCAACGGAATATTTATGATCCTATAATAATAAATTAGAATATCTGTTTGTAAGGAATAAATAAAATAATTTAATTGATATATAGCAGCTGGATACATATATTGAAAAATATCAATTATTAACTTTTTGTTCAGTCTAATTATTTCAATATCAGAAATGGTGACAGGAATTTTACTGTCAGATAGCTGTTTTTATAATTATACAAAGAATCAGGTTATGCTTCTTTTAAGCTACAAAATTAATGGGGATTTTACACACCACTGCTGTTAAAGCATGGATAGAAGATTCTCATTGTATTCTCTTAGATACCATACTTAATACTCTTATGGACTGATTGTGTTCAGCATTTGTTAGGAAATTGTGGCAGTTTCTCATCAACAGCAATTGATTGATGACATTTTATTATTCTAATAGAATTATAGATTTATTAATTAATTGAGATATATGGACATAATGATTAGTAATATTGTTCCTAAAAAGCTAGCAGGAAGCGCCATATTAATCAGATTAACTATGTGTTGGTCAAAGTCAAACTACTAAGCTTAGTTGTGTTATCTGATGGTGCGATGTACGGCGGAGGTGGATTGTAGTGATGAGTATTCCCGCTACGATCAAATCGGCCATAAAGCCCGTTCGCTCGTTATCTAAGGTACAAGCTGAGGTGGTTCCGATAGCTGTCGTATAGTTACGGCACATGACAACCTTCTAGCGAGTATCAATCACTGCTTCAAAGCTCAGGTCCTATTATTTCATGCTATACTCTATCCTATCTAGAGAAAACTGGGTGGGTAACCGAGATGGGTTGATAGCCGTTGTAACCCAAATCGAAAGGTGGTGACGTGTCACCACCTTTCGGCATTATTATGAGGGGGAGGGACATTCATCTCGGCACTAGTTTTAATCGGGGTATACTTCTCGCTGAATAGAAGCTTGGCAGTTTAAGCAGGTCCTTGCTGAACTGAGGTCCCTGTAGCCGGTGATCTCAACGCTAAGTCTATGACGTGGAGATCACTCGTAACGGATACACCTGGGGAAGAGTTTGAGGAGTAGGTAGGCATCCCTGATTTTGTGGTGATTAACCGGGGATCGACAAACACTTTTGTGCAGCAACGGGTCGGCTCCATTGACCATCAATATATTCGACAGGTTGAGTAAAAATCAGGAATTTTAGGACAAGCAGGATCAGGACTTGAAAATTTCATATGCCTTCAAATGATCAACAAGAAATCTAGTGGTTTTTCTACTTTTCATCCACTGCGTACGTTTCCATATACCATACGAAGACACAACTTCATTAATAGAGGCCATGAAAGATTTGGATATAGCCATTTTAATTAACTTGTGCCATCGTTACTTTATTAATGGAATAAATCTGTCAGAGGATTCATGAATTTCATTAAATCAAAATAAATATTACATATGCTATTGTTGAGAATTATTCGAAAAAATAATAACGCTGAATACTTAATTAATGTATGCTTTATAATCACTTCCTTTATAATCAATCTCAAATCTTTTCAATAACCAAAAGAAGTAAAAAGAGAGATATCAGAAGAGGATTGTTGAAAAAAAGGCACTAATCATTTTAGTTCTAGTCGACACTTTGTCGTTCAAGAAGTTTGCTTGGGTTGCCCGTCCTATCGTATATGCCCGGCAAAATACCGCGTTGTTTTTACTGAGGGCAACCGACAAGTCTTGATACTACAAAGCTTGAAACTATTTCTACCAAGTTCTATGGTACCTCTTATGGACTGCAGCAAGTGACAAACGGCAGGCGTATCAAGCTTGGGCTAATAAGTTAATCACTAAGGATTCGAACTCTAAAGTTCTGAAGAGGAAGTATAACCTTGTCTCCAGATTTTTCTCCAGAGGAAACTGGAAGAGCTAAATCTCAGAGAAGTGACTTCAAATTAAATATAAATAATAAATATGTCACTTGAAATATGTGCTTTGAAACTTTCTTTATTATTTCTTTCTTTATTCCAGTTACACTACACTACAAAATTTTTAAACTCCTCAACCACTACATCACCGACATTACTTGCGGACTAAGTCAATTAATATCAATATCACATTTTAATTGAAAAAAGTTTAATCCCAAAAAATATATGTTTTTATATTAATTAGTGCAAAGAAGATAAGTGATTTATACGGGAATATCCGTTAACATACTTAGACTACTAATAGACATTGATGAACCACAATTGGCATTAATTTTTAATAATTGTATTGATTGTGGTATATTTCGTGATCGAATGAAACACTAAAATAATACCATTATTTAAATCCAGCAGTACATTAGAACCAACTAACTATATACCTATTTCAATATTACCCACATTTAGTAAGATCTTTGAGAAAAATATTCTCACTCAACAAGTTACATATTGTAATAAAAATAACTTTTTGCATAAAAAATAATTTGATTTCATTCCTTAATAATAGGTGTAGGTGATGAGTTATTGCTGAAAATTTGGAAGGCATAACAAAATGCGTTTGGATTTTTTTATGATTTATCGAAGACATTTGATTGTGAACATGTTTGTGTGTGCATGCATTTAATTAGAAAGTGTTATCATTATGGTATTAAGAATAAAGCTCTTGGTTTGATAAGATTATATCCTAATGAGAGAATTAAGTAGATGTATTTGGAAAGTGCTCCCCTGGTTTATCTGTTAAAATGGGCGTGCCACAAGGCTCTATATTAACACTTTTCTTGTTTATCAAATACATAAATTATCTTGTAAGGGAAAACAAAGGATAGTGTTGTTTGCTGGTGATACTTCTCTTTCTTTCAAAATTAATAGAGAGCAATCAGTAATTGACGATGTAAACAATGCTCGCTCTGATGTTGTACAATGGTTTAACGCCAATAATCTCTTACTAAACGAAAAAAAAACAAAAATTATTAAATTTACTAATGAGAATAAAATCAAAACCAATGTACAATTAATTAATTAGGAACTGGATTTAGTGAATTTTACTGGTTTTTTTGGGTATTACAAGTATCAAAATAGGAGCCGCTCGAGCCACTTCCATATAACGTACACAAACCACTTGTGTTTTGCCTCAAACTCGACTTTGAGCTGCCATATTATCACCATTATTGTTTGTTTTATATACCTGAGATGGTTTAGTATTGAACGCAAAAAAAAAAACAAAATATATATTCCAGGCCAAAACACAATCTAAATAAAGTCACCATCCTGGATTTAAAGGTTACAATCAATAATTTTAAAATGCTAAAGGTATCTGAAACAATGTACTTCTTGTAGAAGATAAATTCTTAGATTGGAAAGGCACGTAATTAATACTGTTAGAAGTTCTTCTGACCGACTTTACCGACAAGTTTTATATCGAATATGAAGAGCACTCAGTATTGATATACGCCTAAAACTTTTGAGAGTCTAGTACAATCAAAATTAAATTAGATACATGTACTGAGTTCTAGGACCTAGACTACTTTCTACCTCTGAGAAGTGAATGCAAAGGGTTTAAAATGCTGGTATACATTACATCTTCCCTATACCACCGCAGGCGCTTGTAAACCCCTACTTAAAAACGATCGTATATTAAAAAAATATCTTTTGCAATTTGCAGCTATATTTATATAATAAATAGTGTTTGACCATGTCTCCTTTCCTTTACCCTCGGCTTTATGGTGCCGATAGAACAATATTTTTATTTGTACTATATTAATATTTGTTGTTTTATAATAATATTATATACAATAAATTCAAAATGAAAAATAACATCGAAAGAAAAGGTCAGGTTTTCTGATTCGGTAGCTAATGATGGACCTTCACAGTTAGCATACGTTGGCTACTTCTGAAAGGGCGGTGCATATTGCACTACGGTAATGATGGTGATACAGAATAAAAGAATTACCTTCACTTTTGCACTTCTTTTATTTTATTCTTGAAAATAGTGCATAAATTTAAGAAATAATATGTATAATAATGAGTATTCTTTCTATTTTATTTCATCGATAAAAATAATAAATAAATAAAAAAGTTTAAAACCAATCATAAGGATTACTAGGTACTTCAACAGAAATGTCATTGCTTGATTGTATGGGCTTTGTCAAGGGATTAAACGAGGTCTTAGTGTTTAAAAAAAAAAGTCATGTTCAATTCCTGCCGATACTACAAACACTATGATTAATACGTAATATCTGTATGTATGTATTTTATAGTTATCTGCGATAGTCTAATTTTTGTATAAGATTATTAATCTATGGTTACAAATTTTAATTGACATTTACAAAATAAGAAACTAAAAAAATATATAACTTAAACTTAGCGTTTTTTATTTTCTTTTGTATTTACAAATTACACTTTAGTTATCACCCATTTGAATATTCAGCTTTTCTTAATGGAAGTCACAGAGTACTATATTCCGATCTCTAAAATGTCAAGAAAAGTAGATAAAATGAAATCTTCCATTTCAACTTGTTAGATAATATACATAAACACTCTGATAAATTCAGTGCTTAATAAAACATTTTATTTACACAAATATATTTTTTATTCTTATTTTTTAAATAATAAGCATAAATAAACAATGACTCTTAGCAAATTGACCAACTATTTAAGAACTAACTTTAGATTTTTTGCTACTGCAAATGGAAAGGTATGTACTTTGGACTTGTTTATATATTTAAGATAATATTAAATAGACCTCTAAATGAGATATTAAGTAATGGTACTTGTGGTAAATTAATTACATAAGTACAAAATGTTGATTCAGCATAATAATGAATGAAAATATTTGAAATGTAAAAACATAATTCATAGAATAATCCCGTTGTGACGGTGAAAGAAGGAAAAGTAAGGGGGACTATTAAGACATTAATAGATGGGAAAGAATATTACAGTTTTAAAGGAATTCCATATGCCCAGCCACCCATGGGTGATCTTCGATTTAAGGTACTGTTTATTATTAAAATAATTGTTAATATGTAAAAATTAATGTTTATTATTTTTCAAACTTTAGGCACCACTTCCCCTGACACCTTGGTCAGGTATCTTAGATGCTTTCGAGCATGGACCAAATTGTCCACATTTTGACGTCCTAACTATGGACATAGCGGATGGTGAAGAAAACTGTTTATTCCTGAATGTATACACTCCATCATTAGAAACTGACTCTAAATTACCAGTGATTGTCTATATCCACGGAGGAGGGTTTTTTTCTGGATCAGGGGATTCAAAACTATTTGGACCAGAGTATTTGTTACAGCATGATGTTATACTTGTCACAATCAATTACAGATTGGAAGTATTAGGGTTTCTATGTCTTGACACTCCAGAAGTACCTGGTAACGCTGGTATGAAGGATCAAGTAGCAGCCCTGAGATGGGTTCAAAAAAATATAGTGCAGTTTGGAGGTGATCCTGATAATGTGACAATTTATGGGGAAAGTGCAGGAGGTGCTTCAGTGACTTACCTCATGCTATCTCCAATGGCTAAAGGCCTGTTTCATAAAGCAATATCACAAAGCGGGTCATGCTTAGCAGATTATGCATTAGATTTAGATCCTGTAGCAAGAGCTTTCAGAGTTGGCAAATTGCTAGGTAAAAATACAGAAGATCCCAATGAGTTATTAAATTACTTAAGGAATTTACCAGCAACTAAATTTGTAAAACTAACTACAAAAATATCAACAGAGAAAGAGAAGTTAAGAGGCTTAGCTATAAGGTTTACTCCAGTTGTTGAGAAGAAATTTGGAGATAATGAAGTTTTTCTCTCAGAAAATCCTCTTGATTTGATGTTAGCTGGCAAATTCCACCCTGTGCCCTTTATCACAGGTTACACCTCGGCAGAGGGAATTATAATGTTACCACAAGAATTAAAAAAGTTGGACTATACCAACAAACATCCTTCCAGTCTCGTTCCCAATGAAATTTGTTCAAGAATATCAGAAGATAAACTTAAGGAGTTTGGCGAGAGAATCAAGCAGTTTTACTGGGGTAATAGGGATTTGACTGCAGATGATGTTGCAATCATTACTGACATACAAACCGATTTACATTTCTTGATTGGTGCCTACAGACAATCAGACTATTTTTCAAAATATTGTCCCTCAATTTACATGTACCGATTTAACTTAATCACTGAATTAAACTGGATCCAGCACTTACTTGGCATGTCCACTGTGAAAGGTGTTAGCCATTATGATGACATGTTTTATTTTTTCAGTAATAGTTCTAATACTCATATTTATGAAAAATCTCCCAAACTACAAGAATATGTTTATAGGATAACAAAGCTTTGGACAAATTTTGCTACAACCGGGTAAGATTATTTACAAGGTACCATAATTAATATTAAACAATAAGTTGTAACAATTTGAATTACATATTTATTTTTATATTATAAGTTTTAAAACAATATTTTTAAGTCTTTATGAGGGATGGGGAGGCAAATGGTCGATCACGCACACGCACACACACACACACACACACACACACACACACACACACACACACACACGCACGCACGCACGCACGCACGCACGCACACACACACACACACACACACACACACACACACACACACACTCACGCACACACACTCACGCACACACACAAACACGCACACACACACACACACGCTATAGGATAAATATAATCACAAATTAACCAACATACTTAATTGGATTAATTGGATGATTAACTAACGGCAAGTAACCTATCTTAACACAGTGTGGGAGGGAATTCGATCGTCCCCCGTCAATACAAACCCCGCAATGTCAAAAGTACTATATTATATATATATATATTTCAGTAATCCAACACCTGACAACAGTTTAGGAGTCATCTGGTCGCCGTACAAACCGTCGGACAGAGAATATTTACACATCGAAGAACAACTATCTATGGGTAGAAATGCAGAAAAGGAGAGATTGGACTTCTGGGCTAAACTATACGCTGAGGCTGGTCTGCCCAGTATTGCCAGAAGCAATTTATAACATCTTTATCATATAACTATAATAAAAATAATGTTTTGCGGGATTCATGGGGTAGCGGGTAGGGTACAGGGTAGCTATTTGGCAATATATTTATTGAAAATAATTATTTTACATTAAAACAAGTCGTCGTCGGCGACTTCGGTCGTCTCCTTTTTCCTCGTCTCATATCATTAATTTATTATCACTTTTAATTTATACAGATCCATACATTTTTAGTTTCGACTTATCTAAACAATTCTCTGGAATTAAAGTACTTTATAATAGGAAGTTGAAATTCAGACATTTTAACATATTTTTTTTTAAATTTATTTATTGTTTTTTTTTTTTAATCAATCAATGTAGGTATTTGAGTCCGATATAAACGGGCGCAACTTATTCTAGGAGTCGTCCTTGTTGATAATTACTATTACTATATATAAAACCTAAGAATTATTTATTTAATACTTGTTTTTTATTTTATTTATCGCACCACCAAGGTAATGATGTAATTATATAATCAAACGTAATAAATAGATAAGCGTAATTATAGATGCAAAGTACATATATATGAGTGACATACTATATCTAATTTATAACAAGAATTATACATTTTAAATGACTGGGAATATACATATATTGTAAATAAATGTATAAAGTAAGTAATAATGTATAACAAACGAATAAAACTAAGATATATGAATATATTATCTTATGCATGTACCGATGCTCAGATGACTGATGAATTTGAAAATAAAATGGAGGACATTTACTTAATTTCGTACCTTAATCACGTAACTTCGTCTAGTGTCCGTTTATTAAATTTGTTTATCTTATAACTTGGTGAACATCTTTTCGGAACTTACTCGTATTATAAGTGTTTGAGCGACTTATATTGATAATGTGTTCAGTTACTATAACATATATGAAGAGATGATATCGAATTTAAGTTCAGACCACTGTGGCCAAATTTTACTCTCTTAATGAATCATAAAAATCCTTACTTTTTAAAATAATGTTGCGCAAAATGTGCCAAAAACAATAACAAAATTATAGATAGGCCCATTTCTTACCAACTCTAAGTAAGATCTTCAAAAAAAAATTCAAAACCAAATGGCAGAATTTGTTTATATCAATGAAAGCATTTACATTTACGATGCATGGGAGAAATAGTAGAATGCAATCGGGGTGTTTTACGATTTATCCACAGCCTTTGATTGCGTAGGCCATCACACAACAAAGCAAACTTACCCACTACGGTGTGCATAGCGCTGCGCTTGATCTTATTGCCTCTTACCTAAATCAGAGTCGAGAGGGTTGATGTAAATAATACTATTTCGACTGAGTCTCACCTAAAGATGAGTGTTCCACAAGGATCTATTTTTCGCACCATCTTATTTTTACTTTATATTAATGACTTGTACTTTTTCGTAAAAGGTTTATGTGGCATTGTACTGTTTTCTGATGATACCTCGCTTATTCTTAAAGTTGATTATGACGAAGTAAACAGTACTCTGTCACGTGCTTTCTTTGATTCGAAATGAATAATTTAGTCTTAAATGCTAAGAAAACTAGATTCATCGGTAAACCCGATGCATCTAGTTTTGATGCACTCCCTAAATTTAAAAATGTAAAAATTGTTGCATTCTGTTGAACAAATAATTATTAGAACTGACTGACTCAACAAATTTCATAGCTTTAACTTTATATAAAAAGTTGCAGTGGAACTCTCACCTCGCAAGCTAACTCAGCTCTGCCGGATTTGCAATTCGAAAAGTTAGACAATTTAAGGATGATAATACAGCTAGACTTCTTTATTTTAATTACTTCCATAGTATTTTCTCTTACGGTATTTTATTATGGGGTTGTGCTGTCAAAATTAATTCTACATTCATTTTACAAAAAAGAGCTTTTAATTACTCAATAGTTAGAGATTCCCTGAGAGACGTTTTTGACGAAAATGGTATTTTTACGACAGCTTATCAATAAATATTTAATAATAATTTATGAGTCAAAATTTAAGTAATTATATAAAACGGTGACACACTATAAATATAAGAAATAAAAATATACTGGCAAGGTCTACATTTTGTTAACAAATACTTCATGGGCTTGAATGTACCTACACATATATAATAAACGTTTCTCAGATATCTTAGACCTTCTTTTTCTCAGTTTCAAATCTAGTATCATAATATTTAAGAGTTTTGAGTGGATCGAAAGTTGTTGACTCATTTGCTAAATTTCTATAAAATAGAGCAACTGTTGAGTTTCTGGCCGGTTCTTCTTAGCAGAACAGCATTCCAAGTCGGTGGTACCTTACTCATGGACTGACTACACTGACCTTTTTTATCTTAATTTATCTGCGTGTAAATACCTACTTGATTAAAAACATTAAAATTAATAAATTTACAGATTTTTTGTTTAGTAGCTGTGATAATAGATAATTAAAAGGCGGCAAAAAATATCTCTTGTTAATATATGTTATTGTTTTCTAAAAAATATCTATTATTAATGTTATTGTTTTCTAAAAAATATCTATTGTGAGAGGTTTGTCTGATATCTTCCAAATATTCGCGGCATTATTGAGAGTTTTGTTATGTATGTATATTGTTATAGCTTTTTGAATATATTGTAAGAAAAGCTTGAAGCTTAAGATTTCATCGTGCTAGCTTTGACAAACTTCTAGGATTGTTAAAATTTATCTGAGATAGAAGGTAAGGGGCGTCAGTGTGACTATTTAGAAGGTTAAGGAAAAACACGATGTTCGGCAGTCCAGCATCGTCCGACGGTGAAACAGTGAGTTATTTTGGAGGTGCTGCAAGCAGTCTTCATAACTTGTGCAGATGACTGACACTTTACAACTGAATGACAGTTGGCATAAAATCGTTTTTGTACATATGTAAGACGCATTTTATATCTGACATAATGAGGGTTCACACACAGTTCTACAATATCCCTGACAGTTACACATGGGCGTGGTAGACAGTAATTTAAACGCCTGTTTTTTTTATTCTCTGCATTTGCGTAAGACGAAACCTAAGGTTTTAAGATTTTAATCATGGTCTCAATATATACCTAAATGAAACCATGTCGCTGTACAGTATGATACCTAAGTCTTTAAAGTGATCGATCTGTTATACGATAACATATTGTTATAAAATTTGCGTGATCTATACAAAACTATATTATACTATTTTCACATTGTATATTTCCATAGATAGTGCATCAGTATTTAATTCCGATAGTGCCACTATAATCGCGGGTTTTTAATATTTAATGTGATTTTTTGCCCATGCACATACTCCAAAAACGGGATTTGCAGAATACTGGAAATTTGTTCTGATTATTTTAAAGTAGCTTATGTCAAAGCTTAAAGTTTTTACTGCTAAATAAACAGAGATATACATACTTATATTATATTTATAGTGAGGCGTCGATCCGCCGACCACTAGCACCCGGAATTTAAAGCTCGCTTTATATACGCATTATAAATTTAAGATACCAATTTTAATGATGTTCTGTTAAGGTTAATTATAATCTGAATAAAATTGTACAAAAAATATCTAACTAATTTATTTAGATATAATTTTATACTGTATAATTTTAATCTATCTGTTAAGATTAAGCTAGAGTCTGCAATGTAAGCCTACAAAAATATTTAAGGGTATTTTCATGAAACTTTTGGAATGAATTTATACTTATCATTTTTAAGTTGCTTTCGATCTTATCAATAGTCTATGTAATGGTCGACTTATTGGTAATATCACACTTGAAAGACCAGTTAATCTATGTAATATTTTATAAATAAAATTGAGAATTTGTAAATTTTGCGTTCTAGGGACTGGCGGACATTTTTAGGGCATGATAAAAATAAATGCTATTGTTAAAAAATAACATAAATACACATCAAATGACGTTTATATTTATAAAATAATTTAGCTACTATCTTAAACTATTTAAAAATGTGTAATATTACTCTTTCTGGCTATTAATGAGTTAAATTTTACACATTAGACTATTATTGAATATCTTATCGCTAATACAGCCATGGAAAGTAGTAGACATTAGTAATAATAATTATATTACTTAACAAAAAATATAGGCCCTTTGTCCTTAGAGTAATCAATGAAATAAAAAATCTTAAACATTACCAGTAATAAAAAAAGGAACTTTGTAATATAAACTAATCAAGCTATACTTTGTACTTGTCTTGCTCTTTTAATAATACTTAATAACAATTAACAAAGGATAGACAGAAAAATACCCTCATTTTTTGAAACCATCAGTTTATCTTTTACAATCTAACTAGGAATTGGAAAATTTTCAATCACATTTTCATAAGGAACATCGGTGACATCGTTTTCTTCTAATTAAATTAGTGTACCATCTTCTTTAGCCAGTTTAAGAAATCTTACCGTGAACTCCCCCCTTCATTATCATAACGTATGCATATGGCAGCGTAACTATATTAATTTTTAAGACATAAATTTACCCAAAAAGAAATTACGACTGCAATAAGTTCTTTTGAAATAACCCCTTACTTTCTAAGTATTGGTTTTTCACGGAAGGAAGGATGGAAGGAAGGGAGGATGCAGGAAGAATATCCTCTTTAAAATCCTTGTCAGCAGCATACATTTTAAGTCGATTTGGTTGAGGTAGTATAAACATTAGATACTTCAAAAAGATTTGATTTAGTTTTGTATTTATTTTAAAAGACTGAATTTTGTATAACTTCACCAAACAAAGCTTTCCCAACTAATTATCTGTTTTGGTCTGGAATCTTCTACGCCTTTGATCAATTTAAGTTTTAGGAGTGAGTGCTTTATTTTCCTTGATCTTTTGTTGAAATCTCGTGTTCTTGTTGTTGTGTGCTATGCTTTTTCTTTAATTTTGTAATAATATTACTTTTGTCATTTATTTCTAGATTTCTTAACTTCCGTTGCTGATAGCTTACTGTTATCAGATAATGGTGGCTTATTTTGATCAATATAATTAGTAAAACTTTTTGATACTCTCTATAGTCAGATGAGTCCCTCTCCATTTTGTCTTCAGTGTCGCTTTTCTTTTTCTTTATGTTTTGACACTTCAATCTCTCTTTCTCTATGCGTTCAGACAACAAAAACTCATCATTTTTAATTATCTCCCAACGCGCTTTTATAGCAGCCCGTTACTTAATAACTATTTCTTCATTAAGTTATTTAAATTTTTTATAGCTGGTACGTTGCTATTAAAAAAAATGTTACATTACTTGTTTCTATCTAATCTATTATATAAGTGTACCTCAGTCCCTTGTTACATTTACGGCCCTGGACTAATGGTCTTCTGACTGACAATCTGAAGAATATAGTGATTTAAACTAAAAAAAAAGACATAATTCTTAATATCATTCAACAGAAAAGTCACTCAAAATTATATATTATTTAAAAAGAAACGTATGCTAATTAAAGATGAAGTTACTTACCGAGGGACTGAGGCATTGTGGACAAAGTTTAAAAGAGTGTGTGTGTTCTATTTGCTTCCATGAAGCTAAAATACCGATGCGCGGAAACGGCTGGGCATTAACATTTAAAAAAAAATATATTTCTACTTCCAACATAGCAATAGTAATTAAAAATAAGATACCTTTTGATGGGTTTCCTACTGACATAATAATTAAAATAAATTTTATAAGTGAAAAGTGCTGTGGACGTAAGGTTGCCCTATTATTATGGTACCCATAAGTATTTAAAGTAAATCGTCTAAAGAAAGAAAGTAGCTTCACTGCAAAGTGGCAGCACTAACAGCATTCTGAAATGATAGGAAAAGAAATTGTCCAATATTTAATTATTTACTACTCATAAACTCGTTAAGCCTACTTATCTGTGATATCTTTTTGAATTATACTATGCTATCGGTTTTTTTTCTATCCTTCTTATTCTTCCTATCCGATCTCTATTACGATACCCGACATCGGATACTTGAGAAAAGAAATATAATATACGGGTTTCTACCCGTATATTATAAGCCCTAAAATAAAAATTAAAAAAATATATAGGTATTTTACCAGTTTGACCGCGTGGCTAATATTTTATTCATGCTGAATCATAGTTTTTTAATGCGACTAATAGTGGGATCCTGGCTACGAACTGACGGACGGACGGGCATGGACTACGGAATCCTAAAAACAACATTTTGTTTGCTCGCATTGCGCTCCGCTCTGTGCACACTAGAAATACAGAATAGTCGATTAAATTGTTTCTTTACAAACTATACTACTGGGATTACCGGTCTCTTATATAGCCTATAATTTGTGCATTTTATTAAGAGCGCTCAAACGGTTCTTGAGTTACCGAAAGTCATTCAATCAGAAAGAGAGACAGACGTATAGAATAAAATGAAAAATATAGTGAAATTCGAACTACTTTGTGAGTTTATGTTGCTTATCATATCATAAGAGAATTTTATATCATAAAAATACTAATTTACAGACAATATCTACCAATTGATTTATATAATAGCAAACTAATACATAAATCAAATGAATATTATCGAACAAGGATCAAAGGTGAGCGAAGCATTTTATCGAATACTGCGTAGAAGCGATACGGATACTGGAAACTTTATTTAAAAGATATAAGAGATGAAGTTATCTGGAAACTTCAGTAGACAACATTTGTGAATTGAAAGCGATCGTTTAAATATTTTAAGAATATAACTAAATATTTTATAAAATATTCTTATTTTACTTTATTTTAAAATATTTCAATTGTATTTTACTCCAACGCGCTACGCAAATGGGTAGCCTTGTAAGGGTGCTACGCCGCGAGGGGACTACGGATATAGCTACTACAGAAAGTGGGAAAAATATTAATAATATAAAATTAGATCTAAATACTAACTTGAAATACAAATAAAAACAAAGTTTTTTTATTTATGATAATTTCCATTGAAATAAATATTTATATTATAATGAAGATAAACGAAGCTCGAGTAGGGCGCGGAGTTATATGCGATTTTCAAGCTTAAATTCATCCAATGAAATGATATTTTTAGTCCACTTGTTTTCTTATCGGGTCACCCACTTTACACACATTCTGTGTAAATAAGGATTAGTTAGATTATCAATTTTATTGTGACTAGGAATTATTTTAGAGCTATTTTTTCAGGGTATCTTTGCAAAATGGAACAATTGCGCAAATAGAGGCAATATTTTTATTAGTATTGTTTGTATACAATATTTGTATATTTATGAGTTTGCACGTGTTGGTCTGTTGTGTAACAGGTTGTACGTTAACACGTGCGGGCAGAGCGTCGCACGCGCCCGCCCCCGGACACTGCGAGCATTTTGTTTTACTTTGTTAGCATTACAACATTTACACTCTGTATGTTTAACATTTATGTCACTTTTTAAACTAATTTCTCTAATAACCCACACTTTAATTCACATACTTACATACATACATATATGCTTTTTCTTTGGAGTTTTGTTTTTCTACGCCATTGTAGAAAACTCAAAAAGAAAATACTAGTTCAATAACTTCAAAATTATTTTATTTAAATTCCATAATTATATGGGTAATTGAAAGTAATAAAAACTATGAGAAGGAATGTTGACAGTTTATGGATTCATATCTTAGTTTTCAATAACCAGTTACGTAAGTCACTAAGTAAGTACATTCTGTACAAACAGTACAGATGTGGTACAGAATTTTTATTATACTTATTTGTAATGTGGTAATGAGATAATGTGATTCCAAACTAAAACTGCGGTAGAATGTTATTTCGACTAACATTGAAATAGAGTTTGTGTTTATTTTGTTGACAAAATCATAGTTTTCTTCTATATTTTTTAATCTAATAAGCTTTCACCTAAAGGCAATCTCTTTTCTATTTTTGGCAACCTATTCGTCCCATTTGACCTACAACCAAATAGCAAAAACCTGTGTCGATTCTATAAAAACCTGTGTCGATTCTAAGTTTTATTAATTTACATATATATTTTACTTATAACTATGTAAAAGCAATATATTTATCATTCTATTCGACTGGTGAAATTTAAATAAATCTAATAACAAACGTCAATACAAACTTGTATATGATTTAGGAATAATTAACAGGTAGTTTTAAAATTGTAATTTTTAAAGCTTAATTATTTTGTCTTGTTACACCTACGAGGCTACTAGGTCAGATGATTGTTTTAAAACACAATTCAAAGAAGTGTATCCTCGATTTTGAGCTAATTAGCTATACCCTGGTGTCGATCGTTACGGAGAAAATAACAGTCAGAGAAACCATAATAAAATAAGTTCACATTTTAGATTCACGATCTAAATAAAAACATTAAAATATAAATAAAAATAGAAAAAAAATCGTCTTACATTATATCAAAACATCAAATTATCACACCATTTTGGCGCCATCTTTAGCAGTTATTGCCTTGCTTAAAATATTTCATACATTCATATTAATTTCTTACGTCTTGGGAGGATATTAGATAACCTGTGAAATTATCTAGACTGAAATATCACTTAACAAATAATATATCACATACTATTGTAAATGAATTCTTGACGTCACTAAGTAAATACAAATCAGTGCACGGTTGGATAAAATTTATTTATATGATATTGCAAAAAATAATAACGCCACTATCTTTGTCCCAGGTGACGATTAAAATATTTTTCTCACGTTTCCAACACAATATTAAATGACATCTATTTCAAACAAAACATATGTTACGTTTCACTTACGGAAGTTTATTAAATTCGTTCTATTTCACTGTAATATTAATATTTGTTTGTAAATACACTCGACTTTGATTGTTTCTGTTATACTTAGATATCAGATAATGTGGGAATTAACATTGCTTTCAATATTACATGTTAACACCATAATTAACTCTTAAATGTACATATGTGCTCAATCTCGTCTCGCGACTGAGTTTTTTTCCAATGCAATAAAAAATAAATTCTCACCTACCAATAATTGAAATTAGCTGAAACTGTTCTGAATAAATTTTACATATAATTTGTAATTTATAACATTTTTTAAACAACTAATGTTACGAAACCACGTCTAACATAGGGTAAAAATAAAAAATAATATTAAAAAAAAATATAATGTTTTCAAAATAAAACATCTAAAATAGTTTGCTAATTTAAAATCGATTTCAAAAGTAGACGCCTTTAAAAAACAATTCACCTCCCCTTGACGGGACCGTTTAGTTCAATAGAACTGCGCCGTCATTATTTACAACCCTTTTGGCAGAGCCCTTAAGGACAAAGCATTTTAACATTTTAAAACTACGCCACAATGGGTGATGCATTGATTTTCTGGACGGATCAGGAGCCGTATAAATGTTTTAATATTTAAGGGATTAGCGTCATGTTAGTGTATTTGTATTTTGGTAAATATTTTCAAAAGTAAACATGTTTTTATTTGTGCAAAGGTTTCTTTTTTAATCATGTATAATATTATCAGAACTTAGTGTTACAGTACGGGATTATATTATAAAATATTACTCAAGTGATTCTTGAATTACAGTATTTTTTATACTTTTTCTAAAGTTATCACAAAACAACACACATAAATATTTTCCTTTATAGTTGCTGACTGCACTAGGAAGCAATATCTTAGTATAATTTTGTAACACAACAATTAAAGAATCATTTGAGTAGTCAACTAGAACGAGTTACTTCATTACTTTCATTAGTGCAACAGTAATAAACCGGTGTTATATTATTGAAATTATTTTTTCTAACTATAAGTTACTTTCACAATCATATTTTATAAGCAAGATACTGACTAATAATATGGTACGAAATATATATATATTTTTTAATAATAAACTATTAAATTTAATATTCAAAAGAAACATTACGAAAACAAACAGTTGATAAGCTGGAAACAAGCATATAATTGTCAGAATGCTTGAGCCGCTAAGTCCGCAGAATTATGCTCGGTGGCGACTCGTGTTTAGGACACGTTAGGGCGCGCGGAGAGGACTAGTGATGTACTCATACACTACACTACACTGATATCGATAATATGTTTAATTATAAAAATAAAACGCTTGTTTCATTTTTTGTAATATTCTTAAATTAACATTCTTTTAAAATGTTGTTATTATTTTCATTTTGAATGTAAATTACTCGAATTAAAATTGAAAAACATTTACAGCGAAAATTACTGATACATAAAAATATATTTTAGATTTTTTTAACCAAAAAATTAAAAAAATGAATAAACTGGCATCACTATCTGTAGCAACCCTTTAAACAGCGCGTGTGTTTAATGCATTCATGGCCTCTCAAGCGTGTCGACTGCAAAGTAACTAACAGACCCCCGCGTTCACTTTATTTATTGTTCCTAACTTCAGTTATCATTTAGAGATTTGAGCTCAAAGGCAAATGTAACGGGTAATATTATAATTAGCGTGATAGATTTTGTTTGTTCGTCACTTTGTTATATATGTACATCGACTTATTAGTACCCTAAGGTTCTACCAGATAGTATATAAAAAAGGGCCTTTGAAACTTCATATCTAGATGGTTAAAAAGATTTTAATATTTCTATTCAATAACAAATGTTGTATTCCTTCTTGGAAATTAATAAAAAATAATATAAAAAAAAACGTTTAAATTAAATAACTTCTCTTTTAAGCGTGTCATGTTTTATGATGCTTTTCATTGGCGTGACGCAATTTATTTGATTTCTATAAGAAAACCGTTGTACCGTGACAATGATCATGTGGTGCTCGATTTATCAACCGATCATCTGTAAACAAGCGAACGGGTTATAATATAATTCACTTTCATTTTTTTATTTTTTTATTCTATACTGTGTACAAAATAATACTTTTAAAAAGTTTGACATACATACACTTATAAAATTAAGTTTTTTTTAAGTTTTTTAGTTTAAAACCTTAGAATATAGAATACAGTTACTGTCTAGTAATTTTTAAATTTTTAATATTAATTACGTACTTTGACCAAAATTACCATTTTGAGAAGAAATGTGAAATGACGGCAATAAATTATCGATAAAAAAATCTATAACGAATATTCGTTATAGATTTTTTTTATCGATACTTTATTTATATAAATAGCGTGTCCGATCAAATATTTATGTAATTTATTACATGTCGATATCGACAAAGGGTTGTGTCACAAATGTATTTTTTACACGCACTATTAACGTATTAAACAAATATGTGTAAGGTGCCGGTGTCGGTTGCATCTGTTCTATATAGTTAGTTTATTTACTGCTCTAAATCTTATAATATATTAAATTACTTTTTAAATAAAATACTTATATAATTATAAAACGTTAAGTTCAAAGTTAGATTATTATTAATGAAAAACTAAAAAATGATATTTTTTCTAAACGAACACTATTTTATTTTGTTCAATGCAGTTATAATCTCCATATTTCATTGAATCTTTAAACAACATAACAAACAAAATAAGGATGTTTTTTATATAAATTCGAAATTAGGCAGGAGCATACCTAGAATGTAGTAAGTGTAAGTGTATATTAGCTACACGAGTGGGGGCGTGGCCACTTACACCCTGCCCATGGGATGCCATATAGCGGTGCGAGGTGACGCAGCCCCCAGTCACGGGGCACACGGGGCACGAGGACACAGCCATGGGATAATAGACAGTGCGCTTGTCTTGTGAATTTTGTGTTTTATTTTAGGAATTTTGTTGACGTAAGTATTATTTAATTATTTGTAAAATATTTATATTTTGTTTATGTAATTAATATCTTTTTATTTTAATCAGGACTTCGAAATACTAATTTATTTTTATTCTATTTTAAACTCCTAGATGTACGTAGATATAGATTGTAGATTGATGTAGATGTAGATGTACGAAATTAGATTGAAAATGAAATACCACGTCTGGGTAAAATAATTTTAACCACACTCAATATGTTCTACGTTGAGTTTAACACTTTGTTTTTATTTTAAATGTGCCAATGAACTACGCGACGATCCTACTATATATATGTATATATACCTTTTATATTCATATTTAGTTTTTCAAAATGATAGTCCTTTCATATATTTTTACCATCCCCGTCGCTCTGTCAGCTTAGTTATTGTGTCATTACCCAAATTGATGAATTTAACATTCTATAAATAATCATCTGTATTGGAGTTAAGGCGATATCTTACGAGTTTTTTAGAACAGCTCAATATGGATAACACAAGTACTGTAATTATAGGAATAATCGAAATAAGTTATGAATAAAGCATAAACTTTCCGTTAAGAACAAAAATTACTATAGAAGAACTATTATAAGCGGAATTATTATAAGCGTCAGTGTTATTTCTATATACTGTGTTAAATGATCAACTTACTTCCATTCTGTAAGTAGTTTTTGAAATATAGTAAACGAGTAACAAATAAACGACGTATGTTTAAACAAGGGAGGTCGCGTGCGTGACGCGTGACGCCGAGCAGGTGGTTTCAGGTTTATAAGAATTCATTTAATTCAATTTAATTTAATATCACATATATGAGGGGCTTTTATACCATATTTTACCCTCTTAATGTAGCTTTTTAAATTTGGTTCAATTTTGTGCTTAGTATCATAAGTTTAGCTACTAAATATATAATTTTTTATGTTAACCATAAATTTACAGTATATATTGTCACTACAAGCACCTGCAAAAAAATTAAGTATTTATTATCATTTAATCTATTAGAGCGTTATAATAATCATATGACATCAGCACGTGTAGTAACGTGTACTGGTCGCGTGGCGCGGTTTAATACCAACACGTCAAGTCAGCTACTGCCTTTACATTTAATAAAGGCCAGTGGGTGCACACAACTTACTCATAGTCAAGTTAGGTACTTTTTTTTACGTAATAAGGGCCAGGGCCGGGGCTTTGTACACCCACCACGTAGAAACAAAATTCGGTGCTTCAGTCATCATTCATGCTGAATATTTTGGATTTATATAGATTATTTTATCGGCGAATTAAGTAATAAATCACCGCAATAATAATTGTTATAATTATTTTGTACGATTGCGTGAGGTGCACGGACAAATTGACTTTTTAGGCGCCCCACCGGAAATCAGAGACCGGAAGTAGGAAGTGATAAAGTTCAACTGACTTTACGTAACACATTGCGCACGTAACGCTGTAGACTATAGGGTCGTGGAGTGACGTGAAAATTACATTAAGTCAAACAGAGGGATCTCAATATTCGGGTACAAAAGGCCGTTTAAGAAGTCCTAATAATTAAACCGTTGCACACGTAGTTTAATAAAAAAATAACCGTATACTTTATATAATTAACATACTATACTGTTGTTACAGATTGAAGAAAATGTTTGGCACAGACTTCGATGACTACTGCGACTTCAACGACAGTGTTTGCAGCAACGACTCTGGCTTCGAGCGATCTCATGCAGAGTCTTCAGCCACTTCAATAAACAGTACTCCACTAAAACATGAACTATCCGACCCAGGTGTGTCCTTGATATCAACCAAAGAAACGACAGTGAGAAGAAAACTTTTTCCTGATGATTATACATATATATTTCAAAACCAAATAAAAGAAGTCACGGATTTCGAAGATTTTAAACCATTGGACAATACTTCAACTCCAATAAAGAAAGAAAGAAAACCAAAGGACCCAAATAAACCGAAGAGAAAATATGCGAACGGTAAGAACAGGGTCACGAGATGTAAAAGTCCAACACAGATTCTACGAATAAAGAGAAATAGAAGAATGAAAGCCAACGACAGGGAAAGAAACAGAATGCACATGTTAAATGAAGCCCTGGATAGATTAAGATGCGTCCTACCAACCTTTCCCGAAGATACCAAGTTGACGAAAATTGAGACTCTCCGTTTTGCACATAACTATATATACGCTCTAAGTCAAACACTTGAATCTTTAGATAATATTAATTCCGGACAGAATCCGTCTAGAGAATGTAGCTATGATAAGTCAGACATTTCTGCCATTGGTGATAAAGTTAATAAAGATGCTTTCAGAGAAATGTTTCTTCCCAATAAAACTGACGAGTGTAGTGGCGATGGATATAGAAGTTTCCAAGGATTCAGCAAACCGTTCCCAAACGGATCAAATTTTTTGCAAACGGCTGAAGGCGTACTTATTAATGTGGGAAATGTGACCGTGTCTGTTAACAATAAAGGAGGTAACTGCATCACATCCACGACTGGAAATGGATTCTTCTGTCATCCTTCGAGTCTCGGAGAGGATCTGGCTCAGCAGAGTTATATTCAACGGCCCTACGAAGTCACCAATTATACCGATAGCTACGACCGTGGTATGCAAAATCATGAATATTTCAATCAAAAAAACTATGAGATATTTAAAAATGCTTTTGAAACCGCCAAAAATAAGAAACATATGGGCGCTAATGAATACGTAGCCAATTATAGCAATTTACCAAATAATTCTTATTGCTATAACTACCCTAATGAAGTTTGTTACTCTCAGAGTAATTATTACTATAACGACCAAAGATATGTAGGTAGAGATTTTTATAGAAGTCCTAGTATTGTCAATGCTCAAATTTAAAATGTATTTTTGTATTATGTTCTAGTCTAGTCTAATAAGTACAAAACTTATTTTTGTAAAAATGTAACTTAGGACAATAAATTGAAAGTTCCGTCAGAGTTATAATGAATTTACCAAAGTTTATATCTAGTCATATCAAGAAGATTGTGAAAATATATTATATTTTTATTTTTTTGTAAATTATTCTTTTAATTCCCTTTAACCCTAAGAAAGAGATAAAATAATTATAATATTAAAGATTGATTATATTGAACCAAATATCTATTTTGGGTACAGTTTGCACGGTTACAAATATTAGCAGTTGTTAAATAAGAACAATTAAAACCCCCATCAATCATACAGAGGAGAACTTCCACTTGATTTACCGCCCTGCAATAATACAAGTAAGAATCATGAATATAAATCAAATTGGAACAATGCTTGTTAAAGAGCGAAAAGTTGTGAATGCTTCTGCGCACCCCTGTGCAGGCGCTTTGTTCTCTAAACTCAATACTTACTATACTACCTTTATATCTACATTTTCAATTTTCAACCTTACTACACTGTAATAAGATTATTTCAAACGCAAATAAAGATATGGTTTGTCCCGAAAAGGGGGCACCCGTCGGTTCATGTTACGAAATTTAATGTTTGCTTTGGAAATTCGTTACGGCCTATTTTGTTATATCTGTATTTGCTTCCATCGATATTATGAAAGGTATTGTTATTCGGATTATTTGGTGAATGTAGTGCGCGTTATAATGACATCAATAACAATCGCTCGCTATTTCGTATAACGCTACTCTATTATTAATTTAATTTCAAAGTTTATAAATTTCTTAAATTATTCAGGTTTGTTTAATTCTTTACATCACTACATCATTATATTCTTCTTATTATGGTTCATAATTACTCTGTAATAACTAAAAGGTATCTGTTTTCGTGTTCGATTTGTATAAATAGAAATAAATTGTATTTTTGTATAACAAAACTATCACCTGTCCCGGAAGTTAATGTCTGTTATTAACTTTAAAACAAATCGAAGCTTTCGATACGCTTTATATGCTAAATTATTTATTGTTAACAATAGTAAAAAAAGCATTCGTCACATGTAACACACTTGTGAAACTCGTTTTTTATCAAGTTCTAGATAGAAATAATAATTAAATTGTTTAAAAGTATATTATGATGAAATCTTATTATTTCACAATCAATTAAAAGTAGCAAGAAATATAAGAATATAAGCTTAAATATATGTAACGTGCTGTATTATAATATCGGGTAGACCAAATAAGCTAGCAGCTATCTAACCCTAGATATGGGGTAGAATCTACTACCTCGCTTCAGATTCACTACCTTTTAAATATTCATTATGTACCGAGGACATTATAATTACTACAGATTTAATTCAATTAGAGATTCAATTTTGAGGGTAACCCGATATCGGTCATAATGAAGTAAAAAAGAAATCAAACACAGCCGCATGTTGTTATCTACTCGTAGTTAGCTGTCCTCGGGCTAATTGCCAACCAGTTTGTTTGTTGGCCTTAAACTAATATTAAACCCAACTACACCCTGTTTGTAGAACGATTCTATTTTTTTAAATTAGGGTTGCTTTATTAAGATGTACCGTTTTGAATTCGTGTTTGTTTTTGTTATACATCTCATTATTTAGTGCTCCTAAGAGCATGATGAAAAATATATGTTAATACATCATTAAAATTAACCTAGTTTGTCTGTCTGTGATAAATGTATCCAAAAACCACATGAATTTAATAATATAAAGACAATAGTGCAAGGACAAAGAGTAAATTTCAACACAATAATGGTTTTAACAGTAAATCAAATAATATTAAAATCTAATTCCAGTTTCTTAAAAATATAAATCATCGCAACCTATTTGTATTTCAGCTATCATTCTAAATCTAGTAATCAATACATTTTATTATTATTATTATTATTAATACATACATTTACTTTATTTCATAGACACTACATTTTATCTAATGCACATTACCAAGGAACATCTTCTAAGATATTGTAACTATATATTATCATAGAGATATAAGGCTGCCTAACCGTACAATCGTTATAGGCAGGTTATAACATTATGGGCTCCCAATATAGTTATTTCTCAAACCATATGAATATTATTTTAAATGTAACTTAATATTAATGTACAATTTATTATCCACCCCAAGTTGCAATAATAAAATCGATGTCGGTCTCTAATTCCGCAAGATGAATTGGCATCACCACAAATCACCAAACCAGCTGACGTTATTACGCTTGTTCATCTTAAAAATGAACTTTATTGCCTACAAAATAAATACTATTTTCAAAATTTATTCCCAACAATGACCGGCCGCATAGAGATTTTATAAATACGTCAAAATGGTGGCTAATAATTTACTAAATCCAACGTTAGGTGGTTAATATTCATTACAATTGAAATGGAAAACCTAAACGAAATTTATATATAAATTAAAGATTATTAATAATATTAAACCATTGATTAGAGCTAATGTTACCAATAAAGTAAATGAAACACCAAATAATGTTAAAAAATATCAAATAATTATTATATATATTTCGCAGTATACATTTATTTTATATTGAAGGGTCCATTTATAATGGTTGCTTTTTACCCACAAACCGACGGATTGTCAGATTTGACGCTCTGCAAACAAGTAAATATTATAAATTATTTATTGTAGGGTAATGTCCATAACTCGTACAATAATAAAATATATTGCAATATTATATTTTATTCTTTACTTAGATACATCCTATAGATGTAGAATCTCTAGGATATATCTATATCTATCTATATCTATAGGAAATGTAATAAAATTGTATTAAAAAAATGGTTATTAGTTATGGACTAGTTTGTAAGAAATTATTACTAAACTCAAAATTCAACTATTAATATGTATTATAAAAGAAAAATATTATTTCAAAAGTAACAGAAACATTTGGTATAACAAATAGGCCGTACTTGAAGTTAATTGAAAACCGACCGCGGCATTGTATGTTTGTTTGTAAAGATAATAACAACGTCATTGAGTTGAGAGTGCATCTGCGAGGAGAGGATGCGGCAAATTGTGCGTTCGGTTACTTGTGTATCATTTAATATTCTTTATTATAGTTATTTGCTGCTATTACATTTGATTTGCAGGACTTTAGCTGTTATGTATTAGGAGGACGTGAGATTTCTTTAACGTAAACACATAACTCGTTTAACTGGTTTCTTATTTTCGAAGTATGTTTATCCGTTACACAAGCACTCGACGATATGGCTGTAATGGTGTTAAAGTTGGACACACGTTGCATAATATAAAGACTATTTGTAGAGATATATTTTAATTTAGTAGTAAGTATATATTTTCAATATAGATAATGAAATTGTTATACAGTTTTATAGATCATATACTAAGCAGTGTATTAGGTTACCACTTACCACCACCGACGCGTGTGTGTCGCGTGTCGTGAGCGTGTCGTGAGCGTGTCCTCACTTACACACTTTGGTGATCATAATCATTATCGTATTAAAATGTTGTTCAGCAAATTGTTCCTGGTGTCATGGCCGACGCGTGTCTCTGCTTGAGATAAGTGGGTTAAAATATTGGTAAAGGATTGGTTTGTTTATTTATTTATCCTCAAAAAACCAGCATGTTTTTGTAAGAAGATAAAATTAGCCATATATAATATTTATGGACAATATGTACTATTTTAAATAAATAAAAAATATACTAGAAAATCTCCACATATTGCAAGAGAAAGGTTTCGTTAGCAAGACTAGTAAGATTGTCTTCAACGAGTGCTAGAGATATAGAATAGATATTTGAAAATACCAATATGTAAAGTTTTTCTATTTTGCCATTTACATAAATAAAAAAGGGAAATTTTAGGAAAAGAATGTCTAAGGAAATTATATCTGATAAAAAGTGACTACTTACTTTTCATTCTTAATTAATAAATATTTAAAACTGTATTTATTAAGGTTTAATATTTTTTGTAATTCCACTAAACTTTTAATGTTTAATATTGACTTACTTGGAATGGGAGTCGGAAAAAAATTTAGTTAGCTAGTTCGCGAGTTTTATACTACACATATAAAAGATCTAATCATACTATATATATAAAATATTTAGGGATTAAGGAAAAACAGTTTACATAAACCCCATGTTGCAATTCGTCTTTTTCGATCCGTACGTTCTCACAACTCAAATATAACATTCACACGATATCAATAGGTCATAAAACATATCAAAGCACTTCAAAAATATTAACTAAACTAAAAAAATGTAACACGAGAAGCAAATGGCTTTAAAAATATCATGTAAATTGTCATTATCCCACTCGAAGTCGCGCGTGGCATTTAGGTGTCGTGAAGTGCACGCTGAAGTGTCATATTAGCACAGATTATAAACATTAATAGAATTCTATTATTATATCAAATATTCACACGGTTTTTATATTTATTAACCATGTGAACTACTTAATAATAAAACAGACAAGTAACAACACTGTTTTACTAACATCTAATTTTAACAACTTTCTAATTAACCAGGATTGTTTAAATCAGTTCATGGGGATATTTTACGATATTATTAATATAATAACAGTCGGAGCGTGTCCGTCGTGTGTCTTGATTACTGACTACTGACTACGGTTAATACTTCACTAAACTACTTACGTAGTAGACCACACACCTATTTAGAATAATGACTGGATGAGATTTCAGATTTCGATTATATAAAAAAGAAGCTAATATATAACGAAATTGATGATAATATATACTTATTAAGGCATTATTAGTATCATATAATTATGTATGAAGATAATCAACTCTTATTCTCATCTTACTAAATCTAAATCTTAAATTGCAATTACCACCATACATTTTATTTTATTATAGCGTGTATTTTATAGCGTGGTATGTATTACTTACCTTCAATAATCTCCAATGTTTATTTAACAAGCATTAAATAGCATGAAGTTACTGTAACATGACCCGACTCCTACGCGTGTCTAATTTGCCAATTTCACACATTACACGGCTATCAGAACAGTTATTGGTTTATACTTACACAAAACCCAATAACACGAATATTAACAACATAATTAAATGTGTATTTTAAGTTAAAAATGGGAATATTAATAAGCGATAATTATTAACTAACATTGCATGAAATTATTAGATTGCAGGAGCCGGTGTCTAACAGTTTGCCCTTATCACCAAGCACTTCCCCATCTGTCGCTCACAACAATGGATTCATTCATGCACTCGTTCCTTTTATCAAAAAATGCACTTTCGACCAAAAAACATGATTTACCAAAAAACGGGGTGTCGGCTATAAGCTGTGCAGTATTATTCAAAACAGTTTAACGTTTTTTGGGGTAAAAACTAATAAATATATTTTATATTTTGCTTCAGTCTTGTTTTTTTTTTTAAAACCTATGCAACGTTGGGAATACTGAAGTAGTTAATGTTATGTCATATTTTATGAATGTTAACAATATAAAGAATAACAATAAATATATATATATATATATATATATATATATATATATATATATATATATTACAACAATAATAGAAAACATCATTATGTATAACTTCTTATGTACAAGTAATATTTTAAACGTAAATATTCCAGTCTCTGCCTAGGCACCTGGCCCTCGCCCCCAACCCTCATCCCCTTAAGATTTAATTACTGTCCTTTATATTCGCCGACTACAACCGCTACTGTTATTTTTATTATTTCTTATAGATTTGTAAAATCAACAAATTCCTTTTAGTACCTACCTTTGAAATTACACATTCTCGTGATTTAAAAAAAAATCATATTTCTGTAGAATATTTCTGTATTTTTATGCTGCTCTGGAGGATCGTAGCGTGTATAGCAGAATAATCTATCTTTAAAATGGTGAAATATCGTTTTTAAATAAGTGCAGTAATTCCCGAGATTACTCTCCATACAGAAACAAACTTACAGATTTTATAGGTGTTCTCAGGTTAAATATTTAAGCTCCACAAATTAATCTATTTTTTCTCTGTAATATACTGTTTTCTTTATTCCAAGTTATAAGAAAATAGTTTCAATGTATAACAATTAATCCGAAATCACAAACGGAATCCATAATGAATATAAAACAGGCGTCGTATCACGTATGGGGCTCCACTATCTGATCCGGATTAGAGCCGGTAAAAAGAGCTCATTATTCCGCCTCGTGGGACAAATGGGATTTTTTATTTTGCCCACACCTATCCATTGTTATTGAATGTCACTGTGATGTTGCTCTGGTCTGGAAAATGGAATTTCATTGAAACTTCATTGTTAGCAGCGACTGAATACAATACATTACAAAGTTTTGTAAGGTGTTATATTATTATATTGAGATGGCAAAATATTCATTAGCTTTCATTTCATATTTAAAGTGAAATGGATTTGAGTGTGTGTTTCTTTACGTGTGATACCAAATCGCCTTGACCGAAAGGAGTAAAGCTAGAAATTAAAATGTGTGATCCTCCCCAGTATCCAGTGATGGTATCTCGGGGCATTAGTGATAATTGTAGAGATAGGCATCGCGGTCCCGACGGTATCGCCTTTGATCTACCCTCGCTCTGACTGCTATTTGTCAAATGCTCTCAAATTGCTGTCAGTCAAATTTAAGCTAGTTTTAGGGAAAATTGTTTATGATAACACATACACATTTTTGAATCACTATATACATAAGAATAATGTATTCAAATACAAATATTGTTTATATAAGCTATTTGAATTTAAAAGTACTAAAAACTAAAACTTTATTCCGTCATTTGGTTATAATTATAATATTGGATATGTATGTAACTACATACATAATATATTATATAAATTTACCTTCACTTTTTTCTTATAAGATATAAATAAAAAGTAGTACTTGATTAAATATTTCGTTATTTACACACGTAATTTTAGCTATAATTATATAAATATACTAAGTAAGTAAGTAGTGGGTGTGAGCCGTGAGGGTTTACTCAGAAACGTCATAAAATTAAACCTAAAGTTAGTTGATTGGATTGGATTAGATTGGATTGAAAGTCACTGGTTGTCAAGAATTAAGCGTGACCAATAAATTGTTTCGCTTGTAGTTGTCGTCTCACACAACAATGTCACGCAATTATATATTCAAAATAGTCACCAGTGAAAGGGCTTGATGAAACTTTTGCATTTGAATAGATGTTTACAATTACCAGTGACTGGATGCGCGTGAAGCCGCGAATTAGGTGTTAATAAAAGGAATTACTTAAATAATATCACTCGAGTTTGTTAATATCAAAAAATGAAATAAAAAAAGATTATATTTTATAACTTGTCTTCTTGGATAATTAATTTTTTTCAAGCTTACAAAATTATTTAAAGTAATATTAATCATATATTAAATTAAGTTTGAAATGTGACTTAAATTTAACTTGGAATAATAGAGACTAAACCAATAGTAACAAAAAGAAACTAAAAGAATAATAAGATTTACTATTTTCCAAATGTCTACAAATGTTATATAAATCCGAAAGAGAGCCCTAAATAGGAGAATAAACAGAAAAATGCAAATGAATTTATGCCCTGAGCAACCCTGAGGTCTCCCCTACCCGTCAGTCGCTATTGTACTCTAATAGCTTTGACTGTGGGGTCCATTCATACCCTAACGTACTTGCCACCCTTGATGTAGTTACCATACACTAAAGAGATGTTTGTCAGAGTCCGTTTTGGCGGATCTTGGTTATTAATGTTATGAAAAATACAAAGAACATATATATATATATATCTTTTCTCATCAAATAAGTATTATAAAAAATATTTACCACTATGTAGCTGTCACATTTTATTCCGTATGGTAAGTTTAATATACGCAGAGATTCTTTTTTTACTAAAAAGTTTTTATTCCATATTTATTTACATATAGACTGGCATTACAGACATTTGAAAATTACTCATTGAATATTTCGAAAATGGAAAAACAGTTTACAATAGATCCAAGCAGCCCAACGGACGTGCCATGATTTACATTTTTTTTCAAAATTTTAGTTAATAACACTTTTTTCTAAATTCTTTTTAATTTACAAGTTTTTGTTATTATTTTTTTGTGATAAAATCGTCAAAATTATAAGTATTCATCATGGTAAGTTATTTTTTAGTAAAATATAATAATAGCAATCCAGAATTAGTATCACATATCGTCTTCCATTGCAGAGGGAGTGCATATCCATCCACGTGGGGCAGGCGGGTGTCCAGATGGGAGTGGCGTGCTGGCAGCTGTACTGCCTGGAGCACGGCATCCGTCCCGACGGCACGCTGCCCAACTGCGACGCGGAGTCCGCCGCCGACTCGTGTTTCAACACTTTCTTCTCGGAAGCGGACCGCGGGAAAATGGTGCCCAGGGTGGTGATGGTCGATCTAGAAGCTACCGTTATAGGTGAATGTTGTTTAGCAATATACTATTGGCTTTTAGGTTTATAAATCTTGCGAATGCTGTGCCGAAAAAATTGTGATAGAAGATTTTATATTAATTACATAACTTACTCCTTAGAAGTTTTTTAGATGAATAGCGTAGAGAAAAAGTTGCGTATTAATAATTTTAAAGTTTAAGAATAATTTGAACAGTATTTTTTTTAAAGCATATTTTATACTATACCTTCTCCGTCCGGCTTCACCAAAGGCTAAAGCCAGTCTCAAAAATGGAGAAATGTTATATTAAACATATTCATAGTAATAAGTAGTCATCAACATTATATTATAAGCATGAAGATCTCTTATTCGGAGGAGGGTTGGAATGGGTCTTGTACCAATGTAGTGATGTTTTACAATTGTACTGCAGACGAGGTGCGCACGGGGGAGTACCGTCAGCTGTATCACCCGGAGCAGCTCATCACTGGCAAGGAGGATGCGGCGAACAACTACGCCCGGGGACATTACTCCACCGGCCGGGAGGTCTTGGGGCCCGTCATGGAGAGGGTTAGGAAGCTGGCCGATCAATGCACCGGACTGCAGGTAAGGAAGAGGAAGTAGTAAAAACGAATAGAGCTTGAAATATATGCTTTCAACATATTCTCCTGAAATTTTATATATCAAGTAATAAATATTTCAAAAACTATTAACATGGTTTTTTTTATAGGGCTTCTTTGTATTTCACTCGTTTGGAGGTGGTACGGGATCCGGATTTACATCTTTGCTTATGGAAAAATTATCAGATGAATTTGGCAAAAAGAGCAAATTAGAGTTTGCGATATATCCAGCACCTCAGGTATTGTGTTGACTGTATTTAAGACTAATAAAATATATGTATAATTATATGAAGTACATTACATTAAGTTTCGATTTAGTGAATTTGTGAGTAAATATTTTTTTCCTACTGAAAAATATTTTTAAAATTTAAAATATAATAAAATTTACTTGATAAAAATCTTAATTGATATATTTTAAAGATGTGCAACTTAAAAGTATAGTTTTTATTTCGATTTTTTTTTTGCGTCTAATGTTTTTTATACTTAGTAATTCCTTTATGTACTCACTTTTAAGATTTATGTGAACTTGTACTTGTACTTTCCAGTAGATGGCGCTATTAATGATAATTTTTTTATTAATGTGAAATAATTTATGAGTAGCAGACAAAGTTGCTGGCCATACCTACTATATATTTTACCACACTAGTAATTTTATCTGGTCCCAGGTGTCGACTGCTGTAGTAGAGCCCTATAACGCGGTCCTGACGACGCACGCCACTATTAGTCACTCAGACTGCGCCTTCATGGTTGACAACGAGGCCATTTACGACATCTGCAGGAGACGACTGTCCATCGAGAGACCGTCATATGCGAATCTTAACAGGCTTATATCACAAGTAACTAACAAATATAATAACTATCATAATATTTATAACGTTTTATGCTATTGTATGTATAATGTAATGAATCTGTAATGCTAAGAGTCATTACTGCGTCAATCCCTCAGGTGGTGTCTTCCATAACGGCGTCGCTGCGGTTCGACGGAGCCCTGAACGTAGACCTGACGGAGTTTCAGACCAACCTCGTTCCTTACCCGCGGATACACTTCCCGCTCGCTGCCTACGCACCCGTCGTCTCCGCTGACAAGGTATCAATCTCTTTATATATTGCGTCGCAAACATACAATATTATTTAATTGACTTGATGGAACGCGATTTCCACTCGACACCATGTCAAAATATTTGTGCGATTTGTAGTTTTATTTAAAATACCAGAATAACCAACAAACTCGACACCGCCAGGCATACCACGAAGGCATGTCCGTGTCGGAGATTACGGCGGAGCTGTTCGAGCCTCAGAACCAGATGGTCAAGTGCGACCCTCGAGATGGTAAATACATGGCGTGCTGCCTGCTGTACCGCGGAGACGTCGTGCCCAAGGATGTCAACGCCGCTATCGCAGCCATGAAAGGACGGGCCGGGATACGATTTGTGGACTGGTGTCCTACTGGCTTTAAGGTGAGGGTCAAGTCATTATTATTTACCTTTGTTATCAATTTTCTCTATGCACATTTTATAATATTGACATTTCTATGAAGAGTAGATCATTTGCAATATTTTTTACTATTATTCAAAACGTAATTATAAGAGTTGACTTGCTACCTATTCCTATCAGGTTGGCATCAACTACCAGCCGCCGTCGGTTGTGTCGGGCGGAGACCTGGCCCAAGTAAAGCGCGCCGCGTCCATGCTCAGCAACACCACCGCCATCGCAGAGGCCTGGGGCAAGCTCGACCACAAGTTCGACCTCATGTACTCTAAGAGAGCCTTCGTGCACTGGTACTCAGTCATTCAACTGTTCATTACTTGTTCATTAATTGTTGATAATATTTGTTCACTTCCTCTCCTGTTTAATTATTTATACACACATTTAGACTATTGTTTAAAGAAAAAAACGGTAACGTGAGAAAGGTATATACCTCTCAGTACTCATATGAGTACTCTACCTATATCCAAATAAAATTTAAAATTTCGTGCTGACTCAGACGATTTACTTCTTTAATAATAAATATATATTTATTGTACTTATCATATGTTAGTTTCATACCTCTTATTAGTCACGTCATACCCAAAAATACTGTTGTATTCAATGTGCTATATGAATTGAAATATGACTAAATAACAAAATATTTTGAATTCTTCGCTGATATGAAATATTAACAAAAATATGACCAGGTACGTAGGCGAGGGCATGGAAGAGGGCGAGTTCACAGACGCCAGGGAAGATCTCGCGGCTCTGGAGAGAGATTACGACGAGGTGGCCATAGAGACGTCGGAAATGCCGCCGGGATGCGACGACGCATTATGACGTCATTCACATCACTCCTCCCTCGCCAACGGTCATGAGATCCATAACCACCCACGATATCTTGAGCACCCTACACGAAACATTCTGAATATAAGCGATCATTCTCACGAAATTCAATTTTCGAATAAGTGGTATTCTCTAATGCGTCTCCGGAGTGGATCTTCATCCCATCACAGCCTAGATGCGGACATGCTAATCTCATTTGAGTCCGATTATTAGTTTCTAAAATTGCAATTATTATTCAATTTGCATTTCAAATATACACTGTCCTTACCAGACTGACTAGTCATGCTCGACGCAACGTGACTACTGTCTCAGATATTGTTTGTGGTGAGAGATGTCAAGTTGTCGTCGTGTCGTGGTCGTGTCGTGGTCATGTCGGGGTCATGTGGTGTAAGGCAGTAGCGGGTTGCGTGGCGCAGAGCGTCACGACCGAAGCGGACGCACAAAACCGCGGCCGCATGTATATAATGTTAATTATGGCAGAACTGCGAAATTTTTTATTTTTTTGAAAATGTCCGCCGAGGTCAGATGCTTCCGTCAGTCTTCGAGGATGCCTCCCTCTGATAACAACTTCTACATTTTGGCTCTTGTACCATGTGTGGCGAGAGATATATTAAGAGTAATTGTTTTGTATGTCCGTTTGTGTAAAAATGTTATAAAAATGTACTATTGTCACTTTTAACGTCTCGTGATTAAAAAGCTTACAGTAAATAATACTTATATTTTTTATTATTTCCACATATACTACTTACCTTTTTTTCCTTAATGTTGCATTGAGATTACATTCAAATAATAAATGATCAACGTCCTCCGTAAAATTTAATAATTAAGCATTCATTTTATTCATTAAAAATAAAATGTTTAATGCTAGATGTCCAGAACGCAGTCAGAAATTTTCTATAAAATCTATACATATATTGAATCTGGAACCAGGAGGCTGATACTGCAGTCTTATAGCAAATTCTTTTCACATTTAAAAAATTTTGCATTCATATTTAACACATTAGAATAACTAGATTTTAATCATACTTGTATACCATTTTTGACTGCACTTCTTGCTAATTCAATTAATTCAGCCTCCTCATTTCCACGTCATCCAATATGCGCCGGAATCTATTGCCACTTAAGTTGCAGTGGATTCGGATTGAATTGAGTAACTTATACTTCCCTTCCATTCCACTAAAAGCCTTAAGGCTTATATCTTTGCACCTCATGTTATATATTCTGGCCAAAACAGCATAGACTATTGGAACACCTCTTACGCCAGAGGACCATCGAGCCAAATGTTGCAGTCTGATTTCTCTGTGTCAGATATTGCCTCTGAAATTACAGATCGGTCCACACAATATAAATGTCTGATGTTATATGATACATAATATTAGTACCTTTAATAATTTAGCTGCTTTTTGATACTACTCATTAATATAAATTCCACATTAGAGAGCGATCTAGCCATATATCTAGGTAACAAATATTATAAGATTCTTTAATAAAATTATTATTATTTGAAAGTGAAACTGGATACTTTTTCTGACCCCTACTATATATTCAATAATTAGTTTTACTACATAAAATCTCTAGACCCACGGATTGTAAATATGCATAAAAAATATTAATTGCATTCTGAATCATACAAGTCCTATCTATTATATAGGTGCTGATGTTGTGCATATATCACGAAATATTGACATAAAAACATTTGGTACAAAAAGACTTATCGTGTATGTAAAAGTAAACGGGATATTGGGTCACCTTGGGCTACCCCTTTGTTTGACCAGCTAATGGAAATCAACCCATTATTAAAATTATTAATTTGTAAATGTCGTTCGCTTAAAAAATCCAAAGATACTTACATATTCTGCTTACCTGCCTCAGATTGTCAAGTCTGTTAATAATGCTATATATTAAAATATTATTATAAACTTCTGTTATATCTAAAATAGCTAATGTTGGTATATAATCTTACAAATATACGACATAAGTTTAATAGATCGAAGTTTAGTGGTATTTCCTATTTTGAGAATCGGCACGACTTTAATTTTACCCCATTGTATATAAGGACAATACCTGTTTTAAAAATGTTATTGAAAATATGAAGTATAATATTTTTGGTAATATTAGGAAGATGAGAAAACATAGAATATGTAACACCATCCGATCCTGGCGCAGTGTCTGTTGTTTTAATAGAGTTATTTAATTCGTGCATACTAAAGTTAGCTTTTAAGATATTATTGTTTGACAATAACATTGGTTATCAAAGCGTTATTGAATCAGATAGGAGAATAAGTCACAGAAAAGATCTTTACATTGTTTATCTGAGGCATAATTTGGACTAGTGCGTATCCCTTTATTCACTGCATTCACTTTTCCATACCTCAGATTCATTCGAGTTCTCAACAATTGAACTACAAAAATGATACCAATCATTAAAATTAACCTGCCTAATTTTATGCTGCACTTCTAACAATTTATTTTCAAACATTTTTAAAAATTTAAGGTATAAGATTCTTCACAATTCTTTTAAGGAAAGTTGTCTCTGTTTTAAAAGCTTATATATGATTGAATTCCAATAGCTTCTGGGTATAAAATTTTGATTATGGTTGTTACAAAAGTTGTATTCAGGTATACGCTATAATTTTCCTGTACATTATTTGCATCTTTTATTTTACTAAACGATTTTTAGATTTTCCAATCCGTTAACTTAAGATTTCGTTTTGACGTAAACATTGCGGTGTTCTCGTTCTTTAATAACATTTAATAATCAAATTCTATTCACTACCTAAATTCTCGTTTGATACTGTCCAGTTAAAATACATAACTATATCTGTGGACACAAATGTAATATCCGGTGAGGGCTCTTGTAACAAGTTATTCACTAGTTTTACACGCGTTGGACATTTATTAAGTGATATAAGTTTATTCTCTACAGATGATTCAAAAAAGTATGTTCCACGACTATCACTCCTATAAGACCAATGCTACTGCATACTATAGTTGCTTTAGAAATTTTCGAAAATATACAATCCCATTCCCTGATGAAATGAAATGTGGAGGGATAATAGATAGATACAATGTTTTATAAATGTTTACAATAAACTGTTTTAAATGTACTACTTCTATAGCATTATTGCTGAAGTTATTAATATGTAAGTGTACATTAAAAGATTTATGTAAAGTTATTGCAAAGTAAACTCCTCCGTACACATCTGGCCTATCAACATTTTATAAAAGAAAACAAACAAAATTTTGTAAACGACTCCGGCTCCAACCATGTTAATAAAAGCTATGTGAATATTTTCCCTATTAAGTAAATGTTCTTTCGTTTCAAACTTTGTACGTTCCATTGAAGTGTAAGTTAGTACCTTAAAATAATTATCCATCAAATTTTCGCCTCCAACGCACTTTACCAGGCTGAATGTTAATTCTTTTCCATATTTTTATGCTTTTTCAGTCAATAAGAATTCAGCTAAAATAATATTTTAAATTTTTAATAAACACTTCTTGTATGAAAAATATTATTCTATAATATTGTTCTTTCTTCACTTCTAATTTATCAAGTTCAACTATTTTTTCTGACGGGTTTCAAAACTGTCTTAATTCATATTGGTGCTTTCTTTAAATCAGCTTTTCTTTTCATCTTAAGTATTATATATTTTTCTTCACTATTGACTTTATTGGAGATAATAATGGATTTTTTTTTGTAAATATATATTTCCTTTCTCATTATATTTCTAACCAATTAATCAATCAATTATATAAGCAGTTACCATCTTATATTGAAAATGTTTAAATTAAAAAGAGTATAATTGTTCTCAAATGTTTTATAGACATGCCTCACTTTATTCAAGATTACCGGATCACGATTCCACTACCTCACGCCATATAAATCATATAACTTTTCTCTTATTCTATATATATTTTAAAACACTTGCCCACTAAATTTAAGTTTTGTACTATTTTGTAATGGTGTTTGACTTTAAAATATTATTAAATTCATTTAATAATAAAAATTTATTACTAAACTATTTGGATTATCAGTAGTCAAAACTATTTTAAACACAAGAAAGGATTTTGATATTGTGATGGATCTGCAAGTTAATTTGGGCCATTTAATTTCATGATTAATTAATAGGACATTTGTTGACCACATTATCGCCATTATCATCTCTTCATAGATATTACAGGCTGTAACACTAGTAACGCTCCAAAAAGACGTTCAACAAGTAATAAGATTTAAACAAATTTAACAAACCTACACATTTTGATTAGAGATTAAAGCTTTGTAATTAAAAATGAAAATTTTAAATTATCGATGATACACAGACAAACAAAAACAAAAGGCTTTTTACTATTTAAATATAAATATGAAAAAGAATAAAAAAACTACTTTCTTGAAATCGATTTTTTAAATCTCATTTCTAATTAGCGGCGGCAGAAATGAATAGAATAGAATAGAATGGAATAGAATGGAATAGAATGGAATAGAATGGAATAGAATGGAATAGAATGGAATAGAATGGAATAGAATGGAATAGAATGGAATAGAATGGAATAGAATGGAATAGAATGGAATAGAATGAAATAGAATAGAATAGATCAAGCTACTAAAACACTTTTATTTGCTTTCGTACATCCTAGGCAAACCCAGGTGTTAACTTTATTGCTTTTTATTCATGTTTTTAAAAATCTTAAAAACTTTTATCTAATACTCGTTTTATGACAAATATACTGTTATAAAGGTTTTAGAACTTAATAAAATCTTTTGTTGCACAAACGACCTCGACTGGCAATTGTTTCGTACTTTATTTACCTTGTAAAAAAAACATATTATATTTTTATAGCAATTATTTAAATACAATTTTTGGTAGACAATTGCACGACAAAAAACAATTATAACGAGCAAAAAATCGCCAGATATTCGCGGAAAATTGTTCTCTTAATCTTTTGACCTTTAGGTATAACTATTTAGCCGTCACGCTTTTCACATCTTCATTAAAATACCGTAATAAAAGTGTACACAAAAATTGGAATTTTTCTCCAGATTAAAATGTCTGGACTATAATCTCTGATCGTTACTGATCTAATAATCTGTAGACACAATATTGTATTCTCAATGACTATAATTCTATTTATTGACATAGAAACCTAGTAGCCATATTTTTTAATTTTCTATTAAGTAATAAATAATAAAAAAAAGTATTTATGATTAATAATCAAGAGACTAAACCCATTCATTCTAAATACTAAGCACATACAATAAACATAAAACCTATTTTCAAATCTTTAAAATACTAAATTGAATCTTAAATTGATTGCGTAATGGATAACTCGTTTCATATTTAAATAATTAATATGAAGTCACGTTTTGTGAATTTTATGTTTTCGATATCTTAGACTACAACACTACAAATGGTACACTCAGTTTTCACATCAAGTGTCTATATACTAGTGTCTCTAATTGCAAGTGACACTTTAAAAAGTGTCGAATCAGTAATGTTTTGTCCACTCATTATAAAAATATAGTAAATAAATCATTATAATAGATCCTAAACAAAACGCAGTACATTATTGAAAATCATTTATTCGCATACCTAAAAATTTCAATATTAGTGACAATCGTTCACCTGGAGTGATGGACGATCATTCTTAAACCTTCTTTATATTAGAAGAAACTTTTTTTACTAAATATTCAAAATGTACGAACATTTTGAATATTTATTAGAAAAAGTTAATTGGACAGAAAGTGTCATAACCTTGATGATTGTCTGTGCGTAGTTGTTCATTCACCAATCTATGGTAAGGTAATAATTCTTGCCTCTTTTGAATAGACTGGTCTACCCAAATCTTTCTTTTGCGTTTTCGTCTTTTGCGACTCTACAACTAGTAGCAATAGCAGCATTTGTTCATGCTGTCCGAGCATCACTAACTAGTTTGCGTGTAAACAACTCGGACATAATTTTCGTACACTTACGATTAGAACAATACTCAGCCACAAAAAAAAACAAGTGTGTGTAGACATTAATGTCTGACATTTCTGTCATAGTCTAAACGTACCAGTAGACTAAGGATAGGCCCTTAATCTAATAGTACGTTTAGATTAGGTACGTTGTTAGGATCACACGAAATAAATACAATGATTGATACCTTTACTTGTATATTGATACCAGAGGAGATGAATTATTTATTAAATATAAGAACACTAATTAGAGCTCATTGTCAAATATTGGTAAGAAAATATTTGGCAAAGGTCCTTTTAGTGGATACACACAGGACGCTATTTTGTATTAACCAGATATATTGCGATTGTATTGATAACAGATGAAACAATGTGTAAACCTGCCTTAACCTACCTACTACCAATGAAGTGCCTTAGTTTGAAGAAGCTATCACCAATCAATTCATTAATATATACATATGCTTAGATAGTTGTTATTTATCTTATGATATTTAATGTGTGATCAGTCGGTAATAGCCTACTAACATATCTTTTAGAATATAATTAATTCTACCACAATAAAAATATTGTGGTTAAAGTACCATATCGATCTGCTTGTTCTGCCTGCTCGTGTACTTAGAACATAAGTAGCAACTTAGGTTTTCATTATTGTAGCATTATTCGAAACACGTGATTCTGAAACTCCTCATTATAATTCCTGGACGTAACAAACAAATGTATTCAAAATAATTTGCATTGATGTTACATATTTTTTATGTATTTTTATTTAGTGAAAGTTTATTTATATAATTATGTAAATTTATGTAATGTGTATTGTCACTTATAGATGGCGCTATAAGTTATTCTGTGAAAACATAGTAACATGTCGTGCCAATCAAGTATTTACAAACAAATTTTTTTATCAAATCAAAGTATTAAGACTTTAAATTTTAAGAATAAATTAGAAAAATATATTTAAACTCTAATCATTTACTTCATAAAATCTGTATTCTTTTTTCTTATGGTATAACAGTACCTATTAAACATAAGAATGAAATAAAATTTAAATAAAAAAATTATACTTTATGCACAAGTACACTTTATTTCGGTATGTCTATTATATAATAAATAACACTGCAATAATACTCTCCATAGTTTTACTAAAACCTAAAAATTTACGCAATCTTGCAAGTTTTAGCGCATACTTTTTATATTTTTTATAATTTTAGACATAATTGAAGTTCTTCCTCCGTGATGTTAACGAGGTTCACTGATTCATCCCACAATTGCTTACCAAGTTTGTCATCGTAGGCGGCACGCCTTGCTCTAGTAATATCACAATTTTTAAACATCTGTCCGCTCTCTGTACCGGCCTTTTCATCTAGTGCTGCGTAGATCGCGGTCTGCGCTCCTTCCCAGGGCGTCTTTGAAAACGTTTGGAGTAACCAACTGATTACAGAACCGAGTCGGTTGCCGAAACAATTAAAAATGGACGTTCCGACAGCGCCTGGGTCAACGCAATTAACAGTGACATAAGATCCATTCAGCTTCCTTGTCAACTCACATGCAAATAGCATTAAGAAAAATTTACTATCTGAATATAATTGTAACGAATGCAATCGCTTAATGGTTGATTTCTTAATTGATTTTTTTTTCCACATGCGATGCAGTATTGACGACATGTTCACTATTCTAGCCGACTCCAAAGAGGTGCCAGTTTTTTTTAGAAGCGGTAATAGCAGCATCGTTAAAAGAAAATGTCCATAGTAATTAATTTGCAAAATACCGCTCATCCCATCCTCGGTAAACCAGTTATCGATGGCACCGACGCCTGCATTATTGATTAATATGTCCAATCTACTTTCACTATTCATAACGTCAGTAGCAAATTTACGCACAGATAAAATCGATGACAGGTCAAGCAACTTAAAGATAATTTCTTTATTACCTGTTTTTTCTTCGATAACTTTTTGGGCTGTCATCCCTTCCTCTTCAAAGGGACACGCGATAATGACTCGGGCACCGCGACCCGCGAAATCTTTAGCAACACATAGACCCATCCCCGTGGTACCTCCCGTTACGATAGCAGTTTTTCCATCCAACCTCTTTTTTGACTTGCATATAGCATTTGGTTTTAGGTTCAAACATAATATTAGCACAACTATCCATATGAAACATATTACGAATAAGACTAGATACATTTTGAAGCACTCCCAAACACATTCGGAGAGATAATGGCGCGCGCAACACTTTGTTGTGTATTATATGCGAATCGTAATTCTATACATAATAACACGTCGTTTTGAAGTTTTTACGACGACAAAGTCACAATTCAATTAGTAGGTATTAATATTTGTTCATAATTTTATACTAATTCATTATGTTTTTATTAAAGTAAGTTATTATAAATGTATTCTATTTTTTTATGTTTTTAAAATTATATGTAAGGCGAGTGAAGGGGACGACAAAGTCAAAGATGTGCTAAATGACGTAATGTTAACTTTCGACAGACGTAATACTTGTCAAGTATTAGTGTTAAGTTAACAAATGTACTATATATAAGTATATAAGTAATAAGTCCTACGAGTTTAAAGTTATTAAGTGATATGATGATATTGAACAGCTCATTGGCGCACGTGGACTTTAATACATGCAGTCTGAATATTGGATTTATTAAAGATATTATTATTTAATATAATTATCAAAATAAATAAGTAACCATTGAAACACTGTGCTATGTTTACTGGGTCATGTACAATACTATTTTATTTATTTATCAGACTTTTATACATATGTATATATATATAAATATTTATATATGTACATATATTATATTATATTATTCGTCGGTGAATACATGTTAATTTAAATCCTCATAAAATCATATTTTTCCTTATCCTAAACAGCATTAATTCTTAAAAAAACAAAAAAACAAGATATAGACTAGAAGGAATATCTTGAACGATATTCAACCTGTTTCCTAAAATAAATTTTGCAGTACTTAAATATTTTTAATACATAATGTATCTTGGAATATATTATCATTTCAGTAGTGTTGGTTAGTGCATATAAGTGTTACCTACTGCATAATCAATATAACTTGCAATTAAAAAATTTTTAATGGACGCCAAGTGGCCGAAAAATTTGACCATAATTCATATTCTAATATTATTCTGTTGTCGGGTGACAATCTATTTAATATTTGAAATTAACAGTATTGATTTAAGGAATTAATAATAATTACTAATTTAATTTGTGTCTGTCAAACGCATTATAGTTTATTATTATAATATGCAAATTTTACCTTCCAATAACATTTTTATTGTGTTCCGTTAGACTTCTAAAGTCACATCTTCTTAATTCATCTTTCCGCCTGCGGTCGCTAGATGTTGCTGTTTCCCGTCACGTGATCGCGCCTACTTTATCTTCCTTGACCTTACTTTTCAAAACTTGAGACTAGCCGCCATTATTTTATTTAATCCAGATGAGTAACCAGGAAAATCTTTTCTGAAATTCAGACGTCTCTGAAAATATAATCTAAATTTTATTGGAAGTAAAAATTTGTAGATTATGTTCCGTTAGACATCTGAAGTCCGCTGCGAGGACCCGTTTTTTTTTCTCCTGATTGCTTGTAATAAGGAAAAGGTAACAATGTGATCTGATGAAATATATTAATAAAATATAAAAAAAATTGCATTATAAGCTCTAAATATCAACAAAAAATTTATTAATATTAAAAAGCTTACTTACCAGAGAAAAACTAAGAGAGTGGTTTTTCACAATACTTAAATCTTTACTATTGTGCGATTGTATATTTTTATAATAGAATTTTCTGAATGTACACTCATTTTGCTTTTGAAAAAATATCATTAATTGGATATTTTTCTAGCCAATTTAATGATGACACTGTCGTTTTAAATTTGCCTGGTGAGGCTTTTATTCCAGTCTGCTTTAATAGACGTCTCACCCAACCCCCAATCGGAGTGGGTGTGGCGGGATGACTAGGACCCCTAGTTAAATAAATTCGTTACAGACCCTCTACGATTCTTAGAGAGTTAAGCCAAAAGTTAAAGTTTTAAGCCAAAACACCGTTTCTACATTGTGATCGGGTGAAATAGAATCCAATCCAATCAATTGGTAAGATATCGTATCAGTTTTTGAACCAAATATGGGACGCAAAGTTATCCTGTCTGAGTTAACGATAAAATGATCAAGATCGCAATTCAAAAATGTTAGGTTAGATAACGTTACTCTTCTTCCTGATGCTAGCTGAGATGCTGATAAGCTAAGTTATCCGATAAATATAAATGTCTTACAAATCTAGCCACTGCAAAAAATGCCGGATAAGAAGGATATATATTATTGTGTTAACACTAAAGCGTCTATTTACCCCAAATAGGTGTATACGTCAAGAATTAAGTGTACACCTATGCCAGCAAGACGAAAGTAATTCTTTTTCTTCTATAGACGAAGATTCAGTTAGAGAGTTCTACCCGAATTAAGCCAAGTTTCCAGATACAGGATGTTGACTTAAGCTGAAGGGCGTCCCGCTGCAGTGTCTACCAGTTTGTGATATAAATGTCTGATCTTCAATGGACGAGAGTGCTCGAGTGCTTTTAAGTCGGAGCACCAAACTCATTTTGGGTCATTAAAGCATTAGATAAAGATGCAAGGCTGCGATTCATTTGAAACCATCGAGTTATAGTATAAGGGTCATCAAACTTTAGAAGTTCCTCGTTAATTTTTAAATCCGTAAAACCAGACAAAGTAACATATTTTTTATGAGTTACAGTATAGTGTACAGAGTTCCACTCCATAGAATCGAAGTGTTGTAATACCGAAATCTTAGGAACCCGTTCTGACTTTGCTCTATCGGGAATCGGTTCCTTAGCCGTGATCGATAAATGAGTAATGTTATCCTTTTACAGCATATTTGAGGGTAGTTGAAGAAAAATTAAGAAGCACTCGTACCAGGTACAAGTTGAGGGTAGCTCGAAACTATGACATTATAAATGTGACTCATCAGTTATTGCGACAATATCTCAAACGTGCGCTCCAGGTCACTGTTGTCAAGTCACGTCTTTTGCGACATGTTTGCGCCCCCGCCATCACCCGAAAGACTCGAATAACTTCTTCTGCGCGACATCTCCGATGGCGCAATTGAATTCAAATTTTATGCTTGTCCTTTTTAACGATAAAATACAGAAAACGGGAAACACTGAACTCTTTTGATACTAATAACAACCAGCAACCATGCTTGCAAATCGAATAATTATTAAATAAAATAACAACAACTCAAGTTTTACAAAGTAAGTTTAAGGAAGGTAAAGTAGGCACTATCACGTGACGGGAAACGGCGACATCTAGCGACCGCAGGCGGAGAGGAAGGATGTACTCTCATAATGGACTTCAGACGTCTAACGGAACACATAATGGCTATGTAATAAATACATGAAATATTTCTAATGCATTATTACATAAAAAATTTCATTCTGGACTTATACATATAAACTTTAGCTGTGTCGAATGTCCCTTCTTTCGCATAACATTCATAGAAAGGGGTGAGTTATAACTATATAAATTCATTTTATATCAAACTTTTAATAATTACATTGCAGTTTTACTAGTGCTGTTTCTCTGTGACTGCTTATTGACCTAAGTTATTTTACACCTATATATTTGAAATTAACTAAAATGTTAAAACTATTGATATTTTTTTTCAATAAGTTTGATTATTTGTTATATAATTTTTTTTAATATCGAATGTTACTAATGATAGTTTCCAGAAATTGATAGTGTTGTCGTTTATAATTTTCTAGTGGTTGATGTTAAAACGCAATTTGTACCGTAATAATATATCTAAGATAAATATGTGGCTTAACTAATTGGAATCTACAACTTCAACAACCACGGACTGTGTCATCATTCTTCACAATAATACAACATAAATGAATACATTAAATGAAAGTTAGTCAGTGTTATTTGCGGCTTGACATAATTAACTAAACTAACTAACATAACTATAACATAACTAATATAACTATAACGGAGAGCCGTTCGGATTTTTGGGGATCCAGGGTCTGTGAACGGCTTTTGGTGCAATGTTTAGAGACGTGGCCCCTTTGTGAATTGGCGATCTTATTTACAACGGGGAGTGTTCCAAAGAGCTATTGGATCCGCCAAATTTCATCTTCGCTTGTAATACCACCCGTACCACTTGAAGGCGTGACGATCTTCTTCGGGCGGTTTTCAAGGACCTTTCTCCCACATATCACTAAGATGTGGAACAAACATGTTTCGGAAGTATTTCCGGATCGATACGACATAGATACTTTAAAAAAAGGCGAATAGTCCCACCGCCAAGGTCGGAAACGCTCTTGCTATTACCCAGGCGTTGGAAGGGTTTGTGGCAATGATCACTGGTTATCATCCGCACGCTTTTTTGCTCTCCTCTAACATAAAAACACAAGTTTTTCAAAGGTTAAAGTAGGCATATCCAATGTACTTAAAAGAACCAGCTCATGCCGAGTTATGTTTTAGTACTAGTCCGATTCCAAAAAGCGATAAATCATTGTGTGATCCGAGAACCATCAAGTTCCGAGGGATTGTGAGTTCCGGGGTGTACTTACTTTCACTTGTTATGTTTGCAAAGCACTCCAAGAAACAAATAACAGAAATTATTCTATAATGCGAAAGTTGTTTCCAAAAAGGAATATGACAAATTTAATAGTGTTAAGATTCATTTAAACCACCATGTTATGTACTCGTAAGACATCTCAAGCTTCGCATCTTTTTAAATTCTCTAATTATCACCGTTCAAAGTTGTGTTCATCTTCTATCATAGAATAACCAACTCGACTGTTTTATTAAAATTAACTTTTTTTTCCTATTTGTTGAGGATATTTTGTAAATTTGTTAAATAATAAATCATTTGTAATAAAATATATGGTTCGTCAGTCATGATTATAAATAGATAAAATATATTTAGTTTTTTTATGGAAATTTTGTTAATTATTTATTTCTTTTTTAAATCATATACTTATGTATAAATATGTTATTTATTTTAAAATTATTTATACGTAGTTCTTTATTAATTACCTTATATTAGATCGCTATTTAATATATTACATTAAGCTATTTTAACACTAACAAATAATATATTTTTTACCTTCTTTATAATATACATTAAAACGTAATGCACTCACAACACCTATGACCTTAGGTGTACAGCATCGTTTACATGTTTACATAAAAAATGTAAACATTCAATGTGACATAACTAGAATGTGTGCCTGTTTGTTAACACACATATTACAGGTATAGTTATTATCATTTCGATTAAACTCTAAAACTGTGTCCCGGTCTCAGAAAGACACAAAAACACGTAAAAAAGTGCAATAATCTAACTATTATAATTATAAATTTAAACCAATTACGAATTCAAACATTGTTCCATCTCCTCACTACTCATGCTTAATAGTTCCTGAGACTGTTTCCATAGTTTTTGAGCCAACACTTCACTGTATGCGGATTGCTTCGCTTGTGCCAATTTGCAGTTCTTGAACAACTGTCCGCTCACTTCACCGGCCTTTTTATCTAATGCCACGTGAATTGCAGTCTGTGCTCCTTGCCACGGTGTTTTAAATAACGTTGTGAATAAAAATGTTAAAAACGCACCCCAGTATTTACCGAAGCCTTGGAAGATTGTTGTACCGACCGCTCCCGGGTCTACGGCATTGATAATAACCTTTGAATCTTTTATTCTCCTTGATAATTCGCGAGTGAACAAAATGAGGCACAGCTTGCTATTCGCGTATATTTGCAACGGATACCAATAATTAATCGCATTCATCATATCAAAATTGGTGCTTCCAATATTGTGTAAAACGGAAGAGGTGTTTACAATCCTGGCCGGATCGGATACTGTTCCGGTCCTTCTCATCAGGGGCAATAGTAACAATGTCAAAAGAAACTGTCCGTAATAGTTTACTTGCATGGTGTAGTTCATGCCATCTTTGGTCACAACATCATCAACGGCACCAATTCCCGCATTGTTAACTAAAATATCCAATCTCTTTTCGTTTTGATTTAAGTCTGCAACAAATTTTCTAATCGATGTGCACGATGATAAATCCAATAATTTGAAAACAACTTCCTCGTTACCTGTCTTATTTACAATTATCATTCGTCCCTTGGTGCCTTCGTCCACGAAGGGGCAAGCGACTATCACTCGGGCACCGCGGTCCGCAAAATCAATCGCTATCCTCAATCCCATGCCCGACGTTCCTCCAGTTACAACGGCTGTTTTTCCATCTAGACGTTTTTTCGATTTACATATAATATTCGTATTCTTTTGGTATAGTCCAACTGCCATGGCAGCCATCACAACAATAACTAATAACCATAGTATGACCATATTGACCTTTTATCGACTCGGGTGAGTATGACGGTCCACACCGAAGAATTGTGTTTTATAAATATGTTTTACAAACAATGTTGTTGTTGACTTTGTATATTAACTATTTTCAGTTTGTCGGCCACCGCAGTTAATGAAGTGGGTCACGAGAATGAAGCTAGCGTGAACAGCGCACACTTTTACTTTCCAATGCAATAGCGGAGACGTTGCAATACACTCCTGGAACTAGATTCATGCATAATTCCACAATGAAAACATACGATTAATTCTATTTTTATGTACTTTACTTTCTAATAAACATTATCTACAGAAAGTCGTTAATACACTCCATGATTTGACAGGACACTCGTTATATTGTCTATAATATATAACGATTTAATTTGGATTACAATATTAATAAAAACCAACTTTGTTGCTAATTCTGAAAGATTTCATAAGTTATTTAATGTAGTAATAAAATATATAATCAATCAAGTATGGATGTTTAGCAATGTGATGTTAACACGAACAGCATTTATGGAAAAGAGTAAGCCACACCATAATAAAGACTATTAACAGAATTAGGTTAATATTTTAATATATGTATGTTATTAAGATAATCTTGTGAAAGATATAAATAATACCTAACGTCAATAACGACTGATTATTTTATGGCGCCATATAATATATTTTGTTGCCGCATACTATTAACCTCCCATCAAACGTGACTCCTTTTTGTTCTATTAACTTTTTATATCATAATATCAATGTAGCAGGAATATTTTAAATATTAATCTAAAATAAAGTAGATATATGTTATTAATGGAACAAAGGGCGGACTTAATATTTTTCCTCGACAAAATGTCTTTATGAAATGTGGAGCTGGCCTAATGAATAGCTCCAATTATGATAGATGCCCTATAGGATTACCGCCAAACCTTTCCATAAATTTTTCCCAGGATGAGAGTTCTCGCACAAGATTATCCCCACAAGCATCTATTATTAATGTAGTTGAGGATATGACAAGCGCGAGTAAAACCAAACCCACCTGCATTTTCGATGCGTCGAGCAAAGGTAGTCAACCCGAACCGTTGAGTCATATGTCTACCGAGTTGCAAGCGAGCGAAAACACGGGACTCGCGGCCGGTCGGAAATCATTGGCCGATATTGTCCGTAACAGAGAGTGGACGGAGTGTTCGCCGACTGAAGAATGGAAAGTTGTTCAAAAAAAGAGGTTGAGGAATAGATTTATCGGAAAAACTGGAAAAGCTGAAATGGAAATAAATGAAAAAAGATTAATGTACCAATTTATATTTACTGTTACTTTAGAAAAAATTAACATGAAAACGAGGAATGATTATGACTCATATAAAAGTTTGTATATAAGCACAAATTGTATTTGTTTATGAATGATGAGTTTTAGCCGACTGGAGTTTCGTATTGACATTTTATTAACTTCGGGCCTAAAAGAATAAAAAAGAAACGCCTAGTAAACAAATATTATGATGCCGGACACCACTCAAAGAATAATACAAAATAAACCGGACGGAAACTAGTTAGTTTTAATTTATGCGACATTATAGCCCTGTGAGACGTGGTTGTTGCCTCATGACTTGTCCTTACTCAGTACCAGTGCCGACCGGAGATTAAGAGAAGTTAAGATTATTCGACTGGTTTATTTTAGTTATTTTCACAGTATTTTATATTATGGTATTTTATTACCGAAATTAAGTCTATATTTATTTTACAAAAAGTTGTCGAGCTTCTTATAACTTAAAAGCTCCGGATTCTCTATTCTTCTATTTTCTGGTCGCTTCTTTCGTCCGTCTACCATATACCATAGTAGTTAAGTTTGCAGTAGTAGTAGTAATGTTTGATGGTAAGCAATCAAAGGCTTTGGATAAATTGCAAAATATCCCAATTGCATTCTTCCACTTCTCCCATGTGTCGTAAATACTTAGGCAGCGTGGCATCTACATCTTTGTGATTTACCTTTGGTGAAAATATATTGTTCACTATACATGATTTTATTGCTATAAAGATTTGATTTAGATTATTTTTATTTTAAAGATCTTACTTAAGGTCGGCAAAAGAAAGATAGGGCTATAATTTCCAGGTTCTAGTCTACCGCCATCTTAAACAAAGGAACTATCTTACTATTTTTCTTTAAATCTGGGCATATTCCGGTTTTAACACATTTGTTGAAAACTAAGAATAATTGTGGGGCAATGTCATATACAATAATGCTATGTAGTTTAACTGACAGACCCCAGATATCGTCGGTTTTTTCAGATTTCAGCTTTTAAATATCTTAATTATTTCGTCTGATGAAACAGGTTTTAAAACAAAACATTTGTTACTGACTCTAACATTATAAGTTAATTCGGCGATTGCAACAGATGAAGAAAAATTTAATTACGCATGACTGTTAAAAAAATTTCATTGTGCCAAAAATAGCCGCCACGTTTAAATGTGTATTTGTATTTATTTCTATATTATCAAAAAATTTAATCTTACTGATCATTATGAAACTTTGTACACATACTTTTGGAAGTATTAGAAGTAACATAGGATACTTTTTTATAATTTGTTTTTTTTTAGCGGCAGTTGAAAAAATTTAAAAACGTCGTTTGTCAATTAATCTAAAAATCTAGCTACTTCAAGGCTATCTAGCATTCCCCACGTGCGAGAAGCCGCGGGTAAAAGCTAGCGTTAAATAAATTTCAGTCTGTTCTGAAAAGCAAGATCGGTTAGTTCAATCAATTTGGATTGAAATGTCAATAACAAATCTCAAACCAGCGCAATGTCCAAAAGTACAATATTGTAGTGTATATTTATTTATATCAAAGCTTAATAATAATAAAATAAAATAATGAATTAAGCTTGTATGTAAATTTATTGTATTTTATTCTTTTCTTATGTACAACCCTTGTAATATATATTAATAATTACTTTTTAATACAAATGTACCCTCTTACTTGTGTCAAAAGTCTATGAATAAATGGAGTACATAAATAAACAAATAAATGTATATAAAAACGTGGGAACGATTGACCTTTGTGACAACTGGATGTATAAGTCAAGGATGAAATCAAGGACAGTCGAGTGCACTGTCTATTAAGCAGAGGTTAAATGTATAAAGCGTCTGTTTTGAGAGATTGTTTGTTTAAAAGGTTTAAAAGTATTTTTGATAAATCCTAATATTCTTCATAACCAAAAAATATTCTGACAATGACTTCAATTAGACGTTTTAAACCAAAGTTTCGTATTTGTAAGAGTCACACAATTTTCTTGACTATGTGTGGTTATGCAGCTTTGTACAGTTATTGTTTAATTCTACTTTATATCTGTGCAAAATTTACTTGCATTACTAAATAATACAAACTGGTTTGGGATAAAATCACAATCAAAATAGGAATATAGTATATGTGTTATGTAATGGGGGGGTTGCAGAGGGCAGCGCAGATAACGTATTGCTTATTATAAATTAAAAACGTTAATCCATCCATTATTATTTATTACAGAGAAAGTCTAAAACTACAATATTTAAGACTATATAGTTAAAGGTATATTAACATTGCAAACTTAATTTACAATAAAACAAATATGTGATACAGAAATAATATTAAAATAAAGAGAGAATTTAAATAAAAATAATTATACAATTATTTGATTTTGGAGGATCTATACTTTTTTATTTTATAATATGTACAATATATAATAATATTTAATTCTTTGACTGTTTGTCAATACACTAATTAAAATAATTTTGTAATTAATTAACCTTTTCATTAAACTCGTGAATAACATTGTTCGTTTGTTAATTTTTATGCGATATTATGAAAACAATTCAAACAATTTATTTCAAAAGGACTTTCGGTGGGACGCTTATTGTTTATTACGTCGCTGACGTTAACAAAACAGTCATTATATAATGTCACGTTTAAGTATTTATATAACAAAATGATTACACGTTCAAAGACAACATCCTGGTTGCTATATTATCTAAACATTAGATCACTACAATTGTAAGACACTAATTTTCTTACAGCTTCCTCTGCGGCGGTGATTCTGAGACGTTCGGTGTGAGAGATAGTCGTCTAATATTTGGTTTGTCGTAATCCTCCATGGACATAGCGCGCGACATGCGGCGCTCCACGCCGGGCGGAGGCAGGGACGTCAGCTGACTCTGACCTTGGCAGAAGAGAAGCAGCGACTGCGCCACCTTTGCCGGCTAGAGGACATTAATAACTATAATTTAAAACACTTTTAACAAATATGAGTTATTCAATACCATTTTGATAATAAATTAGCCGACGCCAGTGACTTAACCTGATGTATCTTTACAAACTCTTTTATCTTCCAATGTAAGACCTAATAAAATCGGTTAAGTTGTTTTAAAGTAGTTCTTAGATTTATGTAGTAGCCAAAGTTCCACACATTTCGATCCACTAAAAATCTTAAACGTTATAATAAGATTTATTTAATAATAGACTTTTAATTTTAGATTTAAAAATAAGAAAAGGAAGGTCTAAGATATCTTGTGGAATTTTATTTTATATGCGTATATTCAAACCCATGAAGGATTTATTTTTGAAGACAAAATTTTGGCGTTACGAGTTTGTTTTTATTTCTCTTCTTTATCGTGTATCGGTCACTGTTTTTAAATAGTATTTCCCTTACATACTTCCCTTCAGTACATTCCTTATGTGCTAGCTTTATATACTTCCCTTATGTAGGGTAGGGTGCCCTCATTTTGCGCAGGAGGTAAGATTGCGCAGAACCAATAATTCGAAAGCGAAATGACATTTGCGGCTAACTTCAGTCGTGTTTAGGGCCATTGCCATTTGCGAGTGCTCTGCCGGAAAAAAGTTCAAAAATCTGTCAGAACGGTGTCGCAAGGTAAGTTTGAAGTTAAATATTGATTTCGATGTTATTTTTTCTCTATTTGAAATTATAATTACGTAAAAGCCTAAAGTACTATCAAAGATCTGGTCATTCTATTCGTTCGCGTGATTACATCTAAACAGCCGGTGAGTGATATAATTTTTGATTTTTTTATAGGTGGCGTTAGGAGTTCCATTATTCCATATTGAGCTATTCCCTAAGACTGCGCAGAGTCACGGTCCGTAAAACTGCGCGCGCAGACTTACCCTACCATAATTATACCATTATACCATAATTTTTAATTAGATACAATAATCTCAAAAAAATCATTTTCAGAATGCCAAATCAAAGGAAAAAGTCTTCAGAACGTACGCTGTATCCTCAATCTATTTTACAGGAAGCTAGAAGATGAATAGAAAATGGTGAAAGTAAAAGGAAAGTTGCATCGTCGTACGGGATGAAAGAATGTACTTTGGGATATCGATATGACGTAACTTTTTCTCCAGAAATGGAAAAAACTGAGAAAGTTTCTGCACAAACAGAATCTCCAACCCGACCAGTTGTTGTGACTCCTGGGTCAAGAGAAAAGAGAAGCGTCGACGGTTCTCCAGCTGAAACAAGTGGTGATGTCTTCGAAGTTCCCGCAGCTATACCATCTTGCAGCAATAAATCAACGGCAATGAATGTAAAACTACAAGATATTTCCCCAATTCGATTCGTTAGAAAGCAGCCAACAAGAGAAAACATAAGAAATCTGAAATACTTAGTGGTTCCCCGTACAAAGAATAGCTTTTAGACGAAAATAAAACAAAGATTCCTAGCAAAAAAATGAAAAAAGTTTGCAAAAAGCTTACGAAACAACCTAAAAAAAGAAGTGGTCATGCGGTGGCTGTAATGAGGAGTATAAAGAGCCGATTACAGAAGATTGGATCCGTTGTTCTGTGTGTTCTGAATGGTGGCATGAGAAATATATAGCCTACATTGGCATTGGACAGTTTAAGTGCGATTTATGTGCTTAAAATAACTTTTCTTTTTTAATTCTTACTTTTATGTTTATGTTCTCTACTCGTAATTTTAACGATCCTAGTGCGCAATATCCAGGGACCCGTAGTGGTAAGATTGCGCATTTTTTTCTTTGTATTTTTTCTTTACTTACTTCCAAAATTGTTACCAAACATTTGATTTATACTAAAATTATCAAACTACATTAATGTAAGCCTAAGTAGAAATAAAGATGATTATACTACATTATTGTTTAATTATTCTACAGCATATCAATCCTTAAGTGTGCAGACTTGGGACACCCTACCCTACTTCCCTTATATATTTCCCTTATGTTCTAGCCTTATATACTTCTCTTATGTACTTATCTTATATACTTTTCTTATGCCTTACGTACTTTCCTTATGTACAAGCCTTATGTACTATCCTTATGTACTTCCCTTATGTACAAGCTTTATGTACTTATAATGTATTAGTCAACTTCGAGAAGAACGTTCTATGTAGCTGACAAAACTGAAGAATGAACTGAAGATTCCCATCGCTCTTGGGTGGTCGAACCTTAATGTATTAGACGGAACTATTGTCATTACAACTGAAATTGTTAAAAGGAACTTCCGTAGAAAAAAATTGTCAAGATTTTATTAAGGTATCATTTAGGAAGGCGTACTAGAATGCATACAAAAATCGTCATATACGTTTAGCTTACGACATTGTTTATATACTTACGGCCTCGGCGAGCACGTCTCCCGCCTTCTCGACCTTGAGGATAGTGACCCTGTCCTTATCGAGGTCGCGGTACATGCGTTCCACCACTGTGGAGTACGGGCTCAGGGCGCCGGTGATCAGCAAGATGTCGGGCTGACACCCCTTCAGCACCAGATCCTTACGACTTATAAGTGGAAGATAATTAATTAACATGCTTTGTTTTATATTCTTTTTATTCTTAAGTAATAAACATATTACAAAGTTAATTTAATTACGTATTTTTTTCTAAACTTAAATACTATTGCAATCCAATATTATATCAGAAATCTCATGACATATTAGTTATAAATATTTTCTACTCATTTAATAAATTTGCATAATTGTAACAAATAATGCTATTTAAAGATGATAAATATTTTATATATAAATATTTTATTCTTTAGATATAATGTTATCTTTTATTTTCTAAAACAATTGAGTTATTTTTAGGTCTAACTCCCGGGGCTCCATCTGTTTATATTTAACGTGTAATGAGAAAACCGTCAGTTTCCTTCTAAATACTTTTAATTACTGGTGGCTCAACACAGTTAGATAAGTGGTCGTAATTCGATTATTTTCAATGTTAAGGCCGTCCTGCTCGTACAATATAGTATCAATAATGATACTGTGTTATAGTAAAAATTATCTACACATTCAATCAGATTTCAGGCCATATATTCTATTAAACACACCTACCTACTTTCATTAGTTTCATTTTATTTATAAATAATTTATTGTACAACATAAGAAAGGTGAAAATATAAAAGAAAAAAACATATAAAACGCGATCTCATCGCCGAACTGCGATATCTTCCAGACAACCTAATAATAATACATAATTAATAATAAATATCTAAGATATGATGAAAAATGTATGAGATGCACATGGTTTGTAAGATAAAATTTATCATAACTTTACATATATTCAACAGAAGAGATCATTAAAAAAAGTAACACATTCAAAGAAATTAAATCGCAGTCTATCAATACACGATTCGTTGTAAAATTACTCACCAAGTTGTTTCTAACTATTTAAATAAATCGGTTAGCCGTATAGATAGCATTAAACTTAGGACATTAAACTGCAATATCAGATTTAGCCCTGAATGATTGATTGGTTTATTTTGATATGAAAGAAGATCAAACCAATGTTCTCTTAAACCATTGTAAAAACTTGCTACCAGATAAATGTATTTGGTATTTGGGATATAAAAATATATGTGTATATATTATATATGTGAATAGGAGACACTCACTTAATGAAAGCTCGGACGTACTGCTTAATGTTGTGTGTGTTCAGATTCCCGCGCAGCCGCGAGCGGTACTCGGCCAGCGTGCGCTCGCGCTCTCCCGCTGAGAACGAATCGCTTGTGATTTGCTGTAATATTATCATTGAAATTTATGTTTATTGACCGTATTTGTATTTAAGGATTTAATATTTGTGTAACATCTAATTAAATGGATAATTTTAGTTACAATAAACGTGGATTCAATGAAATAATCTTTTTTATAGTTTGTAGACAATATAATGTTATATACAATAATTAAAAAAAAAGAGGTCTAACTAGTCTAACTACATAGGTTAATTATTAAATACACATTAGATAGAGGAAACGTAACGAAATAATGATAAATATAGGTATAAGAAAGAATATATAAATCAGCGTGTTACACAAACACGATAATTTACAGTTTAACAATTTAAATGTAGTAATTGAAACTTCTTTGCTTTAATTGGAAAGTCATAATTTTGTAGTAGTATTCTTCCTTTTCCAAAATTGTTAGTTTAGGTAAGTTTTTTAACACAAGACAAGCTATAAATACAAATATTTTACATTAACGTAATTAATATTTTTTTAAGCTTGATAAAAATATCAGACCTTACATTTATCTTAATGTTCCTGATACTCTATATCCATCTCAATTTCTCTTAGGCTACTTTTCATAAGTTTTACTTCTGCTGTGTCTGAATAGCACACACACATATTTTTTTCCTTTAATGTTTTAAGATAAAACACCTTCCTTATCTTTTGTTAGTAATGTAGATGCCAAGACAACTTCTAGGGTTCTATCTATGTAACATAGTTCCGTAACTCCAGGACTGCGATATATAAATATATCTATTTTATGTAAGAGAAGTCGTTCGGTAACTTTTGTATTTTACGATGTTTAATTTACTTTTTACTCCTTGACTATATTCCACAGAGGCATTTTACATAGATATGCATATAATAAAGAAGAAGAAAACATAAAATTGATTTTATTACTGTCCACATATGGCATGGTATGCCACTTAAATGGATGTTTATAATTCAGTAAATATAAATAAGTAAAATAAAATCGTTGTCATAACATCTATAAAGTTAGAATCAAGAAACAAACATAAATACCTGATAGGAATAATCTAATGTCTCAGCACTCACGTGTCCAAACTTATGGTAAATCAGGAAGTCCTCCTCCGACTGCGATATATCGGTGCCTCTCCACCGGGAGAACCTGGTGCGGAAGGCATCAGCAACGGAGGAGGTGGAGCCCGTGCAGTTGACGAGGATAAGTCCGAGCAGCCGACGAGGGTGCGCCAGGCCGCAACGCGCCAGCACGTTAGCGCCGGCGCCTTCGCCCACACCCACCGCGTACCTCACGTGAAGGAAGTCCAAAACCGTGATCAGATCCTCACCAAGCGTTTGGAGTGAAGGAAAAGGATAACTGAAATAATAAAGCATCTCTTATAGGATTTTAATTATAAGGGACTCGTTATTTATTAGATGGGAACCATGTCAAGTTGTTTTCAATGAATATCGAAACTTACGATTCGGGTAGATCCGGAGAGTTCTCCTCGTGTCCCGGTACGTCCACATGTATAAAACATGACCTCTCCTTGATCTCAGACATAGCAGGACTGTTGACAAAATCGACCATTGAGGAATCTGCAATGGTAATAACATTACAATAATCGAAACCAAAACGAAAATGCTCATGGAACGTACGTTTAACGAAAAGCAGCAATACTTCTAAAAACCAAGTTATCCCGAATACGAGCTCAAGTCAATTATCTTAACTTTTAACCACAACAATTAAGGAATGATTAATTATTATTCTGAATTTCTTAAAAATATTATTTAAACCTTTACTAAAAAAAAAAAAAATATTATACAGGGTGGCCAACGAAAAAAAGGTCGAGGTCCACCTATTAAAGGTGATGTTGATGATTTCCATCAATCCCACGTCCACTCAAGTCCACGAGTCCGGATGAAGTGGCAAATAAGTAAAAAGACTACTAGGTAACAAAAAGGAACCCTATGTCTTAAGAGTTATGTTATCCAGATACTGGGATCGTCGACGATGCAAACTACTTCTGAATAAAGTTTAGTTAATGTAGTTAATACAGAACTAAAACCAAAATCATTCTACCTGGGTTCAGAGTCAAAAGTTATATCTCTCTTCAATTTCTATATTCGGCATGCCAGTATAGATAGTATCTTCAGTACCGTACCGTATATTAAATTATTACCTACTTCCTATTTATATTTAATATTATTTTATTTCATTGTTCTTGTATATAATAAATTTTAAATATCATATATGAGATATATCTGTAATATTTCTAATCTTCATCTTGTTTAAATTTAATATATAATGTGCTCATAAAAATATATTCATTGGAGTCACGTACGTAGGTATGAAGTTTATTTTTATACTGACAATACATTTTCTATGACGCTTTTAAGTATGGTAACATACATAAATAACATTTAATTATTTTTATATGATTTCAGACAATAAAACGAATATTATAGTGTTGTTCTAGGAGACTATTTCTAACAAACACATTACTTGTACGAACTATTACACCTGTTCATATTTGCATATGTTACTGTACTGCGAAAAAATATGAATTGATAAATTTTATTTAATAATTAACTTTTGTTTTAGAATTACCATTTCCTAAAATATAATGTTAAATATTTAATAGTTTTCGTCGAGAGCTAATCTGTATTGAGTAGAATATCTTATGTTATTTAATAGTTTTATTTTATAACATATCACATTTTTAACTTATAATGAAAGCGTCTGTATATACATAACAAATACGTAAGTGGACAGGAATCTGAATAAACGAACGGGTATAAATCATTTTATATCACACGGGTTTGTAAGGAAGGATATCATCTACCGTCGCCTTTAGAATTTTGAAGGTCTGGACCTGTTTGTACTCGGCTGCGCGTAGACATGGACGATCATGGATACGCCTCTACACATTCCATAGTGGTAATGTATAATATGTACTTACGGTTGGTTCCAAGATCGTGAACAGTTATAAACACGCATCTTTTATCTTGCTGACTCAAATCACCCTGAAAATAACATTGTCAATATTACGAACTTACTTATTTTAATTAATAAATATTATTGTAATAACAAAATTATTAAACTTTAATAACTTTATTAACCATTTAAACAATATATAATGTTTATATGACAATAATTGCATTTTATATAATACGTTACCTGTCCGTGTTTTCCCTATTGCAGCATGAAAGTAGATTGTGATTTATGCCATAATAAATATTATTTCGATAAATATTTACTGAGCTTAAGATGAGGTAGCAACTAGAGTAACTGATCACCATATAACAATCAAGTGTAAAGCCGAACATAATATATATAAAGCAAATAAAAGTACTGATACTAAAAAATAAGTCAAAAAAATATGTGATGTAGTTTTTTATTAACTTCATTTGTAAAAAGAGTTTTGAGTATTTGACTATATCAGTCCTCATAAGTACAAATTATATATTTCTTAGATTTATAATTAACTTATTTATATTCACATAATAAATGATATCTGCTCAATTGGACAATTTTAATGATAAGACCAAAAATGATGTATTTGAAATTATATAGATCATGAAATACTTTACATAAGAATTAACATTATCACATGAAAAAATGGATTAATTAAAAATCTCATCAACTATAAAATAACTTCAAATTTAGTTTTCGTAAGTAAACTAAATGTGTATGTGTCAGTATGTGAAAAATACTGACTGAACACTGAAGAAACAAAATCTAAAATTACGTCCCAAAAGCGTTCACTGAAAAAGTAAATTGTGCAAATCCAATTCGTTATTACTTCTTCACCATAAATTTGCCCATTAACTGTATGCCAAGGTATCATTGAGGTACAAATGCCATCTTTTAACATTTCTTTACGAATAATAACAATTATTATTGAATAATAAAAACAGTGTGGCCTAGAAAGAGTGTTATATTTACCGACATGTACGAGTGCTTACCTGTACATGCACATGTATATCGCCGCTGCGGTCTGTGCTGACCACATATTTCTGGAACAAGAGAAAAAGTATTCACTTTTATGTAACAAAAACATTAATATAAAAAAGATAAATATGTAGACGATTACAAAATCAACTTACACACAATAAATAATTAACAAAAAAGCTTTAATGCCGTTGAATAAATTGTTATAAACAAGCGGCTTCAAGTTTAATTATTATTTTAAACTAAAATACTATATTTTTATCAATAACTTCTTTTACAGAACTCCCAAGATATGTACCGCACTTATTTCTTTATTATTGTTAAGAGAAATATTATTAAAACTCATGGCCGTCTTAACATTTTGTACTTATGCTTGCAACTTCCAAAGTCTCAATATACTTATTAACACTAAACCTACCGACAATTCTTGTATATCTGTTTCTACTGCACGCCGTCAAATTGACCGGTAATTAAAAGTTATTTTATTATATAACGCAGGTAATACTGGAAATAACAAAAAGTAAAGAGTGAAGAAAATATTATATGCATATTCTAAGAATTGTCATACAGTTTGATAACGATATTATAACGTTTAAAAATGTGTAAGTTTTACATAAGGCTAAGAACGGTCAATTTGACCGGTACTTGGTAGGCTTAGTGTTAATAGACAAAAAAGTAATAAATAAAAAGATGAAAGTAATTGCTTTTCTGGTCAACCATACTTGGACTGGACGTTCATAGGGGGACAAATCAGTCACCTACTGTTTAAACTTATTTGATTTTGACCGGTACAGTCTTAGCTAAATACAATATAAATAATTAAAAAATGATCTCGCCAGAATATAAAATACTTTATTAGCTTACATAATAAATATACTTTATAGTAATATTGCAGACCAATTATAATTTGTCATAATTTCTATCTTTGTCAATAAAATAAAATCAAATTAAAAAAAAATCGCTTATATACTTACTATATTTATATAAGATATACACTAATACCGACATGCTACCCTTATCGGTATACTTGGCCATCGCTATCGCAATCATGGCAACCGGCGGTTTTGTTTTTAATAGACTATGGCTGGCAAATCCACATTCTTGGGGCATCTGCCCCAATGTTGATGTTCCTCTAACCTTGTACGCCTATGTTAAGGGTAATCATCTTCCCCTCCCACCTTAGCCCTACACCTGGGTAAGGAAACGACGAGCACAAACCGCCCCCTTCTTGTCACCCTGTCCCTAAAGAGCGGGTCAGTAAGCGAGGTTCCATCCAAAGCCTATCATTGTAATCCAGAACATTTTGATGACGAGCATAGCAGTGACTACTGTTAGAATCAGAAACCAGATCCCTCGTTCATTATCGCACAAAAAAGCAGTGAACTAAAACTTAATGAGAGCTCGGACCTCCACCTCATTGATAAAAAACTTAAGAACAACACTTCTTCCTGTTACCAAATTTTTTACAAGTTACCTATAATTTTTTTAACTTGTTTTAAATTACTGATCATTTGGAAAGACGAGTGGATGACAAGTTATGAGATTGAATTTTTTAAACTTATTAATTGATTGATTTATTAAACTATAATTATAATATAAATATTCATATATAGATATGTAAGCACCTAGGTCTCTCACAGGTTTTTATAGAATTATTATAAGCATGACTCACACTTATACAATTTAAATAATATCAGTGTCAAATGTCAACAAATTGGTGTTTGAACGCAAAAAATATGGGATAATGACTGATTATGATATTTGATACCTCGTAACGTATGTAATAGGGTATCTGAGAATATAAATATACCTAATTAGATAGGCGCCATTAAAAATGATATGACCTGGTTGCAAGGCACGATTACATCTACTAATAACAGTACTCTAAGAAGTGTGGACAAAGATTTAGGAGCATCTGACAAATAACATTAAAAACAATATGATGTCATTTAGTGTCATCTATTATTGAATTATCACTAACAATTAATACTATGTGTTACCCATATCTTACATGTTTTGTTTAGCAAAAAATACCATTAGTATTGTGAGATAATAATAGCACTAATTAAAAAATATATTATGAATATAAAGCATGCATGAAACTTTTAATTCGAATTTTTACTATAAAATCTATTTTTTGTCTGTGATAAGTAAATGTAGTAGAAGCTTATGGCCCGCTCGCCTTCCGATTAATTTCTTTGTGAACTGCAAAAAACATAAATGACTTGAGGTGTTGGAGTGGTGGAAAAAGGTAAGAAAGTCATTGATTTCAATTGAACTATAACAAGTGAAATCTAAATTCCGTTTGGCACTCACCGGTCTCACAAGACGTTATGTTTTGACATGTCGCCAATAGGCGTTTGAATTTAGTTTTACAACTGCACCGGTGTAGCACTTTATAGCTACTAATATTAGCTCAAGAACGACGATAAAATGTTATAGATTTGTAGTACACCTACGTCGTCATAAAAAAAATATACATTTCGGTCGAAACATAACATTTACAAGTGGATTAAGTCGATGAACAAGTATACGAGTAATAACTATTGAGATTAGATTTCTAGTCTTAGTTTATGAGATGACAGGTACGTCACACGAGTTAGAAAGCCAAAAAGCAAGAAAATAAAAAGCCAGAAAAATCATAAGTACTAGTATACCTAGCTGATACTTTAAAGACTGATTTAAAGCTTTCGTAGAACACTATTCTATTAACATTTATTTCTTAGTTCTATCGAGCTGAAAGTTTAGATTGGATAATTGTATTGTTCGTTGAAATATATATATATATATATATAGAGGCTAAGTCATTGAAGTTGTAAGAAGGAAATATTTTAAACAACTAATATGACGATCAATATCCAAGAGTAGTCCAAATAATGAAGTTTTCAATTTAGGATTTATTATTTTATTTATTTATTTCCTTTCTACTTTCCTATTATCTACGTAGCCATCTATAGTTAAAAAATGTTGTTACGGGCATTTACGGAAAGCAGAAACATTATAAAAAATGTTTCAAGACAAAAACAAAATCATAGTCATTAATTTTGCTTAATTTTTTAAAATAAACTATTCAAAAATGTTCTTTCATTGTATATTTTTATTATTTTTATTACATAGCAATGCGAGATAAAATTAAATATGTCATAATGGCTCAGTATATACGGACTTCTCCTTTTGGATAAACATGCTATATGTAGATTAATCTGGCCACCTTTAATTAGTAGCAGCCAATACATCAACAATTTCAGCATGACGTTGAGATATATATTTCATAGCAACCTTTAATAACCTAACACAAAATATTGTATACATTGGGAGCTATTAGGAGATGCAGTGTTGACGACCGCCCGCCCACCACGAGAAACCATTAGCTTACTGAATTAGATCTTGGATAAGATTTATTAACCTTATAACATTCGAATATACAAAAAAATCCTTGAGATAATCGAATGAACAGTCGATCATTACAACTGTTGACAGGAACTTGTTATGGGAGCATAAAAATAGCCTGGATATCAAGTGGGTAGCAAATAGTAATTGTTTGTGAGCTGGAAAAGTGAATTGTTTGCTCGAACACGTCAGCAAGGTATATTCTACGATCTATGGCGTTATTTTAGTATATAATCAAGGATTACTTTGCTATTTGTCCATTTTTATCACTATTTTTTAGTATTTTCTGTACCCAATAGTTACGGTTAATGTCTCTTACGTCTCTCTTTACATAAGTACATCATAAAATATAATACTAATTACTGTAGAATATAACAATGACAAGTTTTGAACCGAATAATACCATCCTATTGTCAAAGCTCGGAGAAATATCGCGTAAATATTATTTTTATTTTGTATCGAATTATTTAATTTTGAAACAGAGTTCTCGTACTGGAATGTTTTTGATGTGTTAGTAACAGTATACTTGAAAAACAAAATGGCATTCGATTACGATAATATAATTATAAAAGTATTGAATGAAATAATAAACGAACATCACTATAACAGTCAAAATATATAATATATGTAGGTATGTATAAATGTTGAGGAATTTTTATGAATTTTCTTTCTGAACTACGGAATAGTGTTACGGTCGAAACCAATCAATATAGTTCAAAACTATTTCCTAGTATTATTTATATTAATTTCATGAGAAATTTACTTATACTTTCTTAAACTGTATACTTTTATTGTACTTTTATACTTGTTTTATACTTATATTATATTATATTATATAAACTAGTTATAGTTGATAAAACTACTCCGTACTAACGATATCTAACTAATGGGGTCAGTGTAAAATAAGATTCTTTCAAATTGGATTCACAATTTTCGAAATCATTGTGTCATGTTACAGTACAGTGGAACTCGTGCATCTATGAATTGAACTTTAAAAAGATATTAGGAAGGAGTCGTAGGCTTAAAAAATAAACCGCAACATAGTTTACAATTCTATTAACTAAAAGCACTTTGAAACGAATTAAAAAAAAAACAATACTATAAATATGACTAGGATTTTTGCAAAATTGTTAAAATTTCTTTTACTGTCTCTTCTTTCTTTTTAATTTATAATTGTAGGCAAAGAATGTTCTCACTAAGAGAATCTTTAGATACTTATATTGATATGGTGTTAAAAATAATTACAAAGATAGTATATTAAATAACATACTAATTATTGGCATTTATTTGTGTAGGTAGGTGGTAGGTAGGTGGTAATGTAGGTTCAGTTTATGTACGCAGACTTATAATCTGCCGGCCCTGCATCACAACTAACTACTGATTATTATCACTAACTTGTCCAATTTTTTTTGCCGGACATGCATCACAACTCAATTATTACCACTAATATTATTACTTGTCCAACTTTTATTATTTTAATGATATTCCGTTTATATTTGCGTAATTTAATTATATAATACTAAACTTTTATTATTTAATATGCATTTGATCGAACACCAACAAAAATACAATTAAAAATTATATTTTCAAAAATACTTTATATATCACACACGAGAGATATTTGTTATAGTATTTAGTAACAGTCAAATATCAAAAACATAAACTTATTAAGATTAATTTGTTATATATAACTAAGAACAGTTAAATGCAAAAAAAAATAACATTTTAAATAAATTAAAAAGACTTTACCAATATGTAAGGAAGAGATAAATAATCTATTTAGATTTCACGCCTTACCTGGACTCCTTTATCATCTGCAGGCATGTTATGAAGGGTTAGAAACTTGGTATTTGGTAATAAAACAGCGCGAGCGGTCCCAGTTATAGTCTGGAGTGCAATGGCGTTTATACGTAGCTAAGCTTGAGACGTACAGTCGGGAATAAAAGCTATCAGGAATATAATAATATTTACAGAAGTATACGTTTATATTATGGCTCCTCCAAAAAAAGGGGCATAATTCATGTGAATATTTGTAATAGTGAATATATCTAATGTATTTTGGTGTAAAATGTACTCGTGTTATTATATACCAGGTTAAGATATATTCGTACCGCTGTTGTATTTATAATACCTAACTAATACAATGCGAATACTTTTGAAGCTGATCCAAAAATTTCGTCTCAGTACAAATAAGTAGTTCATTATTGCTTTTTACGGGATATTCATAATACAAAAATACATAATTCATAACACAATATATATTTCTAAATGACAGTTATTTCAATAAAAAACAGGTTTTGAAATACTCATATGTGAAGTATGGAATCAAACTAACCTTAATCTAAATAATCATACAACGTACTTCAAGGCTGCCTTCAATTTTATTTTCATTCGGAATATGTTTAAAGTGTAGTCAATAGATACTGATATATGTCACTATTATGATTGCTTTTGTATACCCTATAAATGTACACACCATGTTTTTAAAATACCATATTAAATAATAAATGACAAATCATATTATTAATTTCATTTTTTAAACCATTTTTTAAAAGATTACTGAATTCTTTAGAGTAAAATAAGCCTACTTAGTTTTAATTAGAATATTTGACCACTTTTATCTAATAAATATTTACTTACAAGAGATTGAACGAGTCCCTGAAACGTCATTATAATCTATACAAGCTCTGCAGATTCTGTACCACACCTTAATTTTAATTTCATAGGATATGTTAACTAAATAATATTATCAATTGTTATAAAATAATAATTGTTCTTTTGAAAAAAAACTTTTCCATACACAATGAAATAAGATCTGACCTTTAAGATTTACACCAAAGTCTCAATTTAAGCTATAAGTGTAAATTCTCAGTAGGTAGTAGTAGCACCGTACTCAATTGCCGTAAGTGGGTCGCAATTAATTACAAGCCCATCCGCCGCCATATTGGTACACAATCCCATTATCGAAGTCATCAAGAAGGAATTGTGAGATATAGAGTGCTTTTGTCAATTTTAATAAGATAAAATAAATTTACCTCATTTAAAGGATAAAAGAAAGGTATTATACTATGTAATTAAAAGTTATTATTAATATTTTTCTTAAGTTAAAGAAAATAATTGATAAAAAATATTAATTTAGTCCTCAAGACAGAATATACTGCAGATAAGAACAACGCCATCTACATCATATCTTTGGAATTCCGTTTGACAATGATGCAGCGTCCGCGTCAGTCGGTACAAATAGTTGGTTTTTAACTTGTTAGTTCTCAATAGTTATACTAGATGGAGGGAACCTCAATAAAAAGTATAGAAAAACGTCAATTGATCTATTTGCTTTATTCTCTACAAAATGTAATTCGGATTTCTATAAAATAATCTAATAAATTAATAACGGTAACACTGTCTACAACTGTCAGTTAATATATAAAGATCTAAGGAACGGATATTTAGTAACAATATGTTTTCTACATATACGTATTTTTTTTATATTTCGTTAATAAACTAAGGTAGGTGTTTGGAATGGCGTACATATATTTAACAAACAATATAAACATGAAATTATTATATAAAAACTTTTACAGTATACAAAAAAAAAGTGAATAATTATTTTATAGGGAAATGCTTTTTTTCAACAATCTTCCAATTAACGTCACATTTTACAGTTTAAAAAAAATAAAAAAAACTTGTTAAGGAACGTCTCTGTGCTAATTCATACTACAGATACTGATAGTCCAAATATCTAGAATTATGTATTCTGGGTATGAAACACTCTCTGCAGGCCACTGAGATTATAAATGTAGTTTGTCTTATGGCTTTAAAGGAACAAGATAAGTCCGCGGAGTTTCTGCCGCTACCTCTTATCAGGTCAGTGGGAAATAACTTTGAGCTGGTGGTAACTTTGACAATGAAAATATATTCTGTATAAAACGTTTTGTATAAAGATATTATTTTTTATTTTGACTACACTTGTAAATATCTTAATCTGTAACTGTATCTGTAATATAAGTATTTCTGTTGTCATTTAGTGAAACTCGGTAATTTTGTCATAATACAGTAAATAATTACATGTATTACTGGATTACTTTATTAAATTAAAATATAACTAAAATAAACTATAATAAATAACTTTCCTTCCCTATTTTAATATAATTTTTTATTTATATTTATATATTTAAGTCACAAAAATCTACTGTTTTAAATTAAATTGAAACATTTAATTATGTACTTATAATTTTTTTTTGTCATTAAATTATTGTTTATATATTTCTTTTGCTACTCAGTAGATTATAAACATTAAAGCAGTGTAGTAGTATTTTAGTAAGAAATCTGTTTACGTCGCCACCTGACGCCATCCGACTTTCAAGATCAAAGAAATATAATAAACAAACAATACCAAGCCATTATATTGTATAAACATGTTAGTTTTTATTATCTTCATAATTTCTATTTTATCCATTTTTATTTAAATCAAGAAATATTTATAATGAACCGGAAAAGGAAATGACCTAGAATTATCATTGACTATTATTGAATATACTTGATCACAAATTGTTTTATAGGTGATAAAGAATTTATCAATCTACGATTATTAAACTACAACAGACCGCAACTGCCTTCCATCTCCTGTGGTTCCTGGTTTCCTGTTTATCCAGAACACAACTAAATTGTACAACAGATACTCGTTAAAATACCTTGCAATATTAACATTAACTTTTTAATGTCAACAACGAATGATGTTCATTTGACGGCACTGCACCTATGTTCATTCAGTTTGTTAGTTTGAACTATCGTTTTTAATTCTTAAAGAAAATAGTATAATAAAATACAGGAGATTCTTAATCAGATATAGAAATACAACTACTAAAAATATATATAATAACTATTTTATTTTTGAGATGTCATCTCAATATTCATTACATTATTGGACTCACACCCACGTTATATTTTTTTTAAGACGACGAAAACATTTTATTGATATAAATTGCCGTTATTTTTAGGTATTTTATATTATTGGGACGAGTGGTAATACCATTATATAAATATTTGAGATCACAAACTATATCTCATTGAAACACAAAATAAAAACTTTGTCAAGATGCCACGAATGACAGGAGTGCGATTATTTTTTTTTACATATTAACAATAAACTGTCGTTTAACTTTCGTCTAGGCTTACCTTCTGTCTCTCTCGCTCTCGCTCACTCTCTCTCTCGCACACATAAAATATAAAAATTCATTAATCAACGGCAAAGACAGTGATTTTAAGTCGCATATAAACATTATTAAATAAAATAAACAAAATATTTTTGACGTCCATTATGAGCGACGACCTTGTTGTGTTAAATCTATTCTTGTAAAAAAAGTCTGAGGTAAAGCGTGACGACTGCTATTGTTTTTAAATTGGAAAAACGAATTTAGTCTTTTTAATAGAAGTTAATATTTATTTAAAAAATTATGTTCGTAAGTAGGAAAGTGTTTTATAATTTTAAGTGTATCGTTACTTTTTAAAGGATTTCTATTTATTTATCTAATCCTAGAAAAAATCAATAAGGCATAAATTATAAAGTATGATTAGGCATATTATTATATCTCATATTGAATAATTATTCAACTTATTGTCATAATAACTGCACATTATCCAACTACAAGGGGACTGCTTCCTGATCTTTTGGCACACGCAAAATACTTTTTTTTTCTTCATATAAATATCTAAATCAATTGACCAATGACCTGAATTCTGCAAACCTAAAATAACAATAGTATTAAACTACCATTAAATTCTATACTTATCATATTCACCGAAATGTATCCATTTCGACCTAGAATTTTGTGTACTTTGTAAGATAGTCACTTTAGGTCCTAACCTATACTTATATTTAGACAAAAAATATATTTTAATTAGTAAATACATAGTATATCTCTGATTACAAAAAGAACAGTGACATATTCATATTTTTTTCTTTTTTATTTATCATTTTATTCTATTTGATTCAATTTATTTTCGAAAAAAATGTCAAGCTGTGTTAATCTTCTCGACATATCTTTATAGTTTATATATAGAAGTGTGCGTGGACTGTCTGTCCGCGTGTACGTGTGTTGCCAAATAATTCTAAACACTTAAACACGCGACTGACAGGTGACTAGCTGTAAACAATAGCTTTTAAAGTGGCACCGCTCGTTCACATAAAAGATTGTTCTTTGAGCTGAGCGTAAGCGAAGCTCTAAACCGTTTGGGAAACTTCTTTTTGAAGCAACATCACATAAAAACTATTGAACCGATTTGAATAAAAATTGGCTGATCTGTAGAGCTTGGAAATGGACATGTTTTTAAAAAGACAGAATTAAAATATCTCATTCCGTTCAGAAATGATAGTCAAAGAACTGAGGGGGCTCAGCTCAACTCACGCAACGCACGCGGAGGATCCTAGTAAATAGGTCTCTAGCAAAAAATTTAATTCAACGACCCATACAGATGAGCTCTCCGAAAATGTATTGCAAAATGTTTGGTCACATTGGGTACTTGTACTTGTAAATACTAGTTCATCTCGCGTCAAGTCAAACCACAAAAATGAAAACAATTTAGATATTTACAACTACAAACTATTAAAAGAAATAGGTTTTATAAGCCATTCAGATTACAGGACTCGAGCAGTTACAGTTATAGTTGCAGTTACGGTTACAGTTACACTTGCAATTGCAGTTGTAGTTACAGTTACAGTTGTCACTTGCATAGGTATATATATTTAGGTACTTCTATGTATTATAACAGCATTGTACCGGGTAGATTCGTTTCATAAACTGGTGATAAAATGTTTAGTCTCGGCTCGTTTGGTCAATATTTATGTGAGGTCGCATTTGATATCGACATCACTCGCTCATTTTATCTCAGATCGGCGTTTGTTTGCGCGAAATGACATTTTAATGGGACACATTAAATTGTAACACTTTTAATACATCACTAAATCTTTTTAATAATATAATTGCGAGTTAACAGTTTTTTAAGTGTTATTCGTTTTATCTTTATTATTTAATATATATAGATTCACAAAAGTTTTTATGACTCATTTAAAGATTACTAATTACATTACCATTTGTAGCGTACAAAAATCTTTTTGTAATTGTAGCGTCCCGAGTTTGATTCTAGCCGCAACAATGTATATTTTAAAGATTTAACAATATCCGTGTTGTGAAGAAGTTTCTGATCTTTCTTTGCACTATTATCCGCCAGTGATCTACACCATTCCGCCAGTGAACTACACCATCCCTCAGTGAAGCGCACCATCCGCCAATGAATTATCTTTTATTTAAGATTCGCACTCTTCTTACATTTATATACTTATAATATCTTCTATTGCTCCTAATACTTTGTCTTATAAAACCTTATTTAGATTTTAAAATATACTCACATGTAAATTCCTACACAGTGAAGAATAACTTTTCCGCATCACTAATTGTTTAAAGTGTACTTAAGCTTAGAACTCAACGAGTAAGTAGATGTGCAGGTAACACTAACATTTGTCTATACATTGTTTATTCGAATGTTTCTCACTAAGCTAATAAAAGTCGGTAAATCTGATTAAAATATTATTTAGCAGCCGACCTCATAAACGTAATAGAATAATGCTGAATCCGTACATCATCATGTACTGAGGATTGATTGAGACCGAATAGGGTTTCTGTTACTACGAATAATAATTAATTGCAATAAATATCTAGTTTTATCGCTGTTTGACTCTTAAGTTATTTAAGCGTTCGGTGAAGTATTATTTTATCAATAATTAATAAATGTATCGTCAAAGCTTTTTAAATGTTAGATGACAAGAATTTATTGCAAGAAATATAAGAGAATAGATATAGAGAAATACTAATATTATTATATAATAAAATTCTACAGACAGAATTCACAAAACTTACAAGTATGTCTGAGAAAAAGCACTAAAATTGTCGTGAAGAGATTAATAAAGATTTTTTTAAATAATAAAAACCACAGCTGTTACACTCATGATACTTACGATGATATTTATGTTTTTATTATAGCTGCTATTTGAGTGTTACAGAGGATTAAAATATATTGTTTACTTATAATCTGTGTCTCATATTAAATATAGCGTACTAATACATTAACAAATTAAATAAAATTATTAAAATAATATTAAAATTACTAGTAGCAGAAACGCATCAACATGATAACTTTGTAAACAATGTTATGAACGGAAAGTTAAAGATATTATTCAACAACTACCACACAAAAACAGTTAGACACAGGAGGACATCTAAATTATTGAATACCTGATGGCAACATTTTCTCGGGCAGGGTACCAAATGGTAAATGTGGCTCACCGGCGTCAGCGGCGACGGGATGCTGGAAGTCCTGAGCATGCTCAGGCGTCGGCGCTGCTCAGCGCTGAGCGACGCGCGCCGGCTCCTGTCGACGACGTGCCCAGCGTCAGCCGACTCAGTACTCAGTCCGCGGAAAAGACTCGGACGAAACATTGCTCTTACAATATTAGAAGCGATTTTATTGAGTCATTATGTTAATAGTGATTATGATTTTTTTATGAAACACCCTTTGGTGTACCCTAGGATCCTAACAAAGTAACAACTGTCTCAGAGAAATAAACCTTTAAATCGAAGATGCTTTTACCTGACAACTTTCAAACCCTTTCTTTACCAAGTACAAATGTGTTCATGCTCTGCTTTTCAGTCACTCAGTGTTAGAATTTTATTAAGTATTGCGTACGTACATGATCTTTTAGGAATTTGATGCTATTGTAATTATAATTGTAGGTTATAATATATAATAACCAGTAAAAAATTAAGTTCAATGCGCGGTGTTATGATATTAGGTACTCGTTAAATTACATTTATATGACGTCTAAGTAATTGATATTTTTTAATATATTAAGACTGATAAAAAGCTTTGATGTATTTAAATATTATAATCTAGTGGGTACTAGGCCAAGGTGTCAACGACACCAATATTTTGGGGAGACTTTATAATAATTATAAAATTAGACTTTCTGGCAACGCTGGTGATCGTTTATCATTCGTTATGGACAAAATGAATTTAATATTATCATATTATATTTAAATGTATAATTTTGTCGAGTTTTGTTATAAACTTCTCTACCATTATTTTGATTTACGTTATAATTAAAATTAAATAATTATTATAATATATATTTTTAATAATAAATAATTTACTCCCTCAAAAATTTTGCCTCTTAATTTCGTTACACTTAAAAAATAAACTGTTGAGCATAAAAATAAATTTAAACTGCACTAAAAATCACCTTTTCCTTTCCATAATTAAGTTAAAATCACTTATTAACCATGCCGGTATGTCCGTGTGTCCGGACGGCGGACGCGCGTGTCGCGGAGGAGGCGTCAACTGAATTAGTCTGTTGGGACGCCTCGTTGAGTCTCAGCCAGAGTTGCACAATTATCTTACTGACATTTAAAATGGGATCAGATTAGACCGGTAGTAGTCTTACTTTATTTTCTATTCGCTATAGTAAAGTATCCCAAAATATTTATTTATCTTCACGCCATATCTCTTGCGGGGTAGTCAGAGATATGGCCTGAAATAAATAAATATCCCAAAATATTTCTATTGATATGTTTAATTAATTATACTTATAACGCACGGACAAATTTACCCAATGCTTTTTTTATTATAATAATCAATGACTACATGCTGAAGAATATAATTCTTCAATTAAAAATTTTATATATTTTCGTCACAATACAATAATACATATATTTACATATAATATTATACTTCTGTGTTTGTGTGTGCATGTGTTTTAGTTAACCTACTAAATTTTATTATAAATTTCATACATTTTTATTGTTTATTGTTTACTAATGTCACCTGGATGGCTCTTGTCTATAATTGGAACCAGTAATTATTATCGAATTTCAGACTCAGTTTTTGTTAAAAACTCATAAAAAATATGATTAACATTATAATTATGTTATTATTAAATGCTTTTTATATAAACATGTAATCGTCTCGACTTGACATAACTTCACATGTTGCGCAAATAATTCAGATTCTAAAACAAGAAACATTTCATTGTGCCGACCTCACGTGACGCACGGATTATTCGATATTATTCGGACACTAATATAAAACTAAATATTATATTGCATATTCCAAGTAATTAGTTCATAAAATAAACTAAAATATTATAAATATAATTACGCAGCTTCGCTTGGAAAATAATAGTTCAAAATAAGCTATTTGATAAAGTATTATTCACATATTGATAGCAACTATAATAATTATTGCACAGACGAGCAACGAGCACAGCCAGCTCTTAATATACGCGTAATGAAAAATTATTATAAAAATGTGTTTTTGGTACTGAAGATGTTTTTTTTACTAAATATATAATAAAAAATAATCACATATTTCTATTAGAATGTTATTACATATTAAATATTCTATACACAATCAAAGAAAAAAAATATTTGCTTAATTTTTCATAATATAAATTAAAAACACCATAAAATTTAAACAGTCTGCTAACCTTATGTAATTTGATTATCTTATATATAAGTATATATTAACACTAAACCTACCGACAATTCTTGTGTACCTCCTCCTACCGCATGCCGTCAAATTGACCGGTAATTAAAAGTTATTTTATTATATAACGCAGGTAATAATGGAAATAACTAAAAGTAAAGAGTGTAGAAAATATTATATGCATATTCTAAGAATTGTCGTGTAGTTTAATAACGATATTATAACGTTTAAGAACGTGTAAGTTTTACAAAGGTCAATTTGACCGGGACTTGGTAGGGTTAGTGTTAAATAATGGTAGGAATAAAATTAAAAACATACCCTCTCCAATAAAACTCGATGTCGTCCAAAGAAATCAGATATACCACACAGATACATTATGCAAGATGAATAAAAAACACCAAATATTATCAAATTCAATCGGTCCGTGTATTAATCGTGGGACATCGCATTTTAAGACTGAGAAATATTCTTCGTTGATTGACTACTATGGTAGTCATCTGACTCGAGTACAGGGCGATGGTTGTAAACAAAATAATCTTTATGCGTTATCTAAGTGCTATTTGTTTACAAATATTTATAATAATATTGCATTATAGTATATAAATATACATGGGATCAAAATTGTAAAAATAATTGACAAACCAAACTCTACATTATACATTTTAGTTCAAAATAATTAATAAAGGATTTTTTTATTTATATCCTGATCTAATAGTATTTAATCTATATAATCCAGAAAAAAATGTTATGTTATATTGTAACAGCCTGTATCAAGTAGGAAGTAGATGAAACCGGCTCCAACCCGCTGGAACTGAACGAACTAATTGCTGGTAATTCGTTCCTTCGTCTATACGTTATATAATCATTGACACGGTAATGTATATTAAAAATACTTATTAAAATATTATTTAATAACCAACAGATAAAATTAAATATTATAATCTGTACAATTTGACTTTTTTAAATTTCAAATATATTTAAGTATTATAAAGTAAATAAAGATGTATTGTAATTACTCGCTAATAGTAACTGTGAGTTGGAAGTAGGTAGAAACTTAGTACCTTCAAGTTCAACCTAAACAATAAAACACAGATATAATTACATTTAGATTAACTTTTACTTATCTACAGCACAAAAAATTCAATTAAAGCAATTACAATCTCAGCAAAATCAGCAAATACTTAGTGTTACGACTTCGTTTAATCATTTCATAATTACAACCGAGATTTTTTTTCAATTACCAAATAATAGCTTATTTTTGCAGACGACAAAAATGTTTTTATAGGTTAGATTTGTATGACATTGACAACAAAAAAAAAAACAAAGAAGTGTCAATGACCTTTGTCTAATCATCGGTACTTTTTTAAAGTTTTCATTTTATACTTAAACAAAACCATTATAGGATTGTCTGTTTGTCAACATCGTTTTGAAAGAATATGTTCGTTAGTCAATTGAGATTAACTTCAAAATATTTATTTTCGTTGCCTTGACGCTGTAAAACTTAAAATACTAAAAACGTAATGCGGTTCTTTCACCAGAATACCAGTACAATATAGTCTACAGGATATTTCTAATGCTTTTAGTGTACCTAATAGTTGTAGTAGAATAAACTATTTACATGTCGTGACGATTACGTCATATTGATGTAAGCGATTACATATATTCTATTACAAAGTAAAATTTATCAAAATTCTTCGAGACCTTTATTAACATACTCCTCGGTACACCACTTTTACCACACTGAGTGCTTGTTTCTATAAAAATTTATTTTAAGATGTATTGTGATTCGCGACACAAATAAAACAATTTCATAGAAATAATATAATCAAAACATTTAAATCAGCTTACACTACTCGTATGTTAAAGTTTAAAACATTGTTTCGAGTTCACGTGAGCAGCGTGAAGTTAGCGCAATACGCACGGACACGACCTGACAACTCATCGCCATGTTGTGCTTTGATCACCACGCTGAAGTGTCTGTAGCCGACACCACCTCGGAGTATAGTGGGGATGTTGCTGTTTGTTTCTATAGATACATGTGTCAGCTGGTAAAACAAGGTAATATATATAAAACTACACACAAGATCACTCTCACTTTTAAAAAGTACAAAAAGAAATGTAAAGGCATCTATCAAAAGAATGACTACATCAAAAGTAATACAACAAACAAATAAAAAACATTGCAATAGTTGATGAAATCTTCTGGTCTATCTATCGAAGTTACTTTCAGTTAGGTGAAGTGCTACCAGCTCATGCTAATCATGCTCACATTATCATGTCATATATATTTAGGATCGCTCACAAAAACGTAAGGTAACAATCCTGGGGTTTTTTTATTGGCACATTGTGGGGGCAAGTTTTAGAGTGGATGGATTAATAAACCAAATATTAACTAAATCCAATAAGACCACTAATTTATTAACATTATCTTCCCCGTTACTTTTCTTTAAGACAGCTCTTTGAAGTATTCGCAAAGTTATTTATGTACTTTACATTAGATAGAGAACTTGTTGTGGATTAAATACTGGAGCTTAATACGAGGAGAGTCAGGCTACGCTATATAATGTTTCGTTCAAGGGAGCTGTTCGATTGGTACCATTCATATCCATTATAGCATCCCTTCTATCTGGAACTACGTATGCAGCACTGATAAATGCTTTGTTACTTGAATTAGACCAGATAAGTTAGTAAATTTCGTTCACAAACTATGATCTTACCATAAGTACTATATATAATACAGACTCCCTTCATAAAGACTGGCATAGTATTTATGATTTATTAATGTAATAGAATTTATTTAATCGATAAGTGTATTTAGTACAAAGTGACTTACAATACACTCGAACACTCCTTCACAGTAAACGTGATGTCCCCTCGGTCGAGGTGGGTATTGGAACCGTTTGTTAAAAACCCGTTTGTCGCGCGGTTTCCTGGATCCTTGGTAAATATTCCTATACGGAGATCTGACGTATGCTTGTGCTTTGGTAGACAGCTCTTCAGGATAGGCATACCCGTTGTCTCGTCGCCTATTGTTTTTAAAAGTAAAAATAGAAATGAAGCTTGATTGGTTTGTTACTTTTTTCAAGAATCTTTTACAACTAAATCTATAAACAGCTGCGTTACTTTTGATGTTTTTTTTTACATTTACTATTTATGCTGTTATTTTGAATGTTAAAGTTTATCCGATATTTGTTATTTAAATTGGTCTACCATATACGATACCATATACATACCATATACGATATTTGTAATTTAATTTGGCAGGTCCAAATAAGGTCCATCTTTTCAAGCTTCCTGAACTTAATGTTTATATCAAAACGAACATCGTGAGGTCCTACCCCAGTAACCAAACATAAAAGAGTACCGAGGTTCATCAAAAGCAATAATCGAAATAATGGCCCGATTTTATTTATTTTTTTTCAGGACATATCTAATTGCCTATCAAGTACTTTGTTACCTCCAAATAAAGCCTGGACCTTGTTGGGGGTATTAAATTTTAAAGTTACTTTCGAAATAAATTGACCTATTAGTTTTACGTTACTAAAGATAGTAATATAAATAAGCATAATATTTGCTTATACATATGTTTTCATCTTAAGCTGCAATGGTTATCATGATTGTTATTTTCAAAGCTCTAATAAGGTCCATACTACTATTATAGAAGTGTAATACCAAATAAAGGATTAAGACTAAAAATAATGGCTGATTAATACCGTTTTGTGATTTTCTTTACTAAAGGTAATATTATTACATAAATTAGCAAAAAACTACAATATTATTATAATTTCTATGAATTTCTGTTTTAGACTATGACTATGACTGATATTTTCATTTAATTTATAAGTATTACATTAAAAATCAACATTTAAAATACTCACAAACTCACGATGGGTCTGCCTAAACCAAACATATGTAGTTGTTCGTATTTAAAAGTTTCATCAAAACCTTTTAACCACTGTATGTTAATAGAAACTAATAAAAACAGTCTCTCCATTACTACAACTAACACAACACTGTAATATTTTTTAATATGAAACCAAACAGTTTTGTTGAAAATAATGGCACCTGTGTAAAATTTTATAGCCCATTTTTATTGTCGATACACATACGCCTACGTTTACTTTCTAGGCGACCTATTTCAAGCAATATGAAAATGATTATAAAATGCTATGCTATTAAAATTTCATACTTTAATTTGAGCTCCATATCAAGAAACAATTCTACGCAAATTTTAATTTTTTAAAAGAAGAGGTACAACTTTTTTTAATCCTTTTTTATATAGGCAGGCACCCGAGGAGTAGGGTCATGATGGTCCCGATCTGATATAAATTAGATCTACTCAAATCTCCCCCATATTTGACTCGAGATTTGCCAATAGCAATATAATATTATATTGAGTATCTACATGATCTAGATCCGTCAATAATTGTTATTTAAATAGTTGTCTCAGATCATCTAGGTAGATTTCGATGATATGTAGTAGTTTTATTAAGCATGTAAATAAAAAATATTTTTTATGTCAGAGGAGGACAAAAAAGCGTACGAGTCACTGATGACAAGTAATCATCGCCGTCCACGAGAACTTGCAATATCCGCGGAATTGCAAGAACGTTGCCGGCCTTGGATTGAGGAGTATACGCCTTATTTGAAGGCACCCATGTCGTATCAATCAGAAATACCGTCGAAGGCAGTTCATTCCACATCTTATTGAAATGTGGAAGAAAGGTCCTTGAAAACACACAGTAAAAGATCAGAAATAAAACATACAGGTGTTACGGATGCAGTAGATGCACTCCAAATGACCACGAAACCGACAGTGACTCGAGATGTCGAGGCCCAGTATACTGATTGGACATTTGTTATTTTTATTTTCTTGAAACATCACTAAGTATGTATACATATTTCATTTAGATTACATCACTTAATATGAAAAATTATGAAATAATGAAAATAAGAATTGCTGTTTAGACACGTTTATTGGTTATATTTTAATTTTAACCCAACGTTTAAAATGTTCAAGGGAAGACAAGATGTATATGTCAATAAGACAATTAATTTGCCGCCAACCAAAGATTTCTTATTTTATATAGAGCTTAAGATGAACACGAAACGCTCTAACAATATCTTTGGGTCTTGCATTGTTCTAGAGTTTATACCTAAAAATTACCGATTACAATCTTCTGTTTTAACTTAGGACGTTTTTTTAAAATTTCATATGAGAAATGGTGTAAGCCTGTCATTACAAGCAAAAGATTGTCTATTGTATGTTCACAGACAGCGACTTTGATGTTCGCCTATTTTTAACATCTGAGATATGTTCTCTAATTCTAGTACAACAGCTCCTTTTTATTTGACTGACATAAATGACAGCTTCAATTACAATCGAGACAACACCCATCATCGACAAACACCCACCTAACGAAATTTATAAAAATATGTACAAAAAAATTTATACAAATGTTGCACATAAAAAAAAGAAGAAAAATAATTGGATCGTTAAATCTTATTCAGAATAAAAGAGCTACGTCTTCTGATATAGTCTGATTACTCATTATACATTATATTATATACAAAGAAATGCGGATGGTCAAATCCAGTAAAAAATAAAAACAGATCACATCTTACTATATATACTATATATGTAACAAAATGATATATATTATGCTTTATCAAATTTCGGATGAAATCTATCAAACATGCAGCCACATACCAGGACCTACCTTTATTATGGAAGTAATCAAAATAACCAAACTTAAAGGTAAAATTAAAAGTATCGCGAGATTTAAATTTCCACGTGTTTGCGTCGTGGTTTTAGAAGTAAATAACTCAAGCTCTTCATTTTTGTTTAACTTTGGGTGTGCAGTGTGCACGGACGACACATCTCTGAGGATGCCTCGTCTTCCCTCGTTAGCAAACTCTAAACGTCTTATTATTCAAGTTAATATTACCGTCTATAAATAGATTTTTTGAAAATTTTAATATCTCGTTAATAGTAGAACAACTTAAAATCATTTGGAGATATAGATCCGATTCAAACTACTTCTGTGAAAACTATACGACCCTGGAAGGAGGAGTTTGGGTCACCTGTATATGAATACGCTTATACTGAACGCAATTTTGTAATACGTTTCGGCCTATTCGTATATAAATATATTCAGCGACCGAAACTAAAACGTCTTTTGTGACCTGTTATTTTTTTTTTCTATTTCATATTCTATTTTGCTCTTCAGAACATACAGTTTGAACGTCTTCTAGAATCCCAATAACTGTTTACAATACTAAGGATGAGTTGATATTTAAAATTATTTAAAATCAACAAAAACAAAACGCATCATTTTTCCTTACTTGACACAATGACATTTGACGTTAAATTATCTGCACTACGGAAAAATTGTCAAACTGACATTTTAATTATTTAAATAATTAATTAAATGCTGAATCCCAATTATTCTATTAAGAAACAATTTTATTATGTATAAAAGAATATATCTCTCATCTTGTAATATATTTTGATTAGTCCACCTCCATATTATTTGCTTGCCTAGTTCTAAAATTTAATAAACATGGATGGTAAATATAAGTGTAATTATAATTCAATATTATTATACTTTGTTCTAATCGAAATATCTTAATGTTTTTAAACAGGGCCATCAGCAATGAAGTCTTCGTCGTTTGAGACTTTAGTTTTGCAAAATATATCTAACACCAACGATTTGAAAGAAAAATTAAACGAAATTATTGCGGCAGGCAAAAATTATGAATTTGATGTCTCGCCTTGCATTAAGGCTTTATTAAACAACAACGACCACGTTATCGTATTATTAACCGTGCAAGCGGTATCTGAGCTTGCAAAATGTGAAATAAAAAGGGATACTTATGCACAAAAAGATATCATAGAACCCATATTGTCTATTTTAAGTAAAGAAGTTACATTAGATAAAATAGAGCTTATGAAGCATTGCTGTAGAGCCTTAGGAAACCTGTGCTGTGATTGCGATACATCAAGAAATATATTACTTGAAAATAATGGTGTTAGCATACTCGGAAATATTTTAAAAACCACTTTAGAAAGTAATACAAACATGTCTTTGGGAGAGATAAAACTAGTTGCAATGAAGGCTTTGCTTAATTATGCCATTGGGGGACAAGAATTCTCAGACTCTCTAATGAAAGGTGACTTAATAGAATTTTCGAGAAAAATATTGACAATGGAATCATTCAAAGAATTCATGGAAGAAGATTTGGTGTCAACAACTCTCACACTATTGAGTGTTATAAATGACAATGATTCTGAACTACTGTTTGAACCAGATGTCAATATGGCAGTTCTTAATGTCCTTAGAGAAACTACTAATGTGGATGTATCAGAGTTAGCATTAGAGCATTTGCACACCCAGGCCGAACATGGCAAGTAACATTTGTTGACAGTTTTCGTATCTAGATTATAATGAAATTAATATTCATTAACTACTGTTTATACATGAAATTTCAGATTCTGTAAAAACTCTCCTAGCCAAGGAGGGTGGAGTGAACCTCGTGTGTCTGAGGTTGGAGCAGTTAGTACAGCACAAGAGTGACTTAGCTCAGGACAGTGAGGTTGAGGCTGTGATGAAACAGGCTTGTGATCTCATCATAATAGTTTTGACGGGAGGTGAGGACTCTACCACAAATATATATAACCTGCTCTAGTTATTTGCTAAGCCTCGTGGCTTGGTTAGTGTATTTATTTTTATCTCAGTAAGTCGGTTTATTTTATCAGTCATTCAGTTTATTATCTTCTCCTTTATGTTCAATTGATACACATATTAAAACATAATAAATGCTTCATGATCAACACATAACTCAGTTTTTGTAAATGTTTTTCTGTTTGTTGTCTGTTTCCTTTGGTTATGCATAATGTAAATACTGCTGAGACATATTGTAATGAAATCTGGTACTGTTATAGATTATTTTGCAAAAAATGTTCTCTTAAAAGTCTTGAAAAATTAAAAGAAAAATCTAAAAAAATATTCAACTCTATTTACAATAAATCTAAAATATTTTGAATTTGTAAACTTTAAAGTTTATTGTTTATAAAAAGTATATTTTCCAATCTTATTGATTGATATCTATATTTGTTAAATTATCTTATGAGAATGAAGGTTTTAGAAATTAAGGTTGTGTTGTTTTTTTTTTTATTGGCATCATACTAGAGTTAGTTAAAATCTCAAGTAAAAAAATATATGTGAGAAAAGATGTACAAAATATGTTTTTTATAATTTCTAACACTTTAGTATTCTAAACTCCAATTGGTATAGAAGAGGTTTTATTACCACCATTACCAAAACCAAAACACACGATTCAATTATATTTTAATCCAAATACAAATCCTTAACTAGTGCAAAACATTGAGAGTGTGCAGCCATATTTGAATGTCATTAATCACATTAATATATATAATTGTAGATGAAGCCATGCACATTCTATATAACGGGGGCTCAGGCGAGGTGTACGGCACCATGGTGCGGTGGCTGGACTCCACCAACCACCAGCTGCTGGTGACCGCCGTATTGGCGATCGGGAACTTCGCCAGACAGGACGACTACTGTGTGCAGATGATGACCGATCACATCTTCGATAAATTGCTAGGTGAGTGAACCGCACAGTCGCGACCCAATTATGTCTCTAACTTCAATGACATGTCCTTAGATATCTTCGAAGTATACCACGGACTGAGCGTCGAGATGCAAAATGACCCGGAGCGGGGCGTGGACGAGGGTACGGTGTCGAAGGTACAGCACGCCACGCTGTCGGCGTTGCGCAACCTGTCGGTGCCGGCGCGCAACAAGCAAGCGGCGGCGGCAGCGGGCGCGCGTGCTGCCACGACCCTCGTGCGTGCGCTGCAACACGTGCGAGACGCGCACGTCGCCTACAAACTGCTGGCAGCGCTGCGAATGCTGCTGGACGGACAGGGTGCGTGTAATGGTCTAATGATAATTTTTATTACGCCATCTCGAATCGTATGCCTTCCTCTCCCCAGAGAGTGTGGCTCGGCTCCTGGTGTGCTCCCCGGGACTGGCGCGCGTGAGCGCATGGGGCGCGGCAGGGCACGCTGGCGCTGGTGCGGAGGCCCCCCGGCTGCTGGCTCGCGCGACGCGCCTCCTGCCACGCGATCTGCTTCCGCGGATGCTGGAGGCCGACTGCGTGCCGCGGCTTGTGGACATGCTGCTGGCGTCTCACTCCGTCATGCAGAATGAAGCCATTCTCGCTCTCACTCTGATCGCGTCGCAGCTCCTCGGTGGCCACGGCCAGGGGGAGGCCGACCTCGCTGACCAGCTGACGAAGGCTGAGATTGGAAAACACGTGGCCGTTCTTATAGAAACTAATTGCGCCAAAATGCCCGTGGAGGTCGCGGAAAATTTAACCGCCTTTTTGGATGTGACCTCCAAGAATGATAAAATCCTGTCGGACTACCGGGAGACCAAAGTGCACGAGGCGGCGAAGAAGTTCGTGGAGTCCAGGGAAGACCTGGGCGATGTCGTAAAACTGTGTATCACTAACATTATTGGTATTATATCCGGCAGAAGAACGGAATAAGTTATTTGCTTGATACGAATTTCTGTTGAATATTTCTTTTATAAAACAGATTCCATTTGGACAAATAATTAATAAAACCTTAGCATAGTACAAATTAGTTCAGTTATCAAACGACGTGATAAATATTCGACTAGACCTTAATATGTGAGTGGGCATCCATGAATCAAATCATAAGCTAACAAGTCTGGGAGAAATTTAATTGAGTCACAGATACAATTAGATTAACATAAACACTAACTCCTAAATAGTACTAATAATAATAAACAGATGGCGCAATCGCTAAAATCATATGTTACAAACCATTTTGGCGCCCTTATTGCTTTTAAATTTTTTATATTGAGAATTACAAATTATGTCGTCGACGTTTGACAAAGGACCAAAACAATTATTTTTAATTATTTAATTATTGATTTTTTTGTTAAATTTATGGATGGCCCCTTGTCATCAATATACAATTATAGATATTTGTCTAGTCATGTAATTGTAGTTTTAACAGTGACTAACCACCAATACACGAAATTTGATTCTTCTTCAAAGTATTTCCAATTTTAAATTATACTTGAAATAAATAAATTTAATACTATTTTTCTCTCAAAGTACTATATTCTAAGATTCGATATTTTATTACTTAATAGTCACCAATTTCTCAAGTATATATTAAGGTTATTTCATTTATTATGACTTAATTAATATATAAGGTTTACATTCCTCTTCTCGCTTCGCTTTTACTAAACGTATTTTAGAAATGTTACAAGGATAATCAAAAACAAAAATAATATATTGATAAACGGGATAAATCTCCATAATGATGAAGTTGCATTTGTTATGTTTCATGTTAAAAGTAAATTGGAAGTGCAATACATGCTTAATAATTTTAATAAAAAAAGCCTTTACTCTATGGAATTGAGCTAATATTAATTATGAAATCTTAAATAGGGTTATAGATTTTTAAATTACTGCAAATATGTGGTGTGTTTAATGGATTAATGGATGGAATTATTTTGATAAATACATGTCTATGTTTGAGTGACATCTTCATTGAAAATAGCAATACTGATAAAATACTCCCAGTACAATTATTGTTAATCCAAATTAGTATATAAGTATGTCTTGTATATCTTGATTGAGTCTTATTTGTCTTATTACATAAATATATATCGTTTTGTTATGGTATATTGTTTATCTTGAGACTTGTAAAGTTTCTTGTATTTTATTACAAAATTCTGGCATTTCATGATATTTCATGCTATTGTTATATGATTGTTTCTTTGAAAGAACTATCAATAATATATATTCCAGACATATATATCATGTATTCATTTTTGTAAAAACATTTTTTTGTATAAAAAAAATTGTAAGAATTCAACACTTATTAATAAAATAACTTAAAGTTTGATAATTATCAATAATTAATTCTTAATTTTAAGGATTTTGAATGTTGAGTTTGCATTTGAATGTTTCCGAGATGTACATTGAGTTAAAAATTTGTTTAACTGAAAACATAATTTAAATATTAACTGTTTTAACTTTTATGGAACTCTGAATGTAAAAGCAGTTTTATATTTTACTTATATAAAATATAACTCACAAGTATGTTTGTCTTGTTGTATTCTTTAGTGACAGACCAAATATTAATAAAATTTGCACCGTTTTATGTATAATTGTAAAATTGTATTTATATACTCATGTTTTATCTAATATAAATATTATTAAGTTTTACTTTATATCTTAAAGCAGTAAAAGTATGTATATAGTGTAATAGTTCAATCATGTTTAAAATATCCCCACTAGTTTAATAACTATTAAGAGAATAAAGTACACTATTAGAACTATATTTGTATAGTATTGTGTGAATTTTGTTATAGACATAGATTCCGGCTTCAATAAAGTTACTCTGCAAGTTAATTATTAGTTTTTATATCCCTTGAGGTATTCTTTGTTTGAAAAATAAAAATACTTAAAATTTTGGAAAATTTATATTTTCATTCTGAATCTATGTCATGTGAGGTCTCATTATTCTTTGAGTGCTGGATACGACTCCTCATGTCGTAATCATAAATCAGATGCTCTTGAAGAATAGGCTCCTTGTTACCACAGCCCGCCACTGGAATTATGATAATATAAATTATATATTCATAGTTAATATTAATAATGGAATAACTATCTTAATTACCTGGACATAGTGTTCCTTTTTTTCGTGAATTTATAAGCTTCAATATGGATTCTTGTTCATATGGGTGACCACAATATTTATTCCTCACCGGATCTTGAATTGGCCTCATGGTTAAAGGATCGGTCTGCACAAATTTGTTTATTAAATGTATTGTAATTAACTATCAATTATGTTATCAATTATCAATTTACTTACAAATGCTTCTTTTGTGTTAGTTATTACCAAATCTGATTCATCTAAATTTTCTGTAAATAATATTTTAAACATTAATTAATTATATTAATATATCATAAACTCAAAGTTCAAATGAATTACTATATAACAGTTAACTCCTTTAAAACTTTACTCTAACAAAACGGTATGAATGACTTTAAATATTTATCAAGCACAGAGTTTTCTGTGAAAATATATTAATTTTTAACCTGTAGTCCCATATTGTCGTTTAATTCTGTTATCAAATTCTATCATCCAGGGATGTGACCTAACATTCATTGCCCCGACTATGCTATTAAAATTATTGATAAATTTGTCTTCAATTCCATCAACATTTGATGCATTTATATCAACCTGCAAGTGTTGTTTTGTTATAATAATTAATTTTTAAGAGTTAAACACTAAAATTTGTATTTGGAATGAAGAAAGACAAAGTTGTTTCTATAGTTACTTTAATTCTTTTTGCCGTCTCCTCTATCACGTCTGGATATGCCTCGTTCAAACAATAATTTCCAACGTAAGACCTAAGTTTCTCGAGTTCTTCTTCCTTATCATTTTCTAAATATTTTAAGACATTATCTGCACATAACTGTAATTTTGTAAAACACAACTGCCGTAACTTCTCAAGTTCTTTGTCAGCCATTGATAAATAATAATTTAACAAATACAAAATTAAGTTCAAATTTTTTATCTTCTTTATTCTATGGATTATTATACACAATTATAGGTAATTGTCAATAATAGTAAAATTAATAAACTAAATTTGAATTTTTTATTCTGTTACTAATTAGTTTAATATTCTACTATTTTAACTATAATTCTCGTAAATAAATATATTAAAATTAAACACAGTGGAATCTACAACTTGTGAGTTGTGAGTTGACGAATGATTAAATGTCTTTTTAAATTCTTTCCAAGGGAAAAGGCAAAGAACTTTAGATCATACAGCCTTTTCATATCACGATTTTCTTAATTTAATAAATTATTAAAAGAATTAAATTATAAATTTTAAGAAGTCTTATGACGTCACGTCGAAGTAAATATTGCATTATAGTATATCCCGATTAAATTGCCGTAAATCTTATAAATTAGAAATTCGTGTGTTATAAACGGCTATCTTTTTAACTTTTTCCTTAAATCACAGACGTAATTTAAGTTTGTTTCAACGTATTTTCGTTATCGCGTTTATAGTATAATTAAAGCTTGAAATGTTTGGTATAACTTTGGCTAATAAACCTAATCTTGGGTAATAAACTTAGTTTTGGCGCATATGCTATTAAAAAAAATAAGATCCTTTACCGACGACACTACTGCTAACATATTAGGTCTACAACTTTGCTCCCGCCGTTTTCCAAAAGATGGCGCTAGTAGCCAGTAATAGTTCAAATAAATAAATCACCGTTATTTTCTATCAGTTTTGACATCTATAAATATAACCTTACATCGATATTAGTTAATTTTTGTTTGCGTCATATAGTTACACTTAATTAAATATGTCAACTTATAAACCGAATTCACGTCATTTGCGGGAGATTTTACTTTTTCATTTTAACATGAAAAAATCGGCGGCTGAGGCTCATCGGGTTATTTCAAGTACTTATGGTGATGATACTATTAGTAAAAGAACGTGTCGCGAGTGGTTCCAGCGCTTTAAAAGCGGTGATTTTGTTGTTGAAGATCGGCATAGCGGTGGCAGAGAAAAAACTTTTGAAGATGATGCACTGAAGGCTTTACTTAATGAAGACTCGTGCCAAACTCAAGAACAGCTAGCAAAATCATTGGGAGTAACTCAGCAAGCAGTATCAAAACGCCTGGAACAGCTGGGGATGATCCAAAAATAAGGATACTGGGTACCGAAAAAGTAATTTTGCAACACGACAATGCTCGACCTCACGTGACGAAAGTAGTCCAGACGTACCTCGAAACACTGAAATGGGAAATTCTACCTCACCCGCCATACTCTCCAGATGTTGCTCCATCTGATTAACATTTATTTAGGTCGATGGCACACGGCCTGGCGGGCCAGTGCTTCGATTCTTTTGAAAAAGTGAAAGAATGGATCGATTCTTGGATCTTATCAAAGGATGAAGATTTTTTCCGACGCGGGATTCGTTTGTTGCCTGAAAGATGGGCCAAAGTAGTGGAAAGTGACGGACAATACTTTGAAACATAAATAAGATACCATTTTTTTATATAATTTTTAAAATTAAAAAAAAACAGCGGGAGCAAATTTGTAGACCTAATAGTTTATTAAAGTTATTTACATAGCATAATGTCGTATGGTACCCTACTAGAGGGTAACACCTGATGATGTAAATACCTAAATAAATTTTGTTTTACAAAAGAGAGCTATCCGATCAATTTACAATCTGGGCCCTAGGGATTGCTTACTACATGAGTTTAAGCAATGTAATATACTCATGGTCGCTGATCAGTATATTTTTGAAAATCCTAAATATGTATCACATTGATGTACATCATATAAATACGAGGAACAGACACAAGCTCGCTTTTATCTATCACTCGTAGCAAAGAAATGAGTAATTCTTTTATGGGGAAATATATACACTTTTTCAACAAGTTTCCAGTAAACGTTCAGACTTTAGCCTTTAAAATGTAAAAGCTTGTTAAGGAACATTAGTTTGATAATTGATACTGTAGGTATTACAGAATACCTAGAACATGATGCACCCTGGGTATGAAGCACTCCCTGCCAGGCTATTTCAAGATTTATTATAAATGTAGTGTAGGTTTTAATTATGGCTTTTAAAAGAAAAGAAGACAGTTTATATCGCAGGCTCTCTTCAGATCAGTGATAAATAACTTTCTAAGGTGGTGGTAACTTTGATAATAATGTTTTGTATGAAACTTACTTTCAATAAAGATTTTGGTGCGTTTTAAGTCAAGAGCGAGTTCCAAAATTATAAATTTTATAGTATTCTGCTCTGTCAATAACCTAATTAAATTATAGATAACGCAAGCAATAATTTTCAATATAATATTTTTTAATACAATGTGACAATTACGCTTAAAAAGTTTTTTACAAGTTCAACGATTTGTACAAAAAATATTTCCTGCTTAAATAGGGATAGCGATTCTCCTCGAAACGATTTTTGAATTGTTTCAAATCAGTGCCTAAAATATATTTTTGTTACTTTTATTTATTTTGGAAGCAAATAAGATTTTCAGTTACATATCTTATAAAAAAAAGTTTTTGAAATGTATAATAAAATAGTTACAGTTTCTGGTAATATAATAAAAAAGACAAAAATCAATATTAAAATATTTTAATATACATGATACAATGATATTCAATTGAAGGAAACTTTTTTTTTAATATCATCTGCTATTGGTTTGTGCTTGACCGGCTTGAGCATTGCAATATCGTCTCTATTGACGTTACAGTTAGTTGGCGAGAACTTGGTGGTGGTGGATGTCAAAAGGGCTATTTTCCGTCGCAGCTCCCGCACCTGCGCCGCGCTGGCAAGCTGCGTAGCGCCGCGGGAGAGGACTTCGGCACGAAGACTCTCGCATTCATTTCTGGAAATTTTAACAATGGTGTTTTCATATTGACTGATTATTATATTGCAGCATGTTGCCAGCAACCAGAATACCATTAATGTGAAAGATGCTTTTTGCATTCTGAAAGTGAATTTATGACTGAAATTACAAATAAAATAAGGGTTTTATTTTTTAAAGAACAGACTAAAAAGTGCAAGTCCACAAACTGCACATTTTTCAACCCTATACAAATGAAATAAACTTAAGTGATTGACATTTATATGTAACACTAAATTGATGTGTCAATTTTTCCTTTCTGGTTAATAAAATATTTTCCATCAATAAATTATTATCAGTAATAGACTAGTAAGCTGAGGTTTACTTCAAGTGTTCCAGCACCCCTGGCAGCCAGGCCTGCTCGCCGGACTCCGCAAGCTTGTTGTACCACCGACACAGCTCCCTTTTCTGTTTCTCACACATGCCTTCTAGTTGTGTTATGCGGCTTTCATAATTTTCTGTTAAAGGATATAAATATATGTAAATTAAATAATGCAATAATATATTGTGCATCTATAAAAAGAATATTGAATTTTGGTCTTACTTTTATATCAACAGAATTTTAACTTTTAGTCAATGCTTATTTAGATAAGCTATAAAAAAATGTGTCAAGTACCAAAATATAAAGTTTATTTATATTACCAAGCAGTTTCAACATAGATTAACAAATTACCAACAAGTTCCCTGTCATAATGAGCTGCTGCACCGGCCTGCTGTTCCCATATTGTCTGTTTCTCGTGAAGCAATGTTTCTAATTCTGCTTGTTTGTTGGCAAGATCTCTTTTTAACTGAAATTAAAACAAGGTTACAACATAACATTGATGTTACTTTTTAATTATAGTACATAATTTAACTCACTCTAGAATTAGTCTGCTTCATTTGTATTAAATTCTTAGCCATTTCTTGTCTCTTGTCATCAACTTCTGCGAACAGTGAGTTTCCTTTTGCAGCTACAATAATACAATAATAAGATTACAATATGCATAGAATGGTTATAATTTATACATAACATGTTAAATCTAGCTACCATGCGGCTGCAAGTCCTGTGAGTCAACCTGGTGTAGCAATGCCCTAGCTTCAGCCAACTCCGCGAGTGCTGCTGCCTCTCGTTCCCCTGCTTCGATCAACTCCTCCTTTCTAATCTCTGAAGTGGTTCGCATTTCACCTATTTGTATTACTAACTCCTCCACTTTCATTTGCCAGGAATCTTTTTCTGCCTTTGCAACGTCGAGTTCCGCTTTTACCTCATTTGCTTCTGAGACCGCACAAGATAAAGCAACACGTAGATCATCAGCTTCACTATTATTTTCTTTGATTGGAGAGGAACAGGTTACTGTCTCTTGCTCTTCCTTTAAACGTTTATTTTCAGTTTCTAACTTCTTAATTTCGTTTGTGTGTCGTTCAACAAGCTCTAAGCGATCTTGTCTCAAGGCGGATATTTCTTCCTGAAGAGTATTGATACGTGCTGTAAATTCATTACGAAGTTTTTTCTCGTTAGCTTGATAATTTTCTAACTCAGCTCCAAGATGACTTTGAATATCAAAAGCTGTTTGATAACTTCGTTTAGCGTCGTGCAACTCTTGTTTGATTGCATCATAATTTCTTGACAAGTCTTCGTATTGTTTACGAAGCAAATAATACTTTTCATCTAGTTCACCTACCGTTATATCTTCTACTTCTAAAGTATTGGTTTTGTTACTGATTGTAGAGAAGTCCATTGTTGATTTGATATATAACTCAAAAATTAATTTAATATCAAGGTAAGAAATATTATAATTATTAAACTTTCAAATGACTACAAATAACATGATAACTTAATTTTTTTTTTAAATATATCAACGGTAAGAAATGTCATAAGTCATAATATAAAAGAAAAAAATAGATCAAAGACAATATTCTCCTTTATACAATTCGTCAAATTCAGGCAGAAGTTCAGAGATATGCAGCCGACCAAAACATTATGACATTCGTGATTCAAAGTCACTATCAACTGCTATCAACTTTGACAGATGGGTGGCCACTGAACATTTCTTAGGCCCTTTGGTGACATTTATTAATACAAAAATAGTAAATACTATATATACAAAACTCGTACTTATTTATGCAAAATTTATGATAAAATAGCAAACATGTCTTCACCGCCCCCAACTAAACCACCGCGAGGAGTGAAACAGGGAAAAGAAACGGTGCGTAAACATTTCTCGTTTCTTGCACGCAATTGTTAGATGAGTTTTTAATATTTAGCTCTGTTAGATGTCGCTTATTTTATCACTTAACAATTAGTTATTCTAAAAATAAAGGGAACATTTTTGTACATTTGGTATAAATTAAAGAGTTATGGATGTGAGCTTTTTAAAAACATATACTTCATAAAGTTTATATTATTCTACATTATTAATTAGTTTTCTTTACAGAGTGGATTATTAATGTCAGTCATTAGGACGTTATCAGCAAGTGAGACCAATGAGCAGAGAGAGAAAGAACGAGCTAAGTTGGAAAAGGAATACAAAAAAAGTGATGCACGACTTGATGAGCTGGTTGCAGCTCATGCCCAAGATATTACTGATGTTATGCAAGTTAGATATCTCTTTATAAACTATACAGTATTATTTATATAAGGAATTCAATATTGATATATTATGTGTTTCCTTGGATAACATTCCATAAATATATTTGGATTACTGTAATGTCATTTTGAGTTTAGAAGGAATAGTTTACGGTTTGGATATCAGTGTTTATATCTATGTGCCTTATGTTGCTTTTGCGTACATAGGAATATTCCATGAAATACAAAGTGACATATTAATGTGTTATAAAATGATTTATCAAATATATTGATTAGATTTATTTTGTGTTGAATGGAGGTTCGCTTTCAAGTCTCATGTACTTTTATAATTCTAGTTACATCTATTTAGATCTACAATTTTGTCACAGTTACTAGTCCAACCCAGTCAAACAAATAAAGTTATTTGGCACTTTAAAAGATTGATACTGTGTTAAACTAGCAAAATAAAGTCTCATTGAAAAAGTACTCTGTGGACATGGACTGGACTGTTTACTAGTCTAAGTGGTGAACAAATATTATATAAAGAGTTACATTGATACTATGACTGTGATATGTACAGAAGTTCAGTTTGGTCAGCTCGTCCCTGAGTGCATGGGGACAGCACTGTTCGGCGGCGGAGGCGCGGCTGGGGGCGTGCCGTGCGCTGCTGCGCGTGCGCCGCGACGACCTGCGCCGGCTGTGGGCCGACGCTAGGACGCATCACCACGCGCTGCGCATGCTCACCGACATGTGAGTCACCTGATACTAAGGCATTTAGTCGGAGTAGACATATATTGTGCTTCAGTATTGTTGCTTTTTTAACTTTTATTTTTTAATGGAACGAACGAACGAACGGAACATAGAATTGTTACTAGTTATTATTTAATTCCTTTTTTTTAGATAGGTTTATGATTGATTTGGGCAGTCTGTTGTGGGAATGGGAATGTTTTTATTGAAAAAAAAAATATTCATTTAGTTAGTTGAAATTCGGGGACTTTATTTTGTATTTTCTTTCGTGCCGTACATATTCGAATATTTTTATTCTCGAAATCATTTTTGAGAGTTGAATGACTCGAGCCGGTCTCATTCCATACTATCAGCACTATAATGATGTGCAACGCGCGTTCGCAGCGAGCGTGTGGTTGTGTGTTCGCGGGAGGCGCGGGAGCGCGCGAGCGCCGGTCGCGCTGTGGGTGCTGCGCACGCGTTGCGGGCCGCGCTACAGACCGCGCGGACCGAGCTACCCGCCGTCAGCGCGCTGGGCGCCACCACCGACAACCTCGAAGTAAGGTCTTCGGCCGGCCAGTCTGTGTGTGCCATGTGTGTATACCGTCATGTCATGGGTGTCCGTCCCCGCAGGCGGCGCGGCGAGAGCTGACAGAGGCCATGGTGCGGCGACTGTCGGAGGCGGTGTACGGCGCCGAGGGGGCGGGGCGCGGGCGGCGCGGCGCGGGAATTGGGGGAGGGGGGAGCGCACGACGACGTACCGCGCTCCTGCTGGCAGGTGATTCTGATAAATCTGAATAGGCCCTGCTTTAATATTAATATGCTTATATACATTTATCTGGCGTAATAACAATGTTATAAATTTCAGAACTAACGAAGAGTGAGGAGGTAACAGACGCATACTTACAAGACATAACGCCAGAGTTCGAGGCGTCCCTCGCGGAGGAGGACAAGACGTTTGAGACCACTGTGATGATATCGCTGGAGGCGCTGGGAGTACTTGAACAGTTGAAAGAAGCTACGGAGGTAAAAATATGTATAATGTAATACTTATTTGTATTAGTAAAGTTGTTCCTTTTTTTTATATTTCAAACAGTTGTGAACTGTCATAACAATCATTAAAATTAAATTTAATATTAAATTAGTTCTTTTTTCATCTGTAAGGATTATTTGAACTGCTAATTTTAATGCGTTTTTAATATTCTTATATTAAAAGTTTGATCTTTGTGAAGGACTATGACTGATATATACTAAATATGGAGGACTTGTTAGTGACGTTAGTTAGTTAGTTAGTTAGTGATGCGGTTGTAATACTTGTATTTATTGTATATGCAAATTGAATCTGATGACTTAATTAAAGAAATAACTTTAGTTTTTTGGGGTATGATCATCAAAGGAGTAATTTTTAGATCATCCCAAACAAATTATGACTATATTGAAAAATTTACTTAATATAACTCTCATAGAAATAAAACTATTATAATATTGTATTCTAAAACGATAAAGAATCGAGTTTCGAATTTTTAGTCTTTATTTTTGATTTGCAGAAATTCAAAGTCCAAATCCAAAATGAGCTACTCGAAGTTATCGACTCAGTTTCACGTCGCATCATAGACGACGTGGACATAGACGAGGGAGAGGAGGACAGCGAGATACCGGATACGGAGGGTATGAGCGAGACGGGACGACCGCTCGCACGACTAGTCAACTGTCTAACGGAGGAGTTCAAGGCGTGCGGGAATAGGAACAAACGGTGAGACATATATTATTATTATTATTTTATTATTATTGACATTTAAGTTATTTATAATGATTTGAAGATTTTAAGTCATATTAAATTAATATGTTCTAATAGATTTCTCATGAATTATCTAATGTAGAAAAAATTTTTTTGAAGTAAGATTTGAAATACCCTAACTGTCAAATATTTTTTTTTTGAAATAGTTTTAAGAACCTAAATATAAATAAGCGATATGAATATGAATATATGTATTATAAATATATTATTTCCTAATAGCCTCTTACAGTTATGGCGGGCGGCGCTGCAGAAGCACAAGATATCTGAGCAGTCTCTGCACACCGAGCAGCACTACTGGAGCGCCGTGCAGCAAGTCGTATGTTGCTTTATATTACTCATACTGATGATGCGATTACGATACGATTTTCAGTTTCAAAGCTATTTTTTATTGTAGTAGGTATATACATTATTTTAAATGTTGATTTCTTTGCCTTTTTTTTAACTTTTAAAAATATCTACAAGCTATCATATATAACTCATAAGTTAAGATAAACCATAATAATTGTGTCAAAATGTATATGGTTTTTTTATGATTTTTATATTGAAAAAAAAAAAAACAAAAAGATTTGACTCCTTTTAAAAAGGTCTTAGATATTTTTTTTAGAAATTGTTAATTATAAAAGTAAACAAATTGTTCTGAAAACAAATTCTTTCTTTTCAAGTTTTGTATATAAATCTTCTATTTATACATTTTTGCCAATTTGAACCAAAACTGTTGTCTCTTATTCTTCCACTTATTGACTACGCTGACGTATTAGTCAATATCTATGAAGTCAATCCAGATAAATAGGATCATCTCAATTCGTCAATATGATCACATATCTGAATATCGTTCTAAGCTGAAATGACTTCCCAACACTCTGTCAGTTATTATCTTCAGAACTCATGACTCATCTCCGTTCATCATCCCTTTGCATCATACTGGTTTTATGTCCAATCCCTTCACAGCACACACAGTCCCTGATATATTTCGTTGTGCTCCTAACCGATAAATATATAAAAACGCATTTTTTTATATCTTCATGACAGAACGCAATTTTAGTATTTTTATTTATTTTTACTTACATATCTAGTTTATTTTATAGCGATAAGACATGTATGTATTATTCTTAGACTATTTTAGTATAGCCTTTAATTCATTAGTTATTTACATTGATATTTTTTTGTTTACTTATTTTCTTCATTGTTTGTCTTTTTGTTCTGTTAGCAATATTGGTTGGCTGGTAGATAAGCATTAAGTTCACCAATTGTACAATCTTTTGGACATTGAAGTTTTATCAAATAATTAAAAATATTTTAAGAAATATTTTTGTTTCTTTTTAATTAGAACGTTATAAATATATGCGTGTTTAGATGCAACTCCTGCTGACGGAGTATCTGGAGATAGAGAGCGTGACGCTGTCTCGCTCTCGCGCGCCCGACGCCGTCCCCGACCTGCGCCTCGCCGACTACTTCGGCAAGAAGAAGCCGCAGAGGAGGCGGGACAAGCTGTTCAAACTTACGAGTACGGCAAGTGCACGCGGGCGCACGAGCACTCCGGGCTCCGTACTAACTGACACATCTCCTCCTCAGCGTCCCTCCCGTCGCCCGCGCCCCGTGCGCGTCGGCAGCGCTACCCGCTGGTGTGCACCCCGCGCCCCGAGCTGCTGCACGATGCTCTGCCGGCACTGCACGCGCTATGCGCGCTGCTGGAGCGCCCGGGGTGAGAACGTGACCAACACAAGGTCGTCTCGCGATCCGCAATCGCTAACGAAAGCGTGGTCCGCAGCGGCGGCGAGTGCTCCCTGCGTATGTTCGTGTCGGACTATGTGCGGTGGGGAGAGAGCGAGCGGCTAGCTCGAGAGGCGCGGTGCGGTGTGGAGCGAGCGGCGCGCGCGCCCGGGGCCTGGCGGGAGCGCACGGCGGGCGGTGGTCGGTGAGTGCACGGCTACGAGATTAGCAATTGGTTTGTTCGGGAGTTTTGACAATTGATGCCCTCGATTCGTCCCCCAGCGACACGGAGCGCCCCGTGTTCTCGTGCGCGGTGGAGGCGTGGGGCTGGCTGGCGCGGGCGGGCGAGGCGGCGCGGCGCTGCGGGCCCTGTGGCGGGGCTGGCGCGGCGCGGGCGGCGGCGGGTGCGGCCACTGCGCTGGGTGCGCTGGCCCGCGCGGCGCACGCCCGCCTGGCGCCCGGGCCCCCCTCCCGCGCCGCCCGCTGGCTGGCCGACGATGACATTGTGCGCTTCCTGCGCGCCCTGCCCAACTACGTGGCCGCAGTGCGAGGCGCGGAGTGCTCCGAGAAGGTGCGTCCTCGCCGGAGGTGCGGCAGGTCGGGCCTCCCAAACTGTCTAACGTGCGTCTCTCGGTCCAGGAGCTGAAGCAGGCGTACGAGCGCGAGGCGGAGATTCTAGGCTCCAGCCTGGGCGACGGCGAGGTGTCATCCCGCGAGGTCACGCAGCGCATCGACGCACTCGTGGAGCTCGCGCTCATGAGCGAGAGCATGGTGACCTATATTTCAAATCTTTACTTTCTCTTATCGATCTTTCTTATACTTACAATATACTACATTTATAATATTATTATGTTATGACAGATTATTTCAAGTTACGTTGGCACGTTATGATCTTTGGGTTACAATTTATCTAGGATCATATATGATCATATAGATGATGTTTTAGTCAAGGCACTGTTGACCGTCTGCCCGCAGACGACGCCGCGAGCAAACAGCGGTTTATAAGTGAATATATTCACAGGACTGGCTGTGTCGCAAGACCAAGACGCTCCCGTCCATAATATGCGCCCCCCTGCCCGCGAGCCCCGGACTCAAGCTCTCCGAGAAGGTCATCGACGAAATAGAAGCTGCGGTCGCCGTGTTCGAGGACATAGCGCAGAAATGTCTTCTGTTCCTGCACTTGGAGGTGAGTTTTAAACGATTTAGAATATATTCTGGGGCGAGCAGAGAGTAGTATTGTAATATTAATATATAAATGATGCCATAGGTGCGCATCGAGTGCTTCCACTACCTGGGCCAGGAAGAGCGCGGGGCGGGGAACACGGGCGGCGGCAGCGGGGTCGCGGCCGCGGAGGCTGAAGGCTCCGCGGGTGAGGCCGGTGGCGCTGCGTCGCTCGCGCACCGCCTGCTAGCCTTTCACGAGCAAGCCGCCGCCGTGCTGGCGCCACCCGCTATGGCCGTGAGTGTGCCGGTATTGAGGGCGGAGCGTTGTTATTTTCATCCCAGTAACCTTACTAATGTGTCCCCAGTACATCATGAACGGCATCGGCGAGATGATGTCAGCGGCGGTGGTGTGGCGCTGGCAGAGCGAGGCGGGTGGGGCGGGGAGCGGCGCGGGAGGCGGGGCGGCAGGCGCGCGGTTGGCGGCGTTGCGCCATTGCCTAGCCGCGCTGTCGCTGCCTCATGACGGGCTGCACGCCGCGCATGCGTACATGCATCTGCTGGCCTGCACGCCCGAGGTTTTTGGAGTTTCACGTGTTTTTGGAGGACTTCAACCGCCTCATCGCTATCCATCAACGTCCTCCGAATTAAAGACACAATAGTAATCAGTCTCGCTCTTCCAACAGGAGATCATAACGTCGGTGCGCGAGAAGGGTCCGCAGTTCTCTGAGCTGGAGTATCTGAACGCGTTCAAGGTGCTGGGCGCGCGGCGCGGGCTGGGCGCGGCGGCCATGCGCGCGCACCTCGCGCAGCTCGCCGCCGCCATGGGACACGTCGGCGTCACCGTGTGACACGCCCACTTGCACCATTTGTGTACGTTTAATTTCCTTTTCGTGTAACTTATATAAGATATCTGTATTTAATAAGTGAAGACAAATATATTTATTATTCATCATCTTTGTTTTTATCTTGTTCCCCTACACATAAAACTGTCGGTGGGGCTCGGGTGTCTATTATCGTGAGATCTAAGTTTGAGACCCCGAAACCGGCCTCTAAGGTTTGGTAAATGAATAAATTAGCAATCGTGCAATAGTATTTCGAGCTGTGTGATACCTTTGGTATAGGTCCACGTAATGATCCGTGGCGGCGCAACACTTAAACTAGATGTGGGCAAAGTACCTTTCGCGAAGCCCTCTAATTGTAAACGTGAGATTCTGAATTAAAAAACCTTGAAGTCAAACATTTTTTTTTTAAACACCAAAATTTTTACTTATGCTTTGGTATGACAAAAATTAGAAAAAAAAAACTAAAGAAACAGAAAATTTCTATTTTCAGTTTTACTAAACTCCTTAATTTATCTTAGAAGCTATCTGCTTCAAAAGATAAAAATTCTTTCAAATTCAAAAATTAAAACTTAAATTCTTTCATAACTATGAGTATGAATTATTACTTAAATAAATTTAATTACTGTTATCAGAAACAATACTTACAGGTATTGTTAACAAAATTCAAATGACGATGTAAACATTTGGGTAAATTTTCAAATTATTCTCTGTGATATAATAGAGCGGATGTTTGACGCCTTCAATGGAGTTGGGATAAATTGTTGATATTTTTTAATTCTTCATATAACTAATACGGTTGGAAGTCACTGTTATCTCCTACTTGCAGAAACAGTTCTGCAAGATGTACAGACATCTTGACAGTTCTTCAGTATTTGTTATTTTGTATTTTTTTTTATGAGTGAAAGAAAATCAAAATTATCAAAATGTTTAAAGACATAAATCCCGAATCCATATTGATAATCACAGAAATATTTATAAAAAAAATTGTTTCATACCCGCTTTTGGCAGACTGTTAAGGTCGATGCCTCCATAATTAAATATTATCTTTTTTGGATACACTTATTTTTCAAATCTTTTGGCAAGCATTTTACGTATCAAGAGTAATGCTTAATTCTATTAACAGATAGCCATAATTTGTTTATGGTTACACGCGTCAATAACTAGTCATATTCCAAATTGAACATTATTTTAAAATGGAATCCCAATCAGTGTCCGACTGTTCCGTTTGGTTTTTAAAGTTTTCTATGCATTTAACAATATCTAATTTTCATAATACGGCCTTCACCTTGTATCAAAAAGTCTTCATTATAAGTTTTAAGTTATGTATGATTATTTTCCAGCGTTTGCTAGAACTAGAAAATGGCGAAAAAACTCCTGACAAAACAAAAAAAAAAAATTTATTGCCTTCTAAGAATTAGCTCCGTCTACCAATAACAATTTCCAGCTGTGTAATATCCAAGTTTTACCATATTTGCATTATCGTATCCTTGACGACAACAGTCCTGAATATCTAAGTAATTTTTTTAGGTTTCCCAGTATTGTCAAATATTCTCCAGTGGTTTCAGCACAGCAACACCAAGAAATGCGATAAAGTTTCTCCTATAGACATTTGTTTAACTCTAGTAGTCTCTAGAGCAATCAAGTAAAAAAGAATAATATTTCGCCTCTTTTATCTTCCTAATTCATTTTGAATATCGTGGCTTACATAAAGGCGTGCAATTCGTTTATTGTTAATACGATTTGTGTTCGCGTAACGTAGGATATTTACATTTCAATGTCAAGACTATGAAGTTACCAGAATTTTTTATGTTTTCGTCTGCTTTGAATGATTTTCTGTGACCTCTAAACGCCAAATTATGAGAGGCTAAGAAATTAATTAATTCCTCAAACAAATTGTACCAATATTTTTGAAATTCAACAATTTTTATTCTCATGTGTTAAAATATTGCTCAAGTGTTTCTAATCACAACACCCTTCCAATTCTATTTGAGTTTGTGAAATGTTAAATAGGAAAACAGAAAACATATGACTATATTAGAACTTGAATAGATTTAGTTTAACCAAGACCAAGAGTTTAACAGTTATTGAGTTTCCTAGAGAAATGAAGCAGCAGAAATGTTTGGGATCATCATCTTTAAGACAACATTCGACATTTATTTGCAGCTGCCATGTTATTTGTTCAGATAATAACAATTTGAGCTTCAGAATATTGTTCTCAAAAGAACATTTAATTTGAGTATTGAAACATCGCAAGCCGCTTACGATGTTAGAGCGCGAGACGCGTTTATACCGTACGACGGCGGAATGAAATTCGCCCTCCCTGCGCTCGCCATATATATAATTATATATTTTGGAGACGATGACGTAATAGTGACGTAAAGTTGCTAAATCATTATGTATAAGAAGAAAAATACTAATTGAAAAGTGTTGCCATATTAAAAAGTTTACCATTTTCAGAATTGTTATAAATTTAATTATGAAAGTAATTTTGTGAAAACTTAGTAACTATAGTGAAAAAAATTATTATTCAATAAGAAGTGATCAGTGAATATGTTTGAGTACAAAAGACCTATAACTTCAAAAGTATTTCGACACCGCCTAGTCTATGGACTACAGACCCATAACCATATTTACCCAAATAATGTATTTTTTTTATTTGATTTTTGCTTTCTCTATTTGAGCGTAGGACATGAACTTATAGGATTAATTACGGTTTATTGTTACATTTCATTTCTTCTTTAATATATTGTGAACTACAAATTGACCCTGTTAAATCTTCCAAATAATGTTATTTACATTCGAGTAGATCTTTTCGAGAGGTTTTCTATTCGTGTTTATTTTTAATAAAGGCATTTTTATTGGTTAAGCTTATTTGTATCATATCACCTTTTTTGTATATGTACCCGTGTCCTTTTTTACACATTCTGTCGGATAGAAGTAGCAGTTTTATTTTCAATATCAAGATGTAAGTCAGGGAATAGTAGAACCCCTACAATGTTATATATATATTGATCGATAGATAGCAATAGTAAACCATAACGCTAAAGCTTTTTTAAAGCAATAAAGTTTTAATTTACTTAATTACTTTTGTAGACCATTTATTATAATTACGTTCATTTTCACAATATTTTGTGTTTCACAACATTAATGATGAGGTATTAAAATGAGCGTATAGTAGCGTTTTTAAAATATATAATTGCGTATGTAAATTCACTAAACACGCCTCTTGTGAATTCACTGGTAGCGTTTTATAGTTACGCCCTACGTACGGCACGACTCGGAAACCAGCCTAAGAATAAGGAAAGTTTCCAGCAAGTTTCAAACAAAGATGTTCGAGACTTGTTGCGAATTTCTCTGTATTTTTTCAAATAGGTTTTTATTATTACAATATCGTTCCTGGAATCTGGTTTATTTATATTCCGAATGTGGGAGAAATTTTCACTAGTTCAGTTTTTAAGTCAAAGTCCAAGAGGCCCTCTGGGCTGGGGAGGCCCGGGGCACTGCCCCGTCTAGTCCTCCGGTAGTTAGGCTACTACATAATTACGTCTTGAATTCGTGACAGTGTATGAGTTACAAATTTTTGTGAATTTTTTTTGGAAAAGCATTTGGTTAAACCTTAGGTTGTAGTAACCTAGGATTGTCAAAGTATCTTTCTCAGGGTAAATCTTTGAATTTAATTATATCATTATTAATTTTTATTACAGTATTTTATGAACTTAGTCGTCAATATATTTACTCTGAATTCGTATTATTAATACAATTCTAATATTATATCTTACAGTATTTTGGCAATGTGGTTTTTAGTTAGAAATAAAATTAGTAGACTATTTTTGATTCTGTAACTAATAAGATAATGATTTTGCAGGGGATAGAGTGGAGCTTTAAATCAGAATAATCAGTAGTTTTGATGGTTTATAATTTCTGTTAGAACAAGTAATTAAAAAAAAAGTTATCGACTTTAGTACGGCCGGAATAAATTATATAACTTGATATTTCATATATATCAAAAGAACTAGGTCTTCTGAGGTGAGTTTCATGTATCATACTGAAACAATATTGTATTATAATAGTATTAATTTACTTCTAATAAAATAAAATAATACAGTTTTGAGGTCATGTATTCATAAACTACATTTTCTTATATAAAACGTCTCTGAGCAATGCAGAAATGACGAAAGCAGCGACTGGTTTTATCTAAGATAAAGTATTTACTTCGCTTCCAGTCGATACATAGGTTCTTCTCACATTTAAAAGAATATAAGTTGATTTCTTGTGTCTTTCTGGCTTAAAGTGTTTTTTATAATTGTTTCCTGACTGTACACAAAATATATATACTGAACTATTTGAAATATGTATAAAAATACCACCTATCTTGGGTACAGGCGGTGTAAGGTAGATCCTTAACTTTCATTCTCTACGGAAGAATAAGCTATACATTGTCCGTGGTAGTAGCTTAATTTCAATATCGTCTATGGTAAATATAATTCACGATAACAGTTAAACAGACAAATGACAACTGAAATCGATTTCATGTGTGAAATAAACAGATTTATTAAATTACATATTCAAAGTACAGGTTTCCTCTCGCCATCTTTTATTATGTTATCTATGGAACGGGGTTATACGTTATAAAATATACGTCTCTCCTTTCCTTGTTCCAAATGACGCACTTCTAGCTTTGCAGGCACTCTTAATTATTAAAACGCTTATTTAAACACAAACGTGAAACAAAGGTATTCTAATGAGATGTCCGTTATACTACGACAATAACACCGCGCTGTGAACCGGCATCACGTGCGACGTAACTAGCCTCTTTACAAGCATTTAATATTAATAATCAGATTAAAATATTGTAAAATAAATATAATTAATGGGTACTTTCCATACTATTAAAAAAAAACATAATCTACTTACATTGCAGTTATAAAATTAGTTCCACGGTCCTGAAGGGTAGGTCCATGAAAGATAACTGAAAATATTTTTTTAGGATAGCCCATTAACTTATTAATTAATGTAACAATTATTTAAAAACTATCTAAAATGATTTTGAAAATACAATACATAGTTAACAGCTACATTTTTTTCGTTTCTAAACAAAGTATGTCTATTGAAAAAAAAAATTAAAATAAAACTATTTCAAAAACAAAATGCTTGAAGGGTCTGAGACTAAACTAACAATTTAAAATGAAATGTAATATTCCTTGCGTCTCACATTTGGAGCGAGCTCGAGCCAAATCCGTCAGCGTCCGTATTTATAATTCTCGTATTTTTTGTCGTTTTGGGAAAGAAACGACCGTACTTTTAACGTAATCACCTTGGAAGAAATGAGTTTTGTCTTTGTTTTATATATTTATTGTGAGTAAACTTCTAAGTTTACTCACAAAATTTATATAATAAGACAAAAATATTCGAACTAGCATATTAATACATTTTTCCATATAAATTTAACTTCACATAACTGTAGGCTAATAATAAAAATTAAAATAAACTGTCATTATAACAAGATACAATAAGACATATATTTTTCAAATGTAGCAGATCAGTCAGAAAACATATTTATATTGTTTTTGTAAGAGAATTATATAATTTAAAACTCTGTAATATTGGCGAATTGGATCTATAATTATTTTTTCTCTGTAGTATAAATAATGGTTTATAATTAGAATCTCTAGCGGAAGGACGTACCACAGTTATAACTATTATGTGATTATAAGGATGAACAACCAATTTTGCTTAAAACCTCAACTAAAATAACTTAAAAATAAACGAAGTCTCAAATACTTCATTTGTTTAACGTTTTCATGCTAAAGTGTTCCAATTTTTCTTCGTATTGGTTCACATGGGACCAGGTCGTATAAAAAAGTCTTTTTATAAACCTCTTCTGAACCTTTTCTGTTCGTTGCATATTGTTTTGATATATAGGAGACCAAATTGGACAATGTTAATCTATATTGCGGCGGACAAGATCAAAATAAATAATTTCCCATGCGGTAATTGATTTAAATTTTTTGGTATGCCGCCAAATAAAACCTAGAATTCGCAGACTTTTGCTGATTACAGACTTAATTTGATTGCTTAAACGCAATGGGTTATCCATTTCTACGCCAAGATCTTTTATTTTTGACACGTGATTTAGTTTATTTCCATAGAGTTTATATTTGGTGTTAACATTTTAAACATTGTTTCTTTTCAAATATTTTACTTGAAACCACTTCTCAAGATTTAATTCTATTTTATTAATTTTACACCAGTCTATTTACGTCATATTGTAGACGTTTCTCGTCTATTCTTAAATCACCATTTTTATTTAACTTTAAATCTTCCGCATATTTTTCAAATTTAGAGTTCTTCAGGCATTGATTGACATCGTCGCTAAAATTAACAAATAAAATATGTTCAACTCCTTACTTGAGATCCTTGAGGAACCTTAGTTTGAGAAAAAATCATATGGTTTATAACCATTTACATTAACTACCATAGTTCTTTCACGTACGTTAGAAAAGTCCTTAAAAGTATATCAAATGTCTTTTTAAAATCAAAATAAATAACACCTATTTGTATCATTGCTCATGGTGTCAATTGTATTTTCAAAAAAATATTCAGTTCAGTGGCAGTAGACTTTGCCTATTTGCTGTATAAATTTATCTAGATTTTCTTGACTCGGGAGGGCATTGAATTTCTAAATTGTATTGAATACATACCTGTTTAATTTTTGTTTTACTTTTGAACTCAAGTAAAACAGTATTGAACAAAACATCGAACTGCGTGTTCATATATTTTATGGACTCTTCAAAAGATGATAAAAGACGACATCTCTCTTTTAATTCAGACGAACTCCTCTGTAATTATTGGAAAGCGTATTTCTCTTTATATCGATTGAATTATTGTAAGGTCGAGACTATCAACTGATTGTGGACTTTATGTCGACGATGCTGATGGTTTGACTTTTTTTGAGTAACATTATTCATATCTTTGCAATTTCTTTTACTCATTTTGCTAATTATAAATATATGTATTTAAAAAAAATAATAAAAAAATTACTTTCGAACTTGGATCGCTTGTATTGTGCAATTTGAAACCTTTTAGTGTCAACCTTTCCACCACTATTCATTTATTATAATTATTTTGAGTTCTTTGTTATTTATCCAGTTATATTTTTGCTAAGTACCGACACAAACTGATTTGATTTTTAAATTAAACACAAATAAACTAGTTGTTCTCACTGTGATAAGTGTTAAATGATAGTTTTGTTTATCACAGACAGAACTTGCACTTTATTAACTATATATATACGTAACCTTGAACTGTTTGTTCATTAATTAAAAACTGACTTCTCAATAAGAACACTACCATCAGACCATTAGCTACATAAAACAAAATAATAATGTTAGAGTTTAGTTTTAGATGTTATAGTAAATTATAACATAATTTAGAAACGAAGACTAACAAAGCCGATAATTGAACATTTGTCCTGTTTGAAGTGATTCCTTATAAGAATGAACTTATAGAAGCCCTTACAATAGAATATGGACTTACCAGAGCTCTAATAATCTGTTAACCGCTTACGGGCTTCAGGTAAGACAAAATGTATCCCTATTTTCTCCTCGATCATAATTATCATTATTTAATTTGTATATAATAAAACTTCATAAAGTACATATAAATTTTAATTATTTTTTCATGGTTTGCACCTTAAATTAATTGTATTATACATAGTATACTTGTGATTTTATCGTAACTGACCATACTTATAATAACATCTTACCTAAATCTTCTTTACTTGCTACTAAACATGCTTTTATTTGCTTCGATCGTTAGTTTGTATGTAACGGAAATTCTGAACACGATTTTGACGTATCAAAATGTCGGATTAATTTGAAACTTTGCATTCTTACCAAGGGCCGATGACAATGCAATAAGAATAATATGCAAAACTCCAAACTAAAAAATAAACAATATACAATAAACTCAAATTGAAAATAGTGTAAACAAGAAAAAAATGTATTGCAATGTAAAAGAACGTTGGGTGCTTTTTAGGTAATCTAATGACACCATGCATTATTATTTTTAATGAGTAATTTTAATTTTTTTAATATTTAAAACAGTATCTTAAACATAATCTTGCAATTATTAAAAAGTAACTAAATATTGTTTAATTTATTTTAATTTTCTATACATGCATGCATGAAGCATGCAAGCATATAGCAAGAAGTTTGTGAATTAATATTTTTTTTCAGTGTAAGTAGAACCTGACAGTCCCAAAGAAAGCAACTACTAACGATACGGTAGTCGACAGTTAATATAATATTTAAGGGTAACATCCCTAGTGGATGCAACCCTTAAAACCCTAAATTTATTGCAGGATCTGGTATGTCAACCAATGTATATAGTTTGTTACCGCATCACAATCCATATAAGCAACACAACAAGTTTTTGGGAAATATCTCTTTATAATAAGTAAACCATATTATACCACTCTTCCTCTTTCCGTTTATTCTAATTTCTTGCATTAATTAAAACTGCTGCTAAAATAATGATTATTCATTTAATTAAAATTTCTCATAGAGATTAAGATTGTTGTTTTTCCTTAATAGAATGGAATATGAAGTTCACATATTTAATATTACTGCTACCTAATAGTAAAAGTTTTAATTGAAATTAAATAAATTAAACCAAAATTTTAGTCTTCAATATTACCTTAGATTCTATGACTTCCAATAATAGACTATTATTTAACTCCTTTTATTTCCATCAAGTAAAGCTAGCTAAGCTAATGTTTGTGACATATTTTTTCTATGAAAAACATTCAATTCAGTTAACACAGAACAGACACACTAGAAAATATATGACGATACATATTATATTTTATCAAAACGTTAGTTTTTGGCGTCAGGGGTTATTAAACATATTAAAGACAGTGCAATGAAGTTGATGCAGTAAAAGCTCTTAGCGAAGCTGACATTTAAATAGGTTGATTGATCATATTAGAAACTTAAAGAAACTAAAAAAAAAATAATAACATTTTATTTAAAATATTATTATTAATATTGATTTACTTTTTTATTGTAGTATATTACAAGCCTTGTAATTTTTTTATAATACCTTTTTTTATTGCAAACTTTGCAAAGTACAAATTGCCTAATTAAACGAATAATTGGAAAGTTAAACCAAAATTTGTTTTTTCTTATGATTAACTTCATTTATTGCAATTTTAAATATACTTAGTCGGGACATAAATACTGTTATACTAAAAAAATATATATAATATATTACTTTTGGATTTGGAATTAATCATTTTTATATGATTCATTTATGGTGTTTTCTTATTTCCAAGCCAATGTATTGTAAAATATTTTGTGATATTAAAATGCAGTGAGGTGATAAAGAGTGAGGCTGCGATTGCATTACATAACGTAGGTATGGAGCAAAATACATTTTTTAAAATCAAAAATCAAAAGATATTATCTCGGGAGATGAAAATAGCACCTAAGACCATGTTACGTATTTTAAAAGATGACTTAGGACTTACAGCCTATAAGAGAAGCACTGGTCATTTCTTAACAGGTAGTTTTAAAAAGAATAGGGTGGTAACAATAAATTAATCACTTTAGCGCTGTGCAGAGGGAGGTCACAGAATAAAATTGTTTTCGGATGTGAAAAAATTTACAATTGAGCAATATTTTAACAAATAAAATGACCATTTTTTTGTTGAAAGCTCTAAAGAAGCTTTGCAATTAGTCAACAGACTACTTACTACGTGTGTACTACGTGTGCATTATCCGACTTCAGGGACGGTATGGTGTTAGCTATGAAGGAGTGACTGTGCCATATTTTTGTGAAAAAGGTATCAAATCATGGGCAGAAGTGTATCAAGATACCATTTTTGAGAAGGTAGTTAACCCCCTTAACAACAACAAGTTCAATAACCAAGAATGGTGCATTCAGTAAGACTCGGCACCGGGTCATAAAGGTCATAAAGCTCGATCCACCCAATATTGCTTAGAAACGAACGTTCCGGACTTCATCAGAGCTGAAGACTGGCCGTCATCTAATCCTAATCTTAGTTCACTGGATTAGGTTTTATGGTCAGTATTAGAGAATAAGACTTACTCTAAACGCCATGATAAAATGGGGTTTATGAATCTGGACACACTGATTTTATTAAAATATTTAGATGTAACGTAACATTAAATGCGAGGTTGTATTCCGCAATAAAACATCCTATTTTTATTTCACCGGCTTTTCCCATTTCTTGAGATTTTAATGTGGATACGAACACCGACGTAAGTCTAGGTTGTTTTGCATTTTGTTTACACTTTACTGGGTTTTTAGAGATATTTTTTGTGTCGTGTTAGTTCTTGAATTCCATATTTCCGATGACAGTCGCATGCAGAGCTGTAAAAATACGTGTTAATTTTTTTTACCTTTTGCTAAGCATCCACTTAACTTTTCATCATTGAGCCAGGAGCCAATAAATGTTTGCTCGTACCTCACTACTTTCTTTTTTCGTGGAAGGGATTTATCAACATTGGACTCACTATTTCTACTGCTATTACGCATATTTGTAACTTTTTGTTCTTCTCACAATATCAAAAAAACTAGATTTCGGATTCTAAACTAAAAACTGGGAGATTTACCAACTGTTAATTTACAATTAAAACTAAAAGTTTGGTTACCCTGATGGGCAGTATTGTTTTTAAGCAATTTTTTCTTCTTTTTCTTCAATGGCTATCGTAAATTGTTCGCTAAATTCATAAGGAAATCGTAAATTGTTCGCTAAATTCATAATTTGTCAGATACGCGGAATTATCCTATACACCGATTTGCACTATCCACGAAGATTTATTTGTTGTATTAAAGTTCAGGTTATATGAAGTATACTAGTTATAATACACATCGTCTTCTTTAATAATTTACTTGTAACTAACTCAATAGATATTTATTTATATATTTTAAGTAAAAAATCAAGGTAATAATTTCAATTATGAAAGTCTATGAACAATTTTTAATTTCGGAATGTTTATACAGTTCTTTTTTTAATATTTGTATAATATGATATGATATTACTTATGGAATAAAAAAATTGCAAATGGATCTAGTGAAAACAAACAGAAAGAAGAGTCATATTGTAACAATGGTGAAGTTAGTTGAGTAGACATTGGGCAATAATGATGCGCGGTATTATTTCTATTTGTTATTCCCACGCTTGAAGCCAAAAGAGATAAAAAACTATTTTTTCACAACGACACGACTATTATTGGGACATCTAAAACTAGTGGTGAACACAAAAGAAATATCATATCTTTCTCGAAAACCACCTAAATACAATTATAACAATAAATTCAACTACCTATTCTGTTTTGAGGCCTTTGTTAGTATTATTTTTATAATACGCCTTGTGTAAATAGTAAATACGCAATAGAATTAATTTTGAAACGATACCAAAAATTTTGGGAGGGTTCATTTTATAGTTTTTAATTATTTGTGAAAACATCTTTGGTGTAATAGTGAAACAACTCATCACGTATAATAAATAAATACTGTCAGTGCATGAAAAATCATTTATATCGTAGCTACTGTGAATTATTAATAGATCATATTTTCTTATTATTGTACGTATAACATTTATTATTAGATGGTAATGCAGGTTTACAAGTACTCATATCGTAAGGTATATATGCAGGAAAGTGGAATAAAAAAGATACTTAGAATTGATTATTATTCTCTGACGCAGCATCCCAGTGACTGGACTTGGGCGGATTGGGCCTTCATCTTGTTCGTCGTCAAATCGTTCAAACGCAAAAAAAGCATTAAGAAAAACCCGATTAAACGTATTTCTGTTGTAAAAACTAAGAGTATATTTACGGAGGGTGTCTATGGAAGGAGTCCCAGAGGTCACAGAGGTCACAACAAATATCTTATAATTTTTATATCTCTCGAAAATATAGGTAGCTATATTTTCGATCAATTTTACACAAACTAGTGAATAAATATCACCTTACGTTAAAGGAGCTTCATCTCTTTTTTACCTCCCTTTCACCAAGTATTATACATACATGTTTAAAAAATAAGTATAATAATAGACTACTATACATTTATACCCAGCCTTACACATACCAATGCAATTGGAACTTGCGCCACTAGTTTTGAACACATTCGGGATATTTTTATTCATGGCCTCCAAAAGCCTGGCGGCGTCGCGGTGTGAACTGCATACTACAGCTGGGCGCTCCATTAGGGTCGTAGAGGGAAGGAGGATGTAGTATCGTGGTCAAAGTTCTAGTGTATTTCTCCGAGTAACAAGTAACAAAGGATATAAATATATAAAGAAGAACTATGTTTCTCCATTTATAAACTATTATATAACCCGTCATCCGTATCTATAAACCCTAATTCAGCCATCTACAATGATTCCATGATAAGATCATTAACACTAAACCTACCGACAATTCTTGTATACCTGTTCCTACCGCACGCCGTCAAATTGACCGGCAATTAAAAGTTATTTTATTATATTACGCAGGTAATAATGGAAATAACTAAAAGTAAAGAGTGTAGAAAATATTATATGCATATTCTAAGAATTGTCATGTAGTTTGATAACGATATTATAACGTTTAAAAATGTGTAAGTTTTACAAAAGTTTAAAAGCGATTTGACCGGTACTTGGTAGGTTTAGTGTTAAAAATATTCAATATCATAATAATTAAACTTCAATTTTAAATATTATATTCAGCTTTGCAAGGGATTGTGACACGAGAACTGAACAAATCTCGGTGATAATAATCTACAAAACAAAAACTTCTCAACGAAGTAAATACCGAGTGACGAAAGCGAATCCACTGACAAAACTCCTGATATGAATTTTGCGACGAAAAAAACCACGAACATTTTTATTCACAAACGTAAACAAACACAAAAAATGTGAATGTGCTCGTAACGTTGCACAAATTGCATTTTTGTTTTTATTTTATTAGATTGATCAAGGCAATTTGGTAACGTTCCGAACACATTCACATTTTTTGTTTGTTTTTTTGTTTGTTTGTTTGTTTGGCAACGTTCCGAACACATTCACATTTTTTGTGTTTGTTTACGTTTGTGAATAAAAATGTTCGTGGTTTTTTTCGTCGCAAAATTCATATCAGGAGTTTTGTCAGTGGATTCGCTTTCGTCACTCGGTATTTACTTCGTTGAGAAGTTTTTGTTTTGATATCAATAGTTTTGTAAAAGGATTGGAAACAAAATGCTGTGCGATTATTTTTCATGCAAATATATACTAATTTATTTGACCAACACATGGAACTATCTATAATGACATGAGGGACTCTCGTAGGGCCTTTAAAAACAAACTTAAATGGTGCCAAGACAATTCAGAACAGATTAAAATGGACATACTGGCTACGTCATATAGAAACAAACATTTTGGAAAATTCTGGCAACAAACAGACAAACGGAATACAAGATCGAATATTCCAGCTGAAGTAGGGGGAGTGAGCGGTTGCCGTAACATAGCAAATATGTTTAAAACACAATTTACAGTGGATCCCTGTGAGTTCAATTTCGCCGAGGCTGGCAGGGGGGATATTATAAATAATGGGGAAAGCTTTGTACGTTTCACGTCTAGCGAAGTAGTAGATACAATAATGGGTATGAAGCGTGGAAAGTCGCCTGGACATGATGGCCTGAGTGTTGAGCATCTGCGACACGCTGGTGTGCACCTTCCTAGAGTCCTAGTTTTGTTGTACAATATTTGTATAAGCCACGGCTTTCTGCCGGACTCGATGACAAGGACAATAGTCTTGCCTATAATCAAGAATAGGGCGGGGGATGCGGCGGACAGAACCAACTACAGACCGATATCTCTTGCTACCATCATAGCCAAAGTGCTTGACGGCTTGCTTGATACTCAACTTAGCAGAACAATTAACATACACGATGAGCAGTTCGGTTTTAGATCAGAGCTGTCAACTGAGAGCGCAGTATTGTGTCTCAAGCAAGCTGTAAGGTACTACACGGATAGAAAGACCCATGTGTTTGCGTGTTTTTTGGATCTGTCGAAGGCATTTGACCTCGTATCCTATAAAATTTTATGGCAGAAGCTTGAAAAGGATAGCAGTTTAAGACCGGAGTTGATATCACTATTAAAGTACTGGTATGGTGCCCAAAGTAATGTGGTAAGATGGGGTGATGCACTTAGTGAACCATATAAATTAGGGTGTGGAGTAAGACAGGGGGGCCTGACGTCACCCAGATTGTTCAATATTTACATAAACGGGCTCATAGAGAGGCTTAGCGGGGCAGGCGTCGGTTGTTCGATAGATGGCGTAATGATGAACAATTTTAGTTACGCAGACGATATGGTTCTGTTGAGCCCGTCGGTCAGTGGTCTTCGAAGACTGATAAAAATCTGTGAGGAATATGCAAAGGAGAATGGACTGAGGTATAACGCTAAAAAGAGCGAAATTTTAATTTTTCGAGGAATAAACAAACAGTTAAATTTCATTCCTAAAATACATCTGTGTGGAACTTCTCTGAAACTAGTATCTGAATTTAAATACCTTGGTCATATTGTGAATGAACGCTTGGGTGATGATAGTGATATCGAGCGGGAGCGCAGGGCTCTGTCGGTTAGAGGCAATATGTTGGCCCGTAGGTTTGCACGGTGTTCGACACAGGTAAAATTAATATTATTTAACGCCTATTTCCAGTCCTTTTACACGTGCAGCCTATGGGAGAACTATACGCGGCGGACATATAGCGCACTGCGTGTTCAGTACAACAATGTGCTGAGGGCTTTGTTGAGGAAGCCTCGATACTGCAGTGCATTGGCAATGTTTGCGGAGGCTCGTGTAGACGACTTCTATGCGATAATACGAAAGCGGACCGTGTCCGCAATGACAAGATTACTGAACAGCTCCAACAGTCTTCTCAGCATATTGGCGTTAAAGCTAGACGCTCCCCTCTGGAGGTCCTGGGATAGTGTACACGTAGCATCGAAGCGTAGCGTATACTGACTGTAGGAGTATAGCGTTGAGTTATTTGTAGAATTAAAAAAAAAATAATAATTAGAACGATGATTTCCATGAATTTTATTTTATTTAATTTCTTTAATAGTATTTTATGATTTTAATTATATTTGATTTGAATTGAATTTATATTTATTTGAATTGAATTTATATTTAATTTTAATAATTTTATGAATTTTGTGCATTTTATTAATTTTATTTTTCTGTATAATTTGAGATTGTTATGTTGAATACTAACTACGAATACTATTATAACATTAGTTACTTAAGTTAAAACGTTACTAACACTTATAGATGAATTATCTGAAATAAATTGATTTATTATTATTATTATTATTATTATTATTATTATTATTATTATTATTATTTGGAATAGTTGCCTCTGACAAAATGAGAGTGTTTTGGCTCAGAGGATGAGCGTTGTAATGGTAATGACAAAGACGAGACCTCGAGTTCGATTCCCACAGGTGCCCGATTTTTTTTTCATTTGATTTTTTCAGTTTCCATTTATTTTTTTAATTCATTGCTTCAAAACAGAATTTCTTCAGTATTCGGATTTTTTTCTGTAAATTTTGTTTTATTGTTACAGACGGCAATGCGTTAGTGAGTTTATTCATTGTTTATTGTTGTTATCATGTGTTTATTACTGTGCAACTAGCATTGAATTTTAACCGTGTTGTGAGTACGATTCTGGCTTTAAAAGTCATTTTTTGGCCATTTTTGGCCATTTTTCATGACTTTTTGAACTTCTCAGGACCATATCTCAAAATTACGAGTTTTCCCAGATATGTGCTATATACCAAATTTTAGCTCTAATTTGGGGCTACGAATGAGGAAATTTTCGAAAAAATCGTTGGCGCCGTTTTCGAGAAAATGGCCGACCTGTCCCCGGCCAGTTAGCCATTTTTTGCCTTTTGACCAAAAATGTCACGTCAACAAATGTTTTTGCCATTAAAATGGACATTATTCAAAAGATAAGCTTAAGACCTTTCCAATGATGCCCAATTTGTCAATGTGCGTCAACTGGTTTGGCCACAGTCCCTGTACGAAAAATGGCCATTTTTGGCCTTTCGAGGGCTGGCCACGGCCAACATGGCGGCCAAATCGAAATGTCGTAGAACAAAAAAGTCTTAGTTTTTGATGTACTTCAATCCCTGAAAGTTTGAACAAAATCAGTTGAAACTACGAATATACCCACACACAGACAAAGTAATCATCGATGGAGGCGCCAGTCAAAATTTTCAAAATGTCATATCTCATCAACCGGTGGTCGGATTTTGGCGTTTTTGGGCTTGTTGAAAAGGTCTCGACGAGGACCTTTAGGAAAATCTTTTTCAAGGTGGAAATAAGTGATTTTATACTGGTGCGGAGCCAAAAACTAAATTTTAGTCTCATTTTTCAAACGGCCGTAGAGGTGAGGCGGTAGGTATATTGCTAAGTGTAAATGCATTTTCTGGGTCTATGGGCCAAGGGCTTTCTAAAAATACCACAATCATACCAGAAGGTCTCATATATAAAAAAATCGATATTGCGCGTATATATACAGAGTTAGACTTTCAGCACTATGAGTGCTTTCGTCACTCTGAGCTAGCTAACGCCCGCTTTGATTAAGGTTAGGTAAGCAGAAAAATAAGGATGATGTGATGGAAAATATCATTTTAATCTTATTAGATCCAAACATAAAGACATAGCAGCAGGCTTAGTTTATATTTGGATCACTGTTTCATGTTCGTTATAATATTAAGTTAGTTATTAGTTATAAATACTTACGTATTTACAGAGAGAAAAATGTTAGAAATATAACGTAGGTATGGAGCAAAATACATTTTTTAAAATCAAAAATCAAAAGATATTATCTCGGGAGATGAAAATAGCACCTAAGACCATGTTACGTATTTTAAAAGATGACTTAGGACTTACAGCCTATAAGAGAAGCACTGGTCATTTCTTAACAGGTAGTTTTAAAAAGAATAGGGTGGTAACAATAAATTAATCACTTTAGCGCTGTGCAGAGGGAGGTCACAGAATAAAATTGTTTTCGGATGTGAAAAAATTTACAATTGAGCAATATTTTAACAAATAAAATGACCATTTTTTTGTTGAAAGCTCTAAAGAAGCTTTGCAATTAGTCAACAGACTACTTACTACGTGTGTACTACGTGTGCATTATCCGACTTCAGGGACGGTATGGTGTTAGCTATGAAGGAGTGACTGTGCCATATTTTTGTGAAAATGGTATCAAATCATGGGCAGAAGTGTATCAAGATACCATTTTTGAGAAGGTAGTTAACCCCCTTAACAACAACAAGTTCAATAACCAAGAATGGTGCATTCAGTAAGACTCGGCACCGGGTCATAAAGGTCATAAAGCTCGATCCACCCAATATTGCTTAGAAACGAACGTTCCGGACTTCATCAGAGCTGAAGACTGGCCGTCATCTAATCCTAATCTTAGTTCACTGGATTAGGTTTTATGGTCAGTATTAGAGAATAAGACTTACTCTAAACGCCATGATAAAATGGGGTTTATGAATCTGGACACACTGATTTTATTAAAATATTTAGATGTAACGTAACATTAAATGCGACGTTGTATTCCGCAATAAAACATCCTATTTTTATTTCACCGGCTTTTGCTATTTCTTGAGATTTTAATGTGGATACGAACTCCGACGTAAGTCTAGGTTGTTTTGCATTTTGTTTACAGTTTACTGGGTGTTTAGAGATATTTTTTGTGTCGTGTTAGTTCTTGAATTCCGTATTTTCGATGACAGTTGCATGCAGAGCTGTAAAATACGTGTTATCTTTTTTACTTTTTGCTAAGCATCCACTTAACTTTTCATCATTGAGCCAGGAGCCAATAAATGTTTGCTCGTACCTCACTACTTTCTTTTTTCGTGGAAGGGATTTATCAACATTGGACTCACTATTTCTACTGCTACTACGTATATTTGTAACTTTTTGTTCAACTCACAATGTCAAAAAAACTAGATTTCCGATCCTAAACTAAAAACTGGGAGATTTACCAACTGTTAATTTACAATTAAAACTAAAGGTTTGGTTACCCTGATATGCAGTATTGTTTTTAAGCAATTTTTTCTTCTTTAGGCTCTATTGGTCGAATGAAAGGCTATCGTAAATTGATCGCTAAATTCATAATTTGTTAGATACGCGGAATTATCCTATACACCGATTTGAACTATCCATGAAGATTTATCTGTTGTATTAAAGTTCAGGCTATATGAAGTATACTAGTTATAATACACATCGTCTTCTTTAATAATTTACTTGTAACTAACTCAATGGATATTTATATATATATTTTAAGTAAAAAATCAAGGTAACAATTTAAATTATAAAAGTTTATGATCAATTTTTGATTTCGGAATGTTTATACAGTTCTTTTTTATTACAATGTGTAATATGATATTACTTATGGAATAAAAAAAAATTGCAAATGGATCTAGTGAAAACAACCAGAAAGAAGAGTCATATTGTAACAATGGTGAAGTTAGTTGAGTAGACATTGGGCAACAATGATGCGCGGTATTATTTCTATTTGTTATTCCCACGCTTGAAGCCAAAAGAGATAAAAAACTATTTTTTCACAACGACACGACTATTATTGGGACATCTAAAACTAGTGGTGAGCACAAAAGAAATATCATATCTTTCTCGAAAAACACCTAAATACTTCAACTACCTATTCTGTTTTGATGCCTTTGTTAGTATTAGTTTTATAATACGCCTTGTGTAAATAGTAAATACGCAATAGAGTTAATTTTGAAACGATACCAAACATTTTGGGAGGGTTCATTTTATAGTTTTTAATTATTTGTGAACACATCTTTGGTGTAATAGTGAAACAACTCATCACATATAATAAATAAATACTGTCAGTGCATGAAAAATCATTTATATCGTAGCTACTGTGAATTATTAATAGATCATATTTTCTTATTATTGTACATATAACATTTATTATTAAATGGTAATGCAGGTTTACAAGTACTCATATCGTAAGGTATATATGCAGGAAAGTGGAATAAAAAAGATACTTAGAATTGATTATAATTCTCTGACGCAGCATCCCAGTGACTGGACTTGGGCGGATTGGGCCTTCATCTTGTACGTCGTCAAATCGTTCGAACACAAAAAAAGCATTAAGAAAACCCGATTAAACGTACTTCTGTTGTAAAAACTACGAGTATATTTACGGAGGGTGTCTATGGAAGTCCCAGAGGTCACAGAGGTCACAACAAATATGTTATAAATTTTTATCGAATACTTTTTGTCAGATGTATCTCTCCAAAATATAGAAAGCTATATTTTCGATTAATTTTACACAAACTAGTGAATAAATATCACCTTACATTAAAGGAGCATCATCTCTTTTTACCTCCCTTTCACCAAGTATTATATATACATGTTTAAAAAAATAAGTATAATAATAGACTATCATACATTTATACCCAGCCTTACACATACTAATGCAATTGGAACTTGCGCCACTAGTTTCGAACACATTCGGGATATTTTTATTCATGGCCTCCAAAAGCCTGGCGGCGTCGCGGTGTGAACTGCATACAACAGCTGGGCGCTCCATTAGGGTCGTAGAGGGAAGGAGGATGTAGTATCGTGGTCAAAGTTCTAGTGTATTTCTCCGAGTAACAAGTAACAAAGGATATAAATATATAAAGAAGAAATGTTTCTCCATTTATAAACTATTATATAACCAGGATAAACTGTCATCCGTATTTATAAACCCTAATTCAGCCATCTACAATGATTCCATGATAAGATCACTAACACTAAACCTACCGACAATTCTTGTATACCTGTTCTTACCGCACGCCGTCAAATTGACCGGCAATTAAAATTATTTTATTATATAATGCAGGTAATAATGAAAATAACTAAAAGTAAAGAGTGTAGAAAATATTATATGCATATTCTAAGAATTGTCATGTAGTTTGATAACGATATTATAACGTTTAAAAATGTGTAAGTTTTACAAAAGTTTAAGAGCGGTCAATTTGAACGGTACTTGGTAGGTTTAGTGTTAAAAATATTCAATATCATAATAATTAAACTTCAATTTTAAATATTATATTCAGTTTTGCAAGGGATTGTGACACGAGAACTGAACAAATCTCGGTGATAATAATCTATTAAGGTTAGGTAAGCAGAAAAATAAAGATGATGTGATGGAAAATTTCATTTTAATCTTATTAGATTCAAACATAAAGAAATAGCGGCAGGCTTAGTTTATATTTTGATCACTGTTTCATGTTCGTTATAATATTAAGTTAGTTTCTAGTTATAAATACTTACATATTTACAGAGAGAGAAATGTTAGAAAATGTATCTTAATCAAGCCTGACACTGCACCACACTCACTTTGATAGACTTTTTTCGCTTTAAGATAATCCCAAAACTAGTTTTACGTAATAAAGCATGTCAGGGCGCGCCCCGAAAGCGAGTACACTTTACATAATGCCATACTGGATATAAAGCTCTTGAAGGTAATTTACAGAGATATTTTTAACGCTGTCTCGTTTGTAGACAAAATAAATTGGGCATAGGATATGCTATATATAGTAACAATTAGTAATTGTGCTACTTTTAAATCAATAATACAACGATTTCAAAACTGACAGATTTAAATACGTTTACATAAATCATATTTCTCACGAAAACTCTTATATCATATCGGACCGCCGAAGCCGATAAAATATATTTTTGAGTAAAAGGAGAATGCTTTGTTTTATCAAAGAGTTCAATATATTTGAACGTCTTCAAAACGCTTATTTAAACCCTTCGGAGCTCTTACTCGTGTTTTCCAACATAGGTATAAATTGCAAAATATAATGTGATGTTTATTTGAGAATCGTTGAAAAATTCTTTAAACTATTTACGGAAAATTTACAAAATATTTTTAAATCTAACGGTAAAAAATAATAATAAATAAATATCACCTAGAAATGACTTACTTTACTAGCTTTGGGAGCAGGAGGAGGAGGGAGCTCCAACTGAAGACAATCGACAAACGATGTTTTTATGTTTCATGGCCACCGATTTCTTCTGCATTTAAATTCACGAATTTGCATCCTGAGTAACGGATATGATTTCAGATCTGTTACTCAGATTGTGAGATCATCTAGCGCTAGATATTTTCTCCTCCCTCCACACCCAATGCAGTAATATATTTAAATATAAATATTCATTTATTATATATAATTCCGATTGCTAGATAGGTATGGATGTGCGTATTCAATGGTGTAAGTAGATTGCAGGTATCTTTCTTATTAAATATTTGTTAATTTGTTTACAATTAAACTAAGGTTAACAGATGATATATTCCTATATACTGTGTGATCATTTAATAAATATTTCTTATATTCTAATAATAAATATATTATGAAGTTGTTAATGCTTATTAGACACAGGTACATTGTATTATATTAAAATCCCAGAATGTATAGTAATAATATTAGAAATCGTTGTGTTGTCACCTGCAAATCTTGGAGGCGACTTCCTAAAAGTGAGTGTGTCAAATACATGCAATTAGATAGATGACTCACCTAGTCGAATCACTCGAAAAAAGAAGCTAAAAAGAAGTTCAGAAGCCTATCCTGGCTAGTAGGACTAAAATATCCGTTGTTATTGTACAATAAATTGTTTGTAATAAATTGTATAATACTATTATAAAATCGATTTGGAGCTATAGAATTGAACTATGGATTTCAGAGCATTGCCTTGAGATTTATCTATAATGCTACGTGGTTCGTAAGACAACAGTAACAGTTTGTAACTGTGAAATACACGAACATATAGAAATTGAAATTACCAGAGAAACAGAAAATAGAGAAACAGTTAAAAAAGTAGTATAAGATACAATTGCCGCTGACAAAACTACAGTCTTCTCCGTGCACGCATCGTGAGCGGTCACGGATTGAGTGCTACTAAAAATGTCCGTTACAAACGTGAGTGCTGTTAAATGTACTAATTGTAATATTGTAATTTCGGAGGTGCTAGCGTTTATAAGAAATAGACATGATGTTGTGGATAATGAGAGCTTAATCAGGATATGTTCATCGGCCTTTTCGGAGGAGGATATCGATGAAGCTAAGAAGTTGTTGTTCGTTTCCACGAAAACTACGCAAAAGTTAGTTTCGAGACGAAAGAATAAAAAACAGAAAGACCTGGAGGATATGATTTCGGTGTTTAAGACAATGGATCCTGAGCTTATACCTATATTTGTGGCATATGACTTGCATAAGCTGCCACCGATATGTTTTGATCATGTAGATGTAACAAAATTACTTAAAGATTTGTTGGTGATAAGATCGGACATAAACGACATAAAAGACAACTACTTGACTAAATCTGAATTTGAAGAAGTGAAATTAAGTAACAAGTCAATGCCCAAAATCTCCGTTAAAAAATTTAAACAATATTAATTTAAAAAGAGGGTACGTAGAAAACAATAACTCAGACAATATGTTGAGAACACAGCTGACTTCTACCTGCGCGACGACAACTCCCGAGTGCGTAAACAACACTTCGTCTAACAACGTGCTCACTCGCACGCATAGCGAAGCTGTGACTCAGCCTCATACTGTCTCACTCACGCCACACAGTTCGGCCGTTGTGGAGAACGCTGATTTACAGCGTGATATTATGTGTCAACGAACCTTCGCGCAAATTGTAAACAATAAGACAGCGAGTAAAAACAAAGAGGAAGATTGGATATTAGTGAAAAAAAATGTTAAGAAGCGTTTTTCTGGAATGACGGGAAAAGCAATATCAAATATGACAGTAAAATTCAAGGCTGCTGAATTAAAAATTCCGTTATTTATATCACACGTCAGTAAAGAAACTACTGAAACTGACATTTCGGAATATATTAAAATGAAATCGAATGAACATGTTATTCTGGAGAAAATAAATATGAAAAAAGAAAGACCATACAATGCGTTTAAGGTGTTTGTTCCAAAACACAAATTGTCCTCTTTTTTGGATGACAATTTGTGGCCGGAGGGTATAACCTTTAGACGATTTATTAATTTTAAAACTAGCACAGACACCCGCCTGGTGAACGAAGTTAACAATAAATCAAGTATATGATGGATATTACGTTCAGGAAAATTACATTTACGACATTTAATTGTAAAAATATTATCAGATCGGCAGACTGCGTGAGGAACCTATGTGATGATTGCGATATTATGGCTTTGCAAGAGACTTGGCTGCTTCCTCATGATGTGGCCTTTCTAGGGAGTCTGCATAGTGACTTTGCCTTTACTGGCAAGTCCGCTGTGGATACATCTACTGGATGCCTAGTTGGAAGACCATACGGTGGAGTGGCATTGTTGTGGAGAAAGTCCATATTTCAGACGGTTACCGTAGTGTCGTGTGATAGTGATCGTTTGGTTGCGATAAAAATCGATTACGCCGATTGCCCTATGTTAATATTTTCCGTGTATATGCCGACGGATTCGGCCGACAATTTATTAGAATTTAATAACTGCCTCAGTGAAATAATTGCCATATGTGAATCTACAAGCATTGAATTTGTGTTTATATTGGGGGATTTCAACGCGCATCCCGGTGAACGTTTTGAACGTGAGCTGTCATCTGTGTGTGTAGATCAGTTGTGGTCATGTGTAGATATTGAGTTGTTGCCTCGGGATTCGTACACTTTCAGCAGCACTGCGAATGGTGCCCTTCGCTGGTTAGACCACTGCGTGGTGAGTAGTGCTGCGAGACAATTAATAAGTAAAGCTGCAGTTCAGTATGATGTATATGCGTCTGATCACATACCCGTGTCAATAGAATGTAATTTAAACTTAATAGTTCCTAGAGTAACATTTAAAAATAAGGAGTGCAATAAAGTACTTTGGGGTGAGAGACATAATAATAAGATTGTTGAATATCTAAACCATTGTAATTCAAAGTTTGATTGTTTTAAATTTCCGTTAGAATTTGATAAATGTTCTAATAGTATTTGTTCTGATTCTCGACACCTTACACTGTTGAAGCAATTGTATACCAATCTAATTAATGTACTAAAAGATGCTGCTAAAATAACATATGTTGGTAGTGAAAATAGACACCATAAAAGAATATACGTGACGGGCTGGAAGAAATATGTTCATAGTGCTCACAGGGAGGCTCGATTATGGTATAAAAACTGGCTCTTACATAATAAACCCAGGACTGGTTACATTTACGCTAACATGTGTAATTTTCGAACCATCTTTAAAAATAAATTGAAATATTGTCAGAAAAATCAACAACAAATTAAAATGGATTTAATAGCGAAAAGTCACTCAAATAAAGATTTTAAAACATTTTGGAAACTAACAAATAAATTTAAGCCTATGTCGAGCCGTCCTGTGAGTGTGGCGGGTGTGCATGATCCGGTGGACATAGCTAACGTGTTTCAGCAGCATTTTAAAGTGGACTCGCCTCTAAGGCAATCTGTTCGAATGCCCGGTGCTGGATCCGTGTCGGGTGATATTACAGTCAGATTTACTGAAAAAGATATTGCATTAGTTATATCAAGTATGAAAAGAGGTAAGTCACCCGGCCATGACGGTCTCAGCATCGAGCATTTGCAACACGCAGGTGAACATCTACCTCGAATACTATCTATGTTTTTCAACTTGTGTATGAGTCATTGTTATTTACCTGATGAACTTATGTATACCATAGTTGTGCCAATTGTAAAAAATAAAACGGGTGATGCATCTGATATTAATAACTACAGGCCAATATCTCTAGCGACTATCATGGCCAAGGTGCTGGACAGTCTGCTTGACAAACAATTACTTAATAATATTAAACTTAATGATAATCAGTTCGGTTTTAGACCAGGGCTATCCACAGAGAGTGCTATTTTATGCCTTAAGCAGACTGTCCAGTACTACACTAGTAGGCAGACGCCGGTTTTTGCTTGTTTTTTGGACCTCTCCAAAGCTTTTGATTTGGTCAATTATGAGGTTTTATGGCAGAAACTTCAAAATGAAACCACGTTACCACGTGAAGTTATCGATTTCTTTTGTTATTGGTACAACAACCAACTCAACAGTGTAAAGTGGCAGGAATCCTTTTCTAATGTATATCGGTTAGAGTGCGGGGTGAGACAGGGGGGCCTGAGCTCACCTCGGCTTTTCAACCTTTACGTGAATCGTCTGATAGGTGAGCTCAATAACAGCGGCGTAGGGTGTCATGTGGACGGTGTTAGTATTAATAACATTAGTTACGCCGACGATATGGTGTTGCTGAGCCCATCGATCAATGCGTTAAGAAAATTAGTAAAAATGTGTGAAACATATGGTGAGGCACAAGGACTCAAGTACAATGTAAAGAAAAGCGAAATCATGGTTTTTAAGGCTGGAACAAAGGGTTACACATCTATACCCAAAGTGTCGCTGTGCGGATTACCGGTTCGTAGGGTAACCAGTTTTAAGTACTTGGGTCATTGGCTAACAGAAAACTTGTGTGACAATAAGGATATCGATAGGGAGCGAAGGTCACTGTCAGTTCGCTGTAACATGCTGGGTCGCAGATTTGCACGATGTACTGACCATGTGAAAATAACGCTATTTAAGACCTATTGCCAATCATTTTACACGTGTAATTTGTGGACAAATTACAGCTTGCGTGCCTACAGTGACCTCCGCATACAATATAATAATGCGCTCAGGATACTGTTGCGGCTGCCGTGGCGCTGCAGTGCCTCGCTGATGTTCGCGGAAAGACGCATTAATGATTTCAAAGCTATTATGCGTAATAGAAGCGCATCGTTACTAAAGCGTTTCCGCGGCAGCCGTAATAGTATTTTAAAAATATTTGTTGATAGATGGGAGAGTCCAATGCTGCAACATTGGATTAAACTACATGTGTAAATTGCTGGCTTATTTAGTAATTGCTGTTTTAATTTGTTAATTTTTGAATTTTTGATTTATAATACTAACACTAGTCTTTAAGAATAATTGTTACTAACAAAATATGGGCTTGTCCCGAAATAAACGTTTATTATTATTATTATTATAGTAGTAAACTAGAAAAAAATCTTCTACAAACTGGATATCTACACCGACTGAAGAGGTGGCAAATATTGAATTTAAACCACCACAACTAAGTATGGGTGATAATCACAGACCATCACTTTTCAAACATTTAAACAAATTATAGTTACATATCCGATTTTTGAAGGATATCGATGAAAAAATAAAAGACTCCCACCTCCAAGGCGGGCAACCCTCTTGCGATTCCCTGGATGTTGCAAGAGTTCATGTACGGGCTTAATCCTTGTCATGCCATCCTCACACATGTTAAAAAATTGTCTCACTCACCAACGGAATATAACCAAATGAATTTAATTACTACGCCCATCTTCACTAGTTGCAGGATGGTGAAGAAAAAGAAAATCGTTATCGCCTTTCATCAGCATGGAATCCAGTTTTATTTTTAAAATAAAAATATAATGAGACAGAACGCGCAAGGTACTTGCAACCTAGTAAGCGATCCCGTCTTTTTTCCAATAAAGCTACCGGTTCACGACGCCCCTCAATGAATTTAACATTATGTAAATAATCGTCTTTATTCGGAGGGAAGCAACATCTATTAGGGTTCTTGCGGTAACCTTAAGGAATGTTCTTTTTAAGACATACAATTATATCGTTCATAATTTCATATATTTTCACAAAATTTTGTCAGCGTTTGTAATGTCAGTGCTTGTGCACTTACATATTAAAAGTAAACCGACTAGTATTCTTAAAATTTGTTTTGATAGCTTTCCTTTTAATTTCGTTTCATGTATTACTATTGTGATTTTTTTAAGACTTCCAAAATCTAAACACTACACAAACAAATCTCATAATCGAGAAATGTTTTTTGCAAGCCCACCACATTTTTAAACAGAGAGAAAAAATACAACGCCATTCTTTTTACTTTATTCTACCAATTTCTCGGCGTAGATAATATGTATATTCATGTCGAATTACAGGTTTCTAATATTAGGCAAGCTAGGCTGCGGACACACGGATGCACGGACGGACATGGGAAAATAATATAGAAACCTTAAAAGGCATTTAACTTCTAATTTAGATCCGCTATTGTAGTTAAACATTATCAGTTTATGATCGAACGCAAATTTTGATTTTTATTTTCTTTTATAATATGATAATTTTAAAATTAACAATTATAAACATTAGGTACTAGTACATTTGAAATTTTAATGTTTTCATTAACATCATTGAGATTGCAGCGAGCCGTAAACACCTTTGAGAATGTTACATCGTAGATTTTATATCTACAGTGCAGAGATATACGTAAGTAGCTCTGCCTTTTGTGTCTCATCAAGGGTATTAATAGCGGTTTTAGTAGTAATAGTATCATTGTTTATTTAGTTGTGTTGTTTAGTATTTTAATTGTTATTTCATTGTTGAGGATCCCGAGTTTATAATATTCTGTGAATGTTTACTTTATTATAGTTATTCTGATTATAAGCTTGATTTTTATAATATACATTTTATAACGTAATTACTTATGTAAATGTAAATCATGTAAATTTCTTGAAGCGTTTATTCGAAAGTACTTCATTTTAGATGCTAGGGAGTTATCATAAACATTATATGTGATAACAATAGTTCTATCTGTATCACTGTTCTATAATAACTTCTCTGGATTTAGATAGTTTGGACCATTTTATAGTTATATTTAGTCTACAGTCACTATCGTAACCGCTAGTAATTGGACACTAAAGTACTAGCAAATTATAGAACTTCTCAAATTAAACCCGTATAAAATTACTTAATACAAAATCGCATTTGTTATCGGATTACAATAAAAGATTAAGAAAGAGAGACAACCCTCTCTTAATTTTACTTAGAGATAACTAATAGAAAGGTCTCCGGAATAAGAACATAATAAATATTAACTCCCGCATGAATAAGGAACGTGTCTTGTAAAAGAAACTTATTATGGAACCTTTGTACTGAGTGTCCGTTCCTAATAATATATATTGTCTTTTTACTTGCTATTTCACAACCAAAAAAACAAACTTATTTGATTTATTTAAATTATCTATCTCAAAACTATTGCTACAGTTTAAGGTTACGAATATAGCAAAATACAAATATCATAACAAGTAGAGTAAGTAAAAATATTATAACATATTTAAAAGAAGATTGGTTTTACAATTTTATGTCAATATTGTCTGAATAGCTTTATAAAATACAATAAAAATAGCAGAATATGTACGCTTTTGATGAAATACTCAGTCCTAAAATATCTATTTATCTTTAACTTTAGGGGAGTATGGCGCATATGGCCTTGGGATTAAAGATTAAATTGACTTGGGTAGAAATATAAATATTTTGACAAGTACAATCCGTGTATATCAAACGCAATTTTATGAGTTATATTTTGTTATGTTCGCAATAAAATGTTACGTCAAATATGAGCTGTATGAACTGAAAACGTGTCAAAATAAAATTCGTTTACGATCTGAACATAACTGTAATCCTTTTGCAACGATTTACCTTATGTTATGTTATATTATGTACAGGTTGAGATTATTCAATTTAGGGATTTTTAAATTTTGATGAAAATAATTAAGCTTTACCCATGTATAGTTCTAACAGTATAAGGAAGTCAGAATATACTGCATAGAAAAAACATCCCTTCAATGTAACTGAGATAAATTGACATAAAAGTAAAAAAAAAGGATCCTGACTCTTACTTAGAACACAGATTTTGTAACTTCAACTAAGTTGATTAAACGGAACCAATTTTCCTCACAACGGTAAAGCTCCACTCACATCTGCTAGCATATCACAAGAATATAACGATCACTAATTACTTTCATTGTAATTATTATAAATTTGTGTGTTCTGGAGTCGTGTCGCTGAATAATGAGTATGCCTTAATATATACAAGTATCACTATCACTATTAAGCAGCATGAATTTCTTGTAAATGCATGGTTAAGTCTAAAGATTTAGTAAGTTTAATAAAATTCTTTTAACGATTTGAAACGAGCTTAATGACTTGTGCGTTAGCAAAAACCCCGAAGTGTGAATCGAAATTACATTTCGCTTTCGTAGAATCGTTGGAACCATCTTACATCATAAATATAATCTACGTAGACATACTGTAGCACCACGACGTAGCCCTTCTACGTTAAGTTTTATACATGGTTATGATTTATCTGTTTGTTTCGGTATAATGATCTTCAGGAAATGTGGAATTATAAAAAAACATAAAATTAAATATATTAAATTATATTTTTCTACAGTTAATTGTATCTAAAATAATGTTAGTTATTTAAACAAATCAAATAGTCTGTAACTTCCATTGTTGTTTAATATCGAGCCTATCTGTGACACTGCGTAATTAATTAGGGTCCCGTAAAAGGTGTCGAGGTCCAGTGGCTGTGACGCAGGCTCCTGCGGCAAGGCAGTATCCGCCCGGCAGCCGACGCGGCCGCCCGCTCGTGCTCATCAGCTCTGACGCTGGCAGCTCAAAGCTGCGGAATCTAAACACATTTTTCTTATTTTAATTGACTGGTTTCTGATAGCCACCATCACATTATCTAAAAAGGTTTAACTTCTTTTGCCTGTTCCTGTTATATCGGTTTAAGTTACAGCGTGAGTCAATGACACGAAATATTTGAGAAATAATGGTGTGATAAGTAATTTTTTCGTTTGTGAGTGGTTGAATCGTATTGTGGTATATAAAAATTGAATGCTTAAACGTAACATATATTAATAATATATATTACATAAGATTTATATTTCAAAGCACACACTATAAATTACATTGAAAAAACACACAATATTAAATAATATATATATTTTTTAACTGTTAATATAATATTCCACAAACAAGTCTAGCAAATACCAACCGCAGTTGTATAAATTTTATTTATCAAGCTTTCATGGTTTTAAGTAATTGTATAACATGAGGGTTTCAGTCAATCACACTTAATTATCTCGTAGTATTATCGTAAATATGCAAATAGCAGATGATCTGAAAAGTCGTTATTTCCCCCAGCCTAATGTTCCGAAACAAGCCACCATTGTACGTAACGAGTATCCGTAATTTGTTCGCTCATTTTTTTTCCCGTATTTTAATAATATTTAACTTTAACATACGTTTAGTATTAGTTTATATTGTATAGAAAAAGCAATTGTTGTTAGATAAGATTTTCTAAGATTCAATTTATATAAATTAGATTTATACATACATCAAAACTTTATGATTTTATTAATCCTAAAATATATATGAAATAGTAATAAATAGACTTTATTCGGGTCAAATTACAAAAACTCCATAGCATACATCACAACACGTTATAAACGTAGATAGCACTCCAGACCAAACTTTGAAAACACTGTTTTATTCAGAATATCTTGGAATCGATGCTCTGTAATGGGAGTTATTCTTGGGTGGTCGTTACTCTATTCAGGCAATATGACTTGCAAAAAATAATGCAAATGATTTAAATTTATTACTTATCCCAGCAGTAATATTAGTACCCGTTAATACATATCTCTTTATAGATTTAATCGTATTTTGTGATATTACTATTAAAACATTTAAAACAAACCACATCAAATATATTTTGAGAATTTATTATAGCAATTTAAGGATTTAATTACAGTCTCTCTTGCAGATATATCATCGTACTAATGGTCCGTATTCGTGTAAATTAATATTGCTTCAGCGTAAAATAATAATTATTTAGGATTTGGTATTCAAAGTGATGTTTATTTTGTCGTATACAAATATAAAGGTATTTTTATATATGACTTATAAATGTCTTCATTTTAAGGTATGATAGTATCCATATCTGTGTATTCCTTACATTATTCCAAGCTGTACCACATAAATTAGTCTACGTTACTATTTGCTGACACTGTCGTCATCTTCAAAACCCATAATACATCACTCCGGTAGATTACATCGTAGATACGAACTGATGTCTCGTCCGTGGTATATCTTCTTGATAAATTGCTTTAGTTTATTAAGATAGAAGATCTCAGGATGTTATTTAATCTTGTTTTGATAAAATTTCTTGCGTCAGAACTTTTCCCTCCCTTAAAACATAAATCCCTTAAATTTATGTTTTTGTATTCTTCATAAGTACAAATATATTTATTTAGGATAAATTTAGTTATTCTGATTTTATGAAAAAAAGCTGCCAGTTTGTTAAATAAATAGTATAAACGTATCGTTTGTAATGATTTTTTAGAATGTCACTATTGTTTTATGTAACCTTATATTACGTACCTAACATTGTATCTTAAATATTTTTGCCCTGAATAGAATATAATTTAAAGCAAACAATTCTCGCATCTGGTCTATGAAGATACAAACGTCATTTTCCTAAAACAAGAATCGACAGAAATTACTTTTACCGACTCGCATTCAAGACGCTTAAGACTACAATAGTTGGCGAAAACAATGTCTTTAAGCATCAAGGAAGATAAGAGAGACACTATTTCGAAACGAGACTTGTTACATTTAAAGAAAGACTTCCGATCCTTTTGTAAATCGGAGGACAATGCGAGCATAGGTTAGACAGTTGTGTAACACGGAGCTTAGTCCCGGTTTCAAGGAATTTGTGTTCTGTGGAGTGAATTATGAAGGTAGTTTTAATGTAACTACTCGTATTTATCAAGGCCCTCGCCTCTAATAACGGTCTTCCGTTGTAAAAACTTTTGGCTTGTGGGTATTTGTCAAAAAATATATATTAAGTATTAAGTATTATACGCACTTTTGCAATCCATTTATATAGAAATGTTACAAAACTTAGCTTATGCTAGCTTAGCTATGTATATTTTACGGGACTGACATCAACAATAGCTTATCTTTTTATTACACTGGTTAAGTCGTATATAAACTTCTGACACCAAAAGTTAATAAATTGCAACACAACATTTCATAGCAGTGGGTTTAGGATGATGCGTTCAAAGAGAATTCCGCAACATCGGCGCGCCTTCGGCCATTTTCGTACAGAATATAAAGTCAAAGGGAGATATAAATATATAATATGAATTAATAATTGTAAGTCTGAACTGCACATTGTTTAATTTTTATATACTAATATAAGAAATGAGTTTTAATAATGCTTTACTAGCAATTTTAGAACACAAATATATAAAATCACATTTTTAAATGTATTCTCAGACATTGTATAATATATTGTAGCATTAACAAAACTGTAGCCTAAATAGAACAGCGGAGGTCATTGCACTCGAACTATACTGTCAACTTAAATTCGAGATGCTTTCAAATATGTAGGTCGGGAGACATTATTTACTTTTGTATTATGTTTGAATACAATGGTTGATTATAAATAACTTATAGACATTAATATTCTATAAAAATAAAATGGTTAAGAACAATTGGTCCAAAATAAGATAAATAATTTAATACAAAAAAAATATATATTTTTTTTAAATTTCTTATATATGTTTTTAAAGAGGCCTAACCTGAATATAAAAATATTTTCTTAATTAAAATTTGTACAGTACAGGTCAGGACACTCAAAACAATACTTTATTAAAATTGTCCCCAGTATAAGCAAGCAACACCAAAAAACTACTGAATGTATTCTGATAAAATTGGGTACAGTTGTAGGTTATTGCTCTGGTCTCTAGATGGGATACATTTTACTCTGACGAATTCTCTCATTTTTACGGAGAAAACAGAAAAACTTATTTGGATTGCAATTACTTATTTCGATTGCAATTATTTGGATTGTTATTGCTTAAACACTGAATGGATTATAATAAAATTTGATGTTTTTGACTTTTTATTTAAATAATATATAAATTTCAATGTTAATTCTCAAATCATAAAAACTGGTTAAGGTTTTATCTAAATAAATCTGTAACTGATCTCTATATAGAGGATTTTTTTGAGAAATCATTACTATATGCATGCATTGGAACATTTTCGTCTTTCTGTCAAGGATAATCCTTAAAATGATTAAATCTACTTTGATGAGGCTTAGTAGAGTAGTCATATTTATTCACTAACGTCATTGCAGATATGAAATAGTCAACCATATATATTTTTTTAATTTTGAAATTTTCATGAGGACTAAAAATTGGTTATAATAAAATATTATTATTATTTATTTTAAAAAATATAGATAATGATTATTTAATTAGAGAGGAAACGAATTTACCGGCAACTAGCCTAAAATATATAAAAAAAAATCATGAGAAAACAATTGCTCAAAAATTCTATCAATAAACGCTAACACGGACGCCTAGTGAATTCGAACCGTCGAACCGAACTAAACTTACAAGCGGGTACATTGATTTTTTCATTAATAATAATAACACTTTTAGAATAACAAAAGGTTGTTGTAATCCCATTTATATTAATATTCTAATTATAAATTAATAACATGACATTATTTTTTTATTACCTAGCTACTTTTTTTCACCTGTTGGTTAGTTTAAATAAAACTAAGATCCAATTTATTATTCGAATATTTAAGATAAAAAGATGTTCCAACTAGACTTAGGTAGGTCTTGAAGTAAACGGCTCAAATCATTTTACTAAATAAGTTTTTTAATATAATGATATCTTTAATTTAAATCCTAGAGGGTCACTAACAATGAACAATCAAATCAATGAAAAATCAAAATATTGTATTGAACAAATAAACAAAGTTGTATATCACAAGAGAACTCTACAAGATTATGAGAGGAATTTAAAGTTTTACGTACACTCGCGATAAAAATATCTTCGGGTGAAATTATATCTCAAATAACATATTATTGACTCATAGTATTCTATGACGCCTCTAAGAATAAAAACAGGAGAAATAGAACTACTCTTCCCATAAACTTTTAAATTACTTGAGAAATGCCGCTAAACGAATTATATGATTCCATAAAATTCAATCTAATTTCATATTTTAGCTAATTCTATAATATTTATGTATTTTTATTATTATATGTTTTATATAATTTATGATTTGTATTTTATTGTTTTTTATTCTTAATATTGTTTTTAATTGTGTCTTGCTTTAAATATGTGTATTGCGTCTTTGTATTATCTTTTACTGTATTCTCGGGTTGAATAAGTAAGTAAGTTGCTTTACCACCCTCCTTAGCCTATTATACCTATTTTGGGCAATAAAGATTAATTACATAAATAAATATTTAATCTTATTGCATAATATTTAAGCTAACTAAAAATTAATGTCTTCGCGCGACAGAAAGAACTAGAAATTCAAAATTCTAAATATTATAAGGAAATAGTATTGCTACACATGCAGAATGTTTAATTCAATGTGGGTAGAGCAGAAATAACCACGAACGAAAAATTTAAATGCAACATACGTTGGTTTTATTTTGAAATAATACTAAATATGGCAATAGGACAACGTAGGAAGCTTCATAACATTTAAAACGAATGATAGTTACTTTTAAATAACATTTAGTAATGTGCTATCAATATATATAATTCATGACTTATGCAGAATCTTATATATAGCGTGCAATGTCTAATTTTTAAAAGAATACGCAATATTATAAACTAATTAAGTCTTTTTAGTTACATTGTAAATATAATAGGTATCTACCGAAAAAAGTCAGAATGCGTGGTCTTTAAAAAAAGTTCTTAGTGTTGTTTCTAGTCTTTATTTACTAAAAAATGCAAAATTATTAGAATAAATTAAATAGAAATCATTAATTCATTGATATGTAAGTTGTTATAAAATTATAAAATAACACTCGTCGGGATGAGCGGCTCATGCACTGAAATATTAGCGCCAGGTTGAAGCGGTTTTGGCTATTTTCAATATATATTTTTTGTTTTGAGTAAATTCTTAAACTGTTGTCTCCTCTGATGACTGATACTCATAGTTGTTGAAAAAAAATTGGTTCCCAGTTATTATTCCATCAATATTGAAGGCTTAAATTTCTTCTTCCGTAAGATTGACATGCTTATTATATGGCAATAAACGCCTTCAATTATACTATGATAAAAATCGATTATTGTCTTTGTATAGGTAGGTCCTTTTATGTTACATAATACGCTGCTTAGTTCTTCCTTCATAATATTTCTTCTTGCTTGTACTGTAGGCCCGGGAACATCCTTGAAAATATTCCGAACTGGAAACCTTAACCAATATTTCCTTTTTATTTTTTATTCCAAATAGGAACGTCTGTAGAAATTTCAGTATGCTGATCCTGCTTTGTTTTTTGATTTCTTTCAGCTTCGTCTTCGGTACAGGAAGACAATCGCTTACATCTACTTATATGTACATTTGAAATGTTTTTGGAATTACTGTCACTTCACTCACCTCCATAGTCGTTATCCAAACTTTCACTATCATTACTCTGGATTATAACATCTTCATTTTTATCATCTAATAAAAAAACTTCCGAACAGTTATTTTGGTTATATTTTCCAATTTTTTTTTAATTTTTTATTTGTTTTTGCAGTTTTGGGTTCTTGCGGTAACTATAACAATTAACCAAAATTAATAATAGGATAATGTTTTTCTCTGTATTTAGGTGTTTTACCAAAGAACATACAGACAGTCATCTCCTCAAAATTCAATGACGTACAGAAAGTAAATTACATTTATTCATAGTTATCAGAAACATGACCCTTGTTCTTTGTTATAATAGCACCAAGGTCATTTTATTCCATAGAATAAGAATGGGCTAGTTGGCTTTATGGAAATTCATTGGATTTCGTACTCAGTCCTATCTCACTGCAGGGACAAGTAGAAGGGTCGTATACTTATTTCTTTTTTCAAGTGTGAACATGTCTGCCATATACCAGTAATTTTGACTGGTATTGGTATAAGAGTCAAAAACAAGTAAGTAATTATAACATCATAAAATTCATTATTTACTTAGTAGTAAATACTTTTTTTACATTCTTTACATAGTTACAAAAGTCGTAATATCTTTTAATAAATTGTAAATAGAAAATTTAAATTTAAATTGCAAGACCAGTAATTGTTACTGGTCTGGTAAATGTAGTGTTAATTAATCTAGGTCTTCAGATTAGGTGATCCACAAACATCATCAAAATGAAAACAATGTGTGTCTATCAACATTTAAATTACTACAGAAATGAAATTTCTATGTAACAATTTAAATATTTAACAAGAATACAATAATTAAAATTAATAACAAAAAAGTACACTTTAAATAATATTGTCTATTCAAAATTAATATTTTTACATAATAATTTATGTAAGTCACTATTGGTGGCTACGTTCGCCAAAATGTTATTGGAACTGGCTCGCAATCTGCTAAAAAGGGATACGATTTTTTTTAGGAATCGCGGCATAAAAGTGAACCATATAAGTTTGTGTGAAACATATTAGAGGCACTGTGAAACCGGAGCAGATGCTCTGTGAAACATGCAACATGCACTGCATGCACTGTGAAACATGCAACAGCATCCTGAAGCTGTTATTTTACTGTATGCGTAAGGTATCAAATGACTTTTTACAGTAGTTATTCCATAAGCTGGTTTGTGTAAGAAGGTAGATAGTGCGTTTTGTATCGTTTTACAATAAGGTTATCTTGACTTGTTTTATACAGTGAGCAAAAGTACAAAAACAAAAAAGTACAAAGCGAGCAAGACGTATTGCTCCTTACATCTAGCGCCCTGCGATCTTTCTCATTATCAATTCATCAATGTTGTCTTGGAGGTCCCTAGTAACATAGTAAAAATGATTCTTAAATTTATGACTCTTTTTAACTTCCACTCAATTTTATAACATAGGATGTCGGTTGTTTGGAGAATACTCTTCAGCCTTTATTAAGTATTATCAATGAAGCATCCGTATCACGTGCTGACGAGCTCACAGATGAGATCATCCATATATAAATTAAATACTGTTAGGAACGTTAATCCCCTTTGTCTCACCCCATAGTCAAATCTTCACGATTCAGATCCTATATGGTTAATCTGATTAATGTACCAGTGCTGAAATCTCTCTCTCTCTTTCTCTGAATCTCACACGTCTTTTTCCAAAGTACATCACATCGTATTCGATCGAGGTATACTGTTGGGACAAGTGTTCGATGACTATCTAAATTCTTTGCCATTACAGTTGCTAGCGAGATCAGTTTGTAGTTTTCTTTTGCCGAGATGTTCCCTGTCGCGTTTTCCACGATTGAAACTACATTTAAATCTATTAAGAGGAATGAATAACTTTTACATATCGATAATAAAAATGACAAGATTTCCGGGAAGTTTATCCCAAATATTTGCTTAATAATACTAAGTTATGACCAGGGAACTTAGGGAACTTACTTCGTCTCATTTTTATTAATTACGGTAGCTTTTAAATGCTCTGAGAAACGAACTACCGAGTTTCCATTGGCGGTTAGGATTTACTTAGTTATAACTTAAACAAAAATAAAAAACGTTTATTCACTTTATTAATAAACATGCAGTTTGCCAAACAGCGATAAGCAATTTTTTTATTCCAGTCCCTACACTCGTCACCACAATGTACGCACGTCACATATACAGCAAATCCACAAATTGTTAGATTATTAAATCGAGTCGCTGAAGATCGTTATCGCAAGTTTCGAAGCACGTGCCGTAACACAATTTGCAATAAAGGAACCTGACTTGTTAATGGGCTCTATTGACATTCTGCTGTACTATATTATAACCTTTATAATATTTTCGTAATATTTATAGATTTAATGTTATCTCTGTAGTTACACAAGTCGTCCAAAAAATTTTGCAATAATAATCGTGCTTTGGTTACTTTAAATTAATTTTAATAATGGGCTCTTAAATAGTATGATTTAATGTGATGTTTTTCAGCGTAAGAGCCTAAAGTATCATTGCGTAATAATTAAATACCCGCTTTATTGGCTTCAATCCAAAGTATATTTATAGAACTTATGATTTTACATTCTTATATTAAAAAAAAATTATAACTGTTGTACCTTTCTTAATATAGTTATATATAAACTATTTAAAAATATAACGCTGGTAAAATAAAAAAAACAATCGTTTTTTAGGAAGCTACCTGATTGGGTGCTTTGAAACTATTAGTTGTATGTCCCTTTTGCTTTTATGTCATTAAACCTGATTTAAATTATCTTTTGACGCATTTCTGCCTTAAATGATATAATGACAACAGTATGATAGTAGGTATATACATTCTTTAGAATATAGACTTTCTTCCAATTATAATATGTTTATATATTTATAACCTTAATTAAGTCTACATAAAACACCTTAATTGATATTCAATTAACAATTTGTAGACATTTACATGAATGAAACCATCGAAGCTGTTCGCATCCGTCAATGCAATCAGCTCGTAATGATTGCACAGAAATTGTTGCGATAAACTCACAAAAACTTTAACGTTCTGTGAAAATTCATTCTATTGTTCCATTCAAGCGTCGTTCATCAAACGGTTGAACGGCGAGTTTCCTCTTTAATTAAGATCAGATAAAAGCTTATTGTTTTTTTAAGATGAATGGGGTGAAAATCTACCTTGGAGTGAAGTTTTATACCTGAATTATTATTAATTTGATGATAAATGAAAGAGATTTATTTATCTTACCTATTTGATTCTGCATTTATAAACATTATTCATTTCAGTTACGTGGATACAGGTCCATTTTGCTATACGGCAAGACGGACCTGGACTGGACGTAACTAAACCTTTAAGAAATCACGTAGCATGTAACTTTGTTGACACTCTTTTAAATATTTCCTCAATTTGTTACCTGTTACTATTGCAGATAGTTATTTAACTAATTAAGTAAGTCATTTAAACAGGTTGAGAAAAAAATATTACGAATAAAAGTACAACAGTAAGTGATACATATCATACACATAATATGGTTTAATAGATGTTGATATTATTATATGTAATTGAAATAAAGACTTTAACTATTAATTACAGTTCAATGAACTTTAATAGTTTCTGGAAATTGGATCGGTTGCGTTAATCCAAGTGCAGCATATAATGTAACTGTTAATTCATAACTGTTATTACTATATTTATAAAATTAATCGACATTAGAAATAGCCGGGTTCATAAGTCAAGGTTTAGTTTAGTTAATTAGTTGCGTAAATAATTATACATCTAGAAAAAATATTTTCATCTCTGTCCAAGGATTCACTTAAATGCTTTTTCTCGTTAATGAAGTGCAGAAAACTACACTTGCTTTGTGTGTTGCTTTCAGCGTGAAGCCTGCAGGCTTACTGACATTTAGAAAGGTAGTATGTAGTATGGAAAAATGATTTTAATAACTATTATAGATAAGTTATTTTAATATGTTTGAAATAATAGAAGTCACAATTTAACAAACAGAAATACTTAAAAAACAATATTAAAAATGTTGTATAATATATAAATTATTTTTATTAAATTGCACCTGAAAATAATATAACTTAACGATTTTAACTGTAATATTGTGAAACATTTATATTCCGGCAGAAAATACTTTTGTTTGAAAAAAATAATATCTCTATCATCGCGAGTTGTAGGTCAGATTTCAGGTTGTTCGAACATAAACTAATTAAAAAATTAATTTAAATATGAAAGTAATGGTAGCATTTCATTACGGTTATGTATTTAATTAAAATACAACCACATTTCCATTACTAAGATGCAAATGTGATAACTTTCTGAAATACCACAAAAATTCGAACTGTGTAATCGCAATTTTCGTCTCGTTCTATTTGAGGGAGTAAATGGTTATTGCATAGGATTACCCTCCGTGTTCACGCAACCAATTGCCAGCGAGTTGAAAATATCACATAGTATATCGAGCGAGGAGATCGGAGCCTTGTACAATATCGTTATCTCATACTTACGTGTTACTTGTACTTGGTACTAGAACTAGGTACTTGTACTTAATACTTGTACTTGGTACATGTATTTGGTACTTGTACTTGGCACTTGTACTTGGTACTTGTAGCTGGTACTTGTACTTGGTACTTGTACCTGGTACTTGTACCTGGTACTGGTACTTGGTACTTAGTTTAGGTGCTTAATTTTTGTTCTATTTCTATAATAAACTTGGTAGGACATTAATAGTGCACTAAAAGCCATATATTAATTATTCTTTTAAAAATTTGCTTTCGTAGCAAATATACTTAACTGTTCTCTTTTATCTCGGCTTAGGTCGTACAGAAACATCGAAATGAATATGACAATATTTACAAGGGAGGTAAATTGGGATCCTTTTACTCGTCTTTCCAAAATGTCACTCAAGGGGAGACGTCTATAAATGATGTTGTGTGCCGACCCGTATACGATTACTTGGCATTATAGAAATAAAAGGTCTCTTTGTCTAATAATATCTATATTTATATAAAATAATAATATCTATATTTATATAACAGAGTATAATCAATTCTTTTTTCTATCCATTTTTTTAATATATTGACTTCGTTCTATTGCATTCGGTTCGTTTTGTCAGAATCAATGATCATACTATATTTTTGCTTAAGCTTAGCTTTGAACGCAGCAATAAACACTAGGATGCTAACAATTGTTTGTGACGTTTTAAAATTAATATGCCATAAATATTCAGTATTTGTGTAATGTCGCTGAGAAACAACATAATATGTAAACAAGTGCAATGGACCGGTGGAGGGGAGAGCGCGTTCATTGGCTGGTTTAACTTCATGGCACAATCTTGTATGTGGTGTCACTGAGAAAGGAAGCACTAATCAAGATGTCGGCAGGTAAATAGGTTATTGATGATTTAAATTATCTCAATAGATATATTTTGGATAGTTTTAACACCACTGAAATAATATAATATAATTATTAACCATGAAATAATTACGTAAAAGGAATCCTTGCGTTTTAATTTAAAAAGATGTAATAAAATCAGGCCGTACTGGTATTGAAAAAGATAATTAATTACCGTTAATTCGGTAATTCAAAGTTACTTGAAATAACGAGGAACATTGCCTTAACAAGCCCTTAAGGCAATGAAAAGTTAAGCTTTCACGTTATTACGTAATAACTCAGTTACGCTAGTATAAAAGGCTTTACAAGCTAATGTTATCAAAATTATAATTTTCCTTTGTGGCTTACATTGTATCGGATATTAAAAATTTATTTATTTATATTTTTTATTATACGCTGCGTAATATTATAACTTTAAGGTTGTTATCATTATATAACATTGTAATCTGTCCATGAAAAAGACGACTGGTAATATAAAAATCGTAGTTTCTGTTGTAGCGGGTTCTGCGGTCGCCATGATCGGCGCCAACCTACGCTTTGGGTCGGCGGGAGCGTCGAACTCGTCCATCGTGAATAATACCCGGCTGTGTCCTCCTGGCGGTGCTGCAAGCGCGGCCGCACTGCTCGCACTCTCAGGGCTTGGCATATCCGCCAACATCGCCCTCATGGCAGTCATACTTAGCAAGAAGCAGCTGAGGAGGTATGTTGTAAACTTTTTGAAAATTCACATTACTCACGACAAGATGTTTATGAATTTTAGAACTCAATTTATATATATATATGTATATAAAAGTGACGTGAGTGAAAAGCAATAGTGAAGTGCTCTCTTAATATGAAATAGCCAAATATAGAAACATATTGAACATCCACTTCCAATTTTATCGACTTTAATTTTATATATTCGGATCCCCGGAGAAACTTTCCACCATGTTGTGACGTATCGCTGCTATATTTTTAGTTTCCTATCCTAGCTCCGCCTGTGTAATATCTTGAAAAGTTAAAAGCCTGGAATGAACGAAATGTGTAGGATATTTTATTTTACATCTACATTTCGCATTTAATGCTAAAAAAGATGCCCTAAAGTTTTTAGAAATGCAGATTTTGCTTAACAACTCAAAACTTGTGCTAATTTATTTTAATCTCCAAAATAATAGAAAACGCAGACAACTTTGTCACAAAAAATTACTTACAATACTATTAAAAAGAATATAATTGTATAAAATTAAGTATTATGCAATTATAGTATATTTATAATAAGAAATGTTGTATTTTGTATATATATCGGAAGATTATAAAATAAATCCCATCAGAGTCCAATCCGATCAAAGAATGCCCGGAAGCTATATTGATTGGTCGACAGTCCACACACTCGATAGAGGATTAAGTTTTCAACAACAAATTCTATCAAATAAGAGTATAAAAATATATTATTTATTAGAAACTTCACAATATATAGAAAAAAAATCAGAGCATGCAATTTCTGTAATTAATTTAGATTTGTAATGTAAGAAATAAAATAGATAAAATAAAATAATTAAGAGATTACCCGTACTTGTCACTAACTGTTGTTAGATAACTTTAAAGGCTTCGAAATAAGACCGTGATTAAAAATTCAGTATATAAATCGATAAATGCTATCCTATACTCATATATCGTGAAATGTTGTTTATAACTTGTCCCATTATGGTGTTACTAAACTTGGATCTGCGAATCGTTATCGTGACATCTGCAAAGCATATATAATAAAACTCTGCAACCACGACTGAGATTTCTAAATATAATTCTATATATAACTTATCCCGAAGTTCTTAATGCTTCGTATTACATAACAACTTCAGTGGTTATGTTTGTGAAGGAGTTTGGAATCGTCAACAAAATGAAAACAGATCATATTCATTCAATTATTGTTTTGTTATGTTTCGTTACTTATCTTCACTTATTAAATTTCCTTATTGAACTAGATTTTTTAAATACGTAAATAATAGTCAGATGTAACATTATAAAAATAGTACATCTGTTAAAATGTGTAAATATATTTTGTTGTAATAATCAGGCAATTAAAATGGTAGTATTATTTTCTTTGTTACAATATTGTTATTTGTTTCGACGGTCCAGGTCATTTATCATGGTAATCTGCGGAAAAAATGTACAAAGGGACAAAAATAGCTGAGCCAAAAACAAAATAATGAGGATCGCGGATTGCTATTCGTCTTACGCCGAGATGATAACGAAAGTGTGTCAAGGTACTGGCACTTTTTGTTAATGCAGCTCCAGAGCTGCAGAGGTGAATACGAGACCTGAGACTATTGTTGGGAGAAGATTGCAATATAAACATTATAAATATTATTTAATGTCAGAAAAACACAAATCTTATACTGTTTTTATAATATATGGAAGTAAGAATGCGATTCCTCCTTCAATATTAAATAATACTACGCTAGTAACTCTAAATCTAGAACGTGACTCCTTTAACAAGGTAATCCTTGCTAACACCTCAATTCGTTTAAAATAAAGTTTTAAACAAAACAAACATACTTATGTAGAAACAATATAGGAACAATGTATGTAATGTTGGAACAAAAATGTAAAGTACTTAAAATGACGTTTTTGGAATTAATCTTCTAAAGGTATTAAAAACTAAACTTCAGCCCTTAAAAGATTCTGCTTAAAAAAATAGGTCAGGCGATCTTCACGCGTACCATTTTAAAACCACCCGGATAAGCTGCGGGCGTACGTGACGAGGTAGTTCAAAATTACTCACATTTTACTAAATGTGCGTTCTCAGAGTTTGAAAGTTAAGTACAGCGGCTATTGATGTCTTTTTATAATATATTAATTTAATATGTTTGTAAAATGCTTAGAACATTGCTATAATGCATTTAATTCTTTGAGAGTCACGATATAGTTGTATATTTCTAAATTCTAATGAAGCTCTCGCTTTCTAAGTTAAAGTTATATTCAGGGGTCTCAGCTATAATTTGATATTCTACGTGAGTTTAACTTAATCAGCTCCTTGGTTCTCAGTAATTTTGGAAATGTGGGATGCGTTGAAGCGGGCTTAATGTAATATGATCATTTTATTGTAACCTTTAATGTGAAAATTAATTTTAATATTCTTTTTGTGCTGTAGAACTAATTATCATGTAATTTAGCCCATAATAAATATATATTATTAATAAGATGATAAGTATTTGAATATTTGATGAGTTTTTTTAGTTTAAGTATATTGGCATATTGTTGAAGATATATATTTTTTAAATTGTGAAATAATTTTAAATAACTCTAATTATTTCTTAAATACTTTTAAATGGAACATGTCCTCAATTTTACCATTATTTTGGGTATTTAAATTAATAAGTTTAAAGCGTATGTATGGAGTTTTTGCCAGTTTTTTTCACGGACCTACTCTTTGGAACCTGCAGCTTATGTCTGACTTAAGTTTAAATGCAAGGTAAACCTAATGGAAATAAAAAAACATTTACTTTGATTTAGATTATATGGTTATTTCTCATGTTTTTATTTTAACCGAGCTTCTAAGAAACATTTATTATAGTTTATTTCTTGGCTTCGAATTTTATCTTAAAATCTATAAGCTTATTGGTTCTATATATATATATATTTACATTTCTTTGTTTATGTTCATCGTTTTTTTGTACTTGAAAAAAGAGCGCCTTTACTAGCAAATGCAATAATTTAAAGGTAAAAATCCGGACCCAATACTTCGTTATAATATATCAAGATTTTAACTACCTTGAGATTGTGAGATACTAAACTAATTACCAAGATACAATAGATGAATCATCATTTGTAATATTAGGATCGCCTCAATGAATAGAATAGAATAATGTGCCTGATACCGGATAATGCCTTATAACATGAACACACCAAATCTGTTATAGCGATATTATTATATTATTAAATGGAATAGAGTTTAATCGAAGCAATGATTATATAAAAACCTGAAAATTGCGATTCAAACGTTCGGACTGCGCATAAAGGGTTATGAACAGTTGTAACATATGTTACTTGACAAAAAAATATTTCAAATTAATAAGTGTTTTAAGAACGAAGACCGTTACTTAATATCAGCTAAATAAAGTACATATTTATAAAAAACTCGTAGCCTCCTTTCAGGGGGGCAACCTTTAATATTTTTTTCACAAATATGTTTTTATAACGATAACAGAAATACATATGAAACATCTAAAATTTTACAATTCTTCCTATAACAGTTAGTGTAATGTAGCCCGCTGATAGATAGAACAACAAACAAAATCATGTAACAAACAATAAAAGATAACAAAAAATGGGCGTTGTTTTTTAAACATGTATAATTAACACTTAGCTTGAAAATGCTATTTGATGATCTCATGCTGTTTTTTTTTAATAGGGTCCGTTTCATAAACCCTTAAAACAACGGAACTTTAAACATTTTTTTTTCTATGGTCTATGATTTTACATTTACGTATGCAACATCACTTAATACATACTACAGAATAGTAAAATAGTCACAAACTTTTCTCTTATTACTTGAGAGCATAAAATCTGTATTTTTTCCACTTATCTTTTATTCCTTAACACTTACTCATAAATTCATAGCGCCAACTATTATGCGTAAGTTAAAATTCACTATTATGGAATCTTACAGCTTGTTCTTTTTAATAGCTTAGTTTAAGTTTCCATACCTATTTAAAAGAATTAGCTTTTACTTAATTACTTTTTACTATGAAAAAGCAGTTGCTTACTTATTCGCCTTTGCAAAAAAAATAAATAAGCATAGTATAATATATAATAATGATTAGTTAAACTGTTCTATAAAAGATCTTTTGTTAGGGTAAAAGTAATCAACCATAAATTGCAATCATAAACAAAGTACAAGTATGTGTTTTCCCTCAGGTGGTCGCACGGGTTGTTATTCCACCAGGCGGTGGTGGACTGCGCTCGTGCCGCTATCCTATTACCTCTGGGCATCGCCGTCTTTCGCTGCCAACCCGTCTACAAGTGCTCGCTCGTGGAAACTGCATTCCTATTACTTGTGAGTAAATTAAACTCAGTATTTTTTCTATTATTTAGTTAGTATTGTTACATAAAGTTGATACAATAAAAATTAATTAAATGTATAATAAATGTTACGCAGGGTCATACATTATGAAAAAATTAATAATTTGAGTTTCTTTTTTTCAAAAGACTCGTTAATAATATTGTTTTTGTTATTAAGATTTTTTATTAAAAAAACAAAAATTTTATATAATATATAAAATTATTGTTGTTTATGGACCAGACCAACAAAAACTTATATTTTTTTGGATATTTCGTTTAGTGAATTTTAACTATGAAATCTTATAAATACGTTAAGTAATTCTTGGCGAAGAAAAAAATCAGAGGTATGAAGGAAAATAAACCAGCATGGAAAAGAAGACTAGAAACTAAAATTGCAGTAGCAGTAGCAGTAGTAGCAGAGAAGATATAGGAAAGCAAATTTATTGACCACAAAACCAGAGGATTATGAGTAGAAGTTACAATAACAAGAAGCCATGGACACCTTAGAATAGAACACTGAAATCACGAGCATTATCAAGGAAGCTAACAAATCTAATCATAAACCCTAAGACAATATAAATTAATAATAATTTAAAATATTCTACAGAAATGTTAATAAGGAAAGAAATATAAAAGAACCATTTTGTATGACCGAAGTAAAATTCTGAGAAAATATGTGGCCCAAATTAATAGAACACAGTAATGAAGCAGAATAGATCAAAAAGGAAACTGATGCAACGCAACATGTTGAATACCTGCCTAAAGGTTATAATATCCAAGACAGATATAAAAACAGCAATTAAGAGGACATTAAACTGGGAAACTCCTGGCCCGGATAAAATTCATAACTATTGTTTAAAGTATTAAACATACACATTGACGCCCAAATTCGTAGTGGAAGCTTTTTTAGGAGCTTATTCAAGATCCAGATAACACACATGAATTTCTCACTATGCCATATACCTACTTAAAACCAAAAGATATCTCGAACCCAACCAAATATCGCCCGATGCCCGCCTTACAACGCTATACTAACTGTTCACATAAAATCAACAATAGAAGAGTAAAATGGTTGCAGGAAAGGTGCAAGAGATATATTTTGTATAAATAGATTACCAAAAGGCGTTTGACAACGTTTTTCATTCATAGCTAATGGAGATTGTTCAGACATATAAAATGGATTTGCTATCTAGTTAATTTTCTTTACCAAATTATGAAGAAGTGGAAAACAGTATTAGATATCAGCATAGGTTCTTGATATATTAAATTAAGTATGATAAATAACAACACACACCTTCTTGAAAAAATAAAACATTTTTTATTATATTTTAAAACATTATTACAAATAATTGTATAGTCATGCATATTTTTTTATTAATTAAATTCTACAAATAATGACGTGCTCTGAAAGCACCGTGATTGGTTTCTCGTTTGTGGCGTCATAATGTTAAATGTTTTCACTGTAGTATTTACTATTAATAGCTTCGACATATATTTTACATAAAAACTTTTGAAATAAATTGCTGTAAACATTATTCTTAAGAAAAAAAAATCGATTATGTGTGATAAAGGACTTATAAAAGCAAATCCTGGTGACATAGTATATGTGATCCGCGATTTCTTAAAAAGACATTCAGTTATTTATTTTCATTATCATTATTATTATTATTATTATTTTTTTGTGTGTCTCTGCTGTTAGCCCTACTGGCCATGACAGCGTCACCGGTGGAATGGACGGGTGCAAAGACCCGCCCTTGAGAAAGGGGGGGGCCTGAAGGGCCCCAGGGGAACGCGCGTCCTGAGAGCGCCTCCTGTGAGGCTCGGACCACGGCTCAGGCCGCCGTTAGGTGGGAAGCGAGGGTTGGATGTGGGTTAGGATTTGACACTAACGTCCTCCGACGGCAGAACGCCGGAGCAACGTGCTTGGATGGGGGCCTCGTCTTCGCCGGCGAAGACGCTGTGTGTGTGTGTATGTGTAGTATTTATGTACGCTTTGCCGCTTTTATGTAGCGTTCCCTAACGTAATCGCGTCGTCCGGATCGAAAAGTACCGACTTGGGTCTTCTCTTTCTGACTTTAGGAGTCTTACGGGCCGTGTATCCTGTGGCCTTAACCACCAGCGGGTTTGGGTGTCCCACAGCATTGTCAAAGTAGCTTTTGGAGAGCCCCTTGAAATACTGTGCGATCGTCGGTAGGTCTGTCTCTGTGCAAGTCGATATTACGCATAAACCACGGTGCCCCAGTGGCGAGCCGCATGAATCTGTTCTGAAGCACCTGAAGGGGCTTCAGGTTCGCGTGAGCGAAGGCAACGCTTGCATAGGACATAACAGATCGTATGCAGGCTTTGTAAAGTGTGACCTTATTTCTAAGGGACATTTTACTCTGCTTGCCTAACAGGGGATAAAGTCGCCCTAGGATAAAGGCCGCTCTGTTGCGAACGTTCTCGATATGTGAGGTGAATATTAGCTATTTGTCCAGCGTCACTCCTAGGTACTTGGCCTTGTTTTTCCAAGGAATCGGTTTGTCAAAGAGTTTAATCTCCGGGCCCCTTGTGGATCGTGACCGTTCAAAGAGTACCGCGGTGCTCTTCTCCGGGTTCACCTCAATCCTCCATTTTCCAAACCAGTTCCCGAGGGAATCGGCTGCGGATTGGAGGCGTTGAGAGATCTCATAAGGATCCCTTGAGGATGTGTAAATTGCGGTGTCATCCGCGAACATTGCTAATTCTACTTTAGAACGCGGCCTAGGAATATCGCTGGAGTAAATTGAAAACAGAATTGGTGAGAGGACTGAACCTTGAGGGATTTTCATTATCAGTTTGTGTTTCCACGCTTCTTAACTCTTGCATCGGATACAATATTTTTAGAAACAGCATTTCAATATCATTAACATTAACCTTTTAAAGTTAAATTCCGGAGGATATACAATTTAACATTTTCTGATGATTCTTTCGAGATTTCGTGAAGAACGAGTTATCTGCGTCTATTCTCTGCAGCCGGTCTAGAAGTTGTATTATCTTGTCGTTTGCAATAACGTTGACAAGCAAACTCGTGAGGTATTACATTTACTTTAATCTTTGATCCCATAGTATCCCATCCCAATTGTATTAATGTAGTTTTCTAAATATTTTTTTAGCTAAGAATAAATATAATTATTAGCTTAATTTAAATGTCATTATAATGATAAAAGTTATCACCTTATTGTACTTCAACAAATCTAGAATAGGTTTAACTCGTATTACTTAGCGCAATATGAAATTTTGGGGAGTTAATTAAGTTGTATTTATACACAATGGTACGAAGTAATCACGTTAACTTTTGTGACTCGACGTTTCCAGTAAATGAATCAATGGACTACCGATAATAACATTATTTGTTCAATTAAAAATGTTAATACTGTATCAGCTGTGTGTAATAATGAAAAGAAATTGACATTATCACGTCAAATACATGAAGTTTGTTTGGGAATTGTCAGCGTGGTGTAATTACTAGTTCAAAAATTCATTTGTGATTAATTATAACGAATATAAAAAAATTGTTTTGTTATAAAAGTAATATACAATATTTCCAAAAAAAAACAACAACCCAATTAGAAGCAAAAGTAGCATCAAATGCATGGTTATTTGGGATAATTGACAGAAAGAAACAGAAGTTATAATGGTAGTATTTATTAGACCAAATTATAAATATAAGAATTTATTTCAGGATACTACAATAACATAAGATAAATGTAGGTTATGCAATACAAATAATACACAGAAAGATTCAATAATATAGCTAAACAGATACATAAAACATTGGCAGTAAGATATAAGTTACATATTACAAATATAAACCATAACCTGTACTTAATAACGATCGAGCCAAGTTTCATTAGGACCGCGATATAACAACCGATAAAATTACTACGAAATAGGCCTGAATCACATTAACAAAATAAAAAAAAATACATATTTAATAGATTTTGCATGAAATACTAATAATATAAGAAAGAAATATACGGAAAAGATACATAAATACAATTCCACGTGCCGAAAAATTTAGCACGTTAACATTGTATCACTATCCATCTTACTTCTTACTTACAACCCATTACAAAAATCAGTCATCATCGACACTTGTTCCACAGTCAGGCTTAATCTTCACATTTACACAACTACACAAACACCCACATCAATCACTACACAATGAACCGATTCACTTGACATAGCATCGGTTCTAACCGCCAGTATTATACTTATATTATAATGAGCTTATCCTATAATAATAATAGTAATAATTATAATAATAAAGAATAACTTGTCAAGATTTATTAGTCCAATGAAAAATTACATTTAGGGTCGCGTTTTTCAGAGGACACAAGTTTTTTTTTTTGTGTACAGGGATTTGGTATAAGCTTAAGTTCAAATTTGTGGGGTCGCCACCCTTCTCCCCCAGCCGCCATCTCGGAAAAAAAGTGCAAAGAGTTTTCGCACTGTATCTCGTAAACTACCACCCTTATAGAAAATATTATCAAATATTATTTGTGGCAAATAAAATTATTTACATTGTTTATCCCTATTTGTAAAGTTAGAAACAAAAATAACTAAATATTTTTGAACAGATTTTCTTTTGGGCGTTATAACTTTTTTCTAATTAATTTAAATTAAAAGACATTAAAGAAATCTTATCGAGGGTTTTCAATAAATAATTTTCACTACAAATTTGTTTAACATCATTAATTTATTTGGGTTACAGCGCTCCGAAGTTGACCGTGTTCTAGAATATTTGTAATAATACGATAAAAACATACCATAGTTTGGATTAGTCTTCTATTATGGATTTTTCATTTATATAATTTATCATTTTAATATTTCTATGTATTATTAATTTATTATCGAACCTATCCAACCACAAAACTTAGAGTATCATTGGTTTATAAGGAATATAACATTTCAATGGACTACAGTGTTTACGTAACGTAATGTGTTTTCTACCTCTTGTACACATATCCATTTATCTGTTGATTAATCGCCAACTTTTTCAGTAAAGATTGCCAAAAATGTTGCCTAACTAACATCTGGGTTTGATCAAAATGTATGTGAGGTTTTAAGTTTATTCAGTCATCTAAACCACGTGTTTTATGATACGAGTACGTATTTCATTCTGTATTTATCAAAAATTTAACTAATTTAGTCAATAGTAAAGGTATTTAATAATATGATTATATACCACGTTTTTTTGTTTATAAAGTCAAATTAAAGTATAATATAAAACAAAATTATTATTATATGTATATATATTTCAATTTTTTATAAAATGTAACATTTTCAAAATATAAAATTTTTCAAGCGGACAGGAATAAGTCCTATAAGACTAGCATTTCGGAATGTCTCAATATTTTCTAGATTTATTCAAATGGTTCAGATAATAGCGCATGAACAGTGTCTTTCACATCTCTCAGAGAAACTCATTTTATAGTAGGAAATTGAAAACCTACAAGCTTTGACAGTCAAAGAGAGTTGGCTCTCGAAAAATATGTTCAATATATTTTTTGTATGTACCGCAAAACACATTTCCATACATAAAAGACTATTTTCTGTTTTTCATAATCCTTACTTCACTCGCAGTGATTCAATATCTGCGAGATTAGATTACACACTTAAGGTAAAAACTCCTAATCTACAGTACTATATGAATTATCTAGTTCTGTCTGTACATTTAATTATTTTCCAAATTTTGTGATAAACAATCGTCTATTAATGCTCGGAATCGAATTCCACTATCATTTTCATTTTTATCTGTCTATGTTTCTGTCTGTTTATATTTCTATAACTCAAGAAAAAAGATAAATATATCAAGCAACGCCGCATGCAAAAGCTAATTCAAGATAAAACAATACTATATCTATAGCAAAAGATTTTTTTACCTTCAAGTTTCGGGTCAAGCTATAAGTGTTTGATTACTTAAAGTTTGTTTCGAATGGTTACAGGGATCTTGTTAACCTTAGTTCGAAGTTATTTCAATGAGAAACTTCAGGGACTTTACGACAGCTAATACCCGGAGGATGTGGTTCATCGTCGTACTTTATATTTTAATTAAGTATATATATAATTTAATTAAGTATTATAAATTAATTGGTGCTATAAATGAAGAAAGAAAGATTATATAAAGAATGTTTATGGAGACAAAGTTTTGTCACATTGATACGAATCCTTGAAAGTATGAAATCAATACTGAGAAAGCTGTAATGTGGCATCTAATAGATTTTAATTAGCGGACGTAAAATCCCTATTGTCGGTGGCAGCCTGCCAATACTGAGTAGACGGCACAAATACCATCTGAAGACATCGCCGATAACACGTCTATTGTTAGAAAGTAGCACAAAAAGCCTCTTGTATACTTTCTAGTTGATTTATCGGCTCTTGAGATATAATATTTTTCTTAGCGTACAAACTTTTTTCTTTATTTACTTTAAAATAATAGTTAATGTCTTAAAGTAGTTGGGATATTTCATTTCAACTGAATAAACACTATAATTGATTTGAGATATTGTAAATAAAAAAAACTTTTGTGAAACTAATAATTTTGTTAATATTTTTAACAAAGTTTTATATTTTACAGCTAAAGGTTGATTTGGTTAAATAAAATGCTACAGTATATTGTATGTAAATTCAGTTGTAATTGGCCGTTACAATAAAAATACAAGTAAAACTTTATTAATGAACCCAATGATTTTCTTAACAGGTAACGGTTTCTACGGTGAACATGCTGACAACGGTTCTGAACGACAGTCCCATTTTCCCAGAAAACGAGGAGGAGCAGGCTGATTTATCGGCACCCTTATTAATGGATAGTCCTCAAGTACGTCTTATCTCTCGAATACTATTTCAAGCGATCCTACTTTACGTGAGCGAGATTTTGAAATACGTTTTATTGCTATAATATTGTAGACAAGATTTATGTTGGTTGATACTAAAGGGAGTGGCATTGCTTTATGGATTCGGAAATCATTTGCTCCAGTTTATTTCTCATTTTAAGAATTCTATAGAGTTAAAATAGGTACCTATATTCATAATTGTATGAAATAGTTATAAAAAAAATTGAGATTTTTGGTAATTGGAGATGTGTATTAAGCGATTGCTTTTATTTCAGTGCGTCCTTTTTGGAACATTTATGATATGGTTCGCGTCAATTACAATTAACCTTGGACCAACATTCTTATCGGGAGCATTGGCGGCTAGTGCAGGGTCTTATGGTTCTTATGGGCCATCACCGTCCTGTCCCTTGGTACGGGGGCCATTTAGGCATTACGTTCTTAATGCCCTGTGGATAGGAGTTAATGCCGTCTGCGTCGGATTGACACTATTTCATTTGCGAAAGCTCCATCGGGACCTCACTAAGGTTTGTGTATCTAATATATAATAGGATAGTTAATACAGACAGCTCGGAGAAGTTTAACTAACTTATCAAACGCTTCAGTACTTGCATATTCCATTCATAGTATATATAAATGTTATAGTTAGTTTCACTTCTCCTTGCTTAGATACAATATTTGCATATCATTCATCGCTTTATAGCCAATACCATAGAAACATGAGTAGTGATACAAATATGGATGACAGCTGTTTATTGTTATTGTTTTTGAGAAGCCGCGCCACAAAAGTCGATATGAACTACAACTTCACGCCCGTGATTTTAATGCAAGAATACAAAATATATAAATTGAGTTGGTATATTGCCAATATTTTGCCAAACTTTTCGTATAAGATTTAAATTTTTGTACACGAACTTATTTGAAAAGGCATCCCGTGGTGGTGACGTGTATTGAGAAAATTGATTCCCTGCAGTTTTGGACTTTACGTTCCGAAATTGGAGCGTGTGTATGAAAAGTTGGATAAAATTTAAATCTTATGGCATGCAGGCTAACGTAGAGGCCGTTCGGGTCGCGGGTCTAGTGACCACATTGGTCAGCATGGCGGGTGACAACCGTCGCATGGACTCGCTGCCCAACAGCGTCGGACCAAGGGTATGTACGCATGCATCGCATGTGTAGTTATGACATTACATTTACAGACCTTGCACTGTAGCGTAGGCTCTAACTAGATTCTAAACCTAATTTTTTACTAAAAATTTTAAACATAAATTTCTACACTAAAATTAAAAACCTTTTTAAAAAATTTTCCTTGAACTTTTCTCAAACTTATTATAAATAAAACTCTATTAATATATTTAGATAATATTACTTTTTTTATGGCATACAAAAATGCATCCTTCAATCTCTTCTGTACCTTTAAGCATCAACATAAGAAAACATTTAGAAAAATATTACTATTACAGACCGTAGACGGAGCTCTAGCTGACGGTCATTGTCGGCCAACCGGCAGCGCCAATCTGCCTCTGGGTGGTGGAAGGCGTCTGCGGGGGTATTTAGCCCGAGTTGAACGCGAGGGCGTGCGACGAGTTCGCATGTTCCTTGTCATCACCGTCGCTTATGTCTTGTTTTGGGGACCGCTGTTCTTCATTACTTTATTGCACCATCCGACTTTGACGTCGCATGTGGCGTATGAAGTGAGCATCATTACCAGATTATTCTTTGTCAAAGAATGTCATTGAAAATATAAATAAAGCGAGAAAGAGAAATAGATATAAAACAAAACATGTTAATGCATTTATATCAAAATTGTATTACTGGACTTGAAATTCTATACCCAACAGCTATACTTCCAAATATCCCTGCACATATCGTACGTGCATGCGGCTGTCAACCCTTTGCTATTTCTGGCTTTGCATCGTGCGCTGCGTCGTGCTGCATTGCAGTTGTGCTGCGGCTGCTGCGTGCACTGGAGCCAGTTCGTCCTTGCTCTTACTGCTGCAGGTAAACTTTCAAAGGTTTTCATGAGACTATTAAAGGTTCATATACTTGAATGTGTTATTAATTTTATATTGAGGGACATTTTTAATTATTGTGTCATAAAATTGGACTAAATTAACGGCACGCAGCAATATTTATATGATATGGGGGAATAAGAAATCTAAACAAAAAATAAAAGGGGTTATATCGTTACTCGATTTTAGCTCAATCTCCTCTTGCGCCGGCGTCGTTCTCGCCCGCGGCGGCGTCACCTGAGCCGCCGCCCGCCCCGCCTCCCCCCGCGCCACAACACGCCCCCGCGCCTCACACGATGATGGTAATTACCTCTTATATGTAAGTGTTGACACCGTAATACGTGGTTTATCACTCGCACGTCCCGCACGCATCCCCTAGCGACCCCGAAGTATGGCGACGTATCCTTCCCTATCACTAAGAAGGCTAACGGACCGTGGAAAATTTCGTAACAGCTTGCATGTATGTGTGCGTGATTGGCCGTATGCGTCCCTTAGCTGAATCTCACAATGTCGATCTCAGAGTTGGGAGGTCGAGGAGTGTGATGCAGAGAGTATGTCGAGTGCGCGTGTGCAGGGAGACGAGGATATGATGGAGTGGAGCGGCGTGCGGCGGCCGCGCTCGCCGAGCCCGCTGCTGCCCGCGCTCTGAGCGTCCCGCGACCGACACTCGCCGCGCTCAGACCTTCCGAGACTTACTTGGAGCGAACTTTCTCACTATTCTCGATGTTAGTCAGTGTTGATAGGACTTGTAAAAGCTCAATTCTAAAATTAGCAATAAACGACCACAAATTAATATAGAACGATAAAGATATTTTTGTGATGTTCATTTAACGAGACACCAAGTAAAAAAGGGTTAACCCGTTTAAATAGTTTTATAAATAGTTGTAAGTTGATTTCTTACGTGTTTTCACTGCGCTGAATTATTGTACTTAGATAAAGTCCAAATACCTCCATTTTTTTGTAAATAACTTTTAGCACGTTAATCTTACTATTAAATTATTATAGACAAAAATAGTGTCAAATTGTTATATAATAGATTTTAAATATACACCTTTTCATCTTAAAATGAGTAATAAATGTAGCTGTAACTAATCTAGTAGTGGGGGATATTTCGGTCCCCTTTAAGCGAAATAACAGAAATAACTGAAACTGTTTCGTCTGTTCTCTTTAAGCAACGGTTTTTATCATTCAATCTGAATCCGGATAAAACTGATTTCAGCACTTTGCCGTACTCTCAGTCCACAACTTAAGCGTACTTAACGAAAGCTTACTGAAAGTTTATATAAATGAAATGAATGAATGAAATTAAAACTTATGGATCATTAATTGGTAATTCATGTATTGTAGTTATTAAAGTCGAATTTCAATTGTCCTAGTAGTGAATTAAAAAATTATATCGTATTTTTGTAATATTTTAAAGGGGTCGTTTTTAATGAAGATAAATGAATTATTAGTGACAAAATCTTGTAGAAAAATCGCACTGCTTTTACCAATTTTATGTAAATTTACTTAACACTTCTAGTTCCTTATAAAATTTAATTTATCAGGTAATTGTAGATATATTCATTATTTGATATCAGATATCTGATATCGTGGTTAACAATGCTGAAAAGCTTACTGTTCAATTATGTCATAAAGAATTTCTAATGTTTTGGTAAACGCTACTAGCGGCACTCTTGTTTGTAATAAAACTTATTGAAAAGTTTTAATAACATTTTAAGCATATGAAAGACTGATTTTATTAATTTTACTTATATATATTTTACTTTTCACAAATGCCAGTAACAACGGGTAAATTTCATTTTCCCATAATATGTATGTCATTATTAAAGTGATTTAATCTTATTTTCTGGCGATAGTTAAAGCAAATTTTATATTGTAAGCGAATTCTTTCTTACCGTGAGCTTAAATCTTTAATAATTATTATCCTACATTGGACTTGAAAAATTGGGTTTTATCTCTTACTTTTTTATCCGCAATTAAATATAATTCATCACCTTTATCAAACTTACTGTGTTTAGATATAACATGACTAAATAAACAAAACTTACTGTCCTCTTTTGATATATTTTATACGTAATGTTTTAGATAGATATGGAACAAAGTTTAAATATCTTCAAATTAATTTAAGTTGTATTACTGAAGACGTAGAAGCTGAATCAAACTAGGGTTTTAATTCATTTATGATCTTTGGGTTATCATTTTAGATGAAAATACGTTTTCAAAACAGATCGTAGTTAAATCACTGTAACTAAGTGCCAAGTCATGCTCAAATGCTTAGTAACTTATAGCAAACTATTTTAAATATATTCCTTGTATCTATTTTATTAATATCAGAATATACGCATTTTACTCAAACTATGTGTTAGTTCGTGAATTATTGTAAGATTAGATTAAATGTACATCGATATTTAAAAGGGTTGTAAATAAAACTTTTTGTAAAATAAAACTTAAATACTAAACTTAATATGAAATGTAAAAATAATGTGTTCTATAACAAGGAGAGATAAAACAGCAGTATAATATACAAAATAAACTCTATATAAAAATATTGGTCTTTTATTTAGCCTCTACACACAAAAAAAATCTTTCTTGCAACGGGTAACTAACCGGTCCACGTTCTACCTCAATATACCGCTAATCGATATTGAGGAAAAAAAACTTTTATTACTAAGAGCTACAGAAAATAATCTGGTTTTATATTCTGATCATGGAAATAATACATAATTTTTAGTATAGTAATTAAGTAAGTACAGTTTACAGTTACAGTAAGTACAGTTTAATATAAATGGACTTATCTATATTCATAAACTAGTAGTAATATATAATTCTTGTTCCACGTCGCTTGCACGCTTTTGTCCTCTGATTAGAGTTACATTGTTTGAACAGGTCAAAATACAAGAACGGAGTAAACAGTTTCATGATTGATTGATTTGATTTCTTCCTGGCTTAATATGTTTTTTGGGTATATCACGTTACAGTTATATTTTCTAAATGTTAGTTATTTTACTAGTTCTGTAACAATTGCTTTCGTTCTTAACACTAAACCTACCGACAATTCTTGTATACCTGTTCCTACCGCACGCGGTCAAATTGAACGGTAATTAAAAGTTATTTTATTATATAACGCTGGTAATAATGGAAATAACTAAAAGTAAAGAGTGAAGAAAATATTATATGCATATCTTAAGAATTGTCATGTTGTTTGATAACGATATTATAACGTTTAAAAATGTGTAAGTTTTATAAAAGTTTAAGAACGGTCATTTTGACCGGTACTTGGTAGGTTTAGTGTTAAAATATTAGAGAGTATGATTTAATTTAACTGGTTTGCATTTTATACACATGTAATAAGTATATTAAAACCACTAAAAGTTAATCACTGGTGAAAGCTGATTCTACAAAAAGTGAAATGTGAAGGACAGAGCGGTTAGGTCGCCATCCGGCGCCAAATAATTAAATTTTCTTTGACCCATTTCACTATCAAGTCGAGTCGATCGTCAACACAACGACGAGGCGCTGAGCAAGTCTGTTTATTGTTTAATATATCACTTTATTTTTATGACAAAGAATATTATGATTCTTCATAAGAATCAATTTATTGTTGAATTAAAATAAAATTATTATGTTTTTAATAATAATTAAATTACTAACATTAGCAGGTCTAAAAATGTATAATAGTATTTTACGAATTTATTATTTAAATTTAGTTTAATTATTATATAATCTTTCTTTCATCTTTAAAAATTAGTTAAATTATTATCTAATATTTTTCTATTACGTAATTTCCACAAACATAAAACGGATAAGTTAGTGAGGAATAGTTATTACAAATGCTATATACAATAAGAAACAATTGAAGTAGCAGCTGCAGCCGTGAACGGTAAAGCGTTGCTATCACAAACAGACGCGTCATGAGCCGTCAGGAGAGTGATCAGCTTAAGAAATGCAGACATAAGATACAGGCATTGTCGGTATCCCTGTTTATACACCACATGAGTATTCACATCGTTTATACAACATACATCTCAGAAAGTGTTTCGTCATTAGAAACATGATTTTTATACGAGGTCTAAAGAAAACTTTTTAAAAAGCAATATAAAGATATTTATACTAAGATTACCTACTTTGAGACAGAGTTGACGTGAATAGGTTATACGGTCTCTTATAAACTTTATATTATGTTATCATTTATTATATTATGCATCAATCAAATGATGTTGATTTAAATAGATCCTATTTTCTCCTTACTCTCTAAGAAGTTATTGTCGTCTTAAGAATTTAATATTGGTATATACCTTTTATATTGACTTATGTGAATTCATAATCCTTTTCGTTTGCCAGTTTTAATTTTGAATATTAAAAATAATCCGTAATCATAAAATGATAGCTGATTGTAACACTTTTATTTAATTATCTTTAAAATTATCGTAAGTGATGACAATGATTACAATTATAAGAAAAAATATAAAAGTATTTATTTATAAAGAACTAGAAATAAATGAAACTTTAAAAAATGGAATTAAGCTTTTCGCGGTGGTTAAACTCTGTTTAAAGTTTTCTCGTTAAAGTACAAAACGTTTTAAACAGAACACTGCAAAGTAATTACAGAACTAAGCTTTAGGATCGTAATATGGGGTGATTTAACTTTTAAGTAATATATAAAATAACATGGTATAATTTGTAACTTTAGCGTGATTGTCTTCGTGTTACTTATTTCATCTTAAAAACATGATGTCGAATTATCTGTTTTTTTTTTATTTTTACTGTTTTTTAACGTCATCAGAGATAATGGATTAAGCGTTTGAAGTTATTGCGAATAAGTTATTACACTAGGACTACATTCTTTATATATGGAGAACTAGAAGAACTGCGTTTAATGGTGGTCATTGCACTAAGCTTCAGAATTTTAGTGAAGAGTAGTGTAAAGGAACATTTTAAAGACCAAATAGTATGATAATTATTACTTTTAAACATGCATTTTGTTAAAAAAAATGATAAAGTACTGGTAACTACTTTTATTTAGATGTTCATTGTCATGCATTAAATTAATATTTTTATTTTAATCGTCTTAGTAAGGCTTACTACTTATAGTCACGATTTAAAACATTGTATTTATTTCACTGTATGAGAAGCTGAATAAGTTCTTTTGAAAGCGAAAGTTGGTAACACAATCTGAGCTTAAGGTGAAATTCAATCAACAAATTTTAAAATTAGTTTCAAATGTTGTGAAATCTCACTGGCATTTAATTAATTATTATAACTTAAGAGAAGTGCAAACGAGCGACCAATATGTGGCATTCTGATTTAATTTGGAAACACAAGATTCAGATTTTTAGGACTCGGTTAAGTAATGTGTGTTGTTAAATAATAGGTTTCTTATAGGTCGAAAATAGTCATTAACATGGACGATAAACAAAACACGGCATCGAGAGGGGCTGAGAAGAAGGGGCATTTATCTAGTGTTAGTCGTACAGTTCGGTTGCCTTGCTAGAAACTGTGATACGTTTCGTTTATTGAAGACTTTACTTGTGCAGATATTAAAAGAATGATTTCGTTTTACGTTTAATTTTCTAGACGAAAACGGTTTGACGAAAGTTTTTACAACGATGTTGATCTAATATATATATTACTTACGACACAGTCATAATAAATATTATTTTCTTTGAATAAATTTGTGATTTTAAATATAACTACAATGCATTTCATAACATGAAGTTTGAATTAAGTTTCTTGGGATATAATTCAGGTGGTAGAGCCTAGCTGTAGTTATCCGACTGCAGTTCGTATTGGGCTGGCTCGACCGGGGAAGGACCACCCTCTCACAGAAGACCGACGCGTAGTAACCAAATTCATTTGGTTATGTTCCGTCGGTGAGTGAGAGAATCCGGAAGAAGAAGAAGAAGGAAGAAGAAGGAATCCGGTACCTATCATACCCCGGGTATAAACTAGAACATCATTTTATACCACACGCCGGGGTATCTGTGTTCGTAAGGGAGGATATTTGCTACCGTCGCCTTCAGGTTTTTGAAGGTGGGGGGGGGGGGACCTGTCTGTACTCTGGCTGCGCGTGGACATGGACGACCATGTCAGAGTCTACGCGTGCCTCTACAGGTCCCATAGTGGTAATGCAGAAACGGATCAACTCTTAGGCCATGTTCAGGCGAAGATTGACGATCTGCTTTCACAGACTCCCTCCGCTGAAGTCGTAGTCCTTGGGGACTTCAATGCGCACCATGCCGATTGGTTAGGGTCACGTGCCACCGACTACGCGGGGCAATCTGTGATTGACTTTGCTCTGGCAAATGGTCTGTCCCAATTGGTCAAGACGCACACTTGTCTACCAGACGTGGACAGCCATATGCCCTCTTTGTTGGATCTTCTGCTGACTACACATCCCGGAAAATACCAGGTCACTGTCGAGGTTCCGTTAGGGTCCTCTGATCATTGTCTGGTACGGAGTGTAGTGCCCATTCAACGTTTGGCTCGCACAACACCTGTGACTCGACGCGTTTGGCACTACAAGTCAGTGAAATAGGGGCCGATTTGTTTCCCTGTCGATGATCCTAGTGGCTGCGCTGCGGCTGTAGCTGATGGGATACTACAGGGCATGGAACTATTTGTACCAAGCTCTGTGGTACCACTTGGTGGCAGATCGCGGCCTTGGTTTGATGCGTCTGTCAGTGCTGCAGCAGCTGGCAAACGGCAGGCTTATCAAGCTTGGGCCAATGCGTTAGTCACTAAGGATCCGAACTCTAGAGTTCTGAAGAGGAAATATAATCGTGCCTCCAGATTCTTCAAACGGCAAATCGCTAGAGCAAAGTTCAAGCATATCGTCAAACTGGGGATCAGCTGGCAAAGTACCCGCCTGGCACGCGCAAATTTTGGGCGCTTTCAAAGGCCACTCTGGGCAACTTTAGCCAGCCATCCCTACCGCCGTTGCACATGGGGAATGACTCTCTGGCCCACACGGCCAAAGAGAAAACCAATCTCTTGGGCACTCTTTTTGCCTCCAACTCGACTTTGGACGACCAGGGGAAGACACCGCCTATCATCCCGCGCTCAATGCCGGAAATAGTTTTTCGGCAGAAAACTATTAGGCAGTCTCTATTTTCCTTGGACGTTCATAAGTCGAGTGGGCCGGATGGCATTTCTCCATTGGTGCTACGAACGTGTGCCCCTGAGTTGACTCCAGTGCTAACGCGTCCATTTCGGTACTCCGACCTTAAAGGCGTAGTCCCGGTCTCATGGAAGCGTGCCCTTGTCCATCCGATCCCTAAAAAAGGTGATAGCTCGGAACCAGCTAACTACAGACCTATCGCCATTACCTCTCTGCTCTCCAAAGTAATGGAGAGCATTATCAATAAACAGCTCCTGACCTACCTCGAGGATCACCAGTTGGTCAATGACCGGCAATATGGCTTTCGCCATGGTCGATCGGCTGGTGATCTTCTGCTATATCTTACGCACCGTTGGGTAGCTGTTATTGAAAGCAAGGGAGAGGGTCTGGCAGTTAGTCTGGATATGGCGAAAGCCTTCGATCGTGTATGGCACAAGGGGCTTCTTTCGAAGCTACCTTCCTATGGGCTTCCCGAGAGTTTATGCAAGTGGATCACCAGCTTCCTCACTGGGCGGAGCATTCAGGTCGTTCTGGACGATTTTTGCTCGGACCCCAAGCCCGTGAACGCTGGTGTACCCCAAGGCTGCGTGCTATCCCCAACTCTGTTTCTCCTGCATATCAATGATATGTTGGATATCTCCAACATACATTGTTATGCGGATGCCAGCAATGGAGATGCGGTATATCCCGGCCATGCAGGTCTCACTCGGGAAAACGTCGATGAGTGCCGAAAGAAACTTGTGTCTTCTATAGAGACTTCCTTGGGGATGGTCTCTGAGTGGGGTGAACTGAAACACGTTCAATTCAATCCCGAGAAGACGCAAGTTTGCGCGTTTACCACTAAGAAAACCCCATTTGTCGTATCACCGCTCTCCGAGAGCACTCCCCTCATTGCCTCGCCAAGTATCAGAATACTGGGTCTCGACATTTCGAGCGGTTGTCAGTTTCGTGGTCATCTGGAGAGCAAGGCCAAGTTGGTCGCGTAGAAATTGGGAGTGATCAATAGAGCGAGTTAGTACTTCAAACCTGGGCAAAGACTTGCGCTCTATAAGGCGCAGGTCCGGCCACACATGGAGTACTGTTCTCATCTCTGGTCCGGATCACCCCAATATCAGCTTCTACCATTTGACCGCGTACAACGGAGAACCGTTCGAATTGTCGGGGACCCGGTGCTCTGCGAACGGCTGGACTCTTTGGCATTGCGTAGAGACGTGGTTTCTTTGTGTGTCTTCTACCGCATTTACTACGGGGAGTGTTCCGAAGAACTATTTCATCTGATGCCTGCCGCCGAATTTCATCACCGCACAGCGTGCCATCGCCTCCAATACCATCCTTACCACCTGGATGCGTGGCGATCCTCCACTGTGCGGTTCTCAAGGACATTTTTTCCACGTTCCACTCGCTTGTGGAACGAACTTCCTTCGGCGGTATTTCCAGATCGGTACGACATGGGTACCTTCAAAAAAGGCGTTTATTCCTACCTACAAGGCCGGCAACACTCTTGTAAATCCTCGGATGTTGCAAGAGTTCATGGGCGGCGGTGATCACGTCCATCCGTGACCCGCCAGCTCATTTGCCCTCCTATTACATAAAAAAAAAAAAAAACAATAACAAAAGTGAAAAACAACAAAATTTACAATAAATTATTTGTATCTACTGCTATTTTATAACACTAGGTGTATTATATATATCATTAATTCACTTTATTAAAAATATAGGTTAGTATGTAAAGATGAAATTGGATCACAAGCATGTAAAGATTGGCTCAAAATCCTAATGAGAAATTAATCGCATGATATCCTTCAAATCGGTTAAGCTGATGACGTTGCTACTTATACACTCACTGAGATAATCACATTACCGTCTTTTAGGCTTACAGAGAGTAAAACACAATACACTACCTAAATACAACGAAGTAATAACTACTTCAGATATTTCCGGGTTTCTCAATACTGTTTCTATTAATTTATAGAAAACTTGCCATATGAAATTTTTGCGAGTAACCTGTCAAGTGTTAAGTGAAACCTAAATAAACTAACTTAAATTTTCATGTGTGCTAACTTAACTTAACTTATAGTATCTGTGGATCCCTGTACTGTAGGTACTTTCCAAATACATGGATGGAGCGCAATTTTTTTAAACCGAGATTTCGATAAATAAGATCTTCTCTAAGTCTCAAACCAATTTAAAATCAAAATTATTTTATTATAAGTTAGTTTTATACAATTCATTCTTTCATTGTCACAGCTAGAGCCAGCTCGGGAGGTTTGTGGCATTTTTGGCAACACCGTAGTATCCGTTAGCACACAAGCGTTTCTTAACAGGTTTTTTAAATTAATTAAAGAGTATAATTTGAACGTTTACTCTTGTTAATTTGGTGAATTTCAATTTAACGTTATTTATCCTTCTTAAGGGCCGTGTTTCTGTTATGAATTTATTGAATTTTACATATTTTTTAGTCATTTTTTTATAAAAGGTTCCCCAGTCACAGAATCATCACCAGTCAAGACAATTGTACTACTGCTTGTATTACTGGTGATAGATTTCTTGGCTTATATAAGGTCATTTTCAATCAATTCATGAAACAGATATTCTAATAGAAATATTATGTAATTTCAATTACTTATACTACACTTGACTTTTGAATTGTGTTGAAAATGTTTCATGAAAAGGAAAACGGACACTTAAAACTTAACTTTTATTATCGGATTTATAAAAATAATTGCTGGATGAAATATTATAATATTACATATTTGATAGAATTAAAAACAAATGGCTTGTGTTCCAAAACAATATTTTTTTACCACACTTTTTATTACAAAAATTCGTGATGATCACTGACTGAACCGACGACATTAAAATAACGAATTTACTTTTTTATATCATAGACGAGCCAAGGACATGTTATAGGAAGAACGCTACTTTTATTATACGATTTATACTTAAGTGCTAAGGAATAAAAACAATATAAAATTATGCTCAAAACTAAATCTCCTTGAGATCGCATCTATAACGTGTCCTGTGGCGTGCCCTGTCTATTACAATTTATTTAGTTCCTTTATGCAAATAATTAAACACAGTAAAACATAAATACTAACTACAAAACAACCATTTCTTATGTTATTTTAAATAATATGGTATTTCCAAACTGTAAGATACTATTATTGAATTGATTAGAGAACAGTTTAAGGAAAAAAGCTTAGTTAATAACTTGGAAGATACGAAAATTGAATTGTTGACGTCGATACTAATAGAGATATTTATTTAAGAGGTATAGTAGTTTAAAGGCGCCTAGAACAAAGTCGACACTAGAAGCTGCAGCGCGCCACCTCGTTGACCCACTTATGAGGTCAATCACCTTCAATTATATTCTAAAGGGCGATATTTTTAATTGTTATCTAAATCGTTAGATTATTTTTTGTAATGGTATTATACCACATTCGTAGATGGACCAACTGAACACGCAACTAAGCAGCTAGGGCATCTTATATTCTCATAGAATACTTGGGATGTTTGCGGACGCTCCGAGCGTGTTGGAGCCATTAAAGTGTAATGCAGAGTCGTGAAGACACAAAAAGTGCTTTCATGTCAACTTTTTCTCAAAAAAAAAAGTATAACTACGACTATGACTACGATTACGACTATGAAGATGTGATAAAAAAAAATTCTCAACAGTAATCGTAGCACATTGCCATGAAAAGATCCAAGTAATCTAAATTTGCTAAAATCTTTTGAGTAAATGAAGGCGAACACATCGTCTGCTGAAAGAAGAGAAGAATGTCACTTGGATCAGTGAACTTTTAATAAATTAATTTAAAATACTATTATAAACAATAACTAACTATACTATCAATATATACGAGTACATATTAGTATGCAACTAAATCGAGGGCTTTAAGTAAATTAGTAGATAATTAGATATAATTATAGACTATAAATAGATAATGAATTGCCGAGAAATACCGCATCTCCAGTGTTTTCATCCGCATAACAATGTATGTTGAAAATATCAAACATATCATTGATGTGCAGAAGGTACTGAGTTGTTGAGCTGGGTCCAAGCTATCACCTTTTTTAGGGATCGGAAGGACCAGAGCACACAGAAGCTTAGCGAAATAGAAGCATTAGCGCCGGAGTCAACTCAGGGACACATGGTCTTTGGGGGGCGATGCTGGAAACCTCCTCGTGTGACCGTCCGTTATCAAGGTCACTCGGACTTGTCCGGTGGGATTGGAAGCGGTGCGGGCCGGTGCTCCGTGGGGGACGATAATTCGGTCTTTCGGGATCGCGTTAGCCGTCTGCTAATATCCAGTGCGGGGTTGTCAGCCATGAGGTGAGCGAGTCTGGCTCATGGCTGACAAGGGGGGTGTACGCGGCGGTCTGCCCTTAGAGGTGGCCCGGCTGCGGCGGCGTGCTCGGGCTCCTTTCCTTCGGCCTCAGCCGTTGGAAAGTGAGTCTGGGCAATTCGGTGGGAGGGCACACGCCCTCTTTTCCGGGGGACAGTCGCGGGGTCATTCCGGGTTCTTTTCTGATTGCAGAGTTGACCTTGGGGTGGTCTCGCGGTTGCGGGATTTTTGGGGGCGATTACGGTTTTGGGTTCTTCCTGTTGAGTCACTTTCTAAGAAGCGGTTCGGGAGATAGTTTCTCCAAGCAACAGACGGTGCCCGGATTAACCTTCGTGGAGCGTGACACCACGGTCTTGCTCGGCGATCGTTAGTCCCGGCTTAGTGGGTTCTCGACTTATGCCTCTTTCTTGCTGGACTCGGTTGACCACCGTGTTCGGCGGTAGAGGCCTGTCGGGTTCGAGGTCGCGCTCCCTTTTTGAGTGGTGGTCTTGTGCGGCAGCGGTGCATTGGTAGTCCTCCCTGCTAGCCAGCCGGGTCGTGCTTGGCTGTCCGCTCATGTGGGGTCCGAACGGTGGTCTTCCTTCGGGATGATCACTGGAATGCGGTGTGTACCCATGATGGGTTCCAGACGCTAAAAAAAAAAGGGGCACATGTTCGTCACACCATTGGAAATGCCATCCGATCCACTTGACTTATGACACTGAAAATATACACTGTCGGATGATTTTTAGCCGATTTTTCTTTGGCATTTAGCTCTCACTTGGCAGAGGATGGTCGGCGGTGTCTTCATTTGTTCGTCTAAAGTTGAATTTGAGACAAAAAGAGTGCCCAAGAGATCTTTTGTGGTGTAGGCCATAAAGTCATATTTCATGCACAATGGCCGTAAAAACGGATGCCAAAAGTTGTCCTTAGCACTAAAAGACTCCCAGAATTTGTGCGTATCAAGCAGGTTTGCTAGCTGATCCCCAACTTTGACTACGTGTTTGATCTTTATTCTGGCGAATTACCGTTTGAAGGTTCTGGAGGCCCGATTATATTTTCTCGAATTATTATAATAACTTAAAAATTTTAGGACATGACATAACTCTGTTTTTTTTAATTATATGACATAAGGTACCACATTCTAATATAATTCATTTCATGAATAGTTCAAATCAGTTATAAATCTTTAAAAGTGTATGTTCGAAATTAAGTTAAAGTATATTGGTACCAATATTCTTTAACTTTTCAACAAATTAATTACATTACTCAGATCTGGTTTTCTAAAACAGTATCACTGTGAAAATAGTAATATAATATTTTATTTTGTAATATTGAAATGCCATCTTTCAGAATATGTCGGATTTAACAGTTGTCATTCTAGCGGAACGCCAGACAGGTGGAAGTGAGGAAACCACCCTTGACTTTTGAAGCGACAACCGCCAGTGCACCACGCTCACGACAAATCGCTTTTTACCGACTTAATCCTTAACCATTATTGTCTTTATTCTGTTTGATAATAGTGTTATATAATATATATCAGCTTAATTTAAGTAATATATGGTAATCGAGAATTGTTAAGTGCGATTCAATAATTTACAATTGTTTCAAAACTTTTTTTTTGGATTGAACACATGCGTGTAATAATCAGAATTCTGGTATAGGCTATTCTGATCCTTTACATATAAAAATATAATGTTTAAATATATATGTACGTACAAATTGTGTTAATAAAAACTATAATCCTCTTTCCTACGAGATAATATATAATTGTTACATTAATTTAAAAATAAATTTATATATTAATTGTCTATCGAGAGCTACCTATCGCTTTAATTGCTCCAAGATATCCTACAACAATCTTGTCAATTTTTCTCTCTTATCCGTATTGTGTTCAATCATCTGCGGCACTCGAATGCTCGTCGGCTCCGCTTCGTGTCTCGGCTTATTATATTTAATACGATATAAAACCGAATTCCATACCGTTTATATAACTTTCAGCTTACATTTATTCTCTAAATATTACTAAGTCTATTTCTCTAACACTGGTTTACATTAAAGAATTGTGGCCATTAGAAATCAAGTTATCAAGAACAGGTCTAAGAACAAAAAAAAAACATAATACTTAGGTATTGCTATTATATACCTAGTCGTTGAAATTATTATTTAATATATTTTGCTCTACACTATTTTCTTTTGTCTAGAATTTTCCGGAGTGAAATAATGTTTATAACGGGTCTATTTCACAATGGAAGTTTAAAATAAAATACTTTTTTTATTTCGTTTCGGGCGAATTTCACTAGATGTGGTCACGGAATGCCGAATATCGGGTCAGGGTCGTCTTCGTAAAATTCAAGCAAATCTCAGCACCAATCCTCACTTGATCTTCATTATATTTATTATTCCAAATTGAGGGTATTTTGACACACAAAATTGACGACTTTTAAACATTGAAACCACGTACGCTTATTTCGGAGTAAAACATATTCTTTATATTGACTTTTAAAACATATTCTTTATATTAACTTTTTTAGGTTTTGAAGAGTTTCATTTAACAAATTTTCGTTTCATGCAGTTAACCGCAACGGACGCTCACCGCTTCGATGATAGTACTGAGATAATAGAAAATTTATTTTCTAAAAGTCACTGTAGGTTCAGTAAACCTCCAAACCTGAAAAAAGTCCATGAACAACTGAACTGAATTTTAATATCTGAATTTGAAGAGTCAACCAACTACAAAAAGAACATATTAATTTTCTTCTTTTGGTGTCATTAGTTTCATTTATTTGCGTCTTCAGTATATATATTGTAGCGGTATTATTCTTTCTTTCTTGTTATCTACCGCTATAAAAATAAACGTCAGTGTTCAATCTACCTAATTGTATTTGTAACATAATGAGAATAAAAAAATACTACTGTTTGTACTTTTAACGAGCCGTTTCCTTCTAAGATGGCACCTAACTTGAAATGGACTACAAAATGTAGAAACAGCTGCAAAATCAATATAAGGCATTTATTTTTAGGACAAAATAATACCATTAAAAAAAATAAAATCGTATTTGCTATTTATGTTAAGAAAACATCGAGGTGGTTTTGAATTTTGAACTTTGACTTGACTTCATAAATTAACTCAAAACAATAAAGACATCGCATAAAAATACCTTAATATTTTTTATGCATAACTTTTAAATTTTAAAAATTTTTATATTTCGTTAAAAAAGAGGATACGCACACATTATTTGTAATTATTTTACTGTGAGCTGCTGTTATCCTCATTATAACTATTTAAAATAAGATTTATTAAAAAAAAACATTGTTAATATATAATGTATGCTGTTTCCTAACTTCGATATTCGTTGTGGTTTTAAACTATTTCATTTTAGGCATTTTATTTCTCGCGAGCCTCGCGAGCTCATCAGATGGACAAACAAATGAACTTTTTTTTTTAAAGATAACAATGTCACAATACTCTTACTGCTCGCCAAAAATTCATAGGTTTGATTTGTACTCGGGAAATATATTTGTGTGGTCCACAGATTATAGCTCAGAATCTGGCTATACTTACTTAATGGTTATTTATACGGTGATGCACTGTTTCTTTAATGTGACATACATAATTATCTCATGAGCAATATTTTCGTCAAATATATTTTTTAATATGATCTAATATATAAAAATACATTCTTAATTCTGGTACTTTAAGCTGAATATATAAAACACGTACGATTTGCCATAAAGTGGCGTCAAAACCGAAAATGTGAAGCATCTATCCAGCTGTAATGCACTGTTCGTGTCGCCCAAAGCTCCTTGTTCAGAGTAATTTACATACGAGAGCGTGTGAATTGTGATATTTGATAAGCTTCTTGATAATTAGCACATGTTTTAGTCATTAGTAGAGAAGGAAAATGATCTATATCATTTCTTACATATAAATTCTAACAATTCATTAAATATTAAGAGTGGTAAAAGGAAAATATTTTATAAGTTGAATTGAATTAATTGGATATGTTTAAGGAGCTATTATAAAAATATTTGACAGTGAGAAGTAATATATTTTATTGACTCAATAAAATATGAGTAAATAAAAACATAGGCGAGGTCATTATTTGTTGAGAATATTGCGGCTCTCTGAAACTGTGATCCGTCCTACGGTTTCTGTAAATTTTGTTAATTGTGAATAATGTGTAGTAACCTTTTTTCCTATATGGTTGCAAGAGCTTTTATAACATAATAATTGAGGGAATTTAAAAATATGAACGTTATTTACAGAATAATGTTGAAAGAAATAAATACCCAAAGCTTGACAGTAAAATGAAAAGCAGAACGTCAAATTAGTGAATACCAAAAATCACGCTTACTTACCGTCATACACTTCTGTGTACTCCAACTTTAGTCGTTTGAATTAATGTCGAATTTTTGTGACCTAAATTTCTTCGCAATAAATTAAAAACTTTAAAAACATTATAAAAATAAATAGAAAATGTTTTAGAATACATAAAGGAAACTCAATCTAATAAATGTTATAAGAAATGCGTTGACAGCTAACAGGAACCCACATCATCCGACGTGAGCACGCTCGATCGCGACGCTGTAGATTGATTTTGTGTTATTTTCAATTACCTGTTTATTCTTGAATTTCAGAAATATTCAATAATTCTTCATGCATCTATAAATTGCTTATACACCCTTAATGCTTAGACTTATTCAAAATATAAATATATATGTTTTTTGTTGTTGCATCAATGTTTTTCTAAAAACTTCTTTGCTTGTTTACAAGACGTGAATGAATTTCTTGAAGTTGATTGGTTGATGAATGAATGAAGTTTTTGATTACGATAGATTTCAATAAAAGTAATTTGCCATATTTTTCCTCAAGGATAGGAAAAGTACTTGCCAGTGACAGACTACACATAAAATTTTTGGAAAATTCCGAGATTTTTGAAAATTAAATATGAAATTCTGAAAAAAATAGAAGACTCAAAGATGAACACTAGTAATAACTAATAGTTGACAACAAAAGAATAACTTTCACTTACAATCTCCGACAGTCTGGTCTCCCTAGATTACTAGTTCATCCAAGGTATCTGTATGCATCTTATTAAGGACAAAGGTCAATCAGAAGGAAAGATAAATGGTCAATTTATAAACACTAAAAAAATATTACAAATAATTTTAAACATAATCTTATATTTTGTTATCTTTACGATGTTATTCAATATCTTTTTATGTTAAAAGAGTTTAAACGAGCGAGAAGGTCTTTCTTCCTTATTATATATTTTGTTTGAAAAAAACTTCTACACAGTTAAATTTATGAATCAACGAATCTATACTTAAATATAATTATTTTTTAGGATTTTATAAAAATATAGAATCCACTTTGTTAAATAAAAAGCTTACCTTGTGAATATCCATAGAATTCTTATTATATTTTATGATACCTTTCTTTGAATCAATTCGTTTCGTGTAATAAATAAAATTTTCTCTGCTCAGTGCTTACAAATTGACGTATTATTAAAATCACGCGAATCCCAGCAACAACCTTCTCGGTTTTTAAAGAATATTTGTAGTAAATAATCAATTAAATAAATATTTAACTGTCTGTACTCGTGTACTTCAATCTGTTCACGACCAATTAGTTTTGAATATATTAGGGGTATTCAAGATCTCGGGTACTCATGCCGCGATTAAATACAAAAATCCTCAGCATAAAAATATAAAATTCCTCATAATATTAGTTTAAAAACCATTTGACTAAATAACCAAAATGAAAAATGTTGTGTTATATACCATTTTTGGTTTGATAATATTTTTATTAAAAAAAAAGAATTAATAAATTATATTTAAAATTGCGATTTTGATTTGTGGCACATGTAATATTATAAGAAGATGAAGCATGAAGCAGTTGAAAATGCGTTTATTTGTTTAATCATTAATTACGTACTTGAAATTATTACTTAAGAATAATTTAGACAGACGAGACGAAGCTTCTTAGCATGGAAGCTCCACAAGTATAACGCCCCTTAGTTGTTTTGAGTACAGGAATAAATCCGGCCTAGATGACGAAACACAAACATCCCCGGGGATTTCGTTTTGCCTTTCATACGTGTCCATCATTAGAGTCCAATCAGGAGATGCGTCCAAGATGGAATAAGGTTTTAGTTTTGATTTTTTGGACGAACCTGCCTTTACGAACTCTACTGATATTTTGGTGGTTGTTATACCCCTTTGCACTCTTGCTACAGAAAAATTAACCGCTTCTCGTATGATTTCTAATACTTTATCGTGGCTACGCGAGTATTTACCTCTATTTAAAAGTATCCTACACCCCACTAGCAAGTGTTTCGCGGTTCCTACTGCCTTCCCACAGATGTTGCAAGATTTTTCGGTGGCTTTGCCCCAACGTACTAAGTTACTTTGATCTGGGAGAGTCATTTGGAATGCATTAAGATAAAATTTTAATAATGCTGGGGACCAATCATGAAGCAGGGTGCGCCATCTCAAAGCTAGTGGAATATAAAAATCTCCTATGGTCACCCATTCATTTTGCAATTCTAGGCTCATCGCGTGCAACCGGTAATTATCGTTTTCATCTTGCCGAATACAGGATATTGTTATTTCTAAGTCTTGTTGTTTCCTACTTGATCCTAGTCCTGCTTTATTTGTTTGAGCACCTATCATAAATTGTTTATAGAATTGAAGTTGTTACTCTATCTCTGCGGCAATTTAATCTTTTGGGAGAGACGTTATAGTATCATCATTCAATTTTGAGATAATATGTCTTTTGCTCACTCTTAGGTTCTTATAGAGTTCCGATGATTTCTTTAATTTTAACCCAAAATTGTGTCGGTCTCTAAATAAGCAGAAGAGACCGCTGGATGCGCTAACCCGAGCCATGACGTCAATGTCCTTATGACGCAGGCATCTAACAAACGGGTCTTATTGATATCGTAAACGAGGAAAGGCCAATTTAGACGTGATATTAAATAATTATCGTATATCCAAGCCTTTTTGATGTTACTTATTGGTTTATTGTCTACCTTTTTTAGATCATTCAAAAAACTATCGACTATTGTATCTAACGATGAATTGCGCCCTTGGTAATCGATTTTTTTACCTAAGAATTTGAACGCTGCTGCTCGGTAATCGTAGTAACGCACTGACCGCCTATTGTAAGGCCCGGATCGTAAAAGGTATATCTGGTGTTCCGCCTACCCAGACATAGACTGTAGCATTTATTTGGTTTTCTCCTGAATCCGTTCGTCCAAGCACAGAAATCCTCCACAACATTTAAAAGTAGCTGACATTGTTTTGGATTACGTGTCATTATCGCGAGATCGTCTGCAAATGCCAGTATGGATGCCGTGTATTTATTGTTAAACTTTAACCGATAACCCCATTTCTTTTCGTTTTTAATTAATTTGTCTATTAAAATATTGATGATTATGTTAAATATAATTGGAGAAATACAACAACATTGAAATAAATCTATGTTGTAATTTAATGGTTTGGAATGTTTTTCATTTGTGATTATGGAAAATTTTAATTTTGAATAATATAATGTTACTAACTTACGTTGGAAAGTTATACCACCTGCGCGCGAACATCATCAGTTCATGTCGTACCGACCCGAAAGCGTTCTCTAAGTCTATCCAACATACCGTTATTTGTCTTTCACTAGTTCTGGCATCTTTAAGGCTTTCCGATAGTAATGTGTTATGTTCGAGGCATCCAGAAATGCCAGGCAAAAACCCTTTCTGGTGATTAGGCCCGAAATATTTATTATTTATCATGAATTGCGTCATTTTTGTTTGTAAAAAAGGAAAATATTTTGGATATTGTATTTGTTAGAGCTATCGGTCTTGTGTCTCTAGGATCCGAGACAGTGTCACTTTTGGGAATGAGGACAAAAAGAGCATTTCCGAATGTTACCGGTGTTTGTCCTCTTGACCAGATTTTACCGAATATATTCAACAGATGTTTATGAATCGACGGACATTTTTTATAAGCTATATAAGACTGACTTAGTTAGTGCTGACTTAGATGGTTTCTTTTTAATTATTTTATTGATTTCCTCCAAGGTTGGTGGGTTGACATGAAATGGAAGGACTCTCAGGTTTTAGTTCGTTGGGATCCCAATACACCTCTGATTTTTAGGCACTTCATATGTGCTTTTATAGTAATCAAAAATTTGCTCGTTGGTCAAAAGATGCTTTACCTTTTTCGTCTTTGAAAATGTTTTCAGAGTACTTAAAAGGATTTTTTTCAAAGTCTACTACGTGGTTTGCCCGGTCAAAACTATCACGGTTTTTGGTTATTTGTTGTTATACGAGTATGCCTTGTATTAATTAAAGAATTGACCTTAATGCCCTAGACAGTTGATGACTATGTTGGTTGTCGCCCATTGCTTTGGCCCTACTAAATTTCTTTATGAGGTCTCTTTTTATCCTTCTAATTTTCAATTTATAACCGTTATCTTTATATTTGTAAGCATAACGATTCGAAGGTGAAAGTACTCATTGAAGTAGTCAAAAAATAGTATTTTGTAGTATCTCTACTTGCGCGTCGAGTACCTGGTTTGAACCCGGATGCTCTAACAGGTCCGCTATATTTTGGTCGTGTATTTTCCATGTCGATTGTTTTAATATTGGGAATACTAAGACGCGTCCGGATGGTTATGGACTCCTAGTGATTCGCATGCAATGGTTTACCATGGGATTTATGAGAGCAAACTCTATCCGAAGTGAAAACTGAAGATATTACCGACGATTGCCGCGCTTCAGCATCATTGTGTGTTTTAAGATGTTTAATAAACCAGGCTCGTCTTTTGTTAATTTTCCCGCACGTAAGGCATTTCAATTCCATTTTTGCGCCGTTTTCGCCGTTAATATTAACCGATGGACAATTCTTCGGCCCCCCCTCTCGGACTGTCCCAGGGGTATTTTTCTTATTTCAACTTTTAGCTTTGAACGAAATTCACGGGCTTATTATTATTTACTTACGATTTGATGAACAAGAATCCAATCTGTGTATGTGTATCTAACTATGTAACCAGTGCTTTCTGTCTATCCAAAAGTGTTGAACTGGGAAACTCTTAATTTTCAAATATATTTTTTATATTATATACACGGAACACAGATAAAGATGTCAACATGATATCCTGATAATACGAGTAATATATTATTAGAACATCGCACAGTGCCCGTAGCGAGTGGCCTCGATGTCACGGCAAGTCGTGATCATAGTTTTGAAATGAAATAAATTGTTGCAGTATCTTAAGCCTATAGTGGATGTATTTAAATTATAATTTTGGTCGGTACTACCCATACTAAATATTATATAATGTAATTTCGTTCATGAGTGAACATAAGTGAGTTCAAGAAGATGACGAGAAATATTGTATGTATTTTATGCTCTAATTGCATAAAATACGCTGGCAGGTTATAATTTATGTTTAAGTGCAGTGTTTAAATTTTAAAGATGAAGACAGGAGTGGTCGTTTTTTCCTAGCTAAAACGGAAAAGCAAATTTCTCTAACAATATTTAAGAGACATAAATTAGAGGTATTTATGTTTTAGTCGTTACCCTTAATATTACTTTTTTGTCGTATAATATTGATTATAATTTTTCGATAATAATAACAGATATTTTATTACAATAATCCTAAGTTGCCAAATTGTGAAAAATCATTCTTATTAGTACATCAAAGCAAATCAACAAATAATTGTAGGCTATTTTTACTATTATTATTGATATTATTATATATTATTATAACTGCTTATTTTTTGTATCCCCAATGAATGGCAGTTAAGCCTGAATCAGATCAAGAACCAGGATGAATATACACGAGACGAAGAAACTAAAAAAAATTTATTTACTTTGTTATTTATTAAATATTTCTTTAATAAACTAAATAATTATATATATATTTATGCCACAGTAAAATGTTATAATCCATCCTAGAGTTAGTTTCGTGAAAAATGTTGTTACTTAAGTTGAAACCCAACAAATAATAATTTTTCAGTTTTATAGGTTTTGTATTATATCTTTATCTATCTATGTATAGCAAATGAAATAATAATTAGTACTCACTCATCAATCACTCACAGTAAATGAAAACTTAACTAGACTTAATATTTTATTACAAATAACACAAAGAATTAATCACTAAAAGTTTCTAAAAGAATAAATAAACATTTATAATTACTCACAGTACAACACCAATATGTTCTGTATCACTGTCCAACTTGAGCACTAGGTAAAGAGTAAACAGAGTTGTCCGTTATTTATGCAAGTTCTCAAATAAGTTGTTCATTTAAGTCCATTCCGAAAAACTGTCAATATCGCACGATCACGTAACAACTTTGACTTGACTAATAACTTTAGTCAAATCAAGGCATTAGAAATTAATGAATCCTAACTTTCATTCCACTAATTCTTAAATGTGATTGTTATTTATTTTTACCTAACTTATCTTATTTTTGCAAAGTAATTAACAAAATGTTAATTATGCAACAAGTTATTATTTAACCACACTATTTATCAAAACACTATCCAGTATAAAAATAAAAGGGTAGCGGGGTAGTCTGTAATTTGTAAATAAGTAACAAATAGTTAATATTATAATGAGGCTTTTAAGGCTCAGCGGCGACATATACATTAATAAAATTTTAAATGAATATAAAACTGTGACTTTTTGATTACAGTTCCGTAACTCGAGACGGATTAGAGTTTTATAAAGAAGCCTAATAGATGGCTTCTGCGTGTCGCTAGACACTATTATGTGTAGAAAAAATGCTAGAATCATTAAGTCGGTTGGTAAAACGACGGGAGCGTTTCCCAGAAGTTGAAATTGTAGTCATGCCTATGTCGATGATTTTTTCTTTCCACTAACTTTCTTTGAATAAACACGTGTCTTGGGTATTTAAAATATATGTTATTTTACACTGAGAGATACTTAGTTCTTTTTTCTCTTATCACTGCACGATATAAGATGTTATACATTTTATATTTATGTAGTTTAGTGAGCTACAGTAACATTGACACTACAAGACAACACTGAGTTGTAATACTTGTTAATTTCTTGCAGAATTTTCTTAATAGTTAATTGAGTTGTCTCAGTCAGCTTCACGGTTCTGTAACAATGACAGCGCACTCTGCTTACTACAACCATTAATCTTTCAAAACTGAATCCGTGAAAAAAACATGGATTATTGTGATATTACCATCGAATTTTCGTTTCTACAAGAATTTTCCCGACGAGATCGGAAAGATTCTAGGGTTTTACATTATAATTACCCGTCCTAACCGTGACATGAATATCTGTATAATTGTAGTTATCATGTTAAAACTGAATATTATTTATGTTTTATCCAATCTTTGTTAATAACTTCAATAAAACCTAAAAGGTGATACGAAAGTCTACAATAGGTAGTCAATCCGAATAATATTTAGTGGAATATTTAATTTAGGCACTGGCGGCAACAGAGCTTTTAACCAAACAGACTTATAATTGACTAGAGTATTTCTTTCTAGTTCTCTGGAATACATAACACATCACGTGAGCTCCCAAAGGAACCTATGTCAATTTATTTGTAGATAGAGAGGTAATAGATACTATGAAGTGACCCGCTAATATTTATTTTATTTTATTTAAGAGGAGAAACACACAGATTTTTTTTTTATTTTTAGTATCGCCCTTTATTTTTACTGAGGGCAAACGACGTTTCCTGTTCGGATTCTTAGTGACTAACGCATAAGCCCGAGCTTGATATGCCTGCCGTTTGCCAGCTGCTAAAGCCCTAAAAGATGCATCAAACCAAGGCTGCAAACTGCTATCAAGTCGTACCACACAGTTTGGTAGAATTAATTCCATCCTCTGTAGTATCACATCAGCTACCGCTGCAGCGCAGTCACTGGGATGATTGAAAGGGAAACAAACCAGACCTCATGGATTGGACATTGCATGGGCACTGCACTCTATACCAAGCAATGATCAGAGGACCCACGGGGTGCCTCGACAGTGATCTGGTACTTCCCGGGATGTAGTCAGCAGAAGATCTAACAAAAAGGTCGTATGGGTGTCCACGTTTAGTAGACGAGTGTGCACCTTAACCACCTGGGACAGATCTAATGGTCTGTCGTCGTCGTGGTCAATTAGCTAATGCCAATTGACAAGGTGCGGTTTGAAGACCCTGAGGACTACAACTTCGGCGGAGGAAGTCTCTGAAAGCGCGTTGCTAATATTTGCCCGAATAAGGCCCAAAAGTTAATCCATTTCTGCATTCTATGGGACCTGTAGAGGCACGCGTAGACTTCGACTTGATCACCCACATCCACGTGCAGGCAAAGTAGAGACAGGTTCCGAGCCTCAAAAATCTGATGGTGACAATACAAAACTTACGAACTCGGATATAGTATAAAAGATGTTACAGTTTATAAACCGGATACGATAGGTATTCAATAACGCTAGGTTGAAATAGCGTCTCTAAAGAAGTCCGCGGGTGTTGCAAGAGTTATCGCTTTCATGTTTGCCAGGGGGGGTGTGCGGGCTTCCAGAGTCTTTCACTTACAGATGGAATATAGAGCTAGGAAGAAATATATATATTTATATTAATTAAATTTGTTTATAGTCTTTTATTTTCGTCCTGTCTTACACTGACAATGATATGTAATAAAATCTTCCAAAGATGAAAATACTATTATCTCAGAGCGACAAGATTATATACCTGAGAGCAGATATTCTTTATTATTAATTTGATTTTAAAATAAAATAGAATAGTATTTTTAACGCAATAAATGCAAACAAAATTAATTTCAGTAAGAGCAAGGAGGGCAAGGTAAGCAGGGAAGAGCCCTGAGAACCCTGAGAACATTTTATTATACTTTAATATCCCTTTATGTTGTTCAGTTATAAATTATATGATACATACTTAAATAGAACCACCTATTTGAGAAAATTTATAAAAACAAGGATAGTTTAAAAGAAATCTTAAAGTATTAACAAAAACATATTTTAATAAATACAAAAACATACAATTGCCTCATACGCTATTACTATTACGCTTCAAAAGTTTTAACACTGGACCCAAAGGATAAATGGATTCAAGTGTTCTCGAATGTATAAGATATCTGGCAGACGCGTTTGGGAATTCTCTCAAGTAATTTAAAACTTACTTCATTGAAGTCCCTAGCGCTGGTCTCAAATATATTGGCTTGCATATCTGGAGTCGAGCTCTTGACTACTAAATATTTTTTTTCAATGTTACATATTGTCTATCGCATAATTTATAATAAATAATCAAAAATAATATGATAGTCACTGCAATTTTTAATTAAATTCTAATTTTTTTTAATGTTAATTACTATAAAAAAAAATAAACATTTTCTAATAAACATTTGCAGGTATAAATTTATCGAACCAAAAAATTTATTAATATCGAAATTGAAAAATTATTTAAAAAAAAACCTTATGGAATGATTAATATTTTTTCAATCGCTTCTACTACCTAGTTAAGCACAACCTTATAAAGCTTGGATATTTTTTAAATTGCAATAAAAATGTCCAGTATAATGTGTTTAGCGGAGATTTATAGAATTTTTTTTAATATTTTCCATTCGTTTTACAAATAAACACTCAATAGACAATATCAGCGTCAGTAATGAGTATGATTCGGTTATTATTATATTTGATTAACTAGCTTTTGCCCGCGACTTCGTCCGCGTTTCGTTTCGTTTCAGGCAAAAGGGACCCTATCAAATGGTAAACCTGACCTTGTACCTTAAAAGTAGGCATGAAAGGGCCTTCTGAGATTTGTTTAGCACCAAAGGATGTCATTTGGAATGCACTATTATAAGTGCGAATATTATCTAAAAACTGTTTGGATTGCAAATGTTCCCCTAAAAGTAGTGATTTTAAAGGTTCCGGTGGGTCTTCGAACGAAGGCAAATTTATTTTACCTCCAGAACAACAGAAACCAGCAGACTCCTTCCTCCACTTCGAAGCATTACAAAAGGAACATACTACGTTCATATCGCCTATTTCAGAAGATGATCTGTAATCAATTGTGAGGTTATAAGCAAACCCACTTTTATATTTATCGGACCACGCCACCGAATTTGTAGATTGATCTACCACGTGTATATCTAAGTCATTAAGACCATGTCGAAATCTATCTGCAGTAAGACGGGCCTCTCGCTGTTCTTCTGTTTCAAGCGACCGAATATTTTCAATTCTTAATCTTTCATTAGATAAAGTAATCAATTGTTCTTGTCTCAAAGAATTGTAATAATCGCGTCCCGACTCTAGTCGTTGTTCATGCTCATGTTCATCTTCAAGAGATCGAATCATGTTATGGTGCGCCCTATCATTTGTCAAACGGTCTTGATATTGAGTAAAAGTTTCAGATTCTCGAGACAAAATATGACGTTCGCGATCAGCTGTAAGCCGTAATTCCCTCTCAGTGAAGGTTTCGGACTCGCGAGATAAAATATGACGTTCGTGGTCAGCTGTAAGCCGTAATTCCCTCTCAGTGAAGGTTTCGGACTCGCGAGATAAAATATGACGTTCGCGGTCAGCTGTAAGCCGTAATTCCCTCTCAGTGAAGGTTTCAGACTCGCGAGATAATGTATGCCGTTCGCGGTCAGCTGTGAGTCGCAATTCTCGTTGTAAAGCAGTTTCAGCTTCTCGGGATAACGCATGTTGTTCCCGGTCAATGGAACGCCTTAGCTCTCGTTGAGAAGAGCTTTGAGAAGCCCGTGTTGTAGCTCGTCTCGCTCTTTCAGCTGCTAATCGCATCTCTCTTTCTGGAGAGCTTTCATTAGCTCGAGATGTTGAGGCACTAACTCTCATAGAGTTTAACCGATGTGCTCTTTCCTCTTCCGATTCTTGAGAACGCGTCATTCTCATTCTCCTAGCTTGACTCGAAGTTCGAGATAAAGATGGTCGTTTTTTAGGTGGCATCGTTTATTTTATTTTTAATCGACGGTAACTTAAATTCTATTTAGTTACCCAACAAAAAACTTACGTCAGAGGTCCTAACTATAGCTAAGTATATAATAAATAGAATATAAATCTAAGTGCCTATTAAAACTAAAATAATATTCTAATCGAATTATAAATATGTACGTAGGTACCTACAAATTACAAAAGAATAAAAAATGAAAATAAAGCTATACTTAATGCGTGTGCAATACTATCTACACTTACCTACTTCACTTAAAAATGAATAATAAGAAATACCTACCACTACTGTAATTAATCAAAGTACCTATGCTAATACAAAAAAAACCTTAGATGTTCTAAGTACAGCTGCTATATAATAAAAAAATATAAATCTAAGTGCCTATTTAAACTTAAATACCTAATATTCTAATAGAATTAAACTAAGAAATATGTACCTACCTACCTACAACTTAGGTACAAAAAAAAAAGAAATGAAAATAAAGCTAAAACACGTGTGCAGTATAGGTAGATAGTAGGCAATATCTACCTATACCTACTTCACTTAAAAATAAATAAAAAATACCTATGAATACTATAATTAATAAAAGTACCTACCTACGCTTTTATCTACTCAATACAAAAAAAACTAAACATAAAATGCCCAAAACTAACCTATCAGTAACTAAAAATCTAACAATAATCTAATCTATCTATCTATTATCTAATCTAAAAATCGAATCTAAATCTACTTAAAAAGAAATAAAATAGGAACTATTAATAGTTAAGAATTTAAACAAAACTAAAACTAATTTAGAAAATAACAACAAAAGAAATTAAAATAAACTATTTAAAGACAAAAAGTCGCGCTGATAAGCACGGTTTATAAAATAACAATTATTGTCTGTCAATAAAGTTCAACACTCTGAACGCATCAACAGCCAAATATTGAATGACGCTTGCGCTCGCCTCCCGCCCCTTTTATACTCTGCCGCCGCGAGCCCCGTCGAGCGCGGCAACCGTTACGCAAAAATAATCCTTATAGCTTGATTCACTATTCACGCGCGATGTCTTGTTGGCGTATTTCATGTAAGTAAGTATAAGTTTGGTGTTTCTATACCGATTTCAATGATTCTTTTTTTATTGAATTGGTGCTAATGTTTATTTTTTTTTAATTAGGAATGATGGTGAGCATTATTGGTTTTATAAACGTAAAAGTAAACAAATATAATAAGAAATCTCCGAACTGCTAAGCTATCGAGAGTTATGCGTGTTATTGTGAGTTAACTATAAAAGGTAGATATATGCTGTCTTGGAATATTTTTCGTGTATTTTTATGTAGAATATTTCCGTTATACATAGTTTCTATGTAGCTCTAACCATTAAGGCTGCACACGCGACGGAAGCTTAAAAAATCAAGCAACTTCTCCCATTTTCTCAACATTTCCTTTCACTGCTCTGCTCCTATTCATTGTAGTGTGATGAAAAGTATACTATTACCTGCCCAGGAGTATAAAGAATAATTGTACTAAGTTTCGTTAAAATCCGTCGAGTAGTTTTTTTTTCTATAAATAACATACAAACAGACAGACAGACAGACAGACAGACAAAAATTTTTTTAACTGCATTTTTGGCATCAGTATCGAACACTAATCACCCCCTGCTACTTATTTTGTAAATATATTTCATGTACAGAATTGACCTCTCTACAGATTTATTATAAGTATAGATAAAATTAATAAAAAAAACTAAGGGTCTTTTGGTTTTCATATATATACTTATTTTTGCTCGGACCCCAAGCCCGTGAACGCTGGTGTACCCCAAGGCTGCGTGCTATCCCCAACCCTGTTCCTCCTGCACATCAATGATATGTTGGATATCTCCAACATACATTGTTATGCGGATGACAGCACTGGGGATGCGGTATATTCCGGCCGTGCAGGTCTCTCTCGGGAAAACGTCGACGAGTGCCGAAAGAAACTTGTGTCTTCTATAGAGACTTCCTTGGGGATGGTCTCTGAGTGGGGTGAACTGAACCACGTTCAGTTCAATCCCCTAAAGACACAAGTTTGCGCGTTTACCACTAAGAAAACCCCATTTGTCGTATCACCGCTCTTCGAGAGCACTCCTCTTAATGCCTCGCCAAGTATCAGACTACTGGGTCTCGACATTTCGAGCGACTGTCAGTTTCGTGGTCATCTGGAGAGCAAGGCCAAGTTGGCCTCGAAGAAATTGGGAGTGATTAATAGAGCGAGGCAGTACTTCAAACCTGGCCAAAGACTTGCGCTCTATAAGGCGCAGGTCCGGCCTCACATGGAGTACTGTTCTCATCTCTGGTCCGGATCACCCCAATATCAGCTTCTACCATTTGACCGCGTACAACGGAGAGCCGTTCGAATAGTTGGGAACCCGGTGCTCTGCGAACGGCTGGACTCTCTGGCATTGCGTAGAGACGTGGCTTCTTTGTGCGTCTTCTACCGCATTTACAACGGGGAGTGTTCTGAAGAACTATTCGATCTGATGCCTGCCGCCGAATTTCATCACCGCACAGCGCGCCATCGCCTCCAATACCATCCTTACCACCTGGATGCGTGGCGATCCTCCACTGTGCGGTTCTCAAGGACATTTTTTCCACGTTCCACTCGCTTGTGGAACGAACTACCTTCGGCGGTATTTCCAGATCGGTACGACATGGGTACCTTCAAAAAACGCGTTTATTCCCACCTACAAGGCCGGCAACACTCCTGTAAGTCCTCGGATGTTGCAAGAGTTCATGGGCGGCGGTGATCACGTCGATCTGTGACCCGCCAGCTCGTTTGCCCTCCTCTTACATAAAAAAAAAAAAAAAAAAAAAAAAATATACATCTTATTTTTTATGGCAAAATTGCAAGAGAAGTATACTTGTGGTTTGTTATGAATAAGATATATGAGTACTTGTTGCTGTTCCCTTAAAAACAAAATTCTTGGGTGAACAAATAATAGACTAAAATATTTATGCCGTGCTTAAAATTTCATGTTCTTTATAACTTTCTTAGCTTAAATAGTTTCTTCGTAGTTTTATTTACTTTTTCTTAACACGTTCCAAGCGAAACCAGGTCGAAAACTCCTGGTCCATATCTCGCTTGTGGTGCGGCTACGAAAAGTATAGACTTCTCTGTCGTGCGAAGAGCGTAACTTCAGATTGGTTCGGTGTAGGAAAGAGATAAATACCTCTCTGAGATGGGCTATTAAAATAGAATCCAGTGGTGTGCCTATCTTAATGCCGGATATTTTATACCTGGTACCGCACTGAACAAATAAAATTTCATCACAGTGCGGGTACAGGTTGAATACACCTGGTACCCCCGCTCACCTGGTACCGCACCCCGCGCTAGCTTCGCACGGGCAGTGTTGTGATCGTAATCGAGTGAGCGCACGCGTCGACAATCGATCGATTTTTGTTTCTACTGAAATGCTGGCATGTCAGTAATGTCTCAAATGATGATAGAACTGACAAACTGCATAAAATTAGAGATATGTTTACAAAGATAACCGACAACTTTCAGGCTGTGTTAGACCCAGGTAAACATGTAGTCATCGATGAGACAATGATACCCTGGAGAGGCCGATTGGGTTTCCGTCAATATATAAAAAATAAATCTCATCGTTATGGCGTTAAGCTATACAAACTTTATACTCCTGAAGGTTATACGCACACCACACTTAGTTTACAAAATATTACGTACAATAACACTCACGTAAGTACGTAATCTTTCATAATAATTTTATTTGCAGAACCCGCAATAAAACCAAATAAACACCATTTAGTAAAGGGCACGAAGAAGAGAAACTGTGTTGGATGCTACGAAAAGCTTCGAACAATTAACTTTATTAACTTAATTAACAAGTCGTCTAGCTGACAAAAAAGTTAAAAAAAATTTAACTGGTAACACATGCAAAACAAACTTCTGTTTAGATTGTTTCAATGAAAAACATTAATGAATATTATTTTTTCTTTTATTTCTTCAATAAAACTTAGGCTCATCGATATCTGTTTTTTCCCATCCCTAAAATATACATAAATATCCCCTTGTTCAGTGCGGCACAGGGTACATAAAACCCTGTATTTTATTTTAGCTATAGATTCTAAACCAAAGAAGCTGTCCACGTACGCCGTCAGGATCTCTTCAATCAATTCATTAATACTAATACTCAAAGCAAACAAATATGTTTTTTCTTTTCATGAAGCCAAAAAAAAGATTGAAGTTTTTTTAACATTACAGGGTATTATAAGCCTTGTACCGCCGCAATGGTAGTTTTAGCTCCAGGTGTAAAACGCCCGGTACCACAGGAATAGAAAGAATAGAAAATTTTGTGCCGCTTTGAACGTGTTAAATGCAAAGGAATATCATGAACTGGTGTTCTATTCTAATTTAAAAGCTAGCGTCTGGCTAAAGGGATGAAACTAAAAAACCAGCCATATAACAAAATCATTATGACATTTTGTCAACATTATATATGTTATAAACAAAGTAAAATACTAAAAACTAAAAAATGTAGTTTATATAAATTACTAAACCTTGCTGGATTTCTGCCGGTGCAGGGAGAAAAGAACCATTAAAATTTATTATATTAGCTATCTACATATTTCATAAAGATAATGCAGAGTTTGTGAGTAAGCTTATAGTACTTTTAATTCAATATGTTTGTATATTATTTTGTAACAGTGTGCTGTATGTGGTAAGCGGAATTCTCGATTTCATTACAACCAAAGATTAAGTAAGAACCTTTCATATTTCATCAATTTAAAAAACAGATGAGTTCCAATTTGTTATTGTGCCTACGAATACTGGATTAATTATTATTTCATTAAAATAATAATTAAACTTTTATGCTGAGTATGTTCCATAAATAGAACCAAAGGTAAAATTGCAGCTTTGTTGGCACTTATATTGCTGCCAGTGATCTTAATTCGGCCGTGCACTTTTGCTCGACTTGGCGGGGGCACTCCTGTCCCTTTAGATTCACCTACTATTTAAAGTTTAAATATTTACGGGTTATTGAACAAAAAGGACATCATTATAATCATCATCAATCATTGCATTTTTTTGTAACGAATTCTGTTCTGTCATGCAACAATGTAGATTTCGTAAAAGGAGACAAAAAGTGCATAATAACATAAATTGTTAATTTTAAAGTCCCTTATTCAGTAACACGTATTACATTTAAATGATTTATTGTTGTTTAAGAAATTCCATATATAATATAGATCATATAAACACATATGAAAGACACATATCTTTATTAGATTAACGAGACAACATAAAACAGATACCTTATAACTTTCAAATAAGCAAACTCCATAGCGTTATAAGTACATTTAAAGTATTATTTTTCTATTGTTCCTATAAATTTTTCTCCACTTACGAAGTCACTACGTACACTTTATTATCAAAAGAATATTGTTCGCCCAACAATAGCCCGGATCTTATGTAACCCTTTAAAATGTCTCTAATTGTTAAAATTATAATAAAACTGTTCCTTTATTTCAAATCAGTAGAAATAAATGACCTTCTGTTGTATACTTGTCGTGAAGTAGTTCGTTAAAGACGTAACTAGCTCATTTTTTTTATTCACATAATTACAACGATATTGTATTTATTTGACTACTATTTTTACAGCACACGGAGCCATCTTCTTCATCGGGGGTTTCTTCTTTTATTTGTAGATTTACATTGTCGGTACCCAAAACGCAGATAACCTTTTCACACACAATACATCGGTAAGGTTTCTATGACCACTGTCATATAATGTTTACGACATCAGTAATGAGAATATTCTTGATGGTAACTTTTCAAACTACAAATATTTGTACAATGTTCTCGATCCTATTTTCCCGTTATCGTCAGTGAGTTACGTGGATGGGCCCAGCTGTCCATGGCTGTTCATTTTCAGTGGTTGTTCTGAGAGTTTAAACACGTATATTTAGTTGATTTCCAAAAGGTAAAAAACTATATTATGTTCAACAAAAATTTAAATAAATTTTATAAAATTTAGATAACTTTCAAATTTAAAAAAGTATTTATTTATTTAGCTTCACGCCATATCCCTTGCGGGGTAGTCAGAGACGACGGAGCGCCAAACGCTACGGTCTACTCTACTCTACCTCTTTCGCCTCGGCCAAAGACATCAACCTCTTCATACATGCTCCTGCTTTTTACGTGACCTTCCTCCAGTATCATAGATACTGTGTTTTCGAAGGTCACTCGAGGCCTCCCCCTGTCTCTCTTACCGCTCACTTTTCCTATATAAATCTTTTTTACCATTCTTTCATCAGTCATTCGTTCGACGTGCCCAAACCACCTGAGCACGTTCTTCTTCATTCTCACTGTGACATCTTCGCTAGTACCTGCCATTCTGTGGATCTCTTCATTGCGGATTCGATCAGCTAGACTGACTCCGCATATTCTGTGAAGAGATCGCATCTGCACAGCATTTATCTTTCTTACATTCTTCTTCTGTGTTACCCACGTTTGGCTACCGTATAACAGCGTCGGCAGCAAAACTGCATTGTGTACAGCCAAACATGCAGCTATGCTGACGTTTTGCTGTCTCAACAATGCAGTCAAAGCACCGTTGACTCTGTTACCGGCAGCAATACGCCTTTCCACATCCAATTCGTATCTTCCGTCTCTGCTAAACATACTTTCCCAAATATACTACTTCATTCACTTGTTCTATTATATTATCATTCACGTTGATCTTATATTCTATTCTTTCTTCATTTTTTTCAAATATCAGAACCTTCGTCTTATCGACATTCAGGTTAAGACCATTAATTTCACACCGATCTTTCAAAGCGGTGACCAATGCCTGCAAATTGCATTCTAAAGATGCAATGAGCACAGCATTATCTGCATATAGCAAGCAATTGACCTTAAGGTCACCTACTTTCACTCCCATGTCACTATCCTTCACGCCTTGGAGACAACTATCCAAATACAAATTGAACAACCAAGCTGACATAGCGCAACCTTGCTTAACACCCGATTGGATGTCAAACCAGGGCAACATGCCAGCTTCTACTCGCCCACAGGCTGGGTCCGGGGTCAGGGGTCAGTCAGGGTCCGTTCACATTGTATCGGGGCAGTATCTCCCATAACTTCTTTCTCACAACCCTGTCAAACGCCTTTTCCAAATCCACAAAAGCACAGAAAAGCTTTGTATTAAATATTAAAAAAATTAAAAGTATGTTTTATTTATTAAAGAAACTTGTCTTTTGTGTTACACTTTAATATAAAGACTCCGTAAACACCTCTATATATTGTATTTGAAATTGAATCCGAGAATATCGACTTGCAATAACGAATATAGAAGCAATTTAAGAACGTCTCGTCTTATAATATACAATATGAATATATATATATATTAAAAGACATAATTCGGCAAATATTTTCCTTGGCTACCAACCAATAAGATTCCTATTATAAATAATGCTTACTGTATTGAATTTTTCTAACGCTATAACTTTTACTATAGGTATATAACTTTAATAAGATCTCAAGTCTATTGTATACAGATTAGTTAAAGGTTTTATAAAAGATTGTTTTCGAAAGGTTTATTGTAATACTTATCCTTAATGCTAATTAATAACCCCATTTTTTGTTCTGTCAGACATTTTTATATACTTAAAGGAATACAGAGTTTGGATATTATACCTTAATATAGTAAAGTTTAGGATACTACTTAAAACAGAAGTCAATGTCTCCAATTGACATAATTCGCAGCCGACGCCATCTAGACGGTATTTAGAGCAATATTATTATTTAATAACATCTCTATTATGATGATATCTTGACACTGACAATAGACAAACGAAGACACGCCCCCTTTGTTTGTCAGTACAAGAATACCGCAGTGAAACACTTAAATTTTAATAGGTAGTGTTGAACAAATATATAATGTTGTACATCACCAGAAAACTGCTCAAAGTTAAAAAGTGATTCAGCAGTTGGTAGACTTTACATTCAGCTATACATCAGAAAATTGGACAGGACGAAGATGCTTACGGGCAATAAAATATACTCTATAATCTCTACAAATAATATAAAATTATAATACTATAGAAGACAAATTGTTGTAGGATCATATCATCTTGGAGAAAAAAAAATCATGTAAAGAACGAAATAAACCAGTTTTGCGGTGAACATTCAAAATTACAAAAAAAAATCACATATTTTTAAGATTAAACTTATATAATAGAATTTATAATTAGTTTTACAATATATAAAAAAAAGGTACATTCATTTTCTTACATAAAATATTTTATTATTTTCTAGAGACAACATCAATTATTTATTACTTTGACATTTTGTTAAAGTTAGCAATAGTAAAAGTTAGTAAGTAATGGCAAAAGTTAGCATCGTATTAGTAATAGAAATTTCTAAACTTTTTAAGAACACTAGTAATGCGAGTAGGTTCCGAAAAGAAGTTCGATAAGTTACGATAAATGAGCCTTGACAATCTGTAATTTTTATATTTATAATATTACTAATCTTTGATAACCATCGCTCTGTAATGCACAATAAACCAATGCTTCATTTTTTTAAAAAGATTTGCACTTAAAATTCCTTGCCCCTCAGCCTTTTAAATTTTAAAATGGACAATAGTAATCAACTTAGTTTTTTTTTTTTTTTTTTTTTTTTTTTTGTTTGTCTCTGCTGTTAGCCCTACTGGCCATGACAGCGTCACCGGAGTAATGGACGGGTGCAGAGACCCGCCCTTGAAAAGGGGGGGCCTGAAGGGCCCCAGGGGAACGCGCGTCCTGAGGGCGCCTCCTGTGAGGCTCGGACCACGGCTCAGGACGCCGTTAGGTGGGAAGCGAGGGTTGGATGTGGGTTAGAATTTGACACTAACGTCCTCAGACGTCCCTAACGTAATCGCGTCGTCTTCTCTTTCTGACTTTAGGAGTCTTACGGGCCGTGTATCCTGTGGCCTTAACCACCAGCGGGTTTGGGTGTCCCACAGCATTGTCAAAGTAGCTTTTGGAGAGCCCCTTGAAATACTGTGCGATCGTCGGTAGATCTAAGTCTCTGTGCAAGTCGATATTACGCATATACCACGGTGCTCCAGTGGCGAGCCGCATGAATCTGTTCTGAAGCACCTGAAGGGGCTTCAGGTTCGCGTGAGCGAAGGCAACGCTTGCATAGGACATGACGGAGCGTATGCAGGCTTTGTAAAGTGTGACCTTATTTCTAAGGGACATTTTACTCCGCTTGCCTAACAGGGGATAAAGTCGCCCTAGGATAAAGGCCGCTCTGTTGCGAACGTCCTCGATATGTGAAGTGAATACTAGCTGTTTGTCCAGCGTCACTCCTAGGTACTTGGCCTTATTTTTCCAAGGAATCGGTTTGTCAAAGAGTTTAATCTCTGGGCCCCTTGTGGATCGTGACCGTTCAAAGAGTACCGCGGTGCTCTTCTCCGGGTTCACCTCAATCCTCCATTTCCGAAACCAGTTCCCGAGGGAGTCGGCTGCGGATTGGAGGCGTTGAGAGATCTCATAAGGATCCCTTGAGGATGTGTAAATTGCGGTGTCATCCGCGAACATTGCTAATTCTACTTTATAACGCGGCCTAGGAATGTCGCTGGAGTAAATTGAAAAGAGAATTGGTGAGAGGACTGAACCTTGAGGGACGCCTGCCCTGAACACACCCTGACTGGTATAGCTTGTATATTGTGTGGTATAGCTTGTGATTGTATAGCAACACCCTGAACTGGTATAGCTTGTATACCAGTCCATTGTGCCAGACCCTGTCGAATGCCTTCGCTACATCGAGGAAGAGCGCTCCTGTCCTACGTAGCTTGCGGCACAAAGTGGCCCCAGAAAGGATGTGCTCCGTGATGCGTTGCACCTGGTGGGAACTGGAATGATAGGCTCGAAAGCCAAACTGCTCATTTGGGATGATGTTCAGTCTCTCTACTTCTGACTTAAGTCTACTGAGGATAATCCTCTCATAGATTTTCCCTAGGGAACTAAGGAGACTAATTGGACGGTAACTAGTTGGAAGTTTCCGGGGCTTACCCGGTTTGTGAATGCCTATCACTATGGCCTCTTTCCACTGGGCCGGAAACCGGCAACCGGCCAGTAGAGCATTAAAAATATTAACCATTAGGTAAAGCAAAGGAGGCGGAAGGAGTTTGATCACTTTGTTGGTGATCCTATCTGATCCTGGCGACTTTTTGGCGTGAAGCGCCTTAACTAGGTTCGTTACCTCTTCGAGGTTCGTTTCCTCTATGGGGGGACCTGCTGGTGGTTGAGAGCACATGACTCGAACAGTGTTGTCGACGACTTCGACATGTTCGCGTTCGACCGGTTGCGTGCTAATGTTACACTGGCTCTCTAGGCTGTCGGCTAGACATTCCGCTTTGTCTCGGTCGTCGAAGGCGGGCGTGGAGTTAGGTCTATCGAGCGGGGGCATTGCCGAGACAGTTTCGGCTTTCAGGGCTCTCTGCAATGACCAGTAAGCCTGGTGTGAAGGAGAGAGCTCTGAAAGCTTCTTGTCCCAGCCTCCATCTCTAAAGGTGTCAAGAGCTTGTCTCAACTCCCTTTGGAGGCGGCGTAGCTCCCGTCGATGTTCGTCTGTCGGATATGTGTCATGGTTCCTGATCGCGGCGTTTTTACGGTTAACTAGGTGCCTAATGTCCGGAGGGAGTGCACGGCTCCCATCGAAGGTTGCGCGGACCTCCCTCGAGGACGTTTCTATTATGTCTGATATATGGTTTGTGAATCGCGTCGCGGCTTTTTCAGCGTCCTCGACCGTTACGATCTGGTCAGGTATTTCGTCGAGGTGCACTGAGGCGGGGGAGTGGAGTTGCTCTTCTAGCCTTCTCCAGTTGATTATAGTTTTTAACGCGGGTGTCGTAGGGTGGAGGGGTCCGAGCTGGATTAGGACTGGTCGATGGTCGGAGTCTAGCTCGGATAGTGTCTCGATTGATCGCAACTGAAGCGTTACGTCTTTCAAGAGCGCTATGTCGAGCACGTCAGGTGTGTCGTGTCGGAAGTCCGAGTCAAAGTATCGCGTGGGGCTCAAGGGCGCTATGATCTCAAAGTTGAGACCAGGCGTGTTACTTAGCCTATCAAGGAGACGTCCTCTAGTATTTACGATTCTAGAGTTCCAGCGGGGATGTTTACAATTTAGGTCGCCGGCCAGAATGGTTGCGTTACCTAATTGGAGTAGGGACTTAAGGTCCCCCTCTAGTAGGTCCTTATTCGGGGAGAGGTATACTGATGCTAGTATGATCGGCTGATGGCCAGTCATACCCACCTGACATAGTGACGCCTCTATGTTAACTAGTGGGGGCGGATCGAGCGGGGTACAATGAAGAGACCTTCTGTAGTAAATGATGGTTCCCCCCATCGCGGTTGCCCTATCGTTCCTAACTGCGTTGAAGTTTGCGATGCGCGGATCGCGGTTACACGGTTTTAGAAAGGTCTCTTGGATTAGCAGTATGTCTATCTGGTGGGTAACTACGAAGTCACGTACCTGATCTATCTGTTTGAGCAGTCCGTTCGCGTTGAATGTCACGACAGTCAGAGAGCGAGGTTTTATTCTACCGTGTGATGTCATTTAAGATGACATTGTGTGTTTGTAAATTTGGCTGATTAGGACGGCGTGCTTGAGGAGCACATCCATCCGCGCGGGGGGATTCTTTTCCGTAATCAACTTAGGCTTTGTCTTATTTAATACAAAAAATTTCTTGGCCTCATCATTACTTTTACCTCTTATCGACTATGCTACCAATTGCAGTTTAGACGCTACGAAAGAACTACTATACAAATTAGAACGCCTTCAAAATTTGTGCATAACCTTTATACACGGCCTGCGTAAATTTGAACATATCTCTGATTTCTTACGTCTACTTAAATGTCTCGTGATTCGCCTTCGCCGGAATATACATATGCTATCTACACGCTTTAAAATGTTAGGTAACCCTGCACCAGCGTATGTATCTACAAGAACATGTCATGCAGTCTACACCAACATTTTCAATTTTCTACTTTTTGCATCCCCAACCTCATCTTTACTCTGGTTGCCATTGTCATGGTAACTGTTGGCGTTAAGTGTATGGCTCCTACAGGTTTAAAACTTGGCGAAATGCAAAAAGTTGAAATCCGTTCTGATAGGAATTCCGTAAAATTCGTTTTTAGTAGACTTCTACGTTCCAAAAAAAGTAACTATGTAAAATTTTACGTTAATCTTACACATAGTTTCGGAGACTTCATCATGAGTCAGTGAGTGGATAAATCGCTTATATATATATGTAAGCGAGATATATATATATATATATATATATATATATATAATCCTTATATAACCCTATAAAGTAGATAAAAATCCTTATATATATATATATATATATATATATATATATATATATTATTAATGTGATTGAAGAAATAATTGAAGTTCCAAAATAACTTACACATTGTTAATACACTCGACCAAAAAGAATCTGAAAGGATTTTAAAATTTGTCGTTAAATACAAAAGATATTAAAGTAACAATTTACAAACCAAGGTATTGACGTGGCGTTTCATTTATTTTTTTACTTCAAATTATTAAAAATTGTAAATAATTATTTGTAAATATTTAAATATTATGTTGTCTACCTGACTAGTTAGCTAAGTAGTTAGTTTACAGCATCATTAGGTTTGTACAAATGTAACGTATTAAAAATAAACAAACCCAAACGACAAACCCCAATAACCGCAATATGTCCACAGCATGTGGACGCGGTCAGAACAAACAACACAGGTATAAAAGGGGTGCTTTGTCAAGTCAAAAATGTTATATTGATATAGCTGCAATAAAATGTTTGTTAATATTAATTGTTACATTTCTTGCGCTTCAGCTGCGGACTTCCTCAAGGGCTTTCCTCAAAAGTTTCGATATTTTGATAATAAATAAAGGTTGTATAGCCACCGTAACTAAACCAGTTTCGAGTTTTATAATAATTAAATGGAATGTATTTATGGCTGAGTTTAAAAACCTTAACCTTATTTACTAAGTGAAGTATTTATACGCTATACGTCATTTTATTATTCTATTTTATGATACTTAAGTTAATGCTTTTTAATTTCGCAGATAGTTAGGTGCTCTAGGGCTCCTCATCAAGTACAGCATATCTTCAATTTCAATATATCAACAGATAGTGTTCATAAGACCGACTAACTTTTGCTATGGAGACCCTTTTGTATCTATGATAGTTTAGTTGTGCTATGATATTCTACATTCTTAGTCCAGATCCTTATAGATCACTATAAGAACGATTTACAATAAAAAACTTGTACAAAACTTAAGACATAAGAAACCCATTTTAATAATAATTTATGTTTTTTTTAGAAATAAATATGTGATAACGGCTCGCTGCTGCCGATGTATTTAGTCCTAATACGCGGATTAAATACAGCAAATATGATTTATATAAATTTAAAAAACATATAGTATGTATAATGTACATATTAAATTATCATATGTATATTGAACATAGAGTCTTATTAATATTTTTAACTTTGCTATATGCTATATATTTATATTTATATTTATATATATATATATATATATATATATATATATATATATATATATATATTATACGATATTTTTTACTATTTCGACAATCTTTTGAAATCCAAACCTATTTATATATATTCTATTTATATATATTCAGAAACCATAAAAATATATCTAAGTAATGTTAATACGCACCCATAATAAGCTGTTAGGAAAGTTTTAATATTACTACTCTTTGGAAGTCTATGTAGGTCTTATACTTACTTAATCTGTCTATTCTATCCGAAACGTCATTCCTATTACTTATGCACTAGCATTACAAGGAGAATTAAAGATGTGATCCCAAATTAAATATTTATTTCTTTGTACGTAAATAATGTGAAGCTTCGTATTATATAAATAATAAAAGTAGAATCTAAAAGTAGAAAGAGTGCTTTAAATCATAAATAATTCTTACGTTGAATTATTAAACCTCGCATTAATCTTTCACTCTCTCCTTTGTCTTACCGAGACACCATTAAGAAACGCTCCGCCCGCCGGGTTCACAAGCTCACCACAAAATACTCAGATATCCATATTACAATATCTGTCTTCACCTCTCTTCATGGTACATTTTAATGAATTAGTATTTATGGTACATTTATGTTATCTGTTTAGGTTTTATTCCAATATTTCGGTCGCTATTGTGCAGATTGAGAGTAAAAAAATTGTACGACTGCGAAAATGTCGTACTGAAATGTACAATAAAACAAATGCTTAAATCAGCCAGGCAGGTAATCTCCGTGTGCTCTTTATTTTGTTTTTTCCTATTATTATCTAACTTAGTTGTAAAGTAACGTCGTCTGTGCAAGTGGTCGATGTAGCAGCGAAATTACTTCATATTATTTTAAAATATGATGTGTAATATATGCATATTCTATGAATATATAAATGTGAGTATTGTGGATTTATAATGAGTGATGATAAATAAAGATATTATTCTAGTAAATTATATTCCAAGTGAACAAATATTTAAATGGCAGGAATTTGGAACCGTAGTAGCCTTATTTTTAGTTGAAGAGTTTATTTATTTTAGTCAAGGGCTTATTTTGATAAGTATCGTATCAAAATAGGCCCTCCTGCCACTCCTGTTTGATGTACACAGATACTGATCAATGATTCAAAGTGGAAAAGGAATAAATAAATAAATGTAATAATTATGAGGCAAGAATTGTAAATAAAAAATAATTTGAAATAATAATAACAAACCATAAAAATAGTTGTGTAAACTTTTTAAAAGTGTTTTATAGTTTAGTTATGTTTTTTTTTATATATTTTATTTATCTGTTTCTTCTTACGCATTATACAAAAGCTTATGTTTTATGTTCAAAATTGCCAGTGCCGCACTCAGGATAAAACAAGCAAGAGATAATTGTAAAAAACGAATACTTTTAGAAAACAAACAAGCCAAAATCCATCGTAAAAATAAAATACTGCTATATTTTCCCGATATAAAAAGGATATCCCTTGAATAATAATTCATAATTTATCAGCGAATTGTGAATGCGGGGTCGGTGTATACAATAATTTAATGCAAATAACAAAAATACAAGACATTCACTATAAGAAGGCAAAAATTGCAAAATTATAACCGTCTAATATATTAAAATGAGATAAAATAAACCATTAAAATCATCCGGATATACTTAACCCTTACTGTTAAGTTTCAATTAGTTCTCACTCGTTCAACTGATTAATTCAACGATTGAATTGGTGTGATATAATATTTGAAACATTTTATATAATATTTTTTTTTGATTTTTTGGGTAAAAAGTAAACTTCAACTTTTTTTATTTGAATTATTTCAATTATAATACGTATAATATGACAGTAACGAGTCGGAATCTATAGATGAAATATGATTTGAAAACAGCAATGACAACGTGTTAGGTTCGTCACAAAATCCAAAACAATATTTAAAAAATATGTCAAGAGTATAGGATGCTTTTTAGGCGTTTTAATATATTTTATTTATTTTTAGGCATTGGTTCTTTTTAAAACAGTCAGACTCTGTGCACGTTGTTTTTAGATTATATTGATAAATCTAATATTCATCCCCTGTTATGATATAGTAAGCACGACGGGAAGAACCTGCTTCAAATTTCTTAATCATATCTTGATAAGATTCTTCACGCACCTGCTTTGCAGATGAGCAGTACTTGTCGCTAAGGTTCGCTCGCAAAGTGGTTGTATAGAATACTATGAGCCTGCAGTTTGTGGTGAAAACTTCATATGAGATTATCCTATTTTGTAGAAACAAATTATTTACTTGTAGCACTTTTTCTTCCGTACCAGTAACCGAAAAATCATATCTTTGCAACCAGTGGATCACAAAAAAAGGTACTAATCAAACAATGTATTATTGAAACCTTAAATTGATAATATCAAAATAAAAGGTAATCTGCTAGACTAGAATAATATTTTTAATTTTTTTAACAATATATAACCTAAGGATAAGATATAGTATGCTTGTAAACCAAAATTTTACAAGCATACTGTTTACAGTACAAAACTAACTATCTATACATAGAAGTGCTGTTTTGTTTATATTTGATTTATAAAATGGAATCCAAACATTGTATATTTGCTATTTACATTTCATTGCGATGTTTTCGCCATCCAAGATAATTCTATTTTGCTTCTGCACAAAATATAAGCATAAAGTCGGGAGATATATTTTTAATATTAGTTATAAGGTGTTATGATAAGTGAAGCAGGTTTTTAAATAAATAAAATATAAATACACTGTAACAGATCCAGAAACAACATAAAGATTAATATAATATTTATGTTATGTTGTTTTTATAAAAAAAACTCGAGACACGACCACCGAATGCACCGGCACCTAGATAGTAATTCCCCGTGTTCAATCCCCGTAGGTATGGCTAGCTAAAGTTACCAAGGGTAGCTTTAAAAAGCGCCTATTGAGTGCGTTTTGATGTAAACGTGCTTTCCCAATTGATCTCCAATTTTGATGACTTTCTTGAACTTTGCTGAAACAACTTTGCTGTTTGAAGAATCTGAAGGTAGGGTTACGTTTCCTCTTCAGAACTCTAGAGATAGGAACCTTAGTAATTGACACGTCGCTTTGATAGGCCTGCTGTTTGCTACCTGTTGCAACTCTGAGATACGTGTCAAACCAAGGCCGTAATCTGTTACCACTGGTTTTACTAAGACAATCAATATCATTAAATTTTCGAAATACAAATGTTTTTTAACTTCAGCGTCAGATTTTGCAACTCTCCAACGTGTATTATTAGAACCTGAGGCGGGGTAGTTATAGACGTATTTTTATCGCTCATATAAATATTTAATTGAAGAGAATATTTTTATACAACGTAAAAAATCTTAAGTCAACAATATATTAAAATTGTGCTCGTAAAATGTTAAAAAATATGACACTAACTCGGCCTTAAATTCTAATTTAACCTAAGCCAGCCATTCGACCAATTAATAAAAATAGAAATGCGTTTCTCAAACAATGTGGTGTTATTAAAATTGTATAAATAATCTCCATCTCAGTATTTTTTCAGTCTTTTGTGTCGTCTCTCTACCAACTGCTATGAAACTCTAAATTAATTAATTTAATTTAAATTATTTGAGAGAATTCCCAATACAATTTCATTTCTACATTACAATTCTCATACATTTGAGAAAACTTAAATATATTTGATTCTATGGTCTCGAACGTAAATATAATACTGTTAAAGCATAGTAATGATAACATATTGTGAAGTGCAGATTAAATATTTATTCAATCATCGTAGATGCTTAAAATAGAATTACTTCTTAAAAGTCATCATACAAAAACATTTAGACTTTAAGTAAGGATATCACTTAAGATATAAAAGATGGTACTATAATAATTTAAAAACCATAAATATCACAAAAATATATACACATTAAATAACTAAAAATTAAATAAACTAAACATTAATCATAATAAATGGAGTATGTACCCTAATTGTACAGACAATTTATGAATATTGATTCGAAATGAATCGAATATAATTTTAGTGTTGTATTGACACGAGCAGTGGCTTATAAATTGAAAATTTAAAAGTTAGATTTTTATTTCATAATACGTAACGCTGCGACTCTAGGACTTGATCGAATTCAATCGTGTACGGGTTGTTATTTATTATTCTTAAAATAAAATACGATAATAATAATCTCGACAAAAAGATACTCTGTAGACCAAATGTAAATCTGTAGTTTTTTTCAGTAATTTTCTACAGCGTGTCGCATCGTTGTCCCTCGTTTCTTGAATAATTGAGTACAGAAAACATGCTACTACAGGTCCTATGACCGCAAAATGATCCTTAAATCTTCAAATTTAAGGATTATTTTACTATATATGTCTGTATGACTGAAATCACCACATGCTGAGATTGCGTTTTTGTAATAAGAAATTATTAGATAAAGTGTTAATGAAGATAAAATCCTGGACAAGGGTTAGGTTTTTCTAAACTTAAGACAGTATACATTTGTTTGTAATAAAATAGAAATGCTGGAATGTATTCCAGTCACAAACGAAAATAATGCAGATAGAATGAAAAAATGTTGTTAAAATGCATGTTATGTTTTATAAATTTTTACTCTCTGGCTCTGTACTCATCGTCACTCGCCGTTAGAATATTAATCATGCGATCATGCAATTTAACATGAACGAGATCCCTAATTACGAGAAATAAAAGAATTGTGCTGACGAATGTTTGTCCTATCATACTTAACTCCGTTGAACAAAAGTTTCAAGAATTAAAAATTTAAATGATATCACCAATCCTTGAAGATAGCATTTTCACATATAAGGTGTAGAAGACATTTGTATGTCACACTTGAAGATCAAAAGAGGTTATCAGAACCAATACAAGTTTGAAGAACACAAATATCTAACGACACATTACAATATGGGTCACCTAGTCAAAAAATGCATCAGATCCCTTGCCCTATATAGAAGATACACAGACAATTGAAGAAAATAATAAAACCTTTCAAATAAATGATGATTTAATACCTGATAAAATACAAACTCCTTACCCCACCCACACTAGATACACCATAAGTGCTATATATAACAAAAGGAATTAAACGAATTCCCTCTCTATACACCGAAATTCAGGAAATTACATATTTAAGAAATAATGATTCAGACATATTAGATACAGAAATAGATGAGATGACAAGCATGATATCATTAGAAGAGAAAGAGGTTAACGTAAAGACAAAAAAAACGTTACACACAGATTATGGAAATTAATTGGACATAGTTTTAGACTGAATTAAGTGAAGTTACGACATCTCCAATTTAGAGTAATTGCATAATTTTACTTAATAATACAAAAGGAAAACAAAATATTAAAGAAATAGTTTTGCGTATACAAATAACATCAAAATCCTGATTGTGATGTGTAATAAGTTACACAGTAAAAACAAAAGTTTCAAAAATAGATGTTCACGGTTGTCAAAAAACTGTTTGATATATTAAACCTCAAACCCCAACAAAACCAACAAGAGACCTCCATAAAAAAAAAATATTACCATCACTAATTTTATACAACTAAATATATTTTTATCCTCATATTTACCTGTAAATCTACGTTACGGTGAGGCAATATTCATAAAACCTGATACACGGCCAGGGCAAATATAAATGAATACAAATTATTTAAGGGATCTGAGCAATCAATTACATGCGCCATTTTTTTTTATACCAGATTTTGTTAGTCACCATTTCTAAAGATGTAATTGATGAGGTAGTGTTAGCTAGATGGATGATGAGGATACATGGTTAATGTTAAGTAAGAGCCAGCCAACACATCTTAATTGCAATACTGGTCATTCCATTAAAATAGACCTAATAGATTTTGTGATTTTAGATTTTTTTTTAAATTTTCTAGCCAAGTATTTCATGCGAATATTTTTATATGCACTTTTCTGTACAACGTACCCACCGCATTCAACGAGACCTTACCGTATATTAGTTTTTATACATTAATAAGGATTATAAAGCTTACCATTTATATATGTTAATATGTCATTGAAATAAATTAGTACTAAAACTTCTCAAGCTCTTTGAATATAATATACAATTACTTGTTTAAACTACCAATAATACATGTAGAATAATATTGACATATGTACATCATTCTATGATCCATAAGTATTTACACTTTATATTATTTTTATTCATTATTATTGAAAACAGAAATCTATTATTATATGAGGTGATATTGTATTCGCAGATATTGGAGAATTGTCGGATGCGATCAATTCAATAAAAGAATCATTAAAGCGTAAAATTTCTAATTTACGTTCCAATGTAGGTTCAAATCTCTTTGTTCCAAAATTGAATTCTTTATGGCCTTAAAATGTTTAGAGATTTTATATAACAATTGAAAATCACTGTCCAATTGAAATATTAGTAGCAAGAAGATTGTCTGATTATTTACTTTAAATATTTGTATAACTGTTATAGTTAAAATAACATTATCCATTTTTATCGGAATAAAGTTGAACTGGAGTTCATAACTAAATTATTTACGAATTTAATTACTTTAATAGATTATTAGTTTCAAAGTAGTTTATAACGATATTTTATTAATTATGAAATTAAGAACCCTTTTTGACTTCTTACATTGGTAATGTATTTTGTCATGAAATTGTTTTAATGATCCTTTTAAACGATTGTCACTTAAAAAACTAAATTACCAGTTAAAAAATGATGGCGAGAATCAGCCATTATCGTCATCCATCTGGGATGCTCCCTGACCAGCCTCGTCATGCGCCGCAGTCAATACCAATGTGCCGTGTCATTCGAAGAAGGTGCTACTTACATCTCGAGCTGGCATACCAGTACGACCGGATCACGACGGTTATTATTAAATTAAACATGGAATTCAATTTTCACGACCCATAATAGCCAGTCCTAAAATTTAACTTTTTAAAAAACCGATACCTTGTAAAAAGACAAGGCCAAATAACTAGAAGTGACGTCGGATAAATAGTTACACTTTTGCCCACATATCAAGGCCGTTCGTAACAGGGGTGCTTTAATTTTACGGCATCTTTACCTTTACAAAGCCTACATACGCACCGTTATGTCCTATGTAAGCGTTGACTTGGCTCACGCGAATCTGAAGCTCCTTCAGGTGCTTCAGAACAAATTCACGCGGCTAGCCACTGGAGTGCCTTGGTTCATGCAAAGTATTGAGTAGAAACTTCCAACGATTATACAGTATTTGAAGCGGCTTTCCAAAAACTACTATGACAATGCTGTGAGATACCTGAACCCAGTATTGTTTACGGCCAAAGGGTACGTGTTTCATAAAACTCTTAAAGTCAAAAAGCCCAAGCCAAGTCGGTAATCTTCCACCCCTATGAAGCGATCACGTTAGGAAACCAGACGTGAAGCGGTAGAACACACTCTACAACACATACACGCACACAGCATCATCGCCAGCCAAGTCGTGGACTCCACCTAAGCACATCGCTTCGGCGTTCTATCATCGGAGGACGCAAGAGTCAATTCCTAAACCGAATCCAACCTTCACTTCCCCATCAACGGCTTCCTGAACCTTGGTTCGAGCCTCACAAGAAGCGCCCCCAGGACGTATGTTCTCCGGGGTCCCCGAGACCCCTTTTCAAAGGTGGGTTTCCGCACCCGCCAACTCCCCCGGTGACGCTGTCATGTCCAGTAGGACTATTAGGATAGAAAAAAAAAGACAAGTCATTCACCCAACTACGTTCGAGGAACATATCTGGAAATTAAAGATCATTTAAAACATTTTGGAGATATTATTATATCAACCGTCGTAACAGTTGAAACAGTTGAAGAGCCAACATATTAGAAGACTATTCATACCGCAACTTTGAAAGAATTTTAATATTATTAGAACCCTGCCTGGAAGAGGCGAATCTTATAAAGAGATTAATGTCTGTAATGACAGCCATGACGGCTTTATAACGTTACAGTCTCAAACACATGTATGAATCAAACACTACATCTCACTCAACAGGGACGGACTACCAGCGCTCGAAAGGTGGCGAATAGCGCTACTGTCTGTCCCTGCCGTAAACGGCAGGTGCGTCATTAATCCGCGACCCGGTCAATCGAACGCGGACCCCTGACTGCACTAATTATAATATATAACGGATGAAAATAGGTTGAAGTGGCTTTGAAAGTAATCGGAATAAAATCGCAATGACTATTAATATCTCTTGCTAATTAGGTATTTTTTTTTAATAATTATAATGTTAATCCTGGACTACTAATGAAAAAAATCATTGAAAATAAATCCTATGACTATTAGAAAAGGAAAATCAGACGATTGTCAAGAATTACTAATTCTAAAATCAGTTGTAAGGCGGAGTATGTATGTATTATTTAAACTATTTAAAAAAAGTTTTATGATAATCATACCATAAAATATAATTTCGTTATATCACTGCGACGTGTTGTGTGTATGTGTACGTTTATTTAATATAAACAAATTAGATATATCTAGGAAAATTAGTACAGATGTGTTGGTTTACTCGTACTTTGCATACCTGAAAGATATTAAGCCCAAAAATATTCTACAAAAAATTACTTGTGATATGTTAACATATATCCTAGTGCGTTTTTCAAAAATGTAATAAGTATTTTAGTATCTTCGAAAACATTTTAACAAATATTAAAAAGCAAATGCTATGTGGTCTTAATCTTAATAATTGGTCAATAGCAATGGGTTCTTTAACGTCAGCAACGTCTAACATAATATCATAAAACAGCTAAAGAATCATCCCTTGTCTTGTCTTAATCTGAAAGCTTTTTAGGATTATTAACAATACATTTAAATATAATTATTTAAATGTTAATTATACGTAGATACATTTATTTATCTTGAAGAAAATATAATAAGCAGACGTATAATATAATCCTTGGATTTTATGATTCTTGATCAAGATTAACATAAATCTTGAGCAACGTTAATACCATCTTCACAAGAATATCTTTAGGAGAATTGTTGAGCTTTATCAGCCTCCACTCAGAAATCAGGGAAAGGGCGACGTTCTCCTTCTGTCTTATAACGTCGTTTCATTTCTACCTCTAAGGATATTGGTGAGAGCATTGCTTATTTTTAAAGAAAATCGTAACTATTGTACTTGTAAAAGTTGATTATTATTATATAATACTTACACAGTTTTAAAGAATCAATAAAATAATTTATGTATCTAGACAAGTTTTGTTATAAATTCTCAGTATTTCTAGCATAGATGTAAATTTCCATAAAGATGTGATACTATAAATTTGATGAAAAATAATTCTCAAAACTAATTTTCAGTATTACCCACCTATTCAGTTGTGAACAGCGGGACAGTAATTCATGCTCATAATTGTGTTGGTGCTGTCATTTGACGCCATGTTGAATTTTCATTATTTCCTTATTTCGCTGTTATAGTTAGCGATGATACTAAATAATTAGATGGGATCAAGTATACCCTATATATTTATTATATTTTATTAATAGAAATATTATTAATATTGATATTATTGCATTACCCACATTACATAATATTATATCATGAAAGCTCAATACGTGGCAATACATATAACATAATACACGCATCTTACTTTACAAGTCATTATAGTTAATATTATTTAACACTTATGTACTGTACCTTAATGGAAGTAATATATATTTAAATTGTAAATTTAATGACTACCATTTTTCTTCTTCTTAATCTGTGGAATAAATGTTGAGTTATTTAACTAAGAATGTGATTTGGTAAACATTTTTTATTTTAAGTAAAAATATTTTTGTTTATTTCAAGTCAGTATATAAGATCCTTATATATTATATATGCAGCAGTTTTCAAGCATGTCTGACCGAAAGAGACTGGCGGTGATTCTTGTTGTAGGTAGACTTTAATAGTCTACCTACAACAAAAGTCATCTCTATCTGCTCTGCTCTCTTTTGTAATTTCAAAATCGAGTCCTCAACCGACTTTAATCCGCAAAAACCTTATTTTTAGCTTTGTTTTCAGCTCGAGTTTAACTTCAAGTTAGTTTAATTTGCAAATAATACAATTGAAAGAAATATTTAAAACATCAAATGCAAAATATAATATTATACATATTCTTGTATTTATTTATAATAAATCAGTCACTCTTTTATTATGCCGAGTATAAATTAAGAATCGAAGGTTTCTTTGTCCCTCCATAACGTTATAACAATATATAAGAAGGAAATCACGAGAAAAAAAGACGTTTTACCAAACACTCTTACTGCTTGCTACACAAATTATTTCTCATATTATTAAAATGAAGAAGAACAACACGAAAAAGGAAGAAGACTTGGAAAAGGTAAATTTTAAGAAAAAAGTTAATTACATATATTAATAAGTTATCAAAATACGAATATAACAATTGAATGATAAAAAATTGTATATGTCACACGTTAATTGTTTTAAATAAATAAAACCTATATCTTACAGGAGCTTTTGGCGCCTTATACACCTCTGACATAAGTCCAAGAAGAAATTCTGATTACGAAGATATTTTGGTCTTTTAACCATTGGTTAAAGGTCCCCGAAGACATGGTCTTTCAGGTGATAGAAACATTGACGATTATGGTCAATGGAATATTTCTGTTAGTAACTCTACTACTATTGCTTACATACCTATTAATATTCTAGTGTAGATTTTATGTTTAAGATAAAAACTTAAAGAATGATAATTTAAATATTTTTGATTGTCTGTTTCAAGATTCGATGACATTCAGGACAATTCCCTGATCAGACGAGGAGTACCGACAGCTCAGTGCGTGTATGGTTTGCCTTTAACGATGAATACTGCTGTACTCGTCATCGCTGAAGCAATGCAAAAAGTTTTAGATCTGGTGCCCAACGGATTGGTATTATTTTAATTAGTTCTTAACATTTAAGTAAGAAACCAAGTCAAAATTTATGATACGTCTGACTTATTGCGCGGTTCCTAAGAGGAGGAGTCACAAGAAACTTCATGAATGCTCTTTTAAGTTATTATTAATTTATATCTTCAATTAGCAAAGTATAATGTAGTATAAAAGATGACTGGCATAATTTATCACTCCAGTACTATGTTTATAATATTCTCAAACTCATCAGAGACCAAAGGTGTATAAACAACGTACAAAATAATCGTAATTACATATTATATTGTCTCCTAGTCTCCTTAAAGTAAGTCTCCTTAAAGTAAGTAAGTCTCCTTAAAGATTATTTTAAAAATTTTCATTTCATCAAGATTATTTTAAAAATTTTCATTTCTGCTGTTCAAAAGTTTTTCTATAAATAAGTGTTTTTATAATATATCTGATCATTCTTCAAACTCGCGTATTGTAATTTTTTTCACGAGTATCCTTGTTACAGGACGGTAAAATATTTTCCGACAACTTACATGAAATGTGGATGGGACAGGGTACTAAAATTTACTGGCGCGATAACTTTATTTGCCCCACTGAGGAGTCTTATAAATGCATCACCTAAGTAAGTTAAAGCCTCATAAATTAAATCCCGAGCTAAAATCATCAAAAGTGTAATGGTACTGATATATTTTTTATTTTTAGTTTGTATTTGTTTTGTTATGAAACGATTATATATTTTTTTACTTTAATCTTTATTTACGAAGTTGAAATAGTTTCTAAAAGTAATTCCAAGGTATAATATACTATTAAATTAAGATATCATGGTTAACAATGCTGACAAGCTTACTGTTCAATTATGTCATAAAGAATTTAGAACGTTTTGGTAAATACTACTAGCGACACTCTTTTTTGTAATAAAACTTATTGAGAAGTTTTAATACCAATAACCACCTTAAGTAACAACAATGATTACAATTATTGAATCAAACATAAGAAAAAATATAAAAACATATATTTATAAAGAACTAGAAATAAATGAAACTATAAAAAATGGAATTAAGCTTTTCGCGGTGGCTAAACTCTGTTCAAAGTCTGTCAAGTTAGGATCGTAATATGGTGATATAACTTTTAGTAATATATATAAAATAACATTATATAATTTGTAACTTTAGCGTGGTTGTCTTCGTCTTACTTATTTCATCTTAAAAACATGATGTCGAATTACCTGTTTTTTTTTTACTGTTTTTTAACTTCATCAGAGATGATAATGAATTAAGCGCCTGGTGTTATTGCGAGTAAGAGTTGTTTCTTTGTATATGGAGAATTAGAAGAACTGTGTTTAATGATGGCCATTGCACTAAACTTCAAAATCTTAGTAAAGAGTAGTGGTAAGGGAATATTTTTAAGATATAATAGTTATCACACTTTTCTTTTACATATACATACATACACATTGATAAGAAAAACGATGAAGTACTGGTAACTACTTTTATTTAGATGTTATTTACATACACGAGATGATATTTTTGTTTTAATCGTCTTAGTAAAGCTACTACTTTTAGTCACGATTTAAAACATTGTATTTATTTCACTGTATGAGAAGCTGAATAAGTTCCTTTGAAAGCGAAAGTTGGTAACAGAATCTGAGCTTAAAGCGAAATTCAATCAACGAAGTTTAAAATTAGTTTAGAATGTTATGAAATCTCGCTGGTATTCAATTAATTATTATAATTTAAGAGAAGTGCAAACGAACGACCAATATGTGGCGTTCTGATTTAATTTGTGTTCAAACAAGGGTTGGTTATTGATCTTTACGATAAAAAAAGTAAGTTTCCGCAACGAAAAGAGAAAGTTTTAATCACTTGATTCAGATTTTTAGTCACAGGTTAAATAATAATAGATTTTAAAATATAGGTCGGAGACAGTCATTAGCAAGTTAAACAAAACGCGGCATGGAGCAGTGTTGAGAAGGAGGGACACTTACCTAGTGTTAGTCGTACAGTTCGTCTCTTTGCTAAAAACTGTCATACGTTTCGTTCACTGAAGACTGATCTTGTGCATATATTAAAAAAATGATTTTGGTTTCACATTTAATTCTATTTGCTAGACGAAAATTGTTTGAAGAAAGATCTAAGAATGATGTCGATCTGACATATACATCATTTACGACATAGTCATAATAAATATTATTTTCTTTGATTAAATTTGTTTTGTTAAAGATTAATTTTTAAAAGGATTACAATAAATTGTTTGTTTCTATTAGTATCTTATAACATTAGGTGTATTCATTAATTCATCTCTTTAAAACTATAGCTAAGTATATAAATATGAAATTGGTACGCAAGCATGTAGAGATTGGCTCAGAAAATTCTAATGAGAAAATAATCACTTGATATCCTTCAAATCGGTTAAGCTGATGACGTTGCTACTTATACACTCATAAAAAAATCACATTACCGCCTTTTAGGCTTATAGAGAGTAAAACACAATACGCTACCTAAATACAATACGCTACCTAAATACTGCAGGTTCAGTAAAACCTGAACACAGCTCGTGAACTACTGAACTGCAATTTAATATCAAAATTTTCAGAGTCAACCAGCTACAAAAAAGAACATATTCAGTTTCTTTTTTTCATGTCATTTGTTTCATTTATTTGCGTCAGTAGTATATATATATATATATATATATATATATATATATATATATATATATATATATATTCAGATTCTTGTTATCTACCGATGTAAAAATAAACATCAGTGTTCAACTTACCTTAGTGTATTTGTAACATAATGAAAATATAAAAAATACTACTGTCTGTACTTTTAACGAGCCGTTTCCGTCTAAGATGGCACCTAACTTGAAATGGACTACAAAGTGCAGAAACAGCTACAAAATCGATATAAGGCATTTATTTTTAGGACAGAGTAATACTATTTTAAAAAAAGAACTGTATTTCCTATTTATGTGAAGAAAATGTCGAGGTGGTTTTGTATTTTGAGCTTTCACTCGACTTCATAAATTAACTCAAAACTTATTCATAACTTTTTAATTTTTCAAAATATATAGATTATATTCCGTTTAGAAATGTAATACATACGTTTATATGGCATGCAGATGAACATTATTTGTAATAACTTTATTGTGAGCTGCCGTTATCCCTTTTATAACTATTTAAAGTAAGATTCATTAAAAAAAATCATTAAGATATTATTAGTTAGCTGTTTTCTACCTTTTTTAGTGATTTTAAACTATTTTATTTTAGGCTTTTTGTTACTCGCGACCCACATTTTATAAAATGCAAACAATAACTCACCAGATGGATGAATTCAGAATAAACAAATGAACTTTTTTTATAAAGATAACGATGTCACAATACTGTTGTGTGTTGTTGAGTGAAATATATTTGTGTGGTTCACAGAGTTCAGCTCAGAATCTAGCTATACTTACATTATGTAGGTTATTTATATAGTAATGCCCTGTTTTTTTTTAATATGATCTTATATTAAAAATACATTCTAGTACTTTGAGCTGAATATATAAAACACGAACACATTTGCCATAAAGTGGCGTTAAAATCAAGAATGTGAAACATCTAACTAGCTGTAATACACTGTTTGTTTCGCCCAAAGCTCCTTGTTCAGAGTAATTTACATAAGAGAGCATGTAAATTGTGATATTTGATAAGCTTCTTGATAATTATTAACAGTTTTAGTCATTAGTAGAGAACAAAAATAATCTATCTATCTTATATAACAATTCCAACAATTCATTAAATATTAAGAGTGGTAACGCAAAATATTTCATAAGTTGAATTGTATTAATTGGATATGTTTAAGGAGCTATTATAAAAAATATTTGACAGTGAGAAGTAATATATTTTATTGTCTCAATAAAATATGAGTAAATAAAAACATATGCGAGGTCATTATTTGTTGAGAGTATTGCGGCTCTCTGTCGCCGTGATCCGTCCTATGGTTTCTGTACATTTTGTAAATTGTGAATAATGTGTAGTAACGTATTTCCTATATGGTTGCAAGAGCTTTTATAACATAATAATTGAGAGAATTGAAAAATATGAACGTTATTTACAGAATAATGTTCAAAGAAATAAATACCCAAAGCTTGACAATAAAATGAAAAGCAGAACTTCAAATTAGTGAACACCAAAAATCACGCTATCTACCGTCATACACTTCTGTGTACTCCAACTTTAGTCGTTTGAATTAATGTCAAATTTTTGTGACCTAAATTTCTTCGCAATAAATTAAAAACTTTAAAAACATTATAAAAATAAATAAAAAATGTTTTAGAATACATAAAGGAAACTCAATCTAATAAATGTTATAAGAAATGCGTTGACAGCTAACAGGAACCCAAATCATCCGACGTGAGCACGCTCGATCGCGACGCTGTAGATTGATTTTGTGTTATTTTCAATTACCTGTTTATTCTTGAATTTCAGAAATATTCAATAATTCTTCATGCATCTATAAATTGCTTATACATCCTTAATGCTTAGACTTATTCAAAATATAAATATATATGTTTTTTGTTGTTGCGTCAATGTTTTTCTAAAAACTTCTTTGCTTGTTCACAAGACGTGAATGAATTTCTTGAAGTTGATTGATTGATGAATGAATGAAGTTTTTGATTACGATAGATTTCAATAAAAGTAATTTGCCATATTTTCCCTCAAGGATAGGAAAAGTACTTGCCAGTGACAGAATATACATTAAATTTTTGGAAAATTCCGAGATTTTTGAAAATTAAATATGAAATTCTGAAAAAAATAGAAGACTCAAAGATGAACACTAGTAATAACTAATAGTTGACAACAAAAGAAAAACTTTCACTTACAATCTCCGACAGTCTGGTCTCCCTAGATTACTAGTTCATCCAAGGTATCTGTATGCATCTTATTAAGGACAAAGATCGATCAAAAGGAAAGATAAATGTTCAATTTATAAACACAAAAAAAATATTACAAATAATTTTAAACATAATCTTATATTTTGTTATCTTTACGATGTTATTCAATATCTTTTTATGTTAAAAGAGTTTAAACGAGCGAGAGGGTCTTTCTTCCTTATTATATATTTTGTTTGAAAAAAACTTCTACACAGTTAAATTTATGAATCAACGAATCTATACTTAAATATAATTATTTTTTAGGATTTTATAAAAATTAGAATCCACTTTGTTAAATAAAAAGCTTACCTTGTGAATAGCCATAGAATTTTTATTTTATGATACCTTTCTTTGAATCAATTCAATTCGTGTAATAAATAAAATTTTCTCTGCGCAGTGCTTATAAATTGACGTATTATTAAAATCACACGAATCCCAGCAACAACCTTCTCGGTATTTTTAAAGAATATTTGTAGTAAATAATCAATTAAATAAATATTTAACTGTTTGTACTCGTGTACTTCAATCTGTTCACGACCAATTAGTTTTGAATATATTAGGGGTATTCAAGATCTCGGGTACTCATATCACGATTAAATACAAAAATCCTCAGTATAAAAATATAAAATTACTCATAATATTAGTTTAAAAACCATTTGACTAAATAAACAAAATGAAAAATGTCGTGTTATATACCATTTTTGGTTTCATAATATTTTTATTAAAAAAAGAATTAAAAATTATATTTAAAATTGCGATTTTGATTTGTGGCACATGTAATATTATAAGAAGATGAAGCATGAAGCAGTTGAAAATGCGTTTATTTGTTTAATCATTAATTACGTACTTGAAATTATTACTTAAAAATAATTTAGACAGACGAGACGAAGCTTTTTAGCATTCCATGGATTCACCGTGCGGGTGCCGGGCCCACCGCGTTGCAAGAAGAGGAGCGCAAACAATGCCTGGGATTTGCGACCCAGGTGTAGGTTTAAGGGGCCCTTTTACTATGCGCATGCACGCTTATCTTCACATTTCTCCTCTCTCCTCTCCCTACCTAACCAAATATCGTAAGAACCTACTAAAGCCGCCTTTGAAATACGTTCCAGAAATGAACCGATGATCGTTCTAGAAACGCCGAGATCCTTAAATAAATTGTAGAGAGATTTTGCTGTTATACCTCTCGCTCCTACTTCTACAGCGTACAAATTAACTATAAATTTATTCCTGATCAGTTCGTTACATAGTTCGTAATATTTCTTAAGCTTAGATGTATGATCTTTGGGTATGTTTGTTTCCCAGGGTACAGTAAGCTCCACAAGTATAACGTGCCTTAGTTGTTTTGAGTACAGGAATAAATCCGGCCTAGATGACGAAACACAAACATCCCCGGGGATTTCGTTTTGCCTTTCATACGTGTCCATCATTAGAGTCCAATCAGGAGACGCGTCCAAGATGGAATAAGGTTTTAGTTTTGATTTTTTGGACGAACCTGCCTTTACGAACTCTACTGATATTTTGGTGGTTGTTATACCCCACTGCGCTCTTGCTACAGAAAAATTAACCGCTTCTCGTATGATTTCTAATACTTTATCGTGGCTACGCGAGTATTTACCTCTATTTAAAAGTATCCTACACCCTACTAGCAAGTGTTTCGAGGTTCCTACTGCCTTCTCACAGATGTTGCAAGATTTTTCGGTGGCTTTGCCCCAACGTACTAAGTTACTTTGATCTGGGAGAGTCATTTGGAATGCATTAAGATAAAATTTTAATAATGCTGGGGACCAATCATGAAGCAGGGTGCGCCATCTCAAAGCTAGTGAAATATAAAAATCTCCTATGGTCACCCATTTTGCAATTCTAGGCTCATCGCGTGCAACCGGTAATCATCGTTTTCATCTTGCCGAATACAGGATTTTGTAATTTCTAAGTCTTGTTGTTTCCTACTTGATTCTAGTCCTGCTTTATTTGTTTGAGCACCTATCATAAATTGTTTATAGAATTGAAGTTGTTACTCTATCTCTGCGGCAATTTAATCTTTTGGGAGAGACGTTATAGTATCATCATTCAATTTTGAGATGATATGTCTTTTGGTCACTCTTAGGTGTTTATAGAGTTCCGATGATTTCTTTAATTTTAGCCCAAAATTGTGTCGGTCTCTAAATAAGCAGAAGAGACTGTTGGATGCGCTAACCCGAGCCATGACGTCAATGTCCTTATGACGCATGCATCTAACTTCAACAAACGGGTCTTATTGATATCGTAAACGAGGAAAGGCCAATTTAGACGTGATGTTAAATAATTATCGTGTATCCAAACCTTTTTGATGTTACTTATTGGTTTATTGCCTACCTTTTTTAGATCATTCAAAAAGCTATCGACTATTGTATCTAACGATGGATTGCGCCCTTGGTAATCGATTTTTTTACCTAAGAATTTGAACGCTGCTGCTCGGTAATCGTAGTAACGCACTGTCCACCTATTGTAAGGCCCAGATCGTAAAAGGTATATCTGGTGTTCCGCCTACCCAGACATAGACTGTAGCATTTATTTGGTTTTCTCCTGAATCCGTTCGTCCAAGCACAGAAATCCTCCACAACATTTAAAAGCAGCTGACATTGTTTTGGATTACGTGTCATTATCGCGAGATCGTCTGCAAATGCCAGTATGGATGCCGTGTATTTATTGTTAAACTTAAACCGATAACCCCATTTCTTTTCGTTTTTAATTTATTTATCTATTAAAATATTGATGATTATGTTAAATATAATTGGGGAAATACAACAACATTGAAATAAATCTATGTTGTAATTTAATGGTTTGGAATGTTTTTCATTTGTGATTATGGAAAATTTTAATTTTGAATAATATAATGTAATCATGTTACTAACTTACGTTGGAAAGTTATACCACCTACGCATCATCATCAGTTCATGTCGTACCGACCCGAAAGCGTTCTCTAAGTTTATCCAACATACCGTTATTTTTCTTTCACTAGTTCTGGTATCTTTAAGGCTTTCCGATAGTAATGTGTTATGTTCGAGGCATCCAGAAATGCCAGGCAAAAACCCTTTCTGGTGATTAGGCCCGAAATATTTATTATTTATCATGAATTGCGTTATTTTTGTTTGTAAAAAAGGAAAATATTTTGGATATTGTATTTGTTAGAGCTATCCGTCTTGTGTCTATAGGATCCGAGACAGTGTCACTTTTGGGAATGAGGACAAAAAGAGTATTTCCGAATGTTACCGGTGTTTGTCCTCTTGACCAGATTTTACCGAATATATTCAATAGATATTTATGAATCGACGGACATTTTTTATAAGCTATATAAGACTGACTTAGTTAGTGCTGACTTAGATGGTTTCTTTTTAATTATTTTATTGATTTCCTCCAAGGTTGGTGGGTTGACATGAAATGGAAGGACTCTCAGGTTTTCGTTCGTTGGGATCCCAATACACCTCTGATTTTTAGGTACTTCATATGTGCTTTTATAGTAATCAAAAATTTGCTTGTTTTTTCTTTTATTCGTAGATTTGTACATTCTCGGTACCCAAAACGCAGATACCCTTTTCACACACAATACATCCGTAAGGTTTCTATGACCACTGTCATATAATGTTTGCGACATCAGCTATGAGCATATTCTCGATGGTAACTTTTCAAACTACAAATATTGGTACATTGGTACATTATACTATTTTCCCGTTATCGTCAGTGAGTTACGTGGATGTGAACAGCTGTCCGTGGCTGTTCATTTTCAGTCGTTGTTTTGAGGGTTTAAACACGTATATTTAGTTGATTTCCAAAAGATAAAAAAAATATATATGTTCAACATAAATTTTAATAAATTTTATAAAATTTAGATACCTTTCAAATTTAAAAAAGTATGTTTTATTTATTAAAGAAACTTGTCTTTTGTGTTACACTTTAATATAAAGACTCCGTAAGCACCTCTATATACTGTATTTGAATTTGAATCGGAGAATATCGACTTGCAATAACGAACATACTAGCAATTTAAGAACGTCTCGTCTTATAATATACAATATGTATATATATATTAAAAGACATAATTCGGAAAATATTTTCCTTGGCTACCAACCAATGAGATTTCTATTATAAATAATGTTTACTGTATTGAATTTCTCTAACGCTATAACTTTTGCTATAAGTATATTACGTTAATAAGATCTCAAGTCTATTTTATACAGATCAGTTAAAGGTATTATAAAAGCTTGTTTTCTAAAGGTTTATTGTAATACTCACCCTTAATGCTAATTAATAACCCCATTTGTAGTTTTGTCAGCCATTTTTATATACTTAAAGGAATACAGAGTTTGGATATTATACCTTAATAAAGTAAAGTTTCGGATACTACTTAAAACAGAAGTCAAAGCCTCCATTTGGCATAATTACCAGCCGACGCCATCTAGACGGTATTTAGCTCAATATTATTATTAAATAACATCTCTATTATGATGATATCTTGACACTGACAATAGACAAACGAAGACACGGCCCCTTTATTTGTCAGTACAAGAATACTGCAGTGAAACACTTAAATTTTAATAGGTAGTGTTGAACAAATGAATAATGTTGTACATCACCAGAAAACTTTCAAAATTAAAACGGGATTCAGCAGTTCACTTTACATTCAGATACATATCAGAAGATTGGACAAGATGAAGATGCTTACCCATAATAAAAATATACTCTATAATCTATACAAATAATATAAGATTATAATACTTTAAAAGAAAAGTTGTTTTAGGATCATGTTTAATAAAATGACAAAAGTCATGTAAAGATCGAAATAAAAAAGTTTTAGGGTGAACATTCAAAAGCAGTTAACAAAAAGTGGTACATATTTTTAAGAATAAACTGAATATAACAAAATAATGTATAATTTATTATTAGTCTTACAATATTTCTTTAAACATAAATAAATTTGTCTCACATTTTTTTTTCTAGTGTTAAGTTCAATTATTTATTACTTTGAAACTTTGTAACAGTAACTAATAACAAAAATGTTTGTTTGGTGTTAATAATGTCGGATCGTAGGACTGGGATAACGTACCATGCCAAGTAATTGTAATAGAAATTCCCAACCTTTTTAAAAACGCTAGTAATGCGAGTAGATTCCGAAAAGACGTTCGATAAGTTACAGAATTTAGTTTTATTAAAATATGTCCATTTTATTTTTAAATTCATTGCAAATCAACCAGAAGGACCGTCCCCACACACACATAAAATAATATATTCATTGAGCTCAATGCAGTATAGTCTAAGATAAGATAAGTGAGTCTTGACTATCTGTATATTTATTTATTTATTTAGCTTTACGCCATATCCCTTACGGGGTAGCCAGAGACGACGGAGCGCCAAACGCTACGGTCCCTGCATACCTCTTTCGCCTCGGCCACAGACATCAACCTCTTCATACATGCCCTCCGAGGGGTCCTCAAGCTTTTTACGTGACTATCCTCCAGTATCATAGATACTGTGTTTTCGAAGGTCACTCGAGGCCTCAGGTTCATTCAGGTTTAGACCATTAATTTCATACCCATCTTTCAGAGTGGTGACCAATGCCTGCAAATTGCATTCTGATGATGCAATGAGCACTGCAGCATCTGCATTTAGCAAGCAATTGACCTTAAGGTCACCTACTTTCACTCCCATGTCATCGTCTTTCACGCCTTGGAGACAACTATCCAAATACAAATTGAACAACCAAGCTGACATAGCGCAACCTTGCTTAACACCCGATTGGATGTCAAACCAGCGCGACATGCCAGCTCTTACTCGCACACAGGCTGAGTGATCTCTGTAAAGAGACTTTACAGCCTGTAGCAAGGGTCCGTTCACATTGTATCGGGGCAGTATCTCCCATAACTTCTTTCTCACAACCCTGACAAACGCCTTTTCCAAATCCACAAAAGCACAGAAACTATCTGTAATTTTCGATATTTATAATATTACTAATCTTTGATAATCAGTGCTAAATAAACCAATGCTACATTTTTAATAAACAGTTCCACTTCTTATTTTTTGCCTCCTAGGCCTTGTAAAATTTGATGGACAATATTAATCAGCATAGGCTTTGTCTTGTTTAATACAAAAATTCTCTGGGCTCAACCATTACTTTTACCTCTTCTCGACTATGCTGCCATTTGCAGTTTAGACGCTACGAAAAAATTACAATACAAATTAGAACGCCTTAATAATTTGTGTATAACTTTTATACTCGGCCTGCGTAAATTCAGTAAACATATATCTGATTTCCTACGCCAACTTAAGTGTCTCCTATTCGCCTTCGCCGGAATAAGCATATGCTATCCACCAGCTTCAAAAATTTTAGGTAACTCTGCAGTCTATAACAACCTTTCAAGAACATTTCATGCAGTCCTAACAACCGCTTTTGCGTTTATGTGTGATCCTTTGACGTTTTCTGGTTCCATGCATAATTTTATGTAAATTTCTTTACTATAAAAGCAGCACGATTATGGAATAAATTTCTATGTGATCATTTTTACTCATATATTTACTTATGCGGCCTATTTGTAATAAGACAGGATGCATACATAAATAAAAAAATAAAGAAACAAACAAACAAATTAATAAATAACTAATATCCCATCAAGTAATGCCTGGATGGCCCAGATATTGATCGATGGGATATTTTACTTCAATTCTTAAGTTTATTTTTTTTTTAACAAATTTAAATGTATATAAATCGATGATTATACACTCAACCAAAAACAATCTGAAGGAATTTAAAAATTTGTCTTTAATTTTTTTACTTTAAATTATTAAAATTGTAAATAATTATTAATAAATATTTAAATATTATGTTATCTAACTGCGTGGTTAGCTAAATAGTTACCTTAAAGCGACATAAGGTTTGTACAAATGTAACGTAATAAAAATAAACAACAAAACCCAAACGACGAAACCCCAGCAACCGCAATATGTCCACAGCATCGGGACACGGTAAGAACAAACAACACAGGTATAAAAGGGGTGCTTTACCAAGTTAAAAAGGTAATATCTATATAGTTACAATGTTATAAAATGTTGTTGTTGTTATTAAGCACCATTCTGTTAGGGAATTATGACTTTATAGGGAATTTGTGTAATAAAAATAATTCAGCCAATTTGTTTTTTTTTTTACAAAAAATAATTTAAAGCTAATAACTACGTTTTTGTTATTTTTTAAATAGATAGTTCAAAGTTCTAAGAGGTACTACATACATTTTATTATCATAATACTATATTAGTAGTATATTTAGCACTGCAAGACTCCATATACAACATGTCCAAAGAGGTGCTTAAAACAATTTGGAATTGAATGACATGAAAGATTTAATTATATAGTATTAACAAGTAGCCGTAACTAACTTCCTCTTTAGATTTGTAGTTGCTATTCCTGTTAAATAAGCATTAAACCGCGATACTTAAAACCGAAAGGAACTTTGCAGTTGCCACAATATCTGATAAAATTAATAGAAGTGCAGTGAAAACAATAATACAAATAATAATTATATTATATAAACATTTTTTATTGCGACATTATGTTTCTTATTGATATAATGAAACTCGTGATCTATAACTACCATGACTATTACGTCAAAGATCCAATTCTTAAATTAGTTTTTATTTTGTCTATGACGTAAAATATAAAAAAATGCTATGGATATATTAGAGTACAATAAAGTTTTAACCAAGTTTTATAAATCATTAAAGCGTCTGATTTTTATATGAAGAATGAGTGTATTTCTTATACATACAACCCAGAAGTCCAGGGGAGTCCTTGACCCTCAGAAAGAAAACCACCGTTTAGGACCTCCAATGACCAGTCAGCAGTCAGCAACAGAATATTTTAGAGTCCCATTAATCCCATTAGTTTGGTACTAAAACATAGTATTTTGTATATTACAATAATTTATTATCTCAATTATAAGAATACATTGGTAGTCATGCTTCAATAAAAGATTTGTTTCTGATTGGGAATGTGTTTTAGGTAACTGCTTCTGTTTTAAGACAAATTTTAAACCTGTAAGAGTATAGACTTAACGCGGAGGTAAGAGTTACTATATCAACGGTTACGATGACAACGGATAATATGACAAAGGTTACCATAGCAACTTAAGTTCACATTCAAATTAATATAGTGCTTAGCGAAACGGGAGGAAATAACCTAGTATTATATATGGTAAAGTAAGATTAACAGTCGGATATGCCTTCACGCCTAAGCCACCGATCCGACGAAATCCGATGAAAATTTATATAGAGATATTTTGAATTTTAAGGAAAGATATAAGATACTTTTATCTTGAAATTTGGTTTTGTTGCCGGGTGCGTTTGCCAAATTATTCTATGCATTGTATTTAAAAAAGATAATATTGATATATGTAATTACAATAAAGTGTTATTATTAAACTGACAAGATGTCAATTGTGACCAAGTTAAGTGGTTGGATAGCTCCTCCCATATATAGATACTGAATTAAACGACTTAATCAATCTAAAACAGATTGGATTTCATATTTTTTCACACCGTTGTGAGACTTGGGCATTTTTTAACATGTTAGGTGTTTTGATGAGATTTTAGTTCTTTTTTTAGGTAGTACTCCTTTTTTCGTTTCTGGAATTATAGTCATATCGCTTTAGCTGCGGGCAACCTTAAAACGTCGGTGGGCTTTTCTAAATAGTTTCGATGTTTTCATTATAAGTAAACGTTGTCTGGATATTTTTATAATAATTAAAGAAATACATTTATTACAAAGTTTAAGGATCTTAATATGTACTAAGTAAAGTAATCCGGACTTATAGTATACTCTGTAATAAATACATTTCATTCCTCTGATAGTTGTTGTTGTTGTCCTCAGTACTCCATATCTTAAATTTTTATATTTCACTATATAGTGACTCATAACACTATCGCCAAGGCATCATTGCCGTATCTATGATACTATAGCTGTGCTATAGTTTTCCAAATCAAGTACTCCACATCTGCGATCTTAAAAGTATTTATAGTTTTTTCTTTAAGTAGACACTAAGCCCTTATTGCATACCTAGTAAGTAACCTTCAGCTCCCTAGGGTAACGGTGAATAGCACTTGTATTTTTATAAACGGTGATTCAGTAAATGAGTGTCAAAAAGGTTACCTTAAATCAAAATAGACTTGCAATAATTCCTAAACTGATGGATCAAATTAAATATATTTTGGAAATATATCTATATATATATATCATACCGTCTTGGTCAGTGAAAATTTTAACGTTTTAGATTACTTTTTTGATCGACTCGGCGGAAGCATACTATAGATCTATAGTTACCCTCAGATCCTTCACGCCATTGACAGCCACTTTGAGTTGAGTACTGAGACTGCCCTTGAATAAAGGGAGCTTTGAAGGTGTAATGTATGAGGTAATGCCTCAGTAACAGTGTATTCTTATCTTTAAAACATAAAATACAAAAAAAAGTGAGAAGCTGTGATAACAATCAAATGTATATTTTTTTTAACGAACCTAAGAAATTTTAATATTTGTTTTGATTAAAATATTTAAGATGACTCATTTTCTACTGTGAATTATAAATATTTAAAATAAATCGTAAAATAGTTTTTCACTTGCACTCACTGTAACTATTAATACGATATTTCAAATCTAATTTATCTATCTGTATTATATATTATATATTATATTTAATAAAAAATATAGTGTTTTTTATTTTATTACATTTAGCTTCACTTTTTGTGAAGCTAAATGTAATAAAATAATCGATTAAGACTTTTACAAGCAACACTCAGAGCAGTATCTTTTTGTCGTTGATGCCTGGTACAAACTTGTACTTTCACAGTACGCCCTTCCATCGTGATCGTCAGTCGACGGCATCGCAGTGAGGAGTCAATACAGCAGGAAAACATTCACCAATAATTTTTTATATTTTATATTATTCGAGTGTCTTCTTATATTTTCCAAGGCTATTTTTAGCACAACAAACTATTTTGACTCCTTATAAATTGTTTTAAAGTTTAATATATTTTAGTGCTAATGGGTAAGTTTTGAACACGTGATACTATATTAATTAAAAAGTTTTTACATATTAATCTATCTACATTTCTCTTGGTTCAGCTATATATAACTATACACTATATAAGCGTTTGCTTTTTTCTTCCCTACTGCATTTAGCTATTGTTTATATTAATTACATCCGTTTTGATTGTGAATACCAGACTTCTACTTAAGGCTTCTTTTCTTTGCTCTACGCATGTAAAGTTCCAGTCAGCAGAGGCAGATAAGCTAAACATTAACTGTGGACATTATATTATGTTGTTTTTATAAAAAAAAACTGATACACGACCACCGAATGCACCGGCGTACTTATCGTACGGCCTATGGTATGGCCGTATGATAAAGCATTAAGTCAACAATATATTTTCATTTTGGTCACAGAATATTAAAAAAGTATGGTTTTGGACAACCGACCAATTAATAAAATTTGAAATGCGTTTCTGAAACAATGTGGTGTTATTAAAATTGTATTAATTGTCTCCATCTCAGTATTTTTTCAGTCTTTTCTGTCGTCTCTCTACCAATTGCTATTAAACTCTAAATTAATTAATTTAATTTAAATTGTTTGAGAGAATTCCTAATACAATTTCATTTATACATTACTATTCTCATACATTTGAGAACACTTGAATATATTTGATCTTATGGTCTCGTACGTAAATATAATACTGTTAAAGCATAATAGTGATAACGTATTGTGAAGTGCAGATTAAATATTTATTCTATTCTCGTAAACGCTTAAAATAGAATTTCTTAAATTTCTGAATTTATTCCTTTGATAAATTGAATACATTGCTTATCGGTGTGCTCATTTTATTTTTTAATAAAAGTCATTGCACAAAAATATATAAACTTTAAGTAAGAATATCACTTTTTTTTTTTTTTTTTTTTTTTTTTTTTTTTTTTTATGGAATAGGAGGGCAAACGAGCTGGCGGGTCACAGATGATTTGTGATCACCGCCGCCCATGAACTCTTGCAACATCCGAGGATTTACAGGAGCGTTGCCGGCCTTGAAGGTGGGAGTAAACGCCTTTTTTGAAGGTACCCATGTCGTACCGATCTGGAAATACCGCCGAAGGGAGTTCGTTCCACATTCGAGTGGTACGAGGAAAAAATGTACTTGAGAACCGCACAGTGGTGGATCGCCACGCATCCAGGTGGTAGGGATGGTATTGGAGGCGATGGCGCGCTGTGCGGTGATGGAATTCGGCGGTAGGCATCAGATCGAATAGCTCTTCGGAACACTCCCCGTGGTAAATGCGGTAGAAGACGCACAGAGATGCAACGTCTCTACGCAATGCCAAAGAGTCCAGCCGTTCACAGAGCACCGGGTCCCCGACAATCCGAACGGCTCTCCGTTGTACGCGGTCAAATGGTAGAAGCTGATATTGGGGTGATCCGGACCAGAGATGAGAACAGTACTCCATGTGTGGCCGTACTTGCGCTTTGTAGAGCGCAAGTCTTTGGCCAGGATTGAAGTACTGCCTTGCTCTATTGATCACGCCCAATTTCATCGAGGCCAACTTGGCCTTGCTCTCCAGATGACCACGAAACCGACAGTCACTCGAAATGTCGAGACCCAGTATTCTGATACTTGGCGAGGCAATAAGGGGAGTGCTCTCGAATAGCGGTGATACGACAAATGGGGTTTTTTTAGTGGTAAACGCGCAAACCTGTGTCTTCTGGGGATTGTACTGAACGTGGTTCAGTTCCCCCCACTCAGAAACTATCCCTAAGGAAGTCTCTATAGAAGACACAAGTTTCTTTCGGCACTCGTCGACGTTTTCCCGAGAGAGACCTGCACGGCCGGAATATACCGCATCCCCAGTACTGTCATCCGCATAACAATGTATGTTGGAGATATCCAACATATCATTGATGTGCAGGAGGAACAGAGTTGGGGATAGCACGCAGCCTTGGGGTACACCAGCGTTCACGGGCTTGGGGTCCGAGCAAAAACCGTCGAGAACGACCTGTATGCTCCGCCCAGTGAGGAAGCTGGTGATCCACTTGCATAAACTCTCGGGAAGCCCATAGGAAGGTAGCTTCGAAAGAAGCCCCTTGTGCCATACACGATCGAAGGCTTTCGCCATATCCAGACTAACTGCCAGACCCTCTCCCTTGCTTTCAATAACAGCTGCCCAACGGTGCGTAAGATATAAAAGAAGATCACCAGCCGATCGACCATGGCGAAAGCCATATTGCCGGTCATTGACCAACTGGTGATCCTCGAGGAAGGTTAGGAGCTGCTTATTGATGATACTCTCCATTACTTTGGAGAGTAGAGAGGTAATGGCGATAGGTCTGTAGTTAGCTGGGTCCGAGCTATCACCTTTTTTAGGGATCGGATGGACAAGGGCACGCTTCCATGAGACCGGGACTACGCCTTTAAGGTAGGAGTACCGAAATAGACGCGTTAGCACTGGTGTCAACTCAGGGGCACATGTTCGTAGCACAACTGAAGAGATACCATCTGGCCCACTCGACTTATGAACTTCCAAGGAAAGGAGGGCTTTTCGGATGAGTTTTTGCCGAAAAACTATTTCCGGCATTAAGCTCGGGCACCGCGGGATGATAGGCGGTGTCTTCCCCTGGTCGTCCAAAGTCGAGTTTGAGGCAAAAAGAGTGCCCAAGAGATCGGCTTTCTCTTTTGCCGTGTAGGCCAGAGAGTCGTTCCCAGTGTGCAATGGCGGTAGGGATGACTGACAAAAGTTTCCCAGCGTGGCTTTAGACAGCGCCCAGAACTTGCGCGTGCCAGGCGGGTACTTTGCCAGCTGATCCCCAATTTTGACATGCTTGAACTTTGCTCTAGCAATTTTCCGTTTGAAAAATCTGGAGGCACGATTATATTTCCTCTTCAGAACTCTAGAGTTCGGATCCTTAGTGACTAACGCATTAGCCCAAGCTTGATAAGCCTGCCGTTTGCCAGCTGCTGCAGCCCTGACAGACGCATCAAACCAAGGCCGCGATCTGCCACCAAGTGGTACCACAGAGCTTGGTACAAATAGTTCCATGCCCTGAAGTACCACATCAGCTACAGCCGCAGCGCAGTCACTAGGATCATTGGAAGAGAAACAAATCGGCCCCCATGGGTAGGATGCAAAAAAGGACCGCATTCCATCCCAATCCGCTGACTTGTAGTGCCAAACGCGTCGAGTCGCAGGTCTTGTGCGAGCTGGGCGTTCAATGGGCACTACACTCCGTACCAAGCAATGATCAGAGGACCCTAAGGGAGCCTCGACAGTGACTTGGTACTTTCCGGGATGTGTAGTCAGCAGAAGATCCAACAAAGAGGGCATATGGCTGTCCACGTCCGGTAGTGTGCGTCTTTACCAGCTGGGACAGACCATTTGCCAGAGCAAAGTCTAACACAGATCTCCCCGCGCAGTCGGTGGCACGTGACCCTAGCCAATCGGCAGGGTGCGCATTGAAGTCCCCGAGGACTACGACTTCGGCGGAGGGAATCTGTGAAAGCAGATCGTCAATCTTCTTCTGAACATGGCCCAAGAGTTGAACCGTTTCTGCATTACCACTATGGGACCTGTAGAGGCACGCGTAGACTCTGACATGGTCGTCCATGTCCACGCGCAGCCAGAGTACAGACAGGTCCCGACCTTCAAAAACCTGAAGGCGACGGTAGCAGATATCCTCCCTTACGAACACAGATACCCCGGCGTGTGGTATAAAATGGTGTTCTAGTTTATACCCGGGGTATGACAGGTACGCTGTGTCGCTAGGTTGAGATATCTGCGTCTCCGTCAGAAACAACAAGGCTGGCTGCGCCGTCTCTAGGTGATAGTGGACGGCGTTCAAGTTGGAATGAAGTCCCCGGATGTTGCAAAAGTCCACATTTAGAGTGGGTCGGGGTGCCGCTGCGTTGACTCGTTGTTTGCCCTCAAAAAACACAAAAGGCGATACTTTGCCCGCCCCAGATACGACGGGCAGCCCGAGCAAAATCCGAGAATCATTTCCCCGATTTTGCTCGGGGAGGGGGTCCCCGGCTTCATCAAAGCCGGTACCCTCCTGGGGTATTTTTCTTTTCGGTATCGCTTTCATGTTTGGCGGGGGGGGGGTTGGGCTTCCGGATTCTCTCACTCACCGACGGAACATAACCAAATGAGTTTGATTACTACACGTCCGTCTTCTGTGAGAGGGTGGTCCTTCCCCGGTCGAGCCAGCCCAATACGAGCTGCAGTCAGTTAACTGCAGCTAGGCTCTACCACCTATAGATTACCACTTAAGATATAAAAGATTATACTATAATATAATAATTTAAAAACCATAAATACTACAAAAATATATACATATTTAATTACTAAAAATTAAATAAACTAAACATTAATCATAATAAATGGTATATATATATATATATATAGGATGTATCTGAAATACTATTAGTTTTTTTGTCAATGTTTTATGTACGGAGTACGTCATCCGGTCATCCTTTGACACTGAGGTGGCCTTTGAAAATCAGTGAAGATTAGTATCAATACCGCTGGCGTTACTGGGAGGGCTACCTCTTCCTAACACCACTTTGTTTTACCGTTTTTATTGTATTTTTTTTTATTTCTTTTATTTATATTGGTTCTTATTTTATTTTAATTATAGTGATAGTGTTAGTCTAGTATATACTTCTCATTCTTTCTTTCTCTCTTTCTTACTAAGAACGACTGGTATAAACGACTGTAGATAGGTATATAAAAGACACAAAAGACCCAATGTGCATACATTTATTTTGACACCGAAACTAAGACAGGCAACCGTTACCAACTATTTAATACTTCATACATACTTGTTACTGAGACTCAACAACAAATAGGATGAATTGTGAGATCGCCTGATTTATATTTTAACGGCGAGCGACGATGACTACAGGGCCAGGGATTAAAAGTTAATAAAACAACTTGATTTTTAACAAACTAACATTTTTTAATTTTTTTACGTGCATTATTTTTTAATGTAATATAAATGGAATAGATTTGCTTCTAATACACATTTCTACTCTATTTTTATTTCAAACAAATATATAGTTTTTTAAGTTTAGAAAAACCTAACCCTTGTCTAAGATTTTATCTTCAATAACACTATCTAATAATTTCTTATTACAAAAACGCAATCTCAGTATCTGGTTAATTTAATCATACAGTGGTTATAGTAAAATAATCCTAATATTCAAAGAGTTAAGAATCATTTTGCGGTTATAGGACCTGAAGTAGCATGTTTTGCGTACTCAATTATTCAAGAAGCGAGGGACAACGATACGACACGCTGTAGAAAATAACTTATAATAATATTAATTATTGTTTAAGTATATGGTGTTTTAAATTTTATCATACCGAACACAAGAATAACAAAGTGTAACTGCCGCTTATGACCCATTTATAATATACTAGCTGACCCACGCTGCTATTCCCGCGTGAACTTTTTGTAAAACCTAACAGTATAGATAGCGCCATCTATTTTTAACAGATATTGCATAACTAGGTTTTTCCTTGAAAATAAGGTATTTTCCCGCTGTAAAAAGTAGCTTATGTATTCTTCTCAGTCACATTCTATTCGTGTGCTAAATCTTATTCAAAACTGTGTTTATCCTTTTTATGCATATTTACTGTATCAAAATAAAATGCTTTGTTACCTATACTGTGAAAAAAAAATGGTATAGAAAGCGAGAAAAGAATATCTTATTTCATATCCAACAACAAAAAAGTATTTAAAGATGTTTCAGTTATAAATAACTTTACTTTTAATACTGACCATATAATGGTTCGAGCAATGTCAGGGATACATTGTAAAAAGCCAAGAAAATTCCATATTCATATAATGCTTATATGAAATGTATAGAGTGCACTAGCAATACTGACTGACTCTTAATAATCTCAGCTTAACGTTGAAAAAAAAACGAAATGACAAATGTGTATCAATTCAAGAGAAATATTATAAGAAAATCAACAACCCTCACTGAATACAAATTAAAATCACTGAAGCTATTTAAGAATAATATTATATATTATATTATAATATTTAAGAATAATTTTACGTTAGAACCATCGGTAATATTGCAAATTTATAAGTAAAGACTTAGAAAATGATGATTAAAAAATATATTAGGGTTAATGTTAGGTTTAACATCTTTGCGAAACTGCACTTAGTTCTCAAAGGTGTTAAACCTGACACGAAGGGAGGCCTCCTCTCTCCTCCCTCTTGTTTGCCTTTGGTGAGTTCGTCGACATTGCTCATCACACTTTGGCGGATACCTATACTCATACCCTGAGACCACCGGCGTCTTGAGCTCGTAGCCGTGGTGAGCAAGGATCTTACCGAAGGCTAACATCAGTAGCGAGAGCTGTTTGGTGACTATGACCTTCTTCTGCGAGCTAGAGATTTCCGCAGATTTCTCCCCAGTCCAGTCTTAATGGGAATGTTGTTTTGCCCCTACTCCCTACGCAGTGAGAATGCTCAAAATATACTCGAGAAACCCTCACATAGGTTGTTTCACCGGGACATGAAACTGAGTTGCGCAAGCAATCACAGGGTTCCCTTGAAGTATTGAGGAAAAACATTGGTTTTTAATAAGTAGACTTATAAAAAGAAACTTCCTTTATGCTGCCGGGTATACCTACATAATCACTCTCCCTTCTTAATTGAGTATCCGTAAAAATTTGTATCCCTGAAAAAAAATAACACTGATAGTAACTTGTATTAACCTTGTATATTCTGGTTCATTTTGTTGAATTTTTAAAACACCTAAAAGTCTTTTAAATAAACTCAACCACTTTTTTCCATTATTGATGAGAGTTCTTTCCATTAACAACAGGATCTATGACATGATGGTAATAAGTGAACTTCCACTATAAACATAGCGCATTATGTATATTATAATACGTTTCCGAAACAGATCGTAGTTAAATCACTGTAACTAAGTGCTAAGTCATGCTCAAATGCTTAGTAACTTATAGCAAACTATTTTAAATATATACCTTGTATCTATTTTATTAATATCAGAATATACGCATTTTACTCAAACTATGTGTTAGTTAGTGAATTATTGTAAGATTAGATTAAATTAAATCACAAAAATTAAATAAACTAAATATTAATCATAATAAATGGAGTATGTACCCTAATTGTACAGTCAGTTTATGAATATTGACTCGAAATGAATCGAATCTAATTTTAGTGTTATATTGACGCGAGCAGTGGTTTATAAATTGAAGATTTAAAAGTTATGTTTTTTTTAATGACACGTAACGCTGCTCTAGGATCTGATTGAATTCAATCTTTTACGGGTTGTTATTTATTATTCTTAAAAATAAGATAAGATAATAATAATCTCGACAAATAGATACTTACTCTATAGACCAAAATGTAAATCTGTAGCATTTTTTTTTCAGTAATTTTCTACAGCGTGTCACATCGTTGTCCCTCGTTTCTTGAATAATTGAGTACGCAAAACATGCTACTTCATGTTCTATAATCGCAAAATGATCCTTAACTCTTCAAATATAAGGATTATTTTACTATTTACCACCGTATGATTAAATTCTCCACGTGCTGAGATTGCGTTTTTGTAATAAGAAATTATTAGATAAAGTGTTATTGAAGATAAAATCCTGGTCAAGAGTTAGGTTTTTCTAAACTTAAGTTAGTATACATTTTTTGTAATAACAATAGAGTAGAAATGCATATTAGAAACATTTTTACTATATTTTTGCTACATTCCAGTAGCATACGAAAATAATGCACATAGAAAATAAAAACAAAAAGTGAGTTATCACAGCATAAGCAGTGATTCTCGCTTACGTTGAATGCAGCAGTCTTCTGAGTGATCATTTATTATTGTTTGTTAGATTTAATTATAATATTTTAATTCAGTCTTGTAGTTGATTTAAGACAGTAAACTTGTATTTTTAATAAATAAATATATTTTTTATTAACTTCGTTGTCTGCCAATACATAACTAGTGTTAAAAATCATTTTGTTTTATTAAATTTTACTCCCTGGCCACAGGGCCAGGGAGTAAAACTCATCGCGACTCGCCGTGACTCATTCGACCTTAATGTCATGGGTAATAGTGATCAACCCTATGTGGTCATGGGTAAGAGTGATGCTAAATTATTACGAGGGCCACACTGAAAGTTTTTAGAACTGGCCACTTAAAAGCATTATATTAAAAAAAATAGTTTAAATTTTGAAAATAGAACTCTTTACCAATATTATTGAGTGTACATTTCATTCATTTGTCATTTGTTTTAGATTTGGCGGCAAATTGAAAATTGTCTGTGCACGTCAGAATGAATTTAAGCCGAGAAATTTTTCGTGCAATGATTTTTTATGACTTTCGATGTCATTTAAGTCAACAAGAAAGTTATGATAGACTTCGATTGGCTTTTCACGATGAAGCCCCATCTCGTGCCACAGTTTACAACTGGTTTAATGAATTCAAACGTGGTCGAACTAATCTCACCGATAATTTGCGTGAGGGACGACCTTCTACAGCGACGACTGAAGATAACATCAGTGTTGTGCGGCGTATGATAGAGACTGACAAAAGAGTGACCTATCAGCAGATTCGGACAAGTCTAGGCATAGGTATGGGTCAAGTGCACAAAATCCTCCATGAACATTTAGCGGTCAGAAAGCTTTGTGCCCGCTGGATACCGCATAATTTGACCGAGGCTCAAAAACTCCGCCGTGTTGATTGGTGCCGAGAAATGATCCAAAAATTTAACGGAGGTGACTCAAATGCTGTGTTCGACATACTAACGGGTGATGAAAGCTGGATTTACTGTTATAATCCGGAAACCAAAAGACAGTCTGCTCAGTGGGTGTTTCCTTCCGAAAAGTTGCCAACTAAAGTGAAGAGAGGTCGAAGTGTTGGAAAAAAGATGGTGGCCTCGTTCTTCGGAAAGACAGGTCATTACGCGACAGTAGTCTTAGAGGATCAGAAAACGGTTAATGCAGAGTGGTATACTAACAATTGTTTGCCACTTGTCTTGGAAAAAGTTCAAGAGAAACGACCTCTCAGCAGGATCCTCCTTCATCACGACAATGCCTCGTCGCACACCGCCAGGCAAACGATCGACTATTTGGTGACCTCAAACGTGGAATTACTGGGTCACCCGCCGTATAGCCCCGACCTCGCACCCTGCGATTTTTATTTATTTCCGAAAATAAAAGAAAAACTTCGAGGAAAACGTTTTATAGACGCCGAAGAAGCAGTGGCTGCGTTTCAAAACGCCGTCGAAGAGACCCCTAAGGCTGAGTGGGCAAGGTGCTTTTCTCAATGGTTCCATCGAATGCAGCGATGTATTGATGTAAATGGACGCTATTTTGAAAAGTTACAATAAAACTAATAACTTGCTAGAATGCTTAGTTTTTGATTTCCTAAGAACTTTCAGTTTGACCCTCGTATTTTTAATAGTCATTTACTTAATATATCATTGTTTACTTTTATAAGCTATATATTATTGATGAATTGTTAGTTCTTATAGTCAATAATTCAATATTTAATTATAATGGTTTATATTGTTTTTACAAATGTTTTAGAAATTAAGTATTTCGTGATAATCCTAAAACCATGAATTCCACAGAGAGTAATGAACTTACAAATAGGCCATTCTCCATTACTGTAACATATCAATGCTCGCTCCGAAATATAAGTATATTCTAATTGAATTACTTATATCAGTATATTCTCAACCTTAAGACATTTCAGGATGGTCTTACTTAACAAACCTTCCATATTTTGGTGGAACTCTACCTTTATCAAAATCCATGAAGAAGTTTATGCGCGATACGAATTTAATAGAAAAGCGATAGAAGACAAATAGACCATTATTTATATAAAAATATAAAACCAAAAATTTTAATTTAAATTTGCATATTTTGAAATAAAGATAATAAATAGAAAAAAACCCTAGAAAAGCAAGAGATGCAACATTCGACCAGCAATTTCCACTGATATTAAAATAACAATCCAGAACTATAAAAATATATATATATATATATCCTACCACAATGTTAGGAATGTGAATACGATCACAAAAACCAGTGCATGTTTGTAGGTTGGATGAAAAAAGAGAGAGAAAATAAACGTTTACATTAAAAACACTGTCAAGTTACACTTTTAATGTTCAATATAAACCATCATATACACATAACACACGCCCTACTGTTAACTAGATTAATAAGAGCTACGTAACAAACTAGACTAATAAGAGTTACGTAATTATTCTAATTACTTGTAGTATATCATGGAAACTAAATTGTATCACCTCATCATTGAAGCTGGAATCGAAATCGGAATTGTACACAAACTGACTGTAAATTGTCATGACGAATAAACAACAATCAGCGTATTATGCATAATCACAAAACATGTCTTAATTTGACAGTATTATCATACAGTTGTCTATATGTCTGAAATATAAACAATAAAGCCAAAAGTCTAATATACCATACAACTATATTCTAGTTCACATATAATATATTGGCACTTTTGTTTATTTGTTTTGAATCTACTTAATCGACCTACTACTACTGTTTCGAGATAAATTAAAAGGTTGTAACTATATTTTGTTACATGTAAGTTTAAATCTAATTTTAAAGAAATGATGTCCGTTAATATAAGTCTAATAAACAGAGGTTGGAAAAAACTAATATCATTACGGTTTTATCGGGTGATTGAAAAGACAAAGAATACAAAATACACATTATTTGTCTCTGTTTATATTATTTTTCAACTTCATAGCATGTAGTAATTAGTACTGTAATTTGATGTAAATTGTTTATAAGAAATCTGTGAAATAAACGTAATATTATTTAAGTGAATGTTGTATTGTCGTATAATATTTAGTAGTTTAGTATAAAAAATTAGCGTGTAAAACATATATTCAAACATAATTATTTTGATTTTTAAATGTTTGTATTGTTCTCATTGTATTAATATTTATTTTCATACAATAGCTATAGAGACTTTGATAGTTGTAACTTAATGACAATATTATATCCTGTAATGACACTTGACAGCCATATGCTTCTTTCTGGTCTGCTTTGGATAACAGGATATCCTAATTTAAAATCTTCTTTGATAGTTGTGTTTAGTTTATAAAAGTGGTTGAATGATGAGTTGTTATTTTAAATTGTCTTTTTGCTTTTTTTAATTATGTATATGTCGGCAGTCACGCTATTTATGCGCGGCTTCAAGAAATAGCGTCCAATAGGCGCCGGTGGAACGTACACCGAACGCAAGTTGCGGGTACTCCGAGAAAATAAAATTTCTCCTTCCTTCAGCTTCGACTATAAAAGCAGCCCACTCCGAGTAGTCGGCACGCATTTCTAATGATTGCGTCTCGGTGTACGGATCACTGTCTCTTGATAGTCGAATACACCATATAGACATTGAGCGGCGAAAATTGTCTTTGACAATAAGTAGTGCTCGTATTGCGGTGGGTGCCCGAACTCTGTCTCTGACAGTTAGCAGGCCCTATGTGACCGCCCGACATAGCCTTACTGATTCATTTCATTCACTTAATTATTGTAATTCTGTTACGCGTTAGTTAGTAACTGTTGCAACAATTGTATCAATCAAATTATTTTTTTTGTTCTGTGTGTGTTTAAACTGTAAATAAATTGTGTTATTCTATTTGAATTTTCTTCCTGATGTCTGCGCAAAACAGTGTTTTTCTTCAATCCCGTTACTTTTCTTACCTTAAAGAACGTTTCATTTTTAAAATATTCATTTGAACATTGCCTTCACTCTAAGGATGACTTAACTTTAAAAATTTCTTCCCACTCGTTCTACTTTTACCCAAATTCTTTCATAATTCCCGGTGGTAGACTATAAACATCGAGTCACCGGCAAGGTTACCACCCATCGGGCAAAGTCGTGCCTCAAAGCGACCTAGTCGTATTCCGGCACGTTGTTCGATGAAGCCGTCTATATGGGAACGGCGAACCGGTTTGGCGTTGAGTTGGTGCTTATTGTGTCTAGTCGAGGAGGGTAGCGGGATCCGAAGCGACGGCTTTCCGCTGGCCACCCGCAATCCACCCTATCTACTGAGACACCCGCCGGTAGATAGTTTGCAGCTGAACTACGGCTGCTAAGATCAGGGTACTACGGGACCCCGGTACCTAAGCCCTCCGGCAGCGACGCATGCGCTTGCGCGTGTAAACTGCCGGGTTACCGGTTTTGGTGTTGGATTCGTAGTGGTAATATGGTTAGCTGTAGAGGTCCGGCGCTGTTCGTCTGGGTTCCCACAGTTGTCGGGGGCTCGTCGGATCTCGTGCGCAGCGAGAGGTAATTGACCAGCCTAAGGCGAAGGGCTGCTGCGGTCTTTTACTTCGGGGCTTGGAACGGTCCATAAGCAGAGATCCCTTCGGGGGTCACTGCAGTTCGGGTAGCCTCCTGCTTAGAGGTTAGATAGATGTGCTAGCATCTATCCGGTCACCCGACTGTACTGTAGGGTAGGCTTGCAGCCTGACTGCCTGTCGGGAAGTGAGCGTGCCTACAGCTCCGGCACCAGCTGGAAACTGGTAGTTAGCCTCTCTGACGTTCTCAGCAAGTTATTGCAAGTGTGAGAAATCACACGGGAAGTGAGCGTGCCTTACAGCTCCGGAACCTTTCATGGAGAAAAGGTAGCTGGGTGGTCGCGATTGGACTTGTTTATGACCGATAGCCTTGCGAGCTTACTAGTCTTATAGTACCGTTGTCGGACGACTTCGGAGGTCAGATCTGCCGTACCAAGGATCCATGTGACCGGGGTAAACCTGGACCACATGTATAGCGGCTCAACCTTTATAACCGGAGGGTTGGTGGGGTTGAGATGCTATAAACATAATCATTAGGGCGGAAGGAGGCGAGGGCGACTATGGCCACCCGCAAATAGTTGAAGGCCCAATTAGTGGGTCAGCCACCCACGAATGGCTGCCCCGCCAGCTGCGTAAAATCCCAGGGTGGCTCCATCGTGCTGGCTGGCGACCAGATGAGGAGGCCCGATGGCGATCCCTGGGGGAGTTTCGGGCGTCCCCGCAGTCTCCAAACTAGCCCCCCAGTGGCATGACATCACCAATTTCGGCGCCGGGTTTAATAAGTACCGCCTCGTTCAACAGCCATTTCTCATCCTATTCACTCTTTTATTTTATTTTTTTTTTATGAAAAAGACCAATAAAAAGAAGAATTTTTAACAGCGGTTGCACTCCTCCTCATTTAAAGTCCACCTTACTAACATCAGGGGCTTGCACTCTTATCTCTTACCTGTCCACCACCACCTGGAGACAGAGCAACCGCACTTGCTCTTTTTGACGGAGACACAGATACAATGTCCTCTAAGCGCTGCGTACCTGGATCATCCTGGTTACTCGTTAGAGTACAACTTTCGCTCACGTGCCGGGGTCTGTGTATACGCACGCAAAAACCTCTGTATCCTGCGTCTCCGTCACCTTGAAGACCCCACTTTTTCTTCCTTACGGATTTTAGTAGACACAGGAAACGAAAAAATCCTGTATTGCTGTATCTACCGTTCGCACAGCGGTGATCAGGAGACCACTAGTTTATTTGAGTATCTCGGTGAGGCTGCTGATATGGCTCTGCATCAGTACCCTTCAGTGCAGCTCGTCTTTCTAGGGGACTTTAATGCCTGTCATCAAAACTGGCTGTTCCCGTACCAGAAGACCGACCATGCTGGAAGAGAAGGGCGGAACCTAGCGTTGTCTTTCGACCTCTTTCAGCTGGTGAGGCAAGCGACGAGGGTACCAGATGTAGTAGACCATACGGCCAATTGCCTGGACCTTTTGCTGACAACTGATCCGGACAGGTATCGTATACAGGTGACCTTCCCCTTGGGAACCTCCGATCACTGTTTGGTGATCGGAGGTTCGCTCACTACCTGCCCTCACTACCTGCTCTGCTGAAGCCGGATGGATCTCTGGCCCATACAGCGACAGAGAAAGCAAATGTATTTGCTTCTCTGTTCGCCGATAATTCACATCTAGACACTGGCAATGCTTCTCCTTCTTCCTCACTGCGGTATTTCGATGCCTGAAATCCGCATCACTAACAAAGAGGTATGGAGAGCATTGTGTCGTCTTGATGTGAATAAAGCCAGTGGTCCTGATGGTATACCAGCATTCTGCTAAAGACATGCGCAGCTGAGTTGTCTCCTCTATTGACAAGTCTGTATTGTCTCTCTTTCAAGTCTGGAATAGTGCCGAAATCTTGGAAGCTTGCTAACGTGCAACCAGAGCCCAAAAAAGGCAGTCGTGCCGATCCTGCCAATTATAGACCGATTTCAATCACCTCCATACTCTGCAAGATTATGGAGCGTGTATTGAACTCGCGCCTTTTAGCGTACCTTGAAGGTAACGATCTCCTCAGTGACCGACAGTACGGGTTTCGCCGAAATAGGTCCACTGGGGACCTTCTAGTGTACGCTACGCACATTTTAGGCGAGGCCATCGAGAAGAACGGAGAGGCGGTCGCCGTCTCTCTTGACGTCTCGAAGGCATTTGACAGGGTCTGGTATGGGAGCCTTATAAGCAAGCTTTCAACATACGGCATATCTCCTGGTCTCCTCAGGGGTCCGTTCTTTCTGCTGCATATTAACGATCTGCTGAAGCCCGGTATCTATGGGTATGCAGACGACAGCACACAGTTGTAGAAAGATACCTGCCGAGTAGTCGGGCCAGTAGAGAATCGAGTCGATCGTCAACACAACGACGAGGCGCAGAGCAAGTCTGGTTATTGTTTATTATACCTACTTTGAGACAGAGTTGACGTGAAGAGGTTATACGATCATGCAACAATCAAGATGTTGATTTGAATAGATTCTTTTTTCTCCTTACTCTCTAAGAAGTTATTGTCGTCTTAAGAATTTAATATTGGTATATATTTACTTATGTGAATTCATAATCCTTTTCGTTTGCCAGTCTTAATTTGGAATATTAAAGGTCCGTAATCATAAAATGACACTTCATTGTAACACTTTTATTTAATTATCTTTAAAATAAATCAAGTATAAGAAAAAATATAAAAGTTTTTATCTATAAAGAACTACAAATAAATTAAACTGCATTGGAATTAAGCTTTTCGCTGTGGTTAAACTCTGTTTAAAATTTTCTTGTTAAGGTACAAAACGTTTTAAACAGAACACTGCAAAGTAATTACAGAACGAAGCTTTAGGATCGTAATATGGGGTGATTTAACTTTTAAGTATCTATAAAATACATGACATAATTTGTTAACTTTAGCGTGATTGTCTTCGTTTTACCTATTTCATCTTAAAAACATGATAACGAATTAACTGTTTTTTTTAATTTTTTTTTTGTTTTTTGACGTCATCAGAGATGATAATGAATTTAGCGACGGAACTTATTGCGAAAAACAGGGGTTTCACTAGTACTAGTGTATATTCTCTATGTATATTCTTTATGTATATACGGAGAACTAGAAGAACTGTGTTTAATGGTGGCCATTGCACTAAGCTTCAGAGTTATCACATTTTATTTTACACATGCTTATTGATAAAAAAAACGATAAAGTACTGGTAACTACTTTTATTTAGAAGTTTATTGACATGCACAAAATTAATATTTTTGTTTTAATCTTCTTAGTAATGATTACTACTTTTAGTCAAGATTTAAAACATTGTATTTATTTCACTGTATGGGAAGCTGAATAAGTTCTTTTGGAAGCGAAACACAATCTGAGCTTAAAGCGAAATTCAATCAACGAAGTTTAAAATAAGTTTAAAATGTGATGAAATCTCGCTGGTATTTAATTAATTATTAAAACTTGAGAGAAGTGCAAACTAGCGACCAATATGTGGCGTTCGGATTTAATTTGTGTTCAAACAAGGGTTGGTTATTGATCTTTATGACAAACAAGTATGTTTCTAAAGAAAAGAGCAAGTTATAATCACTAGATTTCGATTTTTAGTCTCAGGTTAAAAATAATAGGTCTTAATATATACTCGTAAATAGGGATAATCATTAGCAAGTTAAACAAAACGCGGCATGGAGCAGTGCTGAGAAGAAGGGGCACTTACCTAGTGTTAGTCGTACAGTTCGTCTCTTTGCTAAAAACTGTCATACATTTTTATTTGACGACAGATCTAAGAACGAAGTCGATATATATATATATATATATATATATATATATATATATATATATATATATTATTTACGACATAGTCATAATAAATATTATTTTCTTTGAATATATTTGTTTTGTTAAATATTACTACAAGCTTACAGACAGTAAAACACAATACGCTACCTAAATACAACGAAGTAATAACTAATTCAGATATTCCGGGTTTCTCAATACTAATTTATTTAATTTATAGAAAACTTTTCATATGAATTTTTATCGAATAACCTTTCAAGTGTCAAGTGAAACCTAAATAAACTAACTTAATTTTTCACCTGTGCTAACTTAACTTAGCTTATCGTATCTGTGAATCCCTGTACTGTATTGTACTTTCCACATACATGGGTTTGAGCGCAATTTTTTTAAATCAAGGTTTCAATAAATAAGATCTTCTCTAAGTCTCAATCAAAGCCAAATCAAAATCAAAATTTTGATTATAAGTAAGTTTTATACAAAACATTCTTTCATGTCACAGCTACCGCCAGCTCGGAAAGTTATTTGCCACAAACCTGAGAAGAGCTGATGATAGAAACTCCAAATGCCTGTCTTAGGTTCCTATTTTTTTAATCCATACTTGAAACCTAAATTACAAAATTTCTTGAAGTAGCCTAGCAACGAGCGCTTTATACCCAGCGTACATCATGTTCTAGATTTTCGAAAATACCGTAGTATCCGTTAGCAGACAAACGTTCTTTAATAGGTTTTTAAATGAATAAAGGATAAAATCTGAACGTTTATTGGGAGTTTGTTGAAAAATTTAATACATTGTCCCATAAAAGAATTACTTTTTAGTCGAGTGCAGTGAGTGCAGTTTTAGTAAGAATTACCAGATTTTAAAAGGGGTATTATTTTGCTATGTTTCATTTGACCAAGAAAATCTCCCCCTCCCTCCACGAATACAGCCTTTGAAAATAGTAGCTACTCTATTATTGAACCAATCACCTTAACGTCATCAGAGTTTATATCTTGGTTTTCTAAGTGAAGGATTAAATTGGAGTTGTGAGCTATGCTTTTACCAGATATGCCCTTCATGAGTCAGGTCACTTTTATTTTATTTAAGGAATAGTTTAGAACTAAACGCTCATACATTCAGCTATTTAAAATATTATTTCTAAAAGTGTTATAGGGTAATTTCCCACAATGGTCGAAATTTAATATGTTTATTATTATTTTATGTTTAGTTAAACCATTCTTGAAAATATTGTCAATGCTGAAAGATGCGGAATCAGTTATTCTAGTTTATTCCATAAATAAGTTAAAAGATTTTAACATTTTAATGACCTGAATCTAATGGTGGTCGAGGAATTACTTAAAAGTTAATGTTTAAGTCGCTATATACAATAAGTTCTTTATTAGTTTAAATAAAACAATCTTAAGAATAACTTCATAAGAATCATATAATAAATTTGTCTGTGTACATTAACAACAAAAAAACGCTCCAGTTCTGCACAGGCTATTTCAACATAGTATATAGGCTCGATTTTATAGAACGGGAAAAACGAGTCAACCTGCCCCGTGCCTGGGGCAGGTTGACTTGTCACTAGGGGTAAGTTGACCTAAGAAGTAATGAGTACCAAGACTACAAAGGAACAAGATTTAAATACTAAAGTAAATGCAATCATCATTTTTAAGAACATCTTCAACAACATTAAACACCGTTAAGAACCTATCGGTCCACCTCCAGTCTAAAATAGTCTTTGATAGTCCTTTAGTCTAAAATAGTCAAAATAGTATTTATAGTGAACACGTGGGAAAACGAAGAACGGAAGGACCATATTGCCGAGGCCGAGATAGCAACTGCGACTCTCACCAGCGAAACCTCGGTCAGCAGACGTCTTTTTCCCAATTTTTTGGTGCCAAGATGAGCTTACTCTATCAGGAACGTGAACCGTTGTCAGTCCTGTTTCATCTACATTCTAAATATACCCAGGGCTTACATTTAAACGTAGTTAAACGGTTCTTAGGTAATCAAAGAACAACTGCACGTTGTTTTTGTTGAAAGAAGTGGCTCAAAATAGTAGCTTGAGGAGATCGAATAGAGATAATAGGATGACGTTTAAGCAAACTCCCTACCCAATATTCATCAGCAATTTGTTTTTTATACCATGATTCAGGAATAGTTTTTTTTTTTTTGCAAATTCATATGCAAATTTTCGGGACTCGTAAAGCGTTAATCGTCCATAACAAACATCATCAGCTCCCTTATGGCCAATTTTCTGATGCATCTCTTCCTCGTCACTGAATATTTGTCTATTTTTTATGTAGCCAACGCTTTCCAAGGTCAATTGAGATCTAGACAGTCCGGGATTGCATTCTTTTTTTTTTTCATATTTACTATATTTCATATTTACTATATTTATGGCGATATTTTATATGGTATAGCAAATTCTTTTTCTGGAATTGATACTTCGGCGAAAATAACTTGTCGACATACTCTCTCCAGTATGTCTTTACGTCGATTTGACTTTCGTTTATAGATTCACATCGTTCTAAACTGGAAATGTTAGGTTAAGAACAATAATTTTTATACCAAATTATATCTAGTATATCCAAAATTGTATGGGGCAGGTTGACTAGACAGTCAACCAACCCCTTTATAAATGAGTCAACCAGCCCCAAACGACCTTGTAATTTTTAACTACGTGCCAAAACCTTAAAATGGTGTCGTAATTAAAAATAACAAGGAAGCATACAAAGTTCGGAAATCAAACATTCGTATTAAACAGTTTGACAAGCAATCAAAACAAAATGAAAAAAGTTATAACAAATAGAATTAAGACAAAAATAGTTACTTAAGTGTCTTGTTTGCCTGCCCCTATAGTCAACCAGCCCCGGTCTCCCCTATAGCCTGCACCCTGAAGAACGAACCGGTAATCTGGTGGTTGGCAAAATAAAATAATATTTTGTGGTAATCGCTGACTGAACCGATCACATTAAAATAACGAATTTTACTTTTTGTATTATAGACGAGCTAAGCAAATGTTATAGAAAGTGAGCCATTTTATTTTCATACTATTTTTAATGTGTGCTAAGGAATAAGAACAATATAAACGTAAAAAATTATGTCAAAAATTAAATTTCTTTGAGATCACTTCTATAGGGTGTCCTGTGGCGTGCTCTGTCTATAACAATTTATCTAATTCCTTTATTCTAATAATTAAACACAGTAAGACATAAATACTGAATATACGGGTACTGAATATACGGTATATAAAAAGGGTACGGAAAAGGGAAGGGATCCAAAACACTCACCGTTCATGAGGTACAAGGTTTGTGTTATGAAAACACAATAGTAGTAAAAAGAACCGGAAAGAGCCTCCCACTCCATGACAGCGTACCTCATGCGCTAGTAGTCATTTCCCGACACACCAGGACGTTTGTCTACTACACGGACCATCAAGAAGATGCGCTGGCGGGTTCATCAAAGACAGCATTGTAAATACGGACAAGACAATAAATGATTACAACTTGAAATTAGCAATACACAACCGAGACCAGAAGGTCATAACAAAATTAACCGAAACAGACAAATAATAAACAATGAAGAGTACCTACTTTGGACCCTAAGAAAAATTTAAGAACCACAATAGAATATTTATTTATGTATTCATTAAAGTAATTCTTGTGCCTGAATACACAGGCAAAAATCTCAAAAAAAAAAGAAATCAAAATAATAATTATAAAACAAATTAAAAATGGCATGGACTACAAGTCTATGGTAACTATATATTAAAAAAAAAAAACTGAATATAAAACAACATTTTCCTTTTTTATTTTAAATAATACTTCCAAACTATAAGATACTGTTATTCAATTGATCAGAGAACATTTTAAAGAAGAAAGCTTAGTTAATAACTTGGCAAATATGAAAAGGAAACTGTTGACGTGGAGTCTAATAAAGATATTTATTTAAGAGGTATAGTAGTTTAAAGGTACTAGTGCCTAGAACAAAGTAGACACTAGAAGCTGCGGCGTGCCACCTCGTTGACCCACTTATAAGGTCAATCACCTTCAATAATATTCTAAAGGTACTATATTTATAATTGTTATCTAAATTGTTATATTATTTTTTGGTATTATTGCACATTCGTGGACTGATAAACTGAAGACACAACTAAGCAGCTAGGGCATCTTATATTCTCATAAAATACTTGAGATGTTTGCGGACGCTCCGAGCGTTTTGGACCCATTAAAGTGTAATGCAGAGTCGTGAAGACATAAAAACCGCTTTCATGTCAACTTTTTCTCAATAAAACATATAGCTACGACTATGTAAAATATGTGATAAGAAAATTTTAAATTTTCCTAAACGGTTATCGTAGCACATTGATATGAAAAGATCTAAGTAATCTAAATTTGTTAAAAATTGTTGAGTAAATTAATGACGAACACACCGTCTACTGAATGTAGAGGAGGTTGTCACTTGGATCAGGGAACAAGTTTTTAATTTAATTTAAAATAACATTATAAACAATAACTATGTAACTACACTATGAACATATACGCGTACAAATTAGTATGCAATTAAATCGGAGGCATAAAATAAATTAGTAGATAATTATATAAAATTATAAGTAGATAATCATTATTCTATTTCGAAATTTATTTGTTTTTTCATTGGTAATACAATCATTATATTTAGGCGTGCTTTTCAGATCTCGGCTGAGGAAGTAAATATTTATATCCTCAAGAAAACGCGCGTTAAAGAAGAAAGCCTACTAAATCATCTATAAGATCGGCACTTATCAAGGTCTCTGAATTAGTACAGATATTTTACGAGGACGAGGCGTAAAATATTTGTACTAGTTGAGAGACCGAGGCGAGGACCAAGGTCATAGTTATTTATCAATTTTCGTAATTTGACGTTCTATATTTTTAAAAATTATTATCTTTCTTAGCGTTTTCTTGGAGGTAGGTATACGCCACTTTAACCAACCATAACGTAACCATATCTTATCGATCCGGAAATACCACCAGAAGGAATTCGTTCCACAACTTGGTGGCACGTGGAAAAAAGGCCCTTGAAAAACTTGGATCTTTTGGAGGTTAAACTAAGAGAGGTTCAGTTCACCCCATTCTGAGATGATCCCCAAGGAGGTCTCTATAGAAGACAGAAGTTTTTTATGGCAATCGTCGTCGTTTTCCTGAGAGAGCCATGCACAGGAGCTTTAAAAGGCTCCCAAAATTTGTGCGTACCGGACGGGCTTGCTAGCTGATCTCCAATTTTAACGAAGAGTTTGAACTTTGTTCTAGTGATTTCCCGTTTGAAGGCTCTGGAGGCCCGATTATATTTCCTCGAAATATTATAATAACTAGTATTTTATGACATGACATAACTCCGTTTTTTTATAATATGACATAAGGTACCAAATTGTAATATAAATCATTTCATTAATAGCTCAAATCAGTATTAAATTTTTAAAAGTGTATGTACGAAATTAAGTTGAAGTATATTGGTATCAACATATTTTAACTTTACAGCAATTTAATATTCCAAATTCATTAAATTACTCAAATCTGATTTTCAAAAACAGTGTCACTGTGAAAATAGTAATATAATATTTATATTCATAATTACATATATGCAAGATTACGAGATGACATCTGTCAGAATACGTTGGATTTGACAGTTGTCATTCTTGACAACCACCCTTGACTTTTTAAGCGACAATCGCCAGTGCACCAAGCTTACGACGAATCGCTCTTTACCGACACAACCCTTAATCATTACTGTCTTTAATATAATATATGTAACATTACATTACATGTTACATTAAATTAAAAACAATTAATTTTTTTTTTTTACATTAACTATCTATCAAGAGCTATCGCTTGAAATGCTTAAATGATATCCCCTACAGCAATCTTGTAAATTTTCCTCTCTTGTCCGTATTGTGTTCAATCATCCGCTGTTTCAATCATTCGAATGCTCCTCGGCTCCGCTTCGTGTCTCGGCTATTAATATTTAATACGATATAAAACTGAGTTCCATACCGTTTTTACAACTTTTAGCTTACAATTATTCTTTAAACATTGCTAAGTCTCTATTTCTCTAACATTGGTTTACATTAAAGAATTGGGGTCATTGAAATTCTTATTTAATATATTTTGCTCTTACCCCCACAAAAAAAAACTTAGGTCTGCAGTGCACGAGAATTGCATTTGACATGACGAACATTACAACTACGTTAACTCATATTGATTGAATCTTTTGGTTTTCATTACTTATGTACTATTAATTAAATTATATAAAGGACTTTGGTTTGGACAAAGCTGATGACATCGACTTCGTCTCCGCATATCTGTTTCTCCGAAAAGTAATTCTAAAGCCTCCTTAAACATACTACTTTAATATCTTTTAAGTAATTTTGTTTTTATACTCTATTACTCTTTTGATTCGTCTAGAATTTTCCGGAGTCAAATTAATTTTGAACTTTATAACCGGTTTATTTCGAGATGAAAGCTTAAAATAAAATAACTCTTTTATTTCGTTTCTGGAGAATTTCACTAGATGTGGTCACTGAATGTCAAATATCGGGTCAGAGTCGTCTTCGTGAAATTCGCGCAAATCTCGTCACCAATCCTCACTTGACCTTCATTATTTTTATTAGGATCCAAACTGAGGATATTTCGACAAACAACACTGACGACTTTTAAGAACTGAAACCAAACACGCTTATTTTGGAAAAAAAATAATTCTTATATACTAAAAACATAGGAGATGTAGAGATTTCACTTTCCTATTCTATTATTATATAAAGAAGTTTGAAAAGGATTTTCCTATAACCTACACGTTAGGTTTTGAAGAGTTTCGTTTAACAAAGGAAAAAATGCAGTGAAGCGCAACGGACGCACACCGCCTCGATGATAGTACTGAGATAATAGATTTCGTTCCCGCGCCGCGCTGTTGTACTGGAACCTGTAAAACTATTTTAATTCACATTGTTATTTGTTGTATGAGGTTTTGAGTTAAATAAAACTAATTATAATTATCCATAATCCAAACTAATTTGGTATTAACTTTTCTAAAAGTCACTGCAAGTTCAGTAAACCTCCAAACCTGGACACAGCTGAACTTGACTGACACGTGAACAACTGAACTGAATTTTAATATCTAAATTTTCAGAGTCAACCAGCTATAAAAAAGAACATATTCAGTTTCTTCTTTTCGTGTCATTAGTTTCATTTATTTGGGTCTGCAGTATACATATATTATAGCGATATATATATATATCTTTCAGATACTTGTTATCTACCGCTATAAAAATAAACGTCAGTGTTCAACTTACCTTAGTGTATTTGTAACATAATGAAAATATAAAAAACACTACTGTCTTTCCTTTTAACGAGCCATTTCCGTCTAAGATGGCACCTAAGTTAAAACGGACTACAAAGTGCAGAAACAGCTACAAAATCAATATAAGGCATTTATTTTTAGGACATAATAATAATAACTTAAAAATGAACTGTATTTGCTATTTATGTTAAGAAAACATTGAGGAAGTTTTGAGTTTTGAACTTTGACTTGACTTTATAAATTATCTCAACATGAAAGACATCGTATAAAAATACATTAATATTATTTATTTATAACTTTTTATTTTTCAAAATTATATAAATTATATTCCGTTAAGAAAGCGGATACGCACACATTTATAGTACACGCAGATGAACATTATTTGTAATTATTTTATTGTGAGCTGCCGTTATCCTCATTTTAACTATTTAAAATAATGCCATGTTTTTTTATAGTGACATACTTAATAATCTCAGGCACAATGTTTCAATGTTTTCCCCAAATACATTTTTTAATATGATCTTTTATTAAAAATACATTCTATATTCTAGTACTTTAAGCTAAATATATGAAACACGTAAACATTTGCCATAAAGTGACGTCAAAACAGATAATGTGAAGCATTTAACTATCTGTAATACAGTGTTCGTGTGACCCAAAGCTCCTTGTTGAGAGTAATTTACATACGAGAGCATGTAAATTGTGATATTTGATAAGCTTCTTGATAATTAGCACATGTTTTAATCATTAGTAAAGAAGATCAATAGTAAAAATGATCTATCTAATTTCTTACATAAAAATTCTAATAATTAATTAAATATTAAGTAAAAGCAAAATATATCATAAGTTGAATTGAATTAATGGAGATATGTTTAAGGAGCTATTATAAAAAATATTTGACAGTGAGAAGTAATTTATTTTATTGTCTCAATAAAATACATGTAAATAAAAACATATGTGTAGTAGTGTATTGTTCTGTGGAAGAAACTAGTACGTCATTGTCTTGGAACATTTATCCTATATGGTTGCAAGAGGCTTTATAACATAACTGTTGTGTGAATTCAAATATATGAACGTTATTTACAGAATAATGTTCAAAGAAATAAATACCCAAAGCTTGACAGTAAAATGAAAAGCTGAACTTCAAATTAGTGAATACCAAAAATCTCGCTATCTACCGTCATACACTTCTGTGTACTCTAACTTTAGTCGTTTGAATTAATGTCGAATTTTTGTGACCTAAATTTCAACGCAATAACTTAAAAACTTTAAAAACATTATGAAAATAAATAAACAATGTATACATAAAGAAAACTTAATGTAATAAATATTATAAGAAATAAGTTGACAACTTACAGGAACCCACATCATATATTTTTTTAATATTCAATAATTCTTCATGCAGCTATAAATTGCTTATACATTCAAAATACTAATTCAAATTATAAACATATATTTCAGTTGTGGTTACGTCAATGTTTTATAATTACCTAATTCTTCTCTTACCATGCCCTCCTTTCCGGTTCACAATGTGAATAAATTTTTTGTCAAAGTTTAAATAACGATAGATTTCAATAAATGTAATTGGCTTTATTTTCCTGAAGTATTCGAAAAAGCACTTGCCAGCCAAATATTATACTTTGAATTTTAGAAAAATTCCCAGATTTTTTAAAATTAAACATTATTGGCTTTAAAAAATGGAAGACTCAAAGATGAACACTTAGTATATTAAAAAGTTATCAACACAAGCAAAACTCTAACTTACAACCTCCGGCAGTCTGGTCTCCCTAGATCACTAGTTCATCCAACGTAAGCATATTATTAAGGACAAAGGAGAATGGAAAGATAAATGTTCAATTTATAAACACTAAAAAATAATTACAAATAACTTTAAACATAAACTTATATTTCGTTATCTTTACACTGTTATTCAATTTAAATGTTAAAGGAGTTCAAACAAGCGAGTGGGTCTCTTCTTTAATTATACATTTTGTTTGCAGAAAACTTCTACACAGTTCAATCTATGAATCAACGAATCTATTCTTAAATATTATTATTTTTAAAGATTTGATAAAAATATAAAATCCACTTTGTTAAATAAAAAGTTTACTTTGTGAATAGCCGTAGAGTTTTAATTTTATGGTACCTTTCTTTGAATTCATTCGTTTCGTGTAATAAGTAAAATTTTCTCGGCTCAGTGCTTACAAATTGAAGTATTATTAAAATCACTCCAATCCCAACGGCCACCTAGCGCTCAGTATTTTTCAAAGAATATTTGGATTATTTAAATGATTATTTGATCAATTAAATATAAATTTAACTCTCTATACTCGTGCTAGTTAAATCGGATCTCGACTGAGTAGTTTTAAATATATTAGGGGTCTTTATTATGTACTTAACTATGTACTTGAAATTATTACTTAAGAATATTTATTAACGCTGCGATGAACGAAAGACCTATCCGTATATGTGTATTTAGATACATACTTAGGTATGTAGTCAGTGCTTTCTGTCTATAACAAAACTGTCCAACTAGGGAAGTTTTAATTTTCAAATATATTTTATATATGTTATATGTTTTTTATATTATATATTCGGAACACAGTTTAAGATGTCAACATGATATCATGATAATACGAGAAATGTATTATTGTATATATTAGAGCAACGCACAGTGCCCGTAGCGAATGGTCTCGATGTGACGATAAGTCGTGATTATAATAATGATATTATATATATTAGGGTGATTCAAAAAATTTTAGTTTTAAATTTTTATAGGGGCACCGTCTTATATGGTTTCAATATGAAAAAAAATATACCCTTATTTTTTTTTTTTTAATTTAAGTCAACTTTAGGGGTCGCTACCATCCATTAAAGTTTTTGAAAAATGCGTTATATACGGCAATGGGGTGGCAGCCCTTGAGAACCAAAATGGCGGTGCCTTTGTGTATTTTTGCACCTGAGCGTAAACAAGGCACGTTAGGTACCTGGTACATATCCTCTATCCACGTTTTTTAACTTCTTCAGACTTCAGGTTATTAAGCTACAGAAAGGGCTTAAAGATTAAAGTAGTAATTTCGCAATACAGTGTGAGCTAGTCTTCAAGTAAGTAGTAATATAGCCAACCGTTTTTAATGTCGTCGTCTTCAACCTCTTTAGACAGTCGGCCTCCATTGCCAGGACCGTCTACCTCGAAGCCACAGCGAAAACAAGGGAGGAAAGAATTAATCGATGACCGTTTGGCTGTAAGTCTTGATGTTGCTAAGTTAAACGATCGAAAAGCTGCTGTGGTATTAACATCGATTCTCAAGAGCGCTGGCTGTGATACTGAGAAGTACAACGTTAGCTTTTCTTCTATTCGGCGTCAGCGAATCCAGCGACGAAAAAATCTCAGAATTTCTAAAAAACGAGTTTAAGCCAGAGGTTCCGCTTACCGTTCACTGGGATGGTAAAATGCTCGAGGACATAACGGGACATGAGGTTGTGGATCGCTTGCCTGTTATAGTATCAGGACAGGGAGTAGAACAGCTTTTGGGTGTTCCAAAACTTCCGAATGGAAGAGGACAGGCGATGGCCTCAGCTGTTTATGAAATGTTATTGTCCTGGGGTTTAGATGAAAAAGTAAAATCGATGTGTTTTGATACCACAGCATCAAACACAGGTCGATTCAATGGAGCTTGTGCCTTACTAGAGCAAAAGCTGGAGAAAAATTTATTGTGGCCTCCATGCAGGCATCACATTTTGGAGATTGTGCTTGAAGCCATCGTAGTTTCAGCAACTAATGCTTCTAGTGGGCCAGATATACAAATCCTTAAAAGACTGCAAAAACGTTGGGTTAAAATACTAAAAGAGGACTTTAGGGTAGCTACTGCGGATCCTGACTCTAAAACAAAGTAGCAGATGTTACCGAAGAGATGACATTATTTGCTGAAAGCCACCTTAACGAGTTTCAACCACGAGACGATTATAAGGAACTACTTAACCTGATAATCATATTTTTGGGAGGAACACCTGAGAAAGGTGTATCTTTTCGAGCGCCTGCTGGTCTCCACCGGGTAAGGTGGATGGCGAAGGCCATCTATTCTCTTAAAATATATCTATTTCGGGAACAACAAACACTGACGAAGAGGGAAATTAAAGGAATCAAAGGAATTTGCATTTTTACTGTACGAATTTACGCCAAATACTGGTATCAAGCTCCTTGCGCATGGTCTGCGCCAAGAAATGACTTACAACTTTTGAAGGATTTATTAGCTTACAATAAAGTGAATGAATCACTTTCAAAAGTTGCTATGAAACAAGCGTTGGGGCACCTTTGGTACCTATCAAAAAAACTTGTAGCTTTGGCCTTCTCTGACGACCCAGTTTCTTTGGAATCTAAGCGAAAGATGGTTGCTGCTCTTCAAATAGAAGGGTCAGGGAAGATTCTCCAAAGCGAGCCATCCTGGATCAAAACCTTATTGCAACAAAAAACCTGGAGGACTTCGTATCTTCTCACATATTAACGTTTTTTAAAAGTATCTCCATCTCCTGCGATTTTTTAAAAAAGGACGTGCAGACCTGAAAGGACGATTGTGAGTTTAAAAAATGTGTGACTGTTGTAAAGGGTCTAAAAGTTATCAATGATACAGCTGAGAGGGGAGTATCGTTGATTGAAGTGTACAATCGCCTTCATACGACAGACGAAGATCAGAAACAGTACCTATTGTTGGCGGTCAAAGATTTTAAGCGAAAATTCCCCGATTGTAACAAATCTACATTAACATCTTAAGTTACTAGTCTTAGTTATAATAGTAGTTATCCTTAAATTATTGTTGTAGTTATTTAATAAAATAGGTTATTACTTATTATTTACCTGTTCATAAAACCCAACACTTTTCATCCCTGGCAGCGACCCCTAAAACCTCTTTTAAAAATCTAAAAAAAAATTGGTGGAAGTTTTTTAACCAATAGAACAAAATGACAGGGTGCCCCCATAAAAAAAATAAACATAAATTTTCACATGTATTTTTGTATCACCCTAATATATATTGATGCATTATCTTAAGCCTACGGTGGACATACACAAATTATCATTTTGCTCGGTACTATTCATATTAAATATTATAAAATGTAATTTCGTTTATGAGTGAACATGAGTGAGTTCAAGAAGGTGAGGAGAAATATTGTATGAGTTTTATGAGTTATGAGTACGCTGGCAGGTTATAATTTATGTTTAGGTGCAGTGTTTTAATTTGAAAGATAAAGACAGGAGTGGGCGTGTTTTCATAGCTACTACGGAAAACACGTTTTCTCTAACAACATTTATAAGAGACATAAATTAGAGGTATTTATGTTTTAGTCGTTATCCTTATTTTTACTATTTTTTGTCGTATAACAATGATTATAATTTTTCAATAATAATAACAGATATTTTATAACAATAATCCTAAGTTGCCAAATTGTTAAACTTCATTCTTATAAGTGCAGAGGTAGTAAGTCAATTAATAATTGTAGGCAGTAGTAACATGAACTAATAATTGTACTTTATTTTTACAAATATCATTGTCCCAACCAATATAAATACATCTTGTATAAAAGTCTATAACGTTCATGGCATTCGAGAAGGCTTTGAGAAGGTACCGGTTTCAAATTTGTGTTGAATATTTATATATTGATATATTATATGGCTCAGGTTCATAAAAATTTGTACAGACACTGACGGTGATTTTCAAAAAGAAAAAATATATAAATATATAAAATTTTCTGAGTGATTATTCAAATTTTAAAATTTTAAATGAATATAAAACTGCGACCTTTGCGTTACAGTTCCGTCACTCGAGACAGATTATAATTTTTTAAAGAAGCCTAATAAATGTCTTCTGCGTCTCGCTAGAAACTGTTATGTATAGAATGAATGCTAGAATCATTGAGTCGGTTGGTAAAGCGAAAGGATCGTTTCTCAGAAATTCAAATTCTAGTCATGCCTATGTCGATGAATTTTTCTTTCTATATTAATATCAAATTTGGATAAGATTGACATGACTAAACACGTTTCTTGAGTATTTCAAATACATTATTTTACATTGAAATATAGTTATTTTTTCTCTTATTACTGCACAATATAAGATGTTACATCTTTTGTATTGTTTGGAGCACACATATGCAGTTTAGTGAGTGACAATAACATTGATACTATGAGACAACACAGTTAGGATACTTGTTAATTTCTAGCAGAATTTTCTTAATAGTAATTTGCGTCGTCTCTGTCAGCTTCGCGATTCTCTAACAATCACAGCGCACTCTGCTTACTACAATCGTTAATCTTCCAAAACTGAATCCGTAATAAAAACATAGATTATTGTGATATTAATTAACATCGAATTTCCGTTTGTCCACAAATTTTTCCGGTCTTGTGAAGGGATGTACATTATAATTACTCATCCTTACCATGACATGTATGTCTGTATAATTGTAATTATCATGTTAAAACTTCATATTATTTATGTATTGTTAATAACTTTGTTAACAACTTTAATAGAACCTAAAAGCTGATGCGAAAGTCCACAATAGGTATTTAATCCGAATAATACTTAGTAGAATATTTAATTTTATTACTAGCAACAGAGCTTTTAACAAGACAATATCATACTTGACTAAAGTAATTCTTTCTCGTTCTTTCGAGGGATATAGGAATACATAACACATCACATGAGTTCCCAAAGGAGCCTAATTCAATTTATTTGTAAACAATTAGAGATTTAATATATACTATGAAATAACGCGCTAATATTAATTGTATTTTATTGAAGAGTAGAAACAATATTTTTTAAATTTATTTAAGGGAGGATAAACGAGCGTGCGGGGTGACTGATGGTAAGTGATTACTTAGTCGTACGAGATGTAGAGGCCCAGTATTCTAATACTAGACGAGGCATTAAGGGGAATGCTCTGGAAGAGTGGCGATACGGCAATTGGGGATTAAACTGATCGAGGTGCTAGCTTGCTTTCTTTGCTGCACACTTCCGAGACTGGGACTATGCCTTTAAGGTAGAAGCACTAAAACAAGTGCGTTAACAATGACGTCAACTCATGGGCACACGTCAGTAGCACCAATGCGAAAATGTCATCAGGTCAACTCAACTTATTAACGGCCAAGGAAAATGTAGATTTTTGTTTTTTTTTTTACTATTTTCGCATTAGCTCAAGGTGATACGTCTGCCGTTTGTCTCCTACTGTAGCCCTAACAGACGCATTGAACCAAGCATTAGTAATTTTAAAATAAAATAGTATTTCTAATTAATAATTAGCGCAAACAAAAAAAAATCAGTAAGAGTAATACAAGGCTCTTCACAATATCCCTTTATGTTGTTCAGTTATAAATTAATATGATACATACTTAAATGGAAATAGAACACCTATTTGAGAAAGTTTATAAAAACAAGGATGGCTTATGTGAAATTTGAAACTATTCACAAAAACATATTTCAATCAAATACAAAAACATACAATTGCGTCATAAATAATAATTCTTACTATTACGCTTCAAACGTTTTAATACTAGACCCCAAGGATAAAAGGACTCAACTGTTCTCGAATGTATAAGATATCTGGCAGACGCGTTTGGGCATTCTCTCAAGTAATTTAAAACTTACTTCATTGAACTCCTTAGCACAGGTCTCAAGTATATTGGCATGTATATGTGGAGTCGACCTCTTGACTACTAAGTATGTTTTTTCAAAGTTACGCATAACAACAATGTGTCGCATAATTTATAGTAAATAATTAAACATAATAAAATAGTCACAGCAGTTTAAAGTCTTTTTTAACAAATATTAACTAGTATTAAAAAATAATAAAATGAAAATAAATATTTGCAGATTCTAATTAATCGAACCAAAACGTATGGATTTTTTTTTCAATTGCTTTTACTGCTTTTTTAAGCACAACCTTATACAGTTTGGATATTTTCTAAATTGCAATAAGAATGTCCAGTCTAATGTATTTAGCGGAGATTTATAGAATATGTAGAAATACTCTATAATAATACCGTTTGTATCTTGATAATATTTTTTTATATTATTTCTTAACAAAGTGGTCGTTTATAACTTAGGAATCTCCAGATGACATCGTCTTATTCAGAGAGATAAATCGCGATCATCCATCACCTCAGAGTGCAGCCTCGCTTCGTCTAATGTCACCGAGATAAAAGACCAAAAATGCATGTTGAATCAAATAGTTTACCATTCGTTTTACAAAATAAACACTCAATAGACAATATCAGCATCAGTGATGAGTACAATTCGGTTATTATTATATTTGATTACTACAATGAAAAAAAAACTAAATGTCTTTGGCTTTTCATACATATTCGTCTTATTTTTTATGGCTACATTGCGAGAGAACTGTGCTTGCGGTTTGTTATGAATAATTGACATGTTTGATCCCCGTTTTCAGTTTTCAGCTTAGTACAAGATTACGAGTGACACAAATTAAGGCAACAGCTGCAGGAGGGGTGATGGAGTGAGGCAGACTTGAAGCTCAGGGCTGCCATAGGGCAAAATTATTTTCTTACTTTGAGTGCATTTGTAAAACATGGGTTTTTATTTTTTTTTTAATTATTTTCTACTTTTTAATTTTTTTTTTTTCTACTTTTTAGATTTTTTTTTATACTTGAATATTTCATTGTCATTGACTTCTGAGCGATCCTGAAAATTTCAGCGCTCTAGCTAGCTGGAAAGTGGGTGAAATTTCGATTGCAAGATTTGATCGCCATAAACAAACAGACGTGACAAAGCTTAGTAAAACGTGTAAAAAAATATGTACATTACTAATCCTTAATAGCACACACTCTATGCCCTCCTGGATTGTTGCCGTGCTGCAGGGAGAAAAAATCCCATTCAAATAATTTTTCAGTTGAATATATATTACTTATCTACATATTTCATAAAGACAATGTAGGATTTGTGAGCAAGCTTATATTTCTTTTGATTAAATATGTTTTACATTTGGTAACAGTGTGCTGTATGTGATAAGCGGATTATCGATTTCATTACCACAAAAGATTACGGACCTTTCATATTTCATCAATTTATAAAACAGATGAGTTCCAATTTGTTAATGTGCCTACGAATACTGGACTAATTATTATTTTATGGAAATAATAATTAAACTTTTAAGCTGAGTAATTTCCCTAAATAGAACCACAGGTAAAATTGCAGTTTTGTTGGCACTTATATTGCTACTAGTGATCTAAATTCATTCTTGTCGGAGTGGTAGAATCTGACTTCCGTGCCCTCAGATTCTACAACTATTTAAAGTTGAAATATTGACGACATATTGGACAAAAAATACACCGTTATAATCATGGCATTTTTTTCATTGAATTCTGTTCTCTCAGACATCAATGTAATCTTCACATCAAAGTTTGAACGTTACTTATTAACATAATGATAAAAAGTGCATCATAACATTCATTGTTATTTTAAAGTCCCTAATTCAGTACACATACACACACACACTTTCCATATATAGATCATATAAGCACATATGGTAGATATCTTTATTAGATTAAAGAGACAACACAAAACAAATACCTTATAACTTTCAAATAAGCAAACTCCATAGCGTAATAAGTACGAATCTAAAGTATTATTTTTCTATTGTTCATATAATTTTTTCTCCACTTACTAAGTCACTACGTACGCTTTATAAACAAAAGAATATTGTTCGTCCAACAGTAGCCTGGGACTTATGTGACCCTTTAAAATGTCTCTAATTGCTAAAATTATAATAACTTTATTTCAACTCTGTAGAAATAAATGACCTTCTGTTTTATACTTGTCGTGAAATAGTCTGTTAGAGACATAACTGTTGCTCCATTGTTTGGTCAAATAATTACAACTAATTAATTATTAATTATTTGCCCAGTATTTTTGTGAGTGGTAGAGCACATGCTCTATATACTAGGATTGATAAAATTCTTCCACGGTGTCACACAGGCCAACTGCTTCGTTTCTTTTTTTATTTGTAAATTTACATTGTCCGTACCCAAAGCGCACACACATTTTTTGCATACAATACATCCGTAAGGACTCTATGACCACTGTCTTATAAAGTTTACGACTTCGGCTACCAGCAAATTCTTGATGGCAACTATTCAAACTACGAATATGGGTACAATGTCCGCGATCCTATTTTCCCGTTATCGTCAGTAAGTTAATTTAATGTGCCTAGCTGTCCGTGGCTTTTCATTTTCGGTGGTTATTCTGAGATTTTAAACACGATTTTAAAAATATTTTGCATCGTAAATTCTATAAGATTTTTAATGCTGATTTACTGGTTATATAAATAGAAAAAAACATTTAGGTTTTTATTCGAATAGGAAATAACAAATTATCGTTGCTTTGAATCACTCTCGTATATTTAGAATAATAGTAATATATATTTTGTTGATTTCCGAATGGTAAAAAAATATATATATTTTACATAAATTTACATAAATTTTATTAAATTTAGATAAGTTTCAAATTTAATATGTTGTATTTAATAAAGACAACTTGTCTTTTGTGTTACACTTTAATATAAAGACTCCGTAAACACCTCGATATATTGTATTTGAATTTAACTCCGAGAATAGGATTGCAATAACGAAAATAGAAGCAATTTCAAGACGTAATATACAATATATATATTAATATACATAATTCGGTAAACACTTTCCTTAGCTACCAACAAATCATATTCCTATTATAATAGTGCTTACTGTATTATATTTCTCAAACACAAATATATAAATTTAATAAAACCTCAAGTCTTTTTCATACAGATTAGTTAAAGGTTTTATAAAAGCTGGTTTTCTAAAGGTTTATTGCAATATTTACCATTGATGCTTAATTAATAATCCCATTTGTAGTTTTCTCAGCCATTTTCATATATTTAAAAGAATACAGAGTGTGGATATTATGCCTTAATATTATGACATATTTACCAGTCGACGTCATCTAGACGGTATTTAGCTCAATATTATTATTAAATTACATCTCTATTGTAATGATATCTTGACACTGACAATAGACAAACGAAGACACGGCCCCTTTGTTTGTCAGTACAAGAATGCTGCAGTGAAACACTTAAATTTTATTAGGTAGTGTTGAACAAATGAATAATGGTGTACATCACCAGAAAACTTCTCAAAATTAAAATGGGATTCAGCAGTTCAATGGACATTACATAACATTCAGCTACAGATGCTTAGCGGCAATAAAAATATACTCTGTAATCTATATAGTATATATTATAGTATTATAATCTTTTACTATTCGTACTATTCGAAAATAAATTGTAGACATGATCCTATGTCATGTTTGTTATCAGGGTATAAAATAAACAGAGAAGAAAGACACTAATCATGTAAAGAACGAAATAAACCAGTTTTGCGATGAACATTCAAAAGCAATTACAAAACGTGGCACATATATTTAAGAATAAAGTGAATACTGCAATCTTATGTAAAATTTACAATTAGTTTTTCGATATATTTCTTTAAATATAAATAAATTCATTATCTTACAAAAAATGAAAATTTGCAGTCCTAAAGATAAAATCAATTGTTTGAATATAAAATTTTGTAACAGTTACTAATAACAAAAGTTTGTTTGGTGTATGTTATGGTATATGATAATGTACCATGCCACGTAATTGTAATAGAAATTCCTAACCTTTTTAAGTTCACTATTAATGCGAGTAGGTTCCAAAAAGAAGTTCGATAAGTTACAAGATTTAAATACATTTAATAAACGTATACCAGGCGAAGTTACTTTTAATACATAATTTAAGTCACGGCACACTATGAGACTTGTTTTTGTGACAAAGTTTTGTTAAAATATACTCCATTTTATTTTTAAATTCATCGCAATGCCACCAGAGGGAGTTGGTACACACATAAAATAATATAGCCATTGAGTTCAATGTGGGATAGCCTAAGGTTAAGACGAGTAAGCCTTAACAATCTGTAATTTTCTCTGTTTGAACTATTATACAAAATAGAATGCTTTCAAAATTTGTACATAGCCTTTATATTTAGCCTGAGTAAACTCGAACATATCTCTGATTTCCTACGCGAACTTAAGTGTCTCCTGATTCGCCTTCGCCGGACCATGCATATACCATGCAACTCTGCACGTATGTATCTACAAAAACGTTTCATGCAGTCTATACCGCAACCGCTTTTGCGTTTGTGTGTGACCCCTTGACATTTTCCGGTTCCATGCATCATTTTATGTAGATTTCTTTACTGTAAAAGCAGCACGATTATAGAATCAATATCTATGTGATCATTTTAATTTATTTATGCAGCCTATTTGTAGTAAGATAGGGTGCCTAAATAAATAAAAAAAAATAATCAAACCCACAAAGAAACACATAAACAAGCAAACTAATAAATAAATAAATAATATCCGGGCGGGCTACCAAGGCATTAATCGATGGGATATTTTACTTTAATTCTTAGGTTTATTTATTTTTTAACAAATTTAAATGCATATAAATCGATGTTAATACACTCGAGCGAAGAGGATCTAAAAGGATTTTAAAATTTGGCGTTAAATACAAACGAAATTAAAGTAAGAATATACAAACCCGGGTACATTGGCGTTTTATTTAGTTTTTAGTTACGATTATTAAAATTGTAAATAAATAAATTAAATGTTATCTTATCTGACTGCCTAGTTAGTTAATTGTTAGCATAAAGCTACATTAGGTTTGTACAAATGTAGCGTAATAAAAATAAACAAACCGAAACGACAAACCCCAATAACCGCAATATGTCCACAACGTGGAGACGTGGTCAGAACAAACAACACAGCTATAAGAGGGGTGCTTTGCTAAGTCAAAAAGGTTGTATTGGTATAGTTACAATAAAATGTTAGTAAACTAACAAGGTATTAATATCATAGATAGGTATACAAAATTAACCGACTTGTAAAAGTTAATAACTTTTTACGGTGTTGCGGAAGTTGGTACTTTTTACGTGTTATATTTTTTATGAGATCTCAGAGCGTTTTATAGAGCTCCCGTGTTTTTTTTCTTGAATTATACTCATGTCATGGCTTTCCTCAGACGTTTCGATATTTTGATTATAAACAAAGATTGTATAGCAACCGTAACTAAACCAGTTTCGAGTTTTATAATAATTAAACAGAATGTATTTATTGCAGAGTTTAAATACCTTACTATTTACTAAGTGAAGTATCTATACGCTACACGTCATTTTATTAGGCTATTTTATGCTACATAAGATAATGCTTTTTCGTTTCACCGATAGTTTGGTGGGCTCTACACTACTACACTCTAGGGCTCTACATCAAGTACACCGTAGCTTCAATTTTAATATATCAACAGATAGTGCTCGTAAGACCGACTATCTTTTACTTTTGAGACCCTTCCGCATCTATAATACTTTAGCTGTGCTATGTTGTTCCACATCCGTAGTCCAGATCCTTATAGATCACTAAAAATTACAATAAAAAATTTGTATATAACTGAAAACATAAGAAACTCATTTTGTTTAAAAGCAAAATGATCTTTTTAACGTTTTAGGGAATTTATATAACTAAAATTATTCTGCCAATTTATGTTTATTTTTAGAAATAAATATATGATAACGGCGTACGGCGGCCGATGTATTTAGTCCTCTAATACATGGTATATTTATTATTATTATTATTACATCAAGTATAATTTATATAAATTTCATCACTTTATCCAATTTGTTTCAATCCAATCATACACCGAACAATTATGGTTCATTTTTAAAATATAGGTAATACAACAATTTTCAAAATTTATATAATTGTCATTGTCACTGCAAGGTTTATCATCCCCACGTTTTCAGAGAGAGACAAATAAAGTTTCAAAATTGTAAGTTATTTTTTTAAATCTTATATACAAACGAAAAGTACCTCATTCCCCTCTCATAATTTAAAATTAGAAGAAAGGGATATAAAGATACATTTTTTCTATTATTTATTATAAAAGTTATTCTGTCGTAAGAAGTAAGATACAAGTGATTATTTGAATTAGATGAGACTTCAGCTCTAATTAAGAAATCAGAGTAAGATTAATTTGCGTTCGTCGAGTCAAAGTATTAGTTTTTATTGTTCTTTAAAAATTTATTTTTGTACTATTTTGTAATACTTGAGTGTTATATATAAAGTATTAAATATAAAAAACAATTGATATCCGATTCAGCCCTGGTTTAGAAAAATTAAATAGCATGACGCCAAATAAAATAAAGTTAAAATAACATAATTGTTTGTTCTGTTTACTCGTAATTTAAAAACAAACACTGGTTATAATTAAATTTGGGTTTATATAATATTTTTTTATTTTATATATTTTTTATATAGTTAAATTTTATATTTTTATTATTCTTCAAATATTTTTTACTATTATTATTATTAACAGATAGTTTCACTACCATTTTAACAAAGCAACTGCATATTTTATACTATAGAAGACACTATCGGTGCACAGCACAGAAGCAAAGAAAATGAAAGATGTGATCCCAAATTAAATATTTATTGCTTTGTACGTAACTAAACATTATTAAAAAATAATATGAAGCTCCGTATTATATAAATAGCAAAAGTATAATCTGGAAAGAAGGCTTTAAATCATAAATAATTCTTACATTGAATTATTAAACCTCGCATTAATCTTTCACTCTCTCCTTTGTCTTACCGAGACACCATTAAAAAACTCTCCGCCCGCCGGGTTCAAAAGATCACCACAAAATACTCGCATATTCATATTACAATCTCTGTCTTCACTTCTCTTCATGGTCCATTTTAATTAATTAGTATTTATGGTACATTTATGTTAGCTATTTAGGTTTTATTCAGAAATTTCGGTCACTATTGTGCAGATTGAGAGTAAAAAAATATAATCATATATATCCCACGAAATATACAAAAAAACAAATTCTTAAATCAGCCAGCCAGACAGGTAATCTCCCTATGCTCTTTATTTTGTTTTTTTTCTATTATTATCTAAGTTAGTTGTGATGTAATGTCTATGCCTGTGTGAGTGGTCGATGTAGCAGCGAAATTACTTCATCTTATTTTAAAATATGATATCCAATATATGCATAATTTATGAAGATATAAATGTGAGTTTTGTGGATTTTTAATGAGCAATGAGAAAGATATTTTTTTAGTAAATTATATTTTTAATAAACAAGTATTTAATTCAAAATGTAAAAGATATAAATAAACAAATATAATCATTACGAGCTAAGAATATATTTTATATACAAATATAAAATATAATTAGAAAAAATAATAACAAACCTTAAAAATAGTTAATAATTTTAGAAAACAAATAAGCCAAAATCAAGCGTAAAAATTCTGAAACGTATTTATCTGATATAAAAACGATCCCTCGAATAATGATTCATAATTTATCAGCGAATTGTGAATGCGGGGTCGGTGTATAAAATAACTTAAAAGGAAATTAAAAAAATAAACAAAACGTTATATATAGGAAGGCAAAAATTGCCAAATTATGCCGTTCAATATATTAAAATTAAATAAAAATAAACTATTAAAAATCACCTGGATATACTTAACCTTTAATGTTAAGTTTCAATTAGTTCTCACTCGTTCAACTGATTAATTCAACGATTAAATGATTCGAACAACAGTTAAACAGTTGAAACCTTTATATTGATATTTTGGGTAAAAGGTGAAATTTAATCATTGGTTCAGTAACAAATTATAGGATTAGTAAAACTTTTTACATCAATTATTTCAATTATAATACGTATCTTATCGCAGTAACGAGTCGATATCTATACATGAAATATGGCTATAACAGCAATAGCAAACGTGTAAGTTCGTAATAAAATCCAAAAGAAAAATTAAAAAAAATATGTCAATTATCATGAAGACGAATTTGAAAGAAATTGAAATGTTATGGCTTTCGTTTATGGTCCGAGTGCTGATACGAATAATAAATAAATGTTAAAGATTGAAAAGCATCCTACTTTATATACTTGATATGATGATAGTAGAGGCTGCTTTTTAGGCATTTTGAACATACTCCTCATCATCTCGTCGCAAAGGTTTATTTTTTTAGCGACCTTATGAAATTTTAGTATTTATTATAATTCAAATATTTAAGATAACTCATTTTCTACTATGAATTAAAAAATATTAAAAATAAACTGTATCTACTAGCATTAATACGATATTTCAGATGCTTTGCAATAATCGTATTCTCGGGAAGACAAAGCGTTGTTGTCTGTTAGTTAGTCAGTTAATTATTCATGTATCTAAAACGGTTTCTCAGGTTCCGTTCACATAGTTCAGGGTACACTCGGACTCTAACAGTGTTCTGGAGTCTCACAGACAACTCAAATCATTTTATTATACAAACATGAAAAAGATAAATTCCTAAATTGTTTCATTGAATCATCTGTTTGCCATCTTTTTATAGTCGAAATTTGAACCATCTTTTCAATTTACATGTGTCTGAAATACTTATTTTACTTTTAAATATACAAATAGTTTTAAAGTTTAATTAATTTAAGTGCAGGTGGTTAAGTGCTGTACACCTGTTACTTTATTAATTAAAAATTTTTTTTCCCTTAACCTCGCTATAATTATATGTATGTATATATGTCTTGTACGATTAAATATAAGTGTAGAGCCTTTGCTATTTACTTCGCTACTGCATTTAGCTATTGTTTTAATTAGTTTGTCTAAACTCTTACTTTCTAGTGAGTATCCCACTTCTACTTACGGCTTCTCAACTTTTGCTCCATCACGTGAGATTACAGCCAGTGGATGCAGATTATAATAGCTAAACATTAACTGTCAATATTATTCGCATTACGTTAAGTTTTTATAAAAAAACTCGATAAGTGAACACCGAATGCAACGGCGTACTTATCGTACGGCGGCACCATAACGGATCCTCCTGTAAACAAACACCTCCTGTACTTGATTTGATTCGATACATCGAATACATAAAATACATTGCTTTGGTACTCGTACATCGAATACATTGCTTATCGGTATGCTCATTTTATTTTTATTTACAGTCATTTTACAAATAACTTATAGACAGATATAATGCTAAAGTATTGTGTACATAATCAATATATTAATTTCAAAAACTCTTAAAACTATATACATGGATTGACATATTGGATTTGAATTCAAATTTTTTTTTTTTTTTTTGAAAACTACTATTTTCATCTGTAATAAAACAAACATATAGGTAGCATAAACGACTAAAAAATGTAAAACTGTGTTGCAGCCGTTTAATATATAAAATTATATATAACTTATAAAGAAAAAAAAACTTAAATTAAGGATATCACCAATGATATGAAAGATTATAACCAGAAGCAACACTTTAATTATTTTACAAATCTATTGTAATAATCACAAATAGACTTAGCAACAATTATAAACAAATATATAGACAGAACAATGACGTGGTTTGAACTTGTAAACCCTCCAGGAAACGACGATAGAATGCCCCAGTGACAGCCTTTACATAGACTCGGTGACATTAATTGTTCTTTTGTTCTTTGTTTTTTTCAATACTATAATAATTTAAAAAACTTTACATACACCTAAATATATACATATTTAATAAATACACATTAAATAAACTAAACATTAATCATAATAAATAAAGCATGTACTCTAATTATACAGTCAATTTATGAAATATTGAGTCGAAGTTATTCGAATTTAATTTTAGTGTTATATTGACAGGAACAGTGGTTTATAAGTTGAAGATTTAAAAGTTGTTTTTTTTTAATAATACGTAACGCTGCTCTAGGATTTAATCGAATTCAATCGTTTACAGGTTGTTATTTATTATTCTTAAAGATAAGATACGATAATAATAATCTCGACACATAGATGCTTACTCTGTAGACCAAAATGTAAATCTGTAGCATTTTTTTTTCAGTAATTTTCTACAGCGTGTCGTATCGTTGTCCTTCGTTTCTTGAATAATTGAGTACGCAAAACATGCTACTTCATGTCCTATAACCGCAAAATGATCCTTAAATCTTCGAATATAAGGATTATTTTACAATATATCTTTGTATGATTAAATTTACCACATGCTGAGATTTTGTAATAAGAAATTATTAGGCTAAATGTTTTTGAAGATAAAATCTTGGACAAGGGTTAGGTTTTTCTAAACTTAAGGTAGTATACATTTGTTTGAAATAAAAATAGAGTTGAAATGCTGGAATGTTTTCCAGTAACGGTTGCCTGTCTTAGCTTCGGTACCAAAATAAATGTACATGGAGTCTTTTGTTTCTTTTATATATCTACTATCTACTTATAATCTTTCTAAGTAAAAAAGAGAAGTTTATTCCAGACTTACATAACAATAAAGAAAAACTTGTTGAACAATAACAAATTATATTTATATATGGAATAAAATACATAAAAAAATTATCACAATTAACTACAATTAAAATATAATAAGTACTAAAATAGTGAATGAGAAGAAATTAAAAACAATAAAAACGATAAAACAAAGTGTAATGTCAGGGGTAAGAGGATGGAGGTTTTTTCAAACGCCAAGCTAATCCGCAAAACGATCCATCGTGTGGCAAACCACACGGTGGATCACCGATCGAGTTTATAGTTGTTTATGTAGTTTTTTGTAATACCATTAAGGAATAACGAAAGTGAAGTTAAAAAAATAAATAAAAGATTCACCAGCTTTCAACCAAGTACACAAAGATATATTGCTGGTATATATAAGAAAGGTGCTGGTATATTATTCCAGCACTTGGTTACGATATATCGAAAACTTCGTTCGATGGGGTTGTACTAATAATAATAAATATCCAACCCCCGGCACAATTTATTCTTCAAATTTATGCTGTTTCTAATTTTTTTATACCGAAAACAAGAATTACAAGGTGTAACTGCCACTTATGACCCATTTATAATATGCTAGTTGACCTACGCAGTTTTGCACACATGAAATTTGTGTAAAATCTAATAGTATACATAGCGCCATCTATTTACCAAATATGAATTATTAGATCTTTAAAAAGTAGCTTATGTGTGATTCTAGGTCACATTCTATTTATATACTAAATCTTATTCAAAAATGTTGTTTTCCTTCTTTAGGCATACCTTCTGTAAATAAAATTCTATGTTACTAACACTCTGAAAATAATTAAATTTGGGTGTAGAAAGAGAGAAAAGAATATCGCTTGTTCGCTCAAACGGTTCGCATGTAGCATTTGTATACAAAATAATATATTCTCGATTATATCTTATCAAATCACAAAGGCTTTTAAAGATGTTTCAGTTATACGTACGTACTAAGATGGTGGCCGTGGTAAGCAAAGAACTCTCACTTCTACCCCTCATCGGCGCCATTATCGGCAGCGAGAGCTGTACTGTGGCTATGGCCTTCTTCTGCGAGCGAGAGATTTCCCCAGTTCCTTCCCCAGCCCATTCTTACTTAGATAATAATAGAATTACTGCTTTACTATTCATTTTGCATATGCTTTTTTCACATCAACGAAGAATTTTAAAATAAACGGCTCCTGATTCGCCTTCGCAGCAATACTCATATCCTTAATACTCTCTTTTCGTTTTCTTCAATTCCGCTACCTTTCTTACCTTAAAGAACGTTTCATTTTTCAAAGTAAGTCATTTGAACATTACCTTCGCTCTGAGGATAACTTAAGTTTAAAAATTCCTTCCCACTCGTTCTATTTTTATCCAAATTCCTTCATAATTCAAGCTACTCGCTTATGTAACTTTGTCTATTATTCGTAAGATGTAAAAAAAACTCAAGCATCACTTGAAATATATAACCAATACTTATGTTCTAGTCGTCTATGTATGTATGTAAAAAAAGTTAATTTTTATTTCAATATATATTATATTATTTTAAGTATATTATTTTATTAGTATTATTGTGTGCACTATAATTTCTTAACTTTTGTAACTTTTTAATGTTTATATTAAGCAGCTTTCTAAACCTTTCAATAAAAATGTCTATCTGTACACAAAAATCAAGCGAGATAATACTTTACAAACTTTAGGTGTACTCTACAACATTATAATTCTAACTGAGAAAAATCTAAATTATTGTCGTAGCATTCTTGTCAAAATTATGGTACGACGAAATGGTGAAATAAACATCACGTTCTTGGCATTGTTCTTAAAGATGATATATTAAGTACAATATTTGCTTGAGAAACGTTTTCTTTTGTCTTTGTTGTTAATAAAAGCAACACAAAATAACATAAATATGAAAGCGATGTGAAATTAAGACCCATATTAAATGTCGGGCGTCTCGAGTTCAGTGAGATTACCTACATTATATCTGAATTGTCGGATATTTAAATATGTCGTCTCTAATGTAGTTGAGGACTTATATTGTAGGACTTATTATTTATATTAAAAAAATATATATAAAAATTATATACCCAAATTATTAGTCAACGTCTTCAGTCCCAAAAATAGCTCAAAAAATTCTAAATACACAACCAGAACGCATAGTTTCAAGTTACGCTAATGTGACGTTAGCAGCTACCTTCTCCAAAAAAAGATCTTGGTATTATACTTGTCGCGAACGACGGAATAATACTCTTTGAGTACCTTGTATTATTAACGTACTTAATCCCTGTTACACACAATTTGATTCATATCACGTATTTCAAATGCACGTATATGTATTTAGTTAAACACAAAGAAACTGCTGATAGTCTTATTTAAGAAAAAAAAGAATCACAAAAAAACAACTAAGTCCCTAATTACGAGAAATAAAAGAATTGTGCTCTCGAATATTTGTCCTGTTATACCTAACTCCGTTCTTAAACAAAAGTTTGAAAAATTAAACATTCAAATAACAACATTCTTGAAGACAGGAGTGACGGAGCCAGCATTTTCACATATAAGCTTTAGAAGACATTTGTATGTCACCCTGAAGATGAAAAAAGGTTACCAGAAGCAATACAACTAAAGTTTGAAGGCACAAATATCTAAAGACACATTAAAATGCTTTTCTTGTAACAATATGGGTCATTTAGTCACAAAATGCATCAGATCCCTCGCCCTATATAAAATATACACAGACAATTGAAGAAAATAATAAAATCTTTGATAGAAATGATAATTTAATACCTGATAAAATACCAACTCCTTACCCCACCCATACTAGATACATCATAAGTGAGATACACCATATATACTCGTAACAAAAGGAATTAAACGAATTCCCTCACCATGCACCAGTGAAGCGTAAAAACCGGAATTCAGGAAAATTACATATTTAAGAAATAATGATTCAGACATATTAGGTACAGAAATAGATGAGATGACAAGCATGTTATCATTAGAAGAGAAAGAGGTTAACGTAAAGACAAAAAAAACGTTACACACAGATTATGAAGAAGTATGGAAATTAATTGGACATAGTATTAGACTGAATTAAGTGAAGTTACGACATCACCAATTTAGAGCAATTGCATAATTTTACTAGATAATACAAAAAGAAAACAAAGTATAAAAAAAGTAGTTTTGCGTATACAAATAATATCAAAGACCTGATTGTGATGTGTAATAAGTTACACAGTAAAATGAACAAAAGTTTGAAAAGTAGATGTTTACGGTGATCAAAAAACTGTTTGACATATTAAACCTCGACCCCCAACAAAACCAACAAGAGACCTCCATAATTAAAAAATATTACCATCACTCATTTTATAAAACTAAATACACTTTTATCCTCACATTTACCTGTAAATCAACGTTACGGTGTAGCAATATGCATAAAACCTGATACACTTCCAGAGCAAAAAAATAATTCAAATTATTTAAGGTATCTGATCAATCAATTACATGCGCCCTTTTTTATATCAGATTTCGTTAGTCACCATTTCTAAAGATGTGATGTGATGTGAGGTAGAATGTTAGCTAGTTGGATGATGAGGATACATGGTTAAGTAACAGCCAGTCAACACATTTTAATTGCAACACTGGCCATACTATTAATATAGACCTAATAGATTTTGTGATTTTAGGTTTTTTTTTCCTGCTAAGTAAAGTATATTTCATGCGATTTTTTATATGCGCTTTTCTGTATAACGTATCCACCGCACACAACGAGACCTTATAGTATATTAGTTTTTATACATTAATAAAGTAATTATAAAGCTTACCAATTTTTAATTGTTTATATGTCATTGAAATAATTAGTACTAAAACTTCTAAAATGCTCTTTGAATATAATATACAATTACTTGTTTAAACTACCAATAATACATGTAGAATATTATTTACTTATGCACATCGTTCTATGATACATGTATACTTATTAATAATAACTTATATTAAACATAAGAATTTACACTTTATATTATTTTTATTCGTTCTTATTGAATACAGAAATCTATTATTACATGAGGTGATATTGTATTCGCAGATATTGAAGAATTGTCGGATGCGATCAATTCAATAAAAGATTCATTAAAGCGTAAAATTTCTAATTTACGGTCCAATGTAGGTTCAAATCTCTTTGTTCTAAAATTGAATTCTATATGACTTTAAAATATTTAGGGATTTTATATAACAATTGAAAATCACTGTCCAATTGAAATATTAGTAGCAAGAAAATTGTCTGATTATTTATTTTAAATATTTGTAAAACTAAATATTTGTGTAACTGTTGTAGTTAAATTAACATTATCCATTTTTATCGGAATAATGTTGAACTAGAGTTCATAACTAAATTATATACGAATTTAATTACTTTAATAGATTATTAGTTCCAAAGTAGTTTATAGCGATATTTTATTAATTATAAAATGAAGAACCCTTTTTGAATTTAACTTTGATTTAATAGTTTTAATGATCCTTTTAAAAACTCGTCTAAAAAAAACTAAATTACCAGTTAAAAAATGATTAATAATGAATGATTAATTGTAGGTAACTATTGCGGTAATCTGAGAAATAATTGAATATTAAGTGGCGCAATTTTAACACTGAGTTAACTTCATAGTTTAGAAAATTTATATAGCGGATTGACGTTGTAGCGAATTTAAGGAGAAAATAATTTGAATTATAAAAGTGTCAGGAAGTATTTTATGACGAAATATTGCACTACCTACTGAAAATATAAAAAACTTCAGCGCTGCGAGAATCAGCCATTATCGTCATCCATCTGGGATACTCCCTGACCAGCCTCATCATGCGCCGCAGTCAAGACCAATGTGCCGCGTTGTTGGGAGAAAATGTCGAGATACCTCAGAACACTAGCATAGAGACTACCGATCCGGTGTGCTATTCACATTTCGAGCTGGCATACCAGTCCGAACGGATCACAACGACGAGCATTTATTATCAGATTAAACATGGGATTCAATATTCACGATCCATAATGGCCCCTCCAAAAATTAAACTATTTAATTATTTAACCTTGGAAAAACACAAGGCCAAATATCAGGAAGTGATGTTGGATAAACAGTTACACTTTTCCCCACATGTCAAGGTCATTCGTTACAATGCTGCCTCCATTTTAGGGCATCTTTACCCCTGTTAGACAAGGGGAGTAAAATGTTCCTTAGAAATGAGGACATAATTACCTTTACAAAGCCTGCATACGCTCCGTTATGTCCTATGCAAACGTTTCCTTTGCTCACGCGAATCTGAAAATAATTCAGGTGCTTCAGAAAAAAATCATGCGGTTAGCCAATGGAGCGCCTTGGTTCATGCACAATATCGACTTGAATAGAGACTTAGACCTTCCGAGGAATACAAAGTACTTCAAGGGGCTTTCCAAAAGCTACTTTGACAATGCTGTGGGATACCTGAACCCACTATTGGTTAAGGCCACAGGTTACGTGCTTCGTAAGACACTCAGAGTCAAAAAGTGAAGACCCAAGTCCATAATCTTCGACCCCGACGAAGCGACGTTAGGGAACCTGATGTGAAGCGGCAGAACACACTCCACAACACATACACGCACACAGCGTCACCGCCGATGAAGTTGTGGACCCCACCTAAGCACATCGCTTCGGCGTTCTGTCGTCAGGGGAAGCTAGAGTCAATTTTCTAAACCAAATCCAACCATCGCTTCCCCAACAACGGCTTCCCGAGCCTTGGTACGAGCCTCATACGAAGCACCCTCAGTACGTATGTTCTACGGGGTCCCCGAGGCCTCCTTTTCAAGGTTGGGCCTCCGCACCCGCCAACTCTCCCGGTGACGCTGTCATGGCCAGTAGGACCAATAGGATAAAAAAAAATAATTAAAAATCATTCTCCCCACTACCTTCGAAGAGAGAGACGAAGCTTCTTAGCATTCCATGGATTCACCGTGCGGGTGCGGGGAATTAAAAGAACATTTAAAACATTATGAAGATATTATTATATCAACATATGCTCCGCAACATTTGGAAAGCCAACATATTGAAAGACTATTCACTACGCAACTTTTTTGAAGAATTTCTATATTATTAGAACCCTGCCTTGAAGAGGCGAATGATATAAACACACTAATTTTTTGTAATGGCTGTGACTTTATCACGTTATAGTCTCAACCAACTGTTGTTTTACTTGGCGTAACCCCTGCACATGTGTGGATCAAACACGACGTCTCACTCACCACGGACGGACTACCAGCGCTCGAAAGGTGGCGAATAGTTTCACTCTCCACCCAGATATTTATATGGCAGGTGAATCATTACTCGACGTTCCGGTCAATCGAATGCAGACCCCTGACCGCGACAATTATAATATGAGTATATAACGGATGAAAAAGATGGAAGTGGTTTTGAAACTAATCGGAATAAGATCGTAATGACTAACAATATCTCTTGTTGATTATTTTTATTTATAATTATAATGTTAGTCCTGGAACACTGATGAAAAAATTCATTGAGAATGAATCATGACTATTAGAAAAGCAAAAACAGACGAATGTGAAGAATTACTAGTTCTAAAATCAGTTTTAAGGCGGAATATGTAATACTTATCAAACATTTATTCTGCAGTTAAATTACCTAATAAATTCTACTATTTAAAAGGAGTTTTATGATAATCATACCATAAAATATAATTTCGTTGAATTACCGTGACGTTTTGTGTATGTGTTTATTAATTCAACAACGTCTAAAATAAAAATTATTCCTTGTCTTATCCTTAATCTTTTTATATTTACGTATATATTGTGTATATTTTATTATTTTTATATTGTTTAGTTTCTTATTAAGTACATATTTATTTTATATAAATATATGTGTATTAGCTTTAAGTATTAGAGTTTAGCTATGTATATGTATGTCTATTGTTATATTGCATTGCATCTACCTATATCATCCGATTTTTGTCTATAATTCTTTTAACCCTAAGGTTGTCTGGAAGAAATCGCCGTTTGGCGATAAGACCGCCTTTTGTATGTTCCCAATTTTTATTTTCTTTTTGTTTCTTTTGTAATTATTTTTTTCGTGTGGTGCACAATAAAGTATGTTACGTACGTGACAACCCTACAATATTACGACACCGCGTTCGCCGAGACCACCTACTACGGCCCGTTCCGGCAACCCTTGCGCAACATCGTACCACATCCATTCATCGTTTCCAGAAACTCTGTGTGCCTTATTGCTTAAGTTTAGTTGTAACATTATTTTATAATTTTAATATATCATTCACTCTGTGTTACCACTTCAACACATGAAGTCGCATTTAGTTTAATTATAATAAGTCAATTTTTGTGAGTTAAAATAAATTCACTTTTATAGTAAATTCGGTTTTTTTTGAGTCCTTCGGCTGCGAACAACGTAATTGGCGCAGTCGGTAGGATGCTCAGAGTATAGTTCCGCGATAAAGGTATTCTTACATTGATACCGCTACGCGTCGCAAGCTATCGAAGAGACTATCCAGTCCCTCTACTGAGCATCGTGAATCTACGAGCGTTTGTGGCCAAGGACGTACTCAAAAATCAGTACCAAAGAAAACCAAATGTAAGTACTTTGAAACTTTACTTAAGTGTTGCTTCCTTCCTTTTCTTTATTATCCTATCCAAAATTTTCCACCCGAGAAAAATCGTGGAAAAATCTGCCACATATAGGCAGACCTTGCGAAATAGTAATTTAGATTTAAAAAGAAATTTAGAGTATAGTGAATTAGAAATAGAGAATAAAGTAATTAAAATGTCTTTAGATATCGATGTTATTTATAAGGCCCTTCGCCCGGTCCCCGAATTCGACGGGAACCCTAATATTCTTACTAGGTTTATTAAAATATGTGACCAAATAGTGATACAGTGTTTAAAAAACGAACCAGGTTATGAGTTTAGTAATTTATGTTTAATTAACGGAATTTTAAATAAGATTACTGGTCCTGCTGCGAGAACTATTAACTCGAATGGGATCCCTGATAGTTGGGCAGGAATAAGAAATGCACTTATTAATAATTTTGCTGATCAAAGGGATGAAACAGCCCTATATAACGACCTTTCGTTACTCTCTCAAGGTAGCGATACTCCTCAGGAATTTTACGATAAATGCCAGACACTTTTCAGTACAATAATAACATATATCTCACTACATGAAAATATACCTACTACCATAGAAGCAAAACGCGATCTTTACCGTAAACTCACCCTAAAAGCTTTTATTAGAGGTTTGAATGAGCCTCTTGGCTCACACATTAGGTGTATGAGACCTGAATCCATTGAAAAGGCTCTGGAGTTTGTGCAAGAAGAGATTAATGTAACGTACCTACAGCGTCGCAGCAGTAATAGTGATAGGAAAAACTTAAATTTGTATGCCAATAGTTCTCCTAAAGTACCTATGTCCATGTCACTTACTATGAATAAACCCAATATGCTAGCCTTATCAAATACTAGCCAGCAGAAAGCTTTGCCCTTCCAACCACCGCCGCAACCATGGAAACCTAATTTCCAGTACGGTGTACCTCAACGACCTGCTTACCAGACAGGCTATCCCCAACAGCGCTCGCCTTATAATATGCAGTCTCGAACGCAACAGATGTTCCGCGCACTACCACCTAATTATAACGCGCAGAATAGTGGATTTAGAATACAAGCTAGGCCTCCCCAATCTCAACAAAACTTGGGACCTACACCTATGAGCGGCGTTAGCCATTATGTAACTAAGCCTTTTTCACCTCCGATTAGAGGACATGATTGGTCAAAATTTGGCAATCCACCCCCTTCTAACTACTTCAAGTCTAGGGAAATGAACTATAACGAGACATATGACTATAACGACTCAAATCCTGACTTAGACTACGACTATTATCCTAATGAGTATTATTACACACCCAATGACTATGAAAATTACTATTATTATGACACAAATATTCCTGACTACACTTACGAACCTAGTTCATCGCACATAAAGCAATTACCTGTAACAAAAACCGAGCCGCAACCCTCATATTCAGAAGAGCAGGATTTTCACAAGGAACGTTTCAATACGGGACAAAAATAGAATTGAACCTTCAATCTAAAAAAGAATTAAGATATATACAAATTGCGGACCCCCCTCTTAAATTACTAGTAGACACCGGGGCTAATCAATCTTTTTTAAGTCCCGACGCAATTAAACAATACTTTATTCACGTACCACTTAACGACGACCCCTTTGAGGTAACAAACTCTCGTATTACCTCTCATCATGACCACTCTATCACAATTCCTCAATTTGCAGAATTTAACGAACAAAGGAACGTAAAATACTTTATTTTTAAATTCCATACCCATTTCGACGGTCTTGTAGGCCTAGATTTGCTAGAAAACTGTAAAATAGATCTTAAACATAATATCCTAATGACAGACTATGCGAACATTCCATTATTAAAATACAAATGTCGCACCGTCAATTTCCAAGAAATCATTCCCGCGCATTCTCAGAAAATAGTTAACGTGCCTATCATTTATCCTCCTAGTGATATTTACGTATCTGAACAATTAATATGTGACTGTATTATTCACGAGTGTATCACGACCGTTACGGATAATTCAGGTTTCGTAGAGATAGAGAACCCCACTGACCATGACGTCACACTGACTTTTGAACAACCCTTACTAATAGAATGTTATGATATTGACTGTACCCTTTCGGGACCGCCAGTTACACGCACTAATGACGTACTTAACCGACTTAGAACTGATCACTTAAATAACGAAGAAAAGCTTAACTTACAGACTCTTTGTTCAAAATTTGCTGACGTGTTTTACTTAGAGGGTGAAACACTCACTTTCACTAATAAAATTAAACACAATATTAAAACAACTGACGAAAATCCTACTTATACCAAAAGTTACAGATACCCTTTTATTCATAGAAAAGAAGTTAGGGATCAGATTGAAAAAATGCTCGAACAAGGTATAATACGACCATCTGACTCTGCCTGGAGCTCTCCTATTTGGGTGGTACCTAAAAAGGCAGATGCTTCTGGTAGACAAAAATGGAGATTAGTCATAGACTTTCGAAAATTGAACGACAAAACCCTAGATGACAAATATCCTATACCCAACATAGCTGACGTCCTAGACAAGTTAGGGAGATGTCAATACTTTTCTACACTAGACCTAGCATCCGGTTTCTATCAGGTAGAAATGAACCCTGACGACATACCAAAGACTGCCTTCAACGTTGAGCATGGGCATTTTGAATTTCTTCGAATGCCCATGGGACTTAAGAACTCTCCTTCTACATTCCAAAGAGTCATGGATAATGTCCTCAGAGGTCTACAAAACGAGATTTGTCTAGTCTATCTAGACGATATAATAGTATACAGCACCTCTCTTCAGGAGCATATGATAAACTTAGAAAAAGTCTTCTCCAGATTGCGTGAATCCAATTTCAAAATCCAGATGGATAAATCTGAATTTTTGAAGCTGGAAACCGCATATCTCGGTCATATTATCACCAGAGATGGAATAAAACCTAATCCAGACAAAATATGTGCAATCCAAAAATACCCCATCCCAAAGACTAGTAAAGAAATCAAACAATTCCTTGGACTAATAGGATATTACAGAAAATTCATCCCGGACTTCGCAAAAATTACAAAACCAAAAACTAAATGTCCGAAAAAAGGCTGTAAAATTACCCTAGACAATGACTATGTTAACTGTTTCGAAAAATGTAAGACCTTGTTAACTAACGACCCCATATTACAATACCCCGACTTCGACAAAGAATTTAATTTGACAACAGACGCATCCAATCTAGCAATAGGTGCTATACTATCACAAGGACCTATAGGTTCCGACAAACCCATTTGTTACGCCTCTCGAACTCTCAATGACAGCGAAATAAACTATGCTCCCATAGAGAAAGAACTGTTAGCTATAGTTTGGGCTACCAAATATTTTAGATCCTACCTGTATGGACGCAAATTTAAAATACTAACTGATCATAAACCCTTACAGTGGCTAATGAATGTCAAGGAACCCAATTCCCGACTGACTAGATGGAGACTGAAACTAACTGAATATGACTATACTATAATATATAAATCCGGCAAATCTAACACCAACGCCGACGCTTTATCTCGAATAGAAATTAACAATGAAACGACTGACTCAGTAATAGTTAACGTATCCGAAAGACCGCCCTCTCCTTCTGGTTCTACTACATTAACTGCCCACACTAGTGCTGAAAACCCTATCCTTGAAATTCCCATCACTGACGAACCACTGAATAAATTTCATAGACAGATACATATAACTATAGTAGGCGACATGAAACGTAGACCAACAACGACAAAACCTTTTGAAACTCATACTAAGACACTCGTACAGGTATCAGAATCTAATCTAGAACAAGATATTGTTAATGTCATTAAAGAATTTGTTAACCCAAAAATTAAAACAGCTCTTAAAATTAATCCTCCGTTAGGCATGTACTCTATACTACCTATAATTCAAAATAATTTCTTAGTTCTTCTATGAATCTAGTCCTAACGAAGATAGAACTAGAAAACGTATGTGAGTATCTTAGACAACAGGAAATAATTAAACACTATCACGATGGAAAGACAAACCACCGAGGCATTAATGCGTGTTATCTAGCCTTGTCTAAAAAATACTATTGGCCTAAAATGAAAGATGAAATTTCTAAATATATAAATGAGTGCATAGTATGTGGACAGACTAAGTACGACAGAAACCCCATTAGACCTATATTTAATATTGTACCCCCAGCTACTAAGCCCTTTGAATTAGTACATCTAGACTTGTTCACTGTACATAATGAAAAATATTTAACTTTTATAGACTCTTTCTCTAAATATGGGCAGGCGTACCATTTGAGAGACGGTACTGCAATTAGTATCCTTCAAGCCCTCCTAACTTATAGCACACATCATGGACTCCCGCTAACTATTACGACTGACAACGGGACTGAGTTCACAAACCAATTATTTAATGAATTTATCAGGCTACATAAAGTGAATCATCATAGGACTTTACCTAATTCCCCTAATGACAATGGACTCATAGAACGTTTTCATTCTACCTTGTTGGAACACTTACGGATATTAAGATTACGCAATAAAGATGAATTTGTCATAAATCAAATGCCCTATGCAATATTAGCTTATAATAGTTCTGTTCATAGTTTAACAAAATGCAGACCCCATGACATTACAAGAGGACATTTCGATCCTAGAGACCCCTTAGACTTAGACCTAACTCAACATCTATTGCAAGAATACATTACTAATCATCGTAACCAAATGAAGACTGCCTATGACTTGATTAACGACCATACTCTAACAGAACGAACTAACATAATGACTAATAGAAACAAAAATAGGGAACCTGAAATTGCATACTTACCTGACCAACAAGTATTCATTAGGAATCCCGCTGCTAGTAGACAAAAGTTAGCATCCCGCTTTACCGCTGACACAGTACTTGCTGACTTACCTATTCATATTTACACTTCCAAGAAAAAAGGTCCCATTGCCAAATCCAGACTTAAACGAGTCGCTAAGACCAAGAAATTGTTTCAGGATTCGACTGGTACTGACCTTGCTAACTCTTCAGCTGACGCTGGCTCTAGACATAAAACTTGAACAACTAGACAATGGACCAGGACTTCTTCCTTTTAATCTTGGAAATGCCAAACTCATAACTCACTATCATTCCTTTATTCAATATGTAGAACTAAACGATTTCGAGAATCGCCTTGACTCCATCGATTCACAGTTAAACTATTTTAGAACTATCCTAGATAAAGATACTTACACCCTGTATGAATTACAAATTGACTATATATCTAACAGATTAATTAAAATACAATCTCAAATTAAAAGTTTGGAACCCAATCGAGTTAAACGAGGCTTAATTAATAGTATTGGCTCTATTATCAAAAGCATAACTGGTAACCTGGATCAAACAGACGCTGAAAAGTATAATAATGCAATAGAAATCCTAGAAAGTAATAATGATAAGTTAGTATCTGAATTAAATGACCATATTAGCCTAAATAAAGCGTGGATGATAAAACAAAATTCCCTTTTTACGAATATAGTTCAGAACCAAGTTAAGATTAATAGCACATTAGAGTTAATATTAAAACACGATGCCTACGCTAATACTACGTTGATTAAATTTGCAAAGTTTGCCCAATTATTGATTATTATCAGTGAGAATACGGAAGACCTAATGTTAGAGTTAATTAGATTAGAAGATATGTTAGCATATGTGCGTGCATCGAGCACCCACCATAGAATGTTAAGTATTAGTAATTTAGAAGATATGTTAGATAAATTAAGACACATTTATAATTCCAAAGAGATATTACAGGCAGATTTCAGAGAATATTATAGTATTATCAGACCCGGTTATTATTATGTAGGAAAACGAATAGTAATCATTTTTAAATTCCCGATTATTTCTCCAAGACAATTCAAACTATTTAGGCTTTCCATCGTTCCTAATAAAGACCATTACACCTTTATTCCACCATATCCTCTCATAGCAACCGATAGTAAAGCTTTCATGTACATGGAGGCTGAATGCCCGAAGTTTAATCAGCAATATCTCTGCGAGGAAAACGTCCGCCATCAGGCCCGAGAACAGCATGATTGCATCCAGACTCTAATTACCAGCCAGTCTATGAATAGATCCTGCCGACCCGCTAAAGTTACGCTAGTTGAGAAAACAATGGAGCAATTAGACGATCAGTACTACACACTCATCTTCCCACGCCCAACGAAAGTAGAATTAAAATGCAGCAGCCATGAATTCATCACCCTATTCGGAAGTTATCTAGCCACGATTCCGCAGACGTGTTCACTACGTACCGACGAGTTCACCATCGTCAACATTCAAAATAAAATCAAGGGACAGCCGCTGAAAATAACTGAAATTCCTGAACATTATACAACAGAGAACATTACAATCCCTCACCTGAAACTGAAAACTATAGATATACAAGGACTACGCAGCATTGAAGACAGGGTCCTGAATGAGCAACCTACGAAACTAAATCATCTTCATGAAAGTGTATATCATACAACTATTCCATTTTATATACTTTTATTTAGTGCACTCGCAATAAGTATCGCCTTACTCACTCGACGGTATATGCACCATGTAAAGAGGGATGAATCGTTTAAGCACGACGACGGCACCCATAACAACCCTGCGGAAGAGCCTGAGCGAGCCAGGAACGAGACGGCATTGCCAGCGACATTTGCACTCAACGCTTTCAAATAGTCACTGATCTACGGGGGGAGGTGTTACGTACGTGACAACCCTACAATATTACGACACCGCGTTCGCCGAGACCACCTACTACGGCCCGTTCCGGCAACCCTTGCGCAACATCGTACCACATCCATTCATCGTTTCCAGAAACTCTGTGTGCCTTATTGCTTAAGTTTAGTTGTAACATTATTTTATAATTTTAATATATCATTCACTCTGTGTTACCACTTCAACACATGAAGTCGCATTTAGTTTAATTATAATAAGTCAATTTTTGTGAGTTAAAATAAATTCACTTTTATAGTAAATTCGGTTTTTTTTGAGTCCTTCGGCTGCGAACAACGTAATTAGTATATAAATAAAAATAAATAAATAATCTGATAAACAGAGCTTTTTGAGATTAGACAACAAAGTAATAAATAGTAAATTATTTACATGTATTCTTGATAAAAACACGGTTATTTCAATAACTACTTCATTAGGTTAATTATACGTAAATACTCGTACATTTATTTATCTTGAAGAAAATATAAAAGCAGACGTATAATATAATCCTTGGATTTTATGATTCTTGATCAAGATTAACATAAATCTTGAGCAACGTTAATACCATCTTCACAAGGTATATCTTTAGAAGAATTGTTGAGCTTTATCACCCTCCACTCAGAAACCAGGGAAAGACGACGGTCTCCCTCTGATTTATAACGTCATTTCATTTCCACCTCAAACGGTATTGGTGAGAACATTGAATATTTTAAAAGCAAATCGTGACTATGGTACTTATAATGTTAATAATTAATTAATATTATTTGAAATTAATAAAAATATACTCAATTCAAAGTTTTCTTATGATACCAAGATCTCTTTATTCTAAAATTTCAGACTTAAATTCATATATATATATATAAGGATTTATATATTGATTGGAATTGGATTGAAGGATTGAAACATTATAACTTCGAGTTCCATAATAATAAATTCTAATACTATACGTATTAGATTGTGTAACAAATTTATACAGTTTTGTGGAGTCCATTAAATAATTTGACTCGTATTATACATCTAGTAGAGTTTTGTTATAAATTCTCGTTATTTCTAGCATAGAAGTAAATTTCCGTAATATACACTATAAATTGGATAATACTCAACTATTGATGAAAAAATAATTCTCAACGCTGATTTTCAGTATTACCTACCTATACGGTTGTGATTTTTTATAAAATAATTATTTAACTAGTAATATAGTACTAACAAGTATTGAAAGCCAGAAAGATTACAACATTAAACATTTTTGAGAAAGTAATTTTTTGATACAGCTGTAAAAAAATATTGTATTTTATTTATACACTCACAGATAAAGATATCTAAGAAATTAAGAAAATCTATTTATCAAGGTATATTACACTGTCTTATAAATAATAAAATATACTCATAATAAAATAATATAAAACTTCTAATAACACAATAGATTTAAATACACAAAATATAATATTAATAACGATATAAATATAAAAATGCTTCGCTTATCAGATGTCCAATTGGGATGTTATCTTGTTATGTTGTTTATAAGTAATTTAACAGTTACATGCGCCAGCAGCCATTTATAGCATAATCATAGCTTTAAACATCTGGATAAGTTAAATACTAAATAGTTATTCTAAACAATACTAAATTACTAAATGTAGCAACCATAACTCACTCATTTGTGTTTAACATATTTAAATATTCAAACAATAATTTAATATCATAAAAATGGCTTCTGCCAATAAGTCAAATCAATATCTTTTACCTCTTTGACATATGTTTAGTAATAACAATTGTTCCAAGTAATTGTACATTCTTAAATCTTATTAATACTATAATAAAAAAAAATCTAAATTCTTAATTCAAAATATCTTTATTCAAGTAGGCATTTACACGCACTTTTGAATCGTCAATTATATTACAATACAAAATAAAGGTCGGTCAGGGGTTCCGCTGGAGCTTTTTGTTTAAAATTATACCTAAGAAATTTGTTGAGTCAATCAGTACTAACACTTCATTGTTAAGGAGCAAGTTAAATTTTTTTCTTTTTATATCAGGCAGTGTAAACTCTATGCATTTAGTTTTCAAAGCATTTAAGACTAAATTATAAATTTCGAACCAATGAAGGACTCGTAACAAAGTACTGTTTACTTCGTCATTCGTCAAAGTACCGTTTTTATTGTATTTTTTAAAATTTTTTTTACTATATTAGTACTTATTATATTTTAATTATAGTTATATTTCTTTTTTAATTATGCAAATGTGTTAGTTTGGAATAAACTTCTCATTCTTTCTTTCTCTCTTTCTTACTAAGAACGACTCGTATAAATGATTGTACATTTATTTTGACATCGAAGCTAAGACAGGCAACCATTACCAACTATTTAATACTGCATACACACTTGCTACTGAGACTCAACAATAAATAGGTTAAATTGAGAGTTCACCTGATTTATATTCTAACGGCGAGTGACGAGGAGTACAGAGCCAGGGAGTAAACATTAATAAAACAACATGTTTCTATGTGCATTATTTTCGTTTGTGACTAGAATAAATAAAAATAGAGAAGAAATGCTTCTAATATGCATTTCTACTCTATTTTTATTTCAAACAAATGTATACTGTCTTAAGTTTAGAAAAACCTAACCCTTGTCCAAGATTTTATCTTCAATAACACTTTATCTAATAATTTCTTATTACAAAAACGCAATCTCAGCACGGAGAATTTAATCATACAATAGTATATAGTAAAATAATCCTTATATTGGAAGATTTAAGGATCATTTTACGGTTAAAGGAACTGAAGTAGCATGTTTTGCGTACTCAATTATTCAATAAACGAGGGACAACGAAACGACACGGTGTAGAAAATTACTGAAAAAAAAAAATGCTGCAGATTTACATTTTGGTCTATAGAGTATATATATATGTATATGTATATATATCGAGATTATCGTTGTCCTATCTTATTTTGAAGAATAATAAATAACAACCTGTAAATGATTGAATTTGATCAAATCCCAGAGTCGCAGGGTTACGTATCATAGCACTAAAATTAGATTCGATTCATTTCTAATCAATATTCATATATTGACTGTACAATTAGAGTGCATGTTCTAATTCTTATAATTTATGTTTAGTTATACAACTACGTGGTATTTACGGTTTTTAAATTATTATAGTATAATTTTTTATATCATTAGTGACTACTTACTTATTTTTTTTCTTTTTAAGGAATTGTTTCCCTTATTTTATATATTAAATATATTCCTGGACTTATACACAATACTCTAGCATTAAATTTGTCTATACGTTTTTGTACAAAGACTTTAATAAAATATAATATGAGCATACCGATAAGCAATGTATTCAATGTATCGTATCAAATCAAGTACAGGAGGTTGGAGTGTTCGTTTATATTTAGAAATTTTAGAAATAATTATATTTTAAGCATCTACGCTGATTGAATAAATATTTAATCTGCACTTCACAATATGTTATCACTAGTATGTTTTAACAGTATTATATTTACGACACCATAACATCAAATAAAGTCAAGTGTTCACAAATGTATGAGAATTGTAGTGTAGGAATTAAATTGTATTGGGTATTCTTTTAAATAAATTTAAATTAAATTAATTAATATGGAATTTAATGTCCGCTGATAGACAGACAATGCACAAGACTGAGAAAAATACTGAGATGGAGACAATTTATACAATTTTAATAACACAACATTGTTTGAGAAGCGCATTTTTAATTTGATTAATTGGTCACTTGTATAAAATATTCTCTCCAATACTTATAAATATGTATATGAGAGATAAACGAAAAACGTCTACAGTTACCCCGCCTCACCTTACCCAGCATCAGATTTGGAGAGTTGCCTGGATCTGCTACAGTGTATTTATATTTTATTTATTTAAATACCTACTTCACTTATAGCACCGTATAACTTTTATTAAAAATATATATGACTCGCTATATATTTTGTGCAAAAGCAAAATAGAATTATCTAGGATTGCGATAACATTACAATGAAATGTAAACAGCAAGTATAAACGGTTTGGATTCCACTTTATAAATCAAATATAAACAAAACCGCACTTTTATGTATAGATAGTTAGTTAAAGTGACTTTTACGCAAAATGGACTGCTACAAAAAAAAACCTTTTTATTTATGTTAGTTTATTTGTGCTGTATAGAGTATGCTAGTAAAACTTCGCTTGTATTCTTAGGTTATATGTTACAAAAATTAAAAAAATTTGTTCTTGTACTACCAACGGGTAGTGATACTGGTGCTCATTCGCTACAGCGCCAAGGAGCATATCTTTTCTGCTCGTGTTGATATTTTTTTAATTCCGTATGTTATGAAGAAATTTAAGTTCTATAATTAATTTGATTATTTTGTTTTTTAATTTAGTTTGGTTAATCATCTCTCTGTTGTTACCTGGATAAAGAGATACAAATAATATTTAGAAATATATTAAGCATAAAGTTGTTGGTTGAGATTACTCTGAATTCCTTGAAATATAAAAGAAAAGAGTCAGTATTTTGTGTGTATTACTTAAGTTATAATTAATTATCATATTTGTAGCATACTGCCAAATATTATTCAAGAGTAAGCTACAATATTTTGACATAAGCTATTGAAGAACTTGCTGTAACTATTTTATCGGTAAGAAGTTTTTCATCCATAAATCTAGAATATACTTTTATCTGTGGTGATTAGGGCGGCGTCCTGAACCTCTAGTTTTCGGATCATTGTCAGTAGCTAAATTAGAGGCATTCTGATATTAAATTCTCGATCCTCAATAATCTCACAAGTTTTCTAGTAACGTACACTATATTTCAACAATACTACATAATATTTAAAGAACAATTGACTTATAGATGAGTCTAGCTAGCAGATTTCCTTTCATTGTGAAAATATCAAATTAATAATATTTTAATACTACTTTGTTTGACTAGTACATTTGTTTCGTGATCCACCGATTGAAATGAGCTGATCCTTCGTTTACTGTTAGGAAAGAAAAAGTGCTACAAGTAACTTATTTGTTTCACAAAACAGGGGAATCTCATACTGCAGATTGGAACGGTAAGCGTTCATGATATTTTATACAACCACATTTGCGAGCGAACCTTTGCAACGAGTTCTCCTCATCAAAGCTCAAAAGCAGGGACACGTAGAATGTTATCAAGAAATGATTGATAAATTTGAAGCAGGTTCTTCTCGCCGTATTCGCGATATCATAACGGGGTACGAATATTACATTTATCAATATATTCTAAAAACAACGTGCCAAGAATATGACTGTTTTTGAATGAACCAACGCCTAATAATTTTAATAATCAAAATTATTAAATCGCATAAAAAGCATCCTATACCCGTGTCAACGTATGAAGTAGGATGCTTTGCAATCTTTAACATTTAATTATGATTCGTATCAGCGCTCGGATAACAAACTAACATAACATTTCAATTTCTTTTAAATTAGTCTGCATCATAATTGACTTTTTTAAAATATTGTTTTGAATTTTATCACGAACTTAATACGTTGCCATTGCTGTTTTCAAACAATATTTCATGTTTAGATATCGACTCCTTACTACCATATTATATATTTTATAATTGAAACAATGGATATAAAAAAAAAGTTTTACTAATCATATAATTTGTTACTGAACCAATGATTAAAGTTTTTTACTTTTTTATCCAAAAAAATCAATATATGATTATATCAACGTTTCAACTGTTTTGTCGCAGCAATTCAATCATTGAATTAATCAGTTGAACAAGTAGGAACTAATTGCAACTTAACAGTAAAGGATAAGTGTATCCGGATGAATTTAATGGTTTATTTTTGTCTCATTTTAATATATTAGACGATTATAATTTTGCAAATTTTCCCTTCTTTTAATGAACGTTTTGTTATTTTTTTTTATTTCTTTTAAGTTATTGTATACATCGACCCCGCATGCACAATTTCCTGATAAATTATGAATCATTATTCAAGGGATATCGTTTTTATATCAGGAAAATATAGCAGTATTTTATTTTTGTTTCATTTTGGCTTGTTTGTTTTCTAAAAGAATATTTTTTTTACAATTATTTCTTGCTGTCCTTTTTTATTTAAAATAAAATAATATTATTTTACTCTGAGTGAGGCATTGGCAATTTTGGACGTTAATCTGTCAGTTTTGTATAATGCGTAAGCAACAAACAGATAAAAAAAAAAAAACATAAAAATAGTTCAATAAACTTTTAAAAAGTTTAGTGAACTATTTTTATGGTTTGTTATTATTATTTCTAATCATATTTCATATACAATTCTTGACTCGTAACGATTATATTTACTTATTTATTTATTTATACCTTTTCCACTTTGAATCAGACATCAGTATCTGTGTACATCAAATAGGAGTGTCCGAAGGGCCTCTTCTGAGACAATACTTAATAAATTAATAAAATAAGCCCTCGCCTAAATACACTCTCCAACTAAAAATAAGGCTACGACGGTTCCAAACGCGCCCTTGTTTAAAAGATTATATGCTTAGATTAAAATTTAATTTAATAATTATTGTTTATATTTGTGTAATATTTCTAACTATAGGTACTGTCATTTAAATATTTGTTTACTTGCAATATATATTTTTCATCCCTAATTAAAAATTCACAATACTCACATTTATATATTTATACATTATTAATATATTAGACATCATATTTTAAAATAAGATTAAGTAATTTCTCTGCTACATCGACACTCGCACAGACGACGTTACCTCACAACTAAGGTAGATAATAATAGAAAAAAACAAAATAAAGAGCGCAGGGAGATTACTTGCCTGGCTGGCTGATTCAAAAATATGTTTTTTGTACATTTCATTACGACATTCTCGAAGTCGTATGTACTATTTTTTACTTAAAGTAAAATCTGAACAATAGTGACCGAAATGTTAGAATAAAACCTAAAGAGATAACATAGATGTACCAAAAAGTCTAATTAATTAAAATGGACCGTGAAGAGAAGTGAAGACAGGGATTGTAATATGAATATATTGTAGTGATCTTTTGTACCCGGCGGCGTAGAGTTTCTTAATGATGTCTCGGTAAGACAAAGGAGAGAGTGAAAGATTAATGCGAGGTTTAATAATTCAAAGTAAGAATTATTTATGATTTAAAGCATTTTTTTCAGATTCTACTTTTATTATTTATATAATACGGAGCTTCACATTATTTTCAAATGATCTTTTAGTTAAGTACAAAACAATAAATATTTAATTTGGGATCACATCTTTCATTCTCTTTGCTTGTGCTGTGTTCAGATAATGCTAGTGGAAATGTATTGGGAATGACGTTTTGGACAGAATAAACAGATTTGTATAAGACCTACATAGACTTCCAAAGACTAGTAATATTAATACCTGTTCTTCCTTAACAACTTATTGTGGGTGCGTATTAACATTACTTAGATATATTTTGATGTTTTGGGAAAATATATAAAAAGTATATCTATTCCACAGAAAGTATTCAATAAACATACAGGTCTGGATTTCAAAAGATTAAAATAGCAATATATATAGTACATATAAAAAAAAATCCGTGCCCGCATTTACACAACATTTATAAAATTATATAAACATTTATAAAATTTAAAAATATTTTGTAAACCCAAATTTAATTATAAACAGAGCTATTTTAAATTAAGTTAAGTTATTAAGTTCAAATCAAATTAAATTATTAACTAAAAATACTATATAAACTACAATAACATAATGACGTGTAGCGTATAGAAACTTTACTAAGTAAATACTAAGGTTTTTATAACTATTATAAAACTCGAAATTGGTTTAGTTACGGTTGGTATACAACACTTGTTTATCAAAATATCGAAACCTCTGAGGAAAGCCCTCGAAGAAACCCGAAGCTGAAGCGAAAGAAATGTCACAATTAACATTAACAAACATTTTATTGCAACTATATCAATATTACCTTTTTGACTTGGAAAAGCACCCCTTTTATACCGGTGTTGTTTGTTCTGACCGCGTCCCGATGCTGTACCCATATTGCGGTTATTGGGGTTTGTCGTTTGGGTTTGTTTATTTTTATTACGTGACATTTGTACAATCCTAATGTTGCTTTAAGCTAACTATTTAGCTAACTGGACAGTTAGACAACATAATATTCAAACATTTACAAATAATTATTTACAATTGTAATGATTTTAATCGAAAACATAAATGAAACTCCATGTCAAATCCCGGGTTTGTGTATTCTTACTTTAATATCTTTTGTATTTAACAACAAATATTAAAATCCTTTAACATTATCGTGGCTCGAATATATTAACATCGATATATATACATTTAAATTTGTTAAGAAGTTAAAGACAATATCCCATCGCTTAATGTCCGGGCTACCCAGATATTAACCGATGGGATATTATTATTTTTATTCATTTATTTATTATTTTGATTGTTTGTTTGTTTGTTTGTGTTTGTTTGTGTGTTTATTTATTTATTTTTACACCTTGTTTGTGGTAACACTTAAAATAAAATTTCTACATATGATATAATAGCTTATGTATTCCAGATTCTCTTGATTATAAGAGTAAATGAATAAAATAAAAAAGTACAATTAGTCAGCACGGATATTCCTATAATAATTACTTGTTATTTTAGAACTTCTATTATTTCTTCAACTATATTGACAAAGTAGATTAAAATAATTATATATTATAATAGCATACTTTAAACCAAAACATTAATAAGTAAACAATATCGTTATTTAATAGATAGGTATCTATCTACTATATATTGATGTTACATACATCATATACTTACATAAACAATACATACATGCATACATACATACATACTGTATTGTATTATATGTGTGAAAATACAATTCTAAAGTACCTACTAATTTTATTTTTGTATTATTTAGTTTTCTCTCATAATCAAGGGTAGCTGGAAGAGATTACTTTAGAGAGATAAGCTATCCTATGTAAGAAAATGTTCTTTTGTCTTATTACCAGTAGGGTACATAAATAAATAAAAATGATCACATAGAAATTGATTCTATAATGGTGCTGCTTTTATAGTAAAGAAATCTACATAAAATTATGCACGGAACCTGAAAATGTCAAGAGTTTTTAGACACGCACAGAAACGCAAAAGCGGTTGCTAGATATAGTCTGTATGTAATATTCTTGTACATACGCTGGTGCAGGGCTACCTAAAATTTTAAAGCGGGTGGATATAAATATTCCGGCGAAGGCGAATAGGAGACACTGAAGTTGGCGTAGGAAATCGGAGATATGTTTTAATTTACGCAGGGCATAAAGGTTATGCACAAATTATTAAGGCGTTCTAATTTGTATAGTATTTCTTTTGTAGCGTCTAATCTGCAAATGTCAGCATAGTCGGTTTAGGTAGTAGAGCCTAGCTGTAGTTTTCTGACTGCAGCTCGTATTGGGCTGGCTCGACCGGGGAAGGCCCACCCTCTCACAGAAGACCGACGTGTAGTAACCAAATTCATTTGGTTATGTTCCGTCGCGTGAGAGGGAGAATTCGGAAGCCCAAACCCCTCCCCCCCCTGCCAAACATGATAGCGATACCTTCAAAAAGTGAACTCCAGGAAGGTACCGGTTTTGATGAAGCCGAGGACCCCCTCCCCGAGCAAAATCGGGGGAATGATCCTCGGATTTTATTCGGGCCGCCCGTCGCATCTGGGGCGGGCAAAGTATCGCAGTTTGTTTTTTCTGAGGGCAAACGACGGCAAACAGCGGCACCCTGCTCCACTCTAGATGTAGACTTTTGCAACATCCGGGGGTTTCACTCGAAACTAAACGCCGTCCATTACCACCTTGAGACGGCGCAGCCGTCCTTGTTGTGTTTGACGGAGACGCAGATATCTCAACCTAGCGACACAGCGTACCTATCATGCCCCGGTTATAAACTAGAACATCATTTTATATCACACGCCGGGGTATCTGTGTTCGTAAGGGAGGATATCTGCTACCGTCGCCTTCAGATTTTTGAAGGTCGGGAACTGTACCTACTCTACTCTACCGGACGTGGACAGCCATATGCCCTCTTTGTTGGATCTTCTGCTGACTACATATCCAGAAAAGTACCAGATCACTGTCGAGGCTCCCTTAGGTTCCTCTGATCACTGTCTGGTATGGAGTGTAGTGCCCATTCAACGTCCTGCTCGCACAAGACCTGTGTTTGGCACTACAAGTCAGCAGATTGGGATGGAATGCCGTACTTTTTTGCATCCTACCAGTAGGGGCCGATTTGTTTCCCTTCCAATGATCCTAGTGACTGCGCTGCGGCTGTAGCTGATGTGATACTACAGGGCATGGAACTATTTGTACCAAGCTCTGTGGTACCACTTGGTGGCAGATCGTGGCCTTGGTTTGATGCGTCTGTCAGGGCTGCAGCAGCTGGCAAACGGCAAGCTTATCAAGCTTAGGCGTATGCATAAGTCACTAAGGATTCGAACTCTAGAGTTCTGAAGAAGAAATACAACCGTGCCTCCAGATTCTTCAAACGGTAAATCACTAGAGCAAAGTTCAAGCATGTCGTCAAAATTGGGGATCAGCTGGCAAAGTACCCGCCTGGCACGCGCAAATTCTGGGCGCTTTCTAAGGCCACTCTGGACAACTTTAGCCAGCCGTCCCTGCCGCCGTTGCGCATGGGGAATGACTTTCTGGCCCACACGGTAAAAGAGAAAGCCGATCTCTTGGGCACTCTTTTCGCCTCCAACTCGACTTTGGACGACCAAGGGAAGTCACCGCCTATCATCCCGCGGTGTCAGAGCTCACTGCCGGAAATAGTTTTTCGGCAAAAACTATCAGGCAGACTCAATTTTCCTTGGATGTTCGTAAGTCGAGTGGGCCGGATGGCATTTGTCCATTGATGCTACGAACGTGTGCCCCTGAGTTGACTCCAGTGCTAACGCGTCTATTTCGGTACTCCTACCTTAAAAGCGTAGTCCCGGTCTCATGAAGGTGTGCCCTTGTCCATCCGATCCCTAAAAAAGATGATAGCTCCGACCCAGCTAACTACAGACCTTTACCTCCAAACTCTAAACATTACCTTCCTTCTCTCCAAAATAATGGAGATTATTATCAACCGACAGCTCCTAACGTACCTCGAGGATCACCAGTTGATCAATGACCGGCAGTATGGCTTTCGCCATGGTCGATCAGCTGGTGATCTTCTGTTATACCTTACGTACCGTTGGGCAGCGGTTATTGAAAGCAAGGGAGAGGGTCTGGCAGTTAGTCTGGATATGACGAAAGCCTTCGATCGTGTATGGCACAAGGGGCTTCTTTCGAAGCTACCTTCCTATGGGCTTCCCGGGAGTTTATGCAAGTGGATCACTAGTTTTCTCACTGGGCGGAGCATAAAGGTCGTTCTGGACGGTTTTTGCTCGGACCCCAAGCCCGTGAACGCTGGTGTACCCCCAGGGCTGCGTGCTATCCCCAACTCTGTTCCTCCTGCACATCAATGATATGTTGGATATTTCCAACATACATTGTTATGCGGATGACAGCACTGGGGATGCGGTATATTCCGGTCGTGCAGGTCTCTCTCGGGAAAACGTCGACGAGTGCCGAAAGAAACTTGTGTCTTCAATAGAGACCTCCCTGGGGATGGTCTCTGAGTGGGGTGAACAGAACCACGTTCAGTTCAATCCCCTAAAGATACAGATTTGCGCGTTTACCACTAAGAGAACCCCATTTGTCGTATCACCGCTCTTCGGGAGCACTCCTCTTATTGCCTCGCCAAGTATCAGAATACTGGGTCTCGACATTTCGAGCGATTGTCAGTTTCGTGGTCAATTTCATCGAGGCCAAGTTGGCTTCTCTGTGCGTCTTCTAGCGTATTTACAACGGGGAGTATTCCGAAGAACTATTCAATCTGATGCCTACCGCCGAATTTTACCACCGCACAGCTCGCCATCGTCTCCTTTACCATCCATACCACCTGGATGCGTGGCGATCTTCCACTGTGCGGTTTACAAGAACTTTTTTCCCACGTTCCACTCGGATGTGGAACGAACGTCCTTCGGCGGTATTTCTGATCGATACGACATGGGTACCTTCAAAAAAGGCATATATTCCTATTTCCAAGGCCGGCAACGTTCTTATGCATCCTCGGATGTTGCAAGAGTTCATGGGCGGCGGTGATCACATACCAACGGTGACCCGCAAGCTCGTTTGCCCTCTTCTAAAAAAAAAAAAAAAAAGTCAAGAAGAGGTAAAAGTAATGATTGAGCTATGATAATTTTTGTATTAAACAAGACAAAACCTATGCTGATGAATATTGTCCATAAAAATTTAAAAGGCTTAGGGGCAAGGAATAGGAAGTGGAACGTTTTATTAAAAACGTAGCATTGGTTTATTGAGCACTGATTACCAAGGAGTAAAAATATTATAAATATCGAAAATTACAGACTGTCAAGGCTCACTTATCGTATTTTAGATTATCCTGCCTTGACCTCAATGAATATGTTATTGTATATGTTTACCGACACTCTCTGGTAGCTTTGCGATGAATTTAAAAAAGAAATGGAGTATATTTTAACAAAATGTTGACACAAAAACTAGTCTCTGATAGTGTGCCGTGACTTTAATGTAGATGTATTTAAAGTAACTTCGCCTGGTGTACGTTTATTAAATTTATTTAAATTTTGTAACTTATCGAACGTCTTTTCGGAACCAACTCGCATTACTAGTGTACTTAAAAAGGTTAGGAATTTCTATTACAATTACGTGGCATAATACATTATCCCAGCCCTAGGATCAGTCATTATTAACACGAAACATACATTTTTGTTATTAGTTGCTGTTACAAAATTTTATATTTAAACAATTGATTTTATCTCTTGGATTAAAAATTTTCTTTTTATGTAAGAAGATGAATTTATATATTTTTTTATATAATGTAAAACTAATTATAAATTATACATAAGATGGGTGTATTCAGTTTATTCTCAAAAATATGTGCCACTTTTTGTAATTGCTTTTGAATGTTCACCGCAAAACTGGTTTCTTTCATTCTTTACATGATTTTTGTCTTTTTCTCCAAGATAACATGATCCTACAACAACTTTTCTTCTAATGTATTATAATCTTATATTATTTGTATAGATTATAGAGTATATTTTTATTGATAAGAAGATTGAACAGGATGAAGATGCCCATCTTCATCCTGTTCAATCTTCTGATATGTAGCTGAATGTAAAGTCTATCATTGAACTGCTGATTCTCGTTTTAATTTTGCGAAGTTTTCTGGTGGTGTACAATATTATATATTTATTCAACACTGCCTATTAAAATTTAAGTGTTTCACTGCAGTATTCTTGTACTGACAAATAAAGGGGCCGTATCTTCATTTGTCTATTGTCAGTGGCACCTAGGCTTTTATTTGAAGATATCATTATAATAGGTATGTTATTTAATAATAATATTGTGCTAAATACCATCTACATGGCGTCGGCTGGTAATTTCGTCAGTTGGAGGCATTGAATTTGGTTTTAAAACGGAAGTAGTATTCTAAACTTTACTTTATCAAGGCGTAATAATTAATTCTGTATTCCTTTAAGTATATAAAAATGTCTGACAAAACTAGAAGTGGGGTTATTAATAAGCATCAATGGTAAGTATTACAATAAACCTTTAGAATACAAGTTTTTTTAAATCATTAACTTATCTTTATAAAATAGGCTAGTGATTTTATTAAAGTTATATATGTATAGCAAAATGTATAGCGTTTGAGAAATTCAATACGGTAAGCACTATTATAATAGGAATATGATCGGTTGGTAGACAAGGAAAATATTTACCGAATCATATATTTTATTATATATCTTCATATTGTATTTTATGAGACGAGACGTCTTGAAATTACTTTCATTTTCATTCGATATTTTCGGAGTCAAATTCTAATGCAATATGTAGAGGTGTTTACGGAGTCTTTATATTAAAGTGTAAAACAAAAAACTAATGGTCTTCAAAAATTTTATAAAATTTATCTAAATTTATATTGAACATAATATTTTTTTTACCTTTTGGAAATCAACAAAATATGTATTTCATGTAAACTTAAAAATGAAAGTATTAAACATATTCACAGTTATTCTAAATATACGAGAGTGATTCAAAGAACGATAATGTTTTTTCTCGTTCGCATAACACAGCCAAGAAGTTTTTGCTATTTACGTAAGCAGTAAATCAACATTAAAAATCTTATAGCATTTATGATGCAAAATTTGTTTATTTCAATACGTGTATAAACTCTCAAAACAACCACTGAAAATGAACAGCCATGGACAGCTGGGCACATCCACGTAACTTACTGACGATAACGGGAAAATAGGATCGAGGACATTGTACCAATATTCGTAGTTCGAAAAGTTGCCATCAAGAATATGCTATGCTATATGCGTAGCTGAAGTCGTAAACATTATATGACAGTGGTCATAGAAAGCTTACGGATGTATGCGATAAAAGATATATGTGCTTTGGGTACCGACAATGTAAATTTACAAATAAAAGAGGAAACGAAGCAGTTCACCTGCGAGGCCAGTGTAAGAATTTTACCACCCGTATACAGAGCATATGTCAATTACAAAAACACTAGTCCAATAATTTTGACTTTGTTATTATTATTTGACCAAAAAATGGAGCAATTTACGTCTCCACCGAACTACTTCACGACAAGTATACAACAGAAGATCATCTATTTCAACATAGTTAAAATAAAGGAATGGTCGTATTATAATTATAGCAATTTCAGACATTTTAAAGGGTTACTTAAATTCCAGGCTATTGTTGGGCGAACAATATTCTTTTGTTAATAAAGCGTACTTAGTGACTTAGTAAGTAGAGAAAAATATACAGGAACAATAGAAAAATAAAACTAATCTACTTATTATGCTAAGTTTGCTTATTTTAAAATTATAAGGTATTTGTTTTGTGTTGTCTCTTTAATCTAATGAAGATATCTATCATATGTGTTTATATGATCTACATTACATACGGAGTTTCTTAAACAACAATAAATTATTTAAATATAATATATTTAACTGAATAAGGGACTGTAAAAATAACAATTTATGTTATTATGCACTTTTGCCTTTTTGCCTCCTTTTAAAAAAAATAAACGGTCGTCAACGGTCAATCTCAGATATACAATTTGATGTCAAGAGTACATTGATGCCTGACAGAACAGAATTAATTAGAAAAAATGCAATGATTATAACGATATCCTTTTTGTCTAATATCTCAATTAAGATCACTAGTAGCAATACAAGTGCCAACAAAACTGCAATTCTACCTGTGGTTCTATTTGAGGAAATTACTCAGCTTAAAAGTTTAATTATTGTTCCAATGAACACTAATAATAAATTGGAACTCATCTGTTTTATAAATTGATGAAATATGAAAGTTTCGTAATCTTTTTTGTTTTGAAACCAAGAATCCATTTATCACATACAGCACACTGTCACAAAATGTAAACCATATTTAATCAAAAGTACTATAAGCTTACTCACAAACTCTACATTTTCTTTATGAAATATGTAGATAGGTAATATATATTCAAATGAAAAAATATTTTTATCGGATCTTTTTTCCCTGCAGCACGGCAACAATCCAGCTAGTCCGTGTGAGTGCGATTAAGATTTAGTAATCTACATATCTTTAGTTTTTAGTATTTTACTTTACTTTAGCTAGCTGCTTGCTCATGATATTCTTTTAGTTTAAAAAAAAACAGTAACATTAACCGTAAAAAAGTAACAATTTAAGCAAAGAAAGTTATAAATAACATGAAATTTTAAGCCCGGCATAAATATTTTAGTCCATTATTTGTTTCACCGAAGAGTGCTGCTTTTAAGGGAACAACAACAAGTACTTATATATATTATTCATAACAAATCGCAAGCACACTTCTTTTGCAATTTTACCATAAAAAATAAGACGAATATGTATGAAAAGCAAAAGACATTTAGTTTTTCATTGTATTAATCAAATGTTATAATAACCGAATCGTACTCATCACTGACGCTGATATTGTCTATTGAGTGTTTATTTTGTTAAACAAACTGATTAACTATTTGTCAGCTTTCTAATAGCGGACATATTTGATTCAACATGCATTTTTTGTCTCTTATCACGGTGACATTAGACGAAGCGAGGCTGCACTCTGAGGTGATGGATGATCGCGATTTATCTCTCTGAGTAAGACGGTGTCATCTTGGGATTCCTAAGTTTTAAACGACCACTTTGTTAAGAAATATAAAAAACAATATTATCCAAATACAAACGGTTTTATTATAGAGTTTCACTACATGTTCTATAAATCTCCGCTAAACACATTATACTGGACATTCTGATTGCAATTTAGAAAATAATTATCCAAGCTGCATAAGGTTGTGCTTAACTAAGCAGTAGAAGCAATTGAGAAAAATATTAATTATTCCATACGTTTTAGTTGGATAAATTAGAATCTGCAAATGTTTATTTTCTATTTTAATTTTTTTATACTAATTAATATTTGAAAAAAAAGGACTTAAAGCTGCTGTGGCCATTTTATTAAGTTTAATTATTTACTATAAATTATGCGATAAACAATATGTAACATTGAAAAAATATACACTTAGTAGTCAAGAGGTCGACTCCACATATACAAGTCAATATACTTGAGACCAGCGCTAGGGACTTCAATGAAGTAAGTTTTAAATTACTTGAGAGAATTCCCAAACGCGTCTGCCAGATATCTTATACATTCGATAACACTTGAATCTATTTATCCTTTGGGTCTGGTATTGAAACGTTTGAAGCGTAATAGTAAGAATTATTATTTATGGAGCAATTGTATGTTTTTGTATTTTATAGAAATATGTGTTTGTTAATATTATAGTTGAAGATTACATTTAAGCTTTTTTTGTTTTTATAAACTTTCTCAAATAGGTGTTCTCTTTCCAATTACGTATGTATGTATCATATTAATTTCTTTAAAACTGAACAACATAAAGGGATATTATATAGGTCTGTTATGTATTCCTTTATCTCTCGAGAGAACTAGAAAGAATTACTTTAGTCTAATATGTTCCTGTCTGGTTAAAAGCTATTAATAAGTCTGTTGCCGCTATTGCTAAAATTAAATATTTTACTAAATATTATTCGGATTCAACACCTACTATGGACTTTTGTTTTAGGTTTTTAGGTTCTATTGAAGTTATTAAAAAAGATTGGATTGACTTTCAACATGATAATTACAATTATACAGACATCAACGTCATGGTAAGGACGAGTAATTACAATGTAAAACCCTAAAATTCTTGGAGAAACGAAAATTCGATGGTAATATCACAATAATCTATGTTTTTTTCCACGGATTCAGTTTTGGAAGATTAATGGTTGTAATAAGCGGAGTGCGCTGTCATTGTTAGATAATCCTGAAGCTGACTGAGACAACTCAATTAACTATTAAGAAAATTCTGCTAAAAATTAACAACTATTACTACTCAGTGTTGTCTTGTAGTGTCTATGTTACTGTCGCTCACTAAACTGCATAAATATAGAACATATAACATTTTATATTGTGCAGTAATAAAAGGAAAAAGAACTAACCATCTTTCAGTATAAAAAACATATATTAAAAATACTCAAGAAATATTTTTAGTGAAGTTATTCTTATCCAAATCTGATAAATTCATTAAAGATATATTTAATAAATAACAAAGTAGATAACATTTGCTTAGTTTCTTCATTTCGTGTATATAATCTAATATAATTTTCATTCCTGATCTGATTCCAGCTGAACTGGCAATATTTGCGATACAAACATTAGCAGAATTAATAATATATAATAAAATCTATATTAATAGTAAAACTGTAATAGCCTACAATTATTTGTTGATTTACTACCTCTGCACTTATAAGAATGACTTTTCACAATTTGGCAACTTAGTATTATTGTAATAAAACATCTGTTATTTGTTTTGCATTTTTAATAAAAACAAATTCAATATGTTAACGAGCGCTACATTTCTGATATATATTGGATAAGTACAAGATATAACCTATTATAATATCATAAACACGGCGGAATGCGCCTGCTTCGAATTTATCAATCATATCAGGGTACGTTGCGTCGCGTCTGTTAGCATCAGTGAAGTTGTGGGATACTCAGTGCAGAAACAATCCTTCTTATTTAAAGGTTTTATTAAAAATATTTAAAGTCTATTCTTCTTCCCTATCCAACCAGCAGATTAAACTGAATCTCCTTGTATGTATGTGATGTGATTTTAAGTAAAGTAAATATTCGTTTGGGACATAAAAAAGAATGCAGAATAAAATTATTGAAAAACATGAATAATGTAAGAAATAATGTGAACAAAACAAACAACGTGAAAAAAAAACAATAATGTTTCTAATACATATCACAAATTAATCGTAGTGTTATGTCTCAAAATGGTTTTAGCACTCCGTATTCATTGGGTATTACAACCAACATTTGTATTGTTATGAGTTAACTTGCTTAGCGGAGATATTTTGGTGTGACGGACGAAAAAAAGAATCATTGTTTTTAATGAACTGTAAAAAAACTACTTTTTTAATAAAAATTTTAATGAATGTTATACGACATAAAATAATATTAATAAGACTATAAAATAAATACCTTTAATTTATGTCTCTTATAAATGTTGTTATATGAAATGGCTTCTCCGTAAGAGCTATGAAAACACGACCACTCCTGTCTTCATCTTTCAAATTTTGAACACTGCACTTAAACATAAATTATAGCCTGCCAGCCTTCTAAATGCATTAAATACATACAATATTTCTCCTCATTTTCTTGAACTTACCCATAGTCACTCATTAACGAAATTACATTATATAATATATAATATGAATAGTACCGAGCACAATGATAATTTGTGAACATCCACTATAGGCTTAAGATTCTGCAACAATATATTTCATATCAAAACTATGATCACGACTTGCCGTGACATCGAGGACACTCGCTACGGACACTTTGCGATGTTCTAATATACATAATATTATATTTCTCGTATTATCATGATATCGTGTTCACATCTTAAACTGTGTTCCGAATATACAACAATTAAACAAAAATATTAACAAATCAAAAATGGTTTATAACAAAAAAAATTCATTTTGGATATTTTGTCGAATTATTTTTAAACTAATATGATGAGGAATTTTAGGCAAAAGTTATCTAGTGATTTTTGTATTTAATAATTCGTGATAATAGTAGTACAGAGCGTGGTGTAATCGCGGCATGAACACCCGAGACCCTTAATATATCCAAAACTGATCGGTTGAGAACAGATTTAATTACACGAGTACAGACAGTTAAATTTATATTTAATTGATTAAATAATCAATTAAATAATTCAAATATTCTCTGAAAAATACCGAGCGGGCTGAGTCTTTGGGATTCGCGTGATTTTAATAATACGTAAATTTGTAAGCAATGAGCCGAGAAAATTTTACTTATTACATGAAACGAATGAATTCAAAGAATGGTATCATAACATTAAAATTCATCGGCTATTCTCAAAGTAAACTTTCTATTTAACAAAGTGGATTGTATATTCTTATAAAATCTTTAAAAAACTATTTTCAAGTATAGATTTGTTGATTCATAAATTAAACTGGGTAAAAGTATTCCTCAAACAAAATATATAATTAAAGAAGAGAGATCAGCTCGCTCGTTTGAAATCCTTTGACATAAAGAATTGAATAACATTGTAAAGATGACAAAATATAAGTTCATGTTTTAAATAATTTCTAGTTATTTTTTAGTATTTATAAAGTAAATATTTAACTTTCCATTGACCTTTGTCTTTTAAAATGCTTACAGATACGCTGTTTATGGCACGGTGGTGAACTAGTAATCTAGGGAGACCAGACTGTCGGAGGCTGTAAGTTAGAGTTTTGTTTGTGTTGATAACTTTTTAATATACCTATTGTTCATCTTTGAGTTTTCCATTTTTTTAAGGAATTAACATTTTATTTTTAAAAATCTCAGAATTTTCTTTAAATTTAAAGTATAGTCTTTCGCTTACAAGTGCTTTTTCCTATCCTTCAGGGAAATTACTATAAATTATATTTATTGAAATCTATCGTAAATAAAAACTGTGACAAGAAATTTATTCACATCTTGTGACGCAACCACAAAAAAAATATATATTTATAATTTTAATAAGTCTAAGTATTTTGGATATATAAGCAATTTATAGTTGCAATAAGAATTATTGAATATTAAAAATAAATATCACATAAATAATGTTACTTAATTTGTATTTATGATATTATATTGTATTATTAGTGATTCTTGTAACGTTTGTAATAATGTGATTAATAAGTTAATGTGAAATTTAAGGATAAATAGGTAATTGAAAATAACACAAAATCAATCTACAGCGTCGCGATCGAGCGTGCTCACGTCGGATGATGTGGGTTCCTGTTAGCTGTCAACGCATTTCTTATAACATTTATTAGACTAAATTGCCTTTATGTATTCTAAAAACACTTTTTTGTTTATTTCTATATTTTTAAAGTTTTTAAGTTATTGCAATGAAATTTAGGTCACAAAAATTTGACATTAATTCAAACGACTAAAGTTGGAGTACACAGAAGTGTATGACGGTAGATAGCGAGATTTTTGGTATTCACTAATTTGAAGTTCTGCTTTTCATTTTACTTGCAAGCTTTGGGTATTTATTTCTTTGAACATTATTCTGTAAATAACGTTCATATTTTTAAATTAATTCAGCAATTATGTTATAAAAGGTCTTGCAATATAGGATAAGCGTTAAAAGATAGCGACGCACTAATTTCTTTCACAGAACAATACACTACTACACTTTATTTACAATTTTCAATATATACACAGCCTCAATATTCGCAATAAATAATGACCTTGCATATGTTTTTATTTACTTCTTACTGTCAAATATATTTAATAATAACTTCTTAAACATATCCATTAATTCAATTCAACTTAAGAAATTTTGCTTTTACCACTCTTATATTTAATGAATTGTTAGAATTTTTATTTCAGAAAATAGACAGATCATTTTCCGTCTCTACTAATGACTAAAACAGTTGCTAATTATCAAGAAGCTTATCAAATATCACAATTCACACGCTCTCGTATGTAAATTACTCTGAACAACGAGCTTATGGCGACACAAACAGTGTTTTACAGCTAGTTAGATGCTTCACATTCTCGGTTTTAACGTCACTTTATGGCAAATGTGTACGTGTTTTATATATTCAGCTTAAAGTACTAGAATTAAGAATGTATTTTTTATTACAAGATCATATTAAAATAAAACAAGGCATTACTATATAAATAACCTACAAAAAGTAAGTATAGCCAGATTTTGAGCTAAAATTTGTGGACGACACAAATATATTTCCCGAGTGCAAATCAAACCTATGAATTTTTGGCGAGCAGTAAGAGTCACTCAACACAAGTATTGTGACTTCGTTATCTTTATTAAAAAAAAGTTCACTTGTTTATTCTGAATGCATTCATTCATATGGTGAGTTATTGTTTTACAAAAGATGGCTCGCGAATAACATAAAAAACCTAAAATAAAGTAGTTTATAACCACTACAAAATACCAAAGTTAGAAAACGGCTAACTAATAAAATCTTAACAATGTTTTTTAATGAATCTTATGTTATCTATCTTAAATAGTTATAATGATGGTAATAGCAGCTTACAATAAAATAATTACAAATAATGTTTTTAACGGAACATAATCTATAAAATTTTGGAAAATTAAAATTTTAAATAAATAATATTAATGTATTTTTATAGGATGTCTTTATTGTTTTGGGTTAATTTATGAAGTCAAGTCAAAGCTCAAAATTCAAAACCACCTCAATGTTTTCTTAACATAAATAGCAAATACAATATAATTTTTTTAAGATAGTATTATTTTCTCCTAGAAATAAATGCCTTATATTAATTTTGTAGCTGTTTCTGCACTTTGTAATCTATTTCAATTTAGGTGCCATCTTAGACGGAAACGGCTCGTTAAAAGTACAAACAGTAGTATTCTTTTATTTTCACTATATTACAAATACAAAAAAGTATATTGAAGACGCAAATAAATGAAACTAATGACACGAAAAAAGGAAAATGAATATGTTCTTTTTGTAGTTGGTTGACTCTGCAAATTAAGATATTAAATTCAGTTCAGTTGGCCGTGGCCTGTGTTCAGGTCTGTACTGAACCGCAGTGACTTACAAAAAAGTTAATACCTAATAATTTTGGATTATGGATGATTATAATTACTTTTTAATTTTATTCATAATGATATTTCGAAATAAAATATGAATGATATATCTAGTTCAACAAAAAACGGTATACAAAGCCGAAAACAATGTGAATTGAAATATTTTTACAGGTTCCAGTATAACAACGCGGCGCGGGAACGAAATCTATTATCTCAGTACTATCTTCGAGGCGATGTGCGTCCGTTACGGTCCATTGCATTTTTTCCTTTATTAAATGAAACTCTTCAAAGCCTAAAAGTAAACCCTTTTTAATATTTTTTATATAATGAAAAAATTAGGAGGTGCAATCTCTACATCTCTTGTGTTTTTAGTGCATGCAAAGCAATCGAAACAATAGTTTTTAAATTTGATGTGTTAACAGATTTTTAATATAATTTCGTAATAGTTATAAGTTATTGTCCCAAGTCCCAGTCAATATAAAAAATATTTTTTATTCCAAAATAGGAGTTTCAGTGTTTAAAAGTCGTCAGTGTTGTGTGTTGAAATAACTTCAATTTGAAATAATAAAGATATTGAAGATCAAAGGAGGATTGGTGCCGAAATTTGCGCGAATTTCATGAAGACGACCCTGACCCGATTTTCGGCATTCCGTAACCACAGCTAGTAAAATTAGCCCGAAACGTCAAGATTAAAAAAGGTATTTTATTTTAAACTTTCAACGCGAAATAAACCCGTTATAAGGGTTTAAAATTCTTTTTACTGCGGAAAATTCGAAACGAAACAAAAGAGTATTACACCATAAAAACAAAATTATTTAAAAGATATTAAAGTGGTATGTTTAAGGTAGCTTAAGAATAATTTTCGGAGAAACAGAGATGCTGAGACGAAGTCGCTGTCAACAGCTATTATATAACAGCTAAACTAAAATTCTTACATGATTTAATATGTTATATGATTTAATGTAGTTGTGATGTTCGTTGTGTCAAATACAATTTCAGTGTACTGCAGATCTAAGATTTTTTTGTGAGGGTAAGAGCAAAATATATTAAATAAGAATTTCAACAACTAGGGAAAACATCAAAACTTATTATCTTTTTAATTCTTACACCTTTAGTTGATAACATGGTTTCCAATGGCTCCAATTCGAGCGCAGCGGATGATTGAACACAATACGGACAAGAGAGAAAAAATTTACAAGATTGTTGTAGGATATCATTTAAGCATTTAAAGCGATAGCTCTCGATAGGCAATTAATATACAAAAAAATATACCAATTGTTTTTAGTTTAATGTAACAATAATATATTATCTCGTAGGAAAAAGGGTTATAGATTTTATCAACACAATTTGTATGTACATATTTATTTAAACATGAAATTATGTATAAAATTTGAATGTCCCATATCAGAATTCTGAATATTACACGCATGTGTTCCATCCAAAAAAAGTCCTGAAACAATTGTAAATTATTGAATCGCACTTAACAATTCTCGATTCACAAAATATTACCTGAATTAACTATCTATTAAAAATGGGTGTGAAATTAATGGTCTTAACCTGAATGTAGATAAGACGAAGGTTCTGATATTTGAAAGAAATGAAGAAAGAACAGAATGTAAGATCAACGTGAATGATAAGATAATAGAACAATTGAATGAAGTGGTATATTTGGGAATTATGTTTAGCAGAGACGGAAGATACGAAATGGATGTGGAAAGGCGTATTGCTGCCGGTAACAGAGTCAATGGTGCTTTGACTACATTGTTGAGACGGCAAAACGTCAGTATAGCTGCACGTTTGGCTGTACACAATGCAGTTTTGCTACCGACGCTGTTATACGGCAGCCAAACGTGGGTAACACAGAAGAAGAATGTAAGAAAGATGAATGCTGTGGAGATGAGATCTCTTCGCAGAATATGCGGAGTCAGTCTAGCTGTTCGAATCCGCAATGAAGAGATCCACAGAATGGCAGGTACTAGCGAAGATGTCACGGTGAGAATGAAGAAGAACGTGCTCAGGTGGTTTGGGCACGTTGAACGAATGAGTGATGAAAGAATGGTAAAAAAGATTTATACAAGAAAAGTGAGCGGTAAGAGAGACAGGGGGAGGCCTCGGGTGACCTTCGAAAACACAGTAGCTACGATACTGGAGGAAGGTCACGTAAAAATCATGAGGACCCCCCGGAGGGCATGTATGAAGAGGTTGATGTCTGTGGCCGAGGCGAAAGAGGTATGCAGAGACCGTAGCGTTTGGCGCTCCGTCGTCTCTGGCTACCCCGCAAGGGATATGGCGTGAAGGTAAATAAATAAATAATAAATAAATAAATATTAACTATCTAAAAGCACTATTAAGGAGTCATATATTATATAGCACTATTAATAAAACAGACAATAAGAACAATAATGGTTAAGGATTGTGTCCATATAGAGCGATTCTTCGTGAGCGTGGTGCACTGGTGGTTGTCGATTTAAAAATAAACAGTGGTCGCCTATCTCCCACCTGTCTGACGCACCGCTAGAAGGACAACTGTCAAATCCGACGTATTCTGACACTTGTGACTCTTTGGCACAAAGGGCTTCTTTCGAAGTCACTTTCCTATGGGCTTACTGAGAGTTTATACAGGGATGTAGCAATGCATCTTTCTCACGGGGCATGGAAAATTGGTCGTTCTCGACGGTTTTTGCTCGGACAACAAACACGTGGACGCTTGTTTACCCCAAGGCTGTGTGCTATGAACAAATCTGTTCCTCCTGCACGTCAATGACATGTTTGATATTTTTAATATACGTTGTGATGCAGATAACACCACTGGCGATGCGGTATTTTCCGGCCGTGTAGGACTCTTTCGGGAAAACGACGACGATTACCTTAAGAAACTTATGTCTTCTATAGAGACCTCCCTGGTCTCAGAATGGAGTGAATTCAACTTCTTTTAGTTCAACCCCCAAAAGATCCAGGTTTTTTAAGGACCTTTCTTCCACGTGCCACCAACTTGTGGAACGAATTCCTTTCAGTGGTATTTCCGGATCGATAAGATATGGTTACTTTAGAAAAAGGCCTATACTCCTACCTCCAAGAAAACACTCTTGCAATTTCAGGGTTGTTGCAGGAGTCCGTTGGCGACGTTGATTACTTATCACCCGCATGCTCGTTTGCCCTCCTCTTCCATAAAAAAGCTAAATCTTTGTTAGATGTTATTACTTTCATTATAACTTTGTAAAAAATATATATATTCGGTATTAAAAACTAAACTGAAAACAAATTAAATCATTTTATCTTTATCCTGTGACCATTATATCATGATAGGTATGCATCTATCATGATATAATGGTCTACAATGGCATCTTTTGCTGTTTAAATAATTCATATTTTCTTGAATATCACTTCTTTACTTTTATTTATATAGATTATTTTATTTAAAAATAATAGAAAATAAATGAAGCTAAGTCGTTAATGCGGCATTTAGTAAGAGTTTCTTAAATCTAATTTAATTTAAAATGTAGCAATTTAGAAGCCTTGAAAAGTCTTGAAAAGTTTTATGCTAAGATAAGTATTGGCATCCAACTTCACTTCGTTAATTTATTTAATAATAAATTAACTTATTTAGCTCTTGGAAAAAAATGCTAGAAACTATGGAACAGTTGACATAAAAAAATCAAAAATAGTGAAGTTTATTTTTTGATAAATAAAATCAAAATGAAAGAAAAAAATTCATAAAATCCGATTCAATGGACAAAAAGCCGGAATTCGAACTTAAATAGATATTTACACCGTCATGTTAATAGTGAACCTAAAGGTTACTAGACGTTACACGACATGCATTGTAATGCTTCTAAATGAAAGATAATAATTATTAAATATAGAACATCAAGTTACAAAAAGTAGATAAATAACAATGACCTTCGTCCTCGCCTTGGTCTCTGAATATAAACATTTACTTCCTTAGCGGCGATCAAAAAAGCACTCTTAAATATAATGATTGTGTTACCAATGAAAATACAAATAAATTTCGAATTAAAATAGTGATTATCTACTTACAGCCTATAATTATATCTAATTATCTACTTAATTATTTAAGCCCTCGATTTAGTAGTATACTAATATGTACTCGTATATATTGATAGTGTTGTTAGTTATCGTTTATAATATTATTTTAAAATAAATTATTAAAAGCTTGTTCACTGATCCAAGTCATACCCTCCTCTACATTCAGTAGACGACGTGTTCGCCATTCAATTACTCAACAGTTTTTAGCAAATTTAGATTACTTGGCATAGCAATGTGCTACGATAACCGTTGAGGAAAATTCTACATTTTCTTATCACATATTTTTCATAGCCATAGCTTTACGTTTTATTGAGAAAAAGTTGACATGAAAGCGCTTTTTGTGTCTTCACGACTCTGCATTACACTTCAATGAGTCCAACACGCTCGGAGCCTCTGCAAACATATCAAGTATTCTATGAGAATATAAGATGCCCTAGCTGCTTAGTTGTGTCTTCAGTTTGGTAGTCTATGAATGTGGAATAATACCAAAAAATATCTAACAATTTAGATAAAAATTAAAAATATAGTCCTTTAGAATATTATTGAAGATGATTGACCTCATAAGTGAGTCAACGAGGTAGCGCGCTACAGCTTTTAGTGTCTACTTTGTTGTAGCCGCAAGTAACTTTAAATTACTATACCTCTTAAATAAATATCTTTATTAGGCTCGACGTCAACAGTTCTCTTTTCGTATTTTCCAAGTTATTAGCTGAAGCTTGCTTCCTTAAAATGTTCTCTGATTAATTCAATAATAGAATCTTATATTTGGAAGTGTTATTTAAAATAAAATAAGAAAAGGTTGTTTTATATTCAGTACTTGTGTGTTACTGTGTTTTTTTATTTGCATAAAGGAACTAAACTAGTCGTTCTGTGAACAGTAGACCTCAGTACGATAGGGGATGAGATAATGTTGGGAAATTATTTATAGTGGATTGCACGACGTGCAGTGGTTCGGCCACCATTTCATTTTGTAATAACACAAAAACACCTTAGATTTCGGCAAAGAATACATAGTCGAAATTTCAGCCCGCTAGCTGCCGCAAAGTCCGTTTTTGTGGTACGGATCAGAAATCCGCCATTCTGAAATTTTTCGCTCAAGCAAAAAAATGGCTCTATATAATATAATTTAAATAATTCAAAGAACACACCTACCAATTTTCGTGACGATTGTATAAAAAATATTATACGTCTGCTACGCCAAAACAAAAACTTAAGTCACCGCCATTTTGAATTTTTCCTCCCAGTAAGAAAAATGGTCGAACAAAAAAAAAATTAATGACTCAAAGAACATGATCACCAAGTTTTGTGGCCGTCGGATGAAAATTGCTCTTGCTAGGCCAAAAACAAAACTAAAAAACGCCGCCATAAAAATTCAAATAATTCAAAGAATATACCTGCCTATTTTCGTGACGATAGGATGAAAAATACACCGGCTACGCCGGAACAAAAGTACTGATATACATACGGAAAAATAGCAGAATGGGCCTATCAAGTGGAAACGTAGTCCTTCGGACAAACGCTTCGCTACGCTCAGCATTCGGTCAATAAATTGTTATAGACAGGGCACGCCCCAGGACACGCTACAGATGCAATCTCAAGGAGATTTAGTTTTCTGCATAAGATTAAATTTTATACTTTTCTTATTCCTTTGCACACATGTAAAATCGTATAAAAATACATTGACTCTCTTTCTATAACATGTGCTTGGCTCGTCTTTGGTGCATAAAAGTAAAATTCGTTATTTTAATGTGATCGGTTCAGTCAGTGATTACCAAGAAGTTTTGTTATAAAAAGTGTGGAATAAAAATATTTTATTGCAACCTAAGCCAATTGGGTTTTTATTTTTTTAAATATGTTATATTATGATATTTCATTCTTCAATTTTTTGTAAATTAGATAACAAAAGTTAAGTTTTAAGTAACCATATTTTTTTTCATGAAACATTTTCAACACAATTTAGAAGTCAAGTGTAGTGTAAGTAATTGAAATTACATAATATTTCTTTTAGAATATCTGTTTCATGAATTGATTGGAAATGACCTTATGTTAGTCCAGAAATCTGTCACCAGTAATACAAACATTAGTACTGTTGTCTTGACTGGTGATGATTCTGTATCTGGGAGGCCTTTTATAAAAAAAAGGCTAAAAAAAATTCTAAAAATTACTAAATACATAACATAAACACGACCCTTAAAAAAGATAAATAACATTAAATTGGAATTCACCAAATTAACAAAAGTAAACGTTCAGATTATACTATTATTTATACTCTTTAATTAATTTAAAAACCTATTATGGGACGCTTGTTTGCTAACGAATACTACAGTATTTCCGAACATGCAAAAAACCTCCCGAGCTGGCTGTAGCTGTGACAATGAAAGAATGTTTTGTATAAAACTTACTTACAATAAAAAATTTGATTTTCATTTGTTTTTGATTGAGACTTAGAGAATATCTTATTTATCAAAAACACGATTTAAAAATTTGAGCTCAAATTCATAAATGTGGAAAGTCCTGTACAGGGATCCACGGATAAGTTAAGTTAAGTTAGCGCACGTGAAAAATTAAGTTAGTTTATTTAGGCTTCACTTGACACTTGAAAGGTTACTCGATAAAAGTTTTCTATAAATTAAATAAAGCAGTATTGAGAAACCCGAAAATGTCTGAATTAGTTATTACTTCGTTGTATTTAGGTAGGTATTGTGTTTTACTCTCTGTAAGCCTAAAAGGCAGTAATGTGATTTTCTTGGTGAATGTATAAGTAGCAACGTCATCAGCTTAACCGATTTGAAGGATAACAAGCGATTAATTTCTCATTAGGATTTTCTGAGCCAATCTTTACATGTTGCGTCCCAATTTCATATTTATATACTAACTTACATTTTTAAAAGATGAATTAATGAATACACCTAGTATTATAAGACAGCAACAGAAACAAACAGTTAATTGTAAATATTGTTGTTTTTCACATTTAATATTGTTTAATTATACCCTGAAAAAGTCAAATCGAATGTCATGTTATGAAAATCATTGTAGTTATATTTAAAAAAACAAATTTATTAAAAGAAAATAAAATTTATTATGAATATGTCGTAAATAATATACGAGTTTAATAGTCAGATCGACATCATTGTTAGATCTTTCGTCAGACAATTTTCGTCTAGCAAATATATTTAAATGTAAAACAAGAACGTGCTTTTAATATCAGGCTGCAATAAACGTAACGTATAACAGTTTACATGAAATCTGAACTGTACCACTACCACTAGATAAGTGCCCCTTCTTCTGAGCACTTCTCCATGCCGCGTTTTGTTTAACGTCCCTGCTTATGACGGTCTCCGACCTATATTTTAAAACCTATTTTTACTTAACCTGGGACTAAAAAACGAAATCTAGTGATAATAACTTGCTGTTTTCGTTTCAGAAACATACTTTTTTGTCATAAAGATCAATAACCAACCTTTGGTTGAACAGAAATTAAATTAGAATGCCACACATTGGTCGTTCGTTTGCATTTCTCTCAAGTTTAAATAATTAATTAAATGCCAGCGAGATTTCATAACATTTTAAACTAATTTTAAACTTCGTGGATTGAATTTCGCTTTAAGCTCAGATTGTGTTACCAACTTTCGCTTTCAAAAGTACTTATTCAGATTCTCATAGAGTAAAAAAAATGCAATGTTTTAAATCGTGACTAACAGTAGTAATTATTACTAAACGTTTAAATAAAAATATTAATTTCGTGAATGTCAATAAACATCAATATAAAAGTAGTTACTAGTAATTTATCGTTTTTTTTATCAATATATATGTGTAAAGATAATAATTATCATACTATTAGGTCTTTAAAATGAACCTTTACGATACTCTTCACTAAGATTCTGAAGCTTAATGCAATGGCAATCATTAAACACAGTTCTTCTAGTTTTTCACATATAAAGAACATAGTCCAAGTGAAACAACTTATTCGGAATAACTTCATTCGTTTAACCCATTATCATGTCTGATGACGATAAAAAACATTAAAATTAAAAAAAAAACAGTAAATTCGATATCAGATTTATAAGACAAAATAACTAAAGCGAAGACAATCACGCTAAAGTTACCGTTTTGTACTTTACCAAGAAAACTTTATACAGAGTTTAACCACAGCGAAAAGCTTAATTCCATTTTTATTATAGTTTAATATATTTATAGATAAATATTTTTATATTTTTTCTTATATTTGATAAATAATTGTAATCATTGTTATTGCGATGCAATTAATATTACGATGTCCTCGTAAGCCTGAAAATTTCATTTTAGATATACTTAAATAAAAGTGTTACAATCAGCTGTCATTTTATGATTACGGACTCTTAATATTCAAAATTCGGACTGGCAAACGAAAAGGATTATGTATAAAGAGGAAATGCCTTCCTATAAGTTTAAAAACAACTTTTTGAAAGGCATTTCCTCGTATCAAAATCATGTTTCTAATGACTAAAACTCTATCCGAAATATATGTTAAATAAATGATGTAAATACTAATGTGGTGTATAAACAGGGATGCTCACAATGCCTGTATCTTATGAATGTATTTCTTAAGCTGATCATTCTCCAGACGGTTCATGACTTATCTGTTTATGATAGCAACGCTTTACTTTACTTGTATTACATGAAATTACCAATTAATGATTCATTAAGTTTTAATTTTATTAATTCATTTCATTTATATAAACTTTCACTAAGCCTTCGTTAAGTTCGGTTAAGTTATGGACTAAGAGTTCGGCAAAGTGCTGAAACACTGAACTGAAACAGTTTTATAGGGATTCAGATTGAATGATAAAAACTGTTGTTTAAAGAGAACAGACGAAATAGTTTCAGTTATTTTTGTTATTTCGTTTAAAGGGGACCGAAATATCCCCCACTACTAGATTCGTAACAGCTACATTTAGTACAAAGTTTAAGATGAAAGGTGTATATTTAAAATCTATTATATAATAATTTCACACTTTTTTTGTCTATAATAATTTAATAGACATTAATATTGTATAAAATTTATTAATGTCGGAATAAACCAAGATAAATACCTAAATCAAAACTTAGCATAAAATTTATTTTCAATATACGTAGATATTAATAGAGATGTTTTAACAGTTTTCAAAACATTCGATTGTCTTTCCAACTATTTAGTTCATCTAATACTGATTCCAGAAGCGGGTTGCCGCCTAAACGAGAAACCTTTAAAAATAATAGGTACATTGAAAAACTTACACAAAATATAACAATTTTAAAATGTTGTGATAGCAAAAACATGACTACATCATGTTATAAGACTTACCTCAGCACGTACCTCGCGGTCCAACTTGCTCAACCTGTCCCTCGTGTACTGCAAGCTGCCCGCCTGCTCTAACAAACTCAAGCAGTGCTCCTTTAGCTTCACGTCGGTAGTGCGTTTACGTAAAATACCTTCGAATGCTAAAGAAATCGTAGTGTTTTTTATCATATCTCTTTTTTTTTTACTTCCTATATAAAAGTAGATGAATTTATTGTTTCTGTTTAATTTGCTTTTATGTTTTTGCTTTCAGCTTTAGAAAATCTTAATCTTGTATCAAAATAAAATCTCGATTCGTTTTATGATGATACCCATATATATTATAATTAGCAATCTTTTTAAAGGTTTTTTTTTAGTGGAACAAAGTAATTATTACCAAAATGTTTTGTTTTAATCAAGGGATTTTTTTATAAAACAATGAATTTTCTATAACAATTAAAATACAAATATACAAAGACAAAAATCTATCATCCAGAAAGATTATAGAGACCACATAAATTACATTAAGATAAAACTGCCGTCCGCGAACTGTCTCCGGCGCGCCTTTTAATTACTCAATACATATATATATATAATATAATAGCCGTTAGTAACTACTATAGCGAGCGAGACATAAAAGCAATATAGTTTAGTAATATGATTGTAACGTGATGTATATAAGATAATCAGGCAATAAAGACATACAATAAAATGTTGAGTATAGAGTAAATAAAATTGGGACTCAGTAAAATGAAATAAAAATAGGAAGAATACCGTTTTGACCAAAACTGTTTACTGCTGTTTTAGAAAATATTTATAAAACGTAGTGTTTAAAAAAAAAACTTCTATTCTGACATTCTGATATTATGGTTTTGATAGCTGATGATCTGGACGGAAGGATAGAACAGGTTGACAGGCTTAGAGATAAATACTACAAATTATATATAATGCAATACACAAAGGATACATAAGATCTCATGTCCAACTGAAGTCTTCGACCCATGTATTATGGGCAAGGTAAACTTTCCCTCTGTTAAATCTTCACAGAAACTGCTATCTTGGTTTAACTAAAAGGTTTTTAATTTTCAAATTATAAAAAAGTAGATTTAATGCAGAAAATAACAAAAATATATGACGTCAAATCTAAATAAACAAAAATGAGCTTATATGAACATCACGATAAAAATCAAAATACCTCTTTTGCGTGTAGGTTGCAGTAGTCATCCCGTAGCTGGGAGTAGTATCCGAGAAGCTGTACGATGTAGTCATAATCATCCTTGTTGTCACCCAAAACTTGTAATAATTTCACTCCCAACTTTATATATGACCCTGTCTCTATGGTGTGTAAAGGTAAAAGAAAACGGTGTATTTGTATATGTATGACTTTCAATAAATTAAAGGGTACATAAAATGTAACACTAAACAGTAACTAATCCTAAGTTTATTTTCAGACTAAAACATATTCTCTTATTACTTCTTAATTAATATTATAATTTTTCACTGCCTAAATTAAAATTCTAACAATCCCGTAAAGTAGCGTTAAATTCTAAACTTTTCAGTATAGCCGCCATTAATAGAGCAAATGTTCTATAATGTCATTTCATAACTTTACAAATGACAACTGAAACTATTACACATGACACTTCTGGACTAGGATACCGATTATACCAAAAATAGAATTTTAAGTTAAAAAAACTTTTTACATCGACCACTTTGCAGTAATGAATCGAACAAGTAAATCGATCCTAAGAATTAAAAATCGCTGTTCGATTTTATTTATTTCAATTATAACCATTATAATTTTTAAATTATTTACATTTCAACTGCTGCAGTTAACATATGATTAGGTCCTGACATATGAAATAACAGTTTATAAAAATCTGTTTTATTTATTATTTATTGTTTTATAAGTTAATCATCACATAAAAATATAATATACACCAATTATTTGTTGATTTAATAGTATATTATACCGTTGAATTACTTTTAGAAAGGTTCTTTCAACTTCGTAACTAAAGATTAAAGCAAAAAACAACAAATAAATACTAAAATTAAAAATATATCATTTCCATTACATTTTTTGACGATTATAGCTCGGGGTTTAATCTATGAAGCTTTAACTTACTTTGGTGATGCATTTTTTCATAAGAGTCTTCAGTGGGGCAAATAAAATTATCGCGCCAGTAAATTTCAGTACCCTGCCCGACCCACAGTTCATGTAAGTTGTCTGCAAATATTTTACCGTCCTGTAACAAGAATACGCGTGAAAAACAATTACAATACGCGAGTTTGAAGAATGATCAGATATATTTTATAAAAATTTATTTATATAGAAACTTATGAACATCTGAAATGAAATAAAAAATTTTAAATCTTTAAGGATTTTTAAAATGTAATATGTAATTACTATTATTTGGTACATTTATTAAGTTTGAGAATATTATAGACATAGTACAGGCGTGGTAAGTTATGCCAGTCCTCTTTTATACTACATTATACTTTTGCTAATACATATAAATTGAAAATGTTAATTAACACTAAACCTACCGACAATTCTTGTGTACCTGTTCCTACCGCACGCCATCAAATTGACCGGTAATTAAAAGTTATTTTATTATATGACGCAGCTAATAATGGAAATAACTAAAAGTAAAAATTGAAGAAAATATTATATGCATATTCTAAGAATGGTCATGTAGTTTATAACGATATTATAACTTTTAAAAATGTGTAAGTTTTACAAAAGTTTAAGAATGGTCAATTTGACCGGTACTTGGTAGGTGTAGTGTTAAAAGTAAGTTAAGAGAGAATTCATGATTCAAGCTTCTTGTGACTCCTCCTCTTAAGAACCGAGCAATTAGTCAGACATTTTACAAGTTTTGACTTGGTTTCTTACTTAAATGTTACTATTAAAATAATACCAATCCGTTGGGCACCAGATCTACAACTTTTTGCATAGCTTCAGCGATGACGAGTACAGCAGTATTCATCGTTAAAGGCAAACCATACACGCACTGAGCTGTCGGTACTCCTCGTCTGATCAGGGAATTGTCTTGAATATCATCGAATCTTGAAACAGACAATCAAAAATATTTAAATTATCGTTTTTTTTAGTTTTTATCCTAATCATAAAATGTACACAAGAATATTAATAGTTATGTAAGCAATAATAGTAGAGTAACTAACAGAATTATTACATTGACCATAATCGTCATTGTTTCTATCACTCGAAGGACCATATCTTCGGGGACCTTTAACCAATGATTAAAAGACCAAAATATCTTCGTAATCAGAATTTTCTCTTGGATTTGTGTCAAATGTGTATAAGGCGCCAAAAGCTCCTGTAAGATATAGGTTTTTTTATTTATAATAACTAACTTGTAACATATTATACACCTTTTTCTAATTAAATCATTATATACATATTTTGATAACTTATTAATTAATTATGTAATAAACGCTTTTCTTTAAAAAACAACACTGGTCATTCTTTTAAAACTTACCTTTTCTAAGTCTTCTTCATTTTCTGTGTTGTACTTCATTATAGTAATATAAAAAATAACTTGTATAGCTGTATGAGTGTTTGGTAAAATGTGTTTTTTCTCGTGATTGCCTTCTTATATATTGTTATATTGTAATGGAGGGATGAAGAAACCTTCGGTTCTTAATTTATACTTGGCATAATAAAAGCATTAGAGCTGATTTATTATAAATAAATACAAGAATATCTTCTATAATATTATATTTTGCATTTGAATGTTTTAAATCTTTCTTTAAATTTTATGGATCGCAAACTAAAATAACTTGTAGTTAAACTTAAGCTGAAAAGGTTTTTGTGGATTAAGAGCGGTTGATGACTCGATTTTGATATTACATAAAAGATCGTTAATAGCCTACCTGTAACAAGAGTCGTCATCAGTCTCTTTAGACATGCTTGATAACTAAATGCTGTAACACATAATTATCATATATACTCACTTGAAATAAACAAAAATATTTATACTTAGAGCAAAAAAATATTTACCCAATCACATTCTCGGTTAAGCACCTCAATATTTATTCCGCAGATTAAGAAGAAGAAAAATGGTAGTCATTAAATCTACAATTTAAATAGATTTTTTACTTCCATTAAGGTACAGTACTGTTAATAATATTAAATTTAATGACTTGTAAAGTAAGATGGATTGAACTTTCATGATATAATATTTTGTAATGTGCGTGAATTGTGGTTGTTACAAATACACTTAGTAATTTAGTATTCTTCAGAATAACTATTTTGTTAGTATTTAACTTATTCAAATGTTTAAAGCTATGATTATGACCAATGCTATAAATGGCCGCTGTCGAGTGTAGTTGTTAAAGTACTATAAACATGTAAACATGGCTATAAGCCTCATTTGATTTTTCATAACATCTGAGAAGCAAAGTGTTTTTATAATTATATCGTTATTAATACTATATTTTATGTGTATTTAAAACTATAGTGTAATAAAAAAACATTTTTAAACAATATAAATAAAATATAGTTTTTTTTACAGCTATATCAAAAAATTACTTTCTCAAAAATTGTTGATGTTTAAAACTTTCTAGCATATAGGGTGTACTTGATCCCTTGAAGAATTATTTATTATCAATATGTCGCTAACAATAACAGCGAAATAATAAAATTATGAAAATTCAAGAAGGAGTCAAATGACAAGACCACCACAATTATGAGCATGTATTGCTGTCCCGCTGTTCACAACCTAATAGGTGGGTAATACTGAAAATCAGTTTTGAGAATTATTTTTTTCATCAATAGTTGAGTATCATTCAATTTATAGCGTCACATCTTTATGTAAATTTACTTCTATCTATTGTTACTAGTAACAATGAGAATTTATAAAAAAAATTGTCTATATGTATATAATACGAGATAAATTATTTTATTGACTATAAAACTGTACAAGTGTTATACATTGTAATACATATGGTATTAGAAGCTATTATTATGTAACTCGAAGTTATAATGTTTCAATCCTTATGTCTTTGTAGCTATCACTTTTATAAGGTTTTTGAAATAAAACCTGACTTTACTTTTTCACAATTATTTATGATGTTACCAAATCAAATCAAATCAAATCAAAAATCTTTATTGAAAATAAGTTTCATACAAAACATTTTTTCATTGTCAAAGCCACCAATTTCATAGCAAAACCATCAATGTACACTGTCGTATTATCAAATGAAATATAAAAATATAAAAAAGAAACATATCAATTTGCTTACAAATAAATTCAAAACATGTTTTTAATATATCTTAAAATAGAATTAAAGCTCTTGCAAGAGGACATTTATATGTATGGATTTAAATATAATATATTTCTAGGCTGTTAGTCTCTAACAACATTTAAATTGTACTACTCACTACCTAGCTCCGTTAAAATAATCATTGAGGAGTACATATCCACGACATTCTTATCAATGCAATTAAAACTAATGTATGCATGCAGTCACACAATGTGACCTATCAATATATATATATTCAGTTTGGATTTAACTCTTCTGTCTTAAATTTTAAAATAAAGAGATCTTAGTGTCAAAAAACAACCTGTGAATTAAATATATTTTTCTTTACAAGCATTATGGTTACGATTTGCTGTTAAAATAATCTATTTTCTCACCAATCTTAGAGAATCTTGAGGTAGAAATGAAACGACGTTATAAGCCAGAGGGAGACCATTTCCCTTTCCCTGGTTTCTGAGTGGAGGGTGATGAAGCTCAACAATTCTTCTAGAGATATACCTTGTGAAGATGGTATTAACGTTGCCCAAGATTCATGTTAATCTTCATCATAAAATCCAAGGATCATATTATACGTCTGCTTTTAATATTTTCTTCAAGATAAATAAATGTATTTACGTGTAACTAACCTAATCAAGTACTTATTGCAAAAAACATGTTCTATCAAGAATACATTAAAATAATTAAATTTTAATGTGTTATTAATAATCTCAAAAAGCTCTGTTTTTCAGATTAACATAAGACAAGGAATAATTTTTATGTTAGACGTTGCTGAATTGAAGACCACATTGCTATTGCCCAAGATGACATTTGTTTTTTAATATGTTTTCGAAGACGCTAAAATACTTATTACATTTCTAAAAGACTTATTAGGACTCATGTTAACATATCAAAAATATTTTTTTTTATAGAAAATTTTTAGCAATTAATACTTTTGATATATTCAAAGTAAACCAAAACATTTATTTATTTATCTTCACGTCATAATCCCTTGCGGGGTAGCCAGAGACGACAGAGCGCCAAACGCTACGGTCCCTGCATACCTCTTTCGCCTCGGCCCCAGACATCAACGCCTTCATACATGCCCTCCGGGGAATCCTCATGCTTTTTACGTGATCTTCCTCCGTATCATAGATACTGTGTTTTCGAAGGCCATTCTTACCGCTCACTTTTCCTATATGAATCTTTTTTACCATTCTTTCATCACTCATTCGTTCGACGTGCCCAAACCACCCGAGCACATTCTTCTTCATTCTCACTGTTACATCTTCACTAGTACCTGTCATTCTGTGGATCTCTTCCTTGCGGATTCGATCAGCTAGACTGACTCCGCATATTCTGCGAGAGATCGCATCTCCACATCATTCATCTTTCTTACATTCTTCTTCTGTGTTACCCACGTTAGGCTTCCGTATAATAGCGTCGGTAGCAAAACCGCATTGTGTGCAGCCAAACGTGCAGCTATGCTTACGTTTCGCCGTCTCACCAATGCAGCCACAACACCGTTGATTCTGTTACCGGCAGCAATACGCCTTTCTACATCCATTTCGTATCTTCCGCGTCTGCTAAACATACTTCTCAAACATATCACTTCATTCACTTGTTCGATTATCTTATCATTCACGTTGATCTTACATTCTGTTCTTTCTTCATTTCTTTCAAATATCAGAACCTTCGTCTTATCTACATGGTCTAAACTTGCCATTATTTTCACACCCATCTTTCAGAGTGCCAATACTTGCAAATTGCATTCTGATGATGTAATCAGTACTGCATCATCTGCATATAGCAAGCAATTGACCTTGAGGTCACTGTCTTTCACGCCTTGGAGACAACTATCCAAATATAAATTGAATAATCAATCTGTCATAGCGCAACCTTGCTTAGCACACGATTGGATGTCAAACCAGGGCGACATGCCAGCTCCTACTCGCACACAGGCTGAGTGATCTCTGTAAAGAGACTTTACAGCCTGTAGCAAGGGTCCGCTCACATTATATCTGGGCAGTATAATAATAATTTATTGGGCAGTAATTTCTTTCTCACAACCCGGTCAAACGCCTTTTCCAAATCCACAAAAGAACAAAAAACCTTTTAGTTTAGGGCCAAAAACTTTTCCGTGATCATGCGGAGGGAAAAGATCTGATCTATATATCCTCTTCCAGGTCTCCTCCAATTTGGACCTCCCACAACAGCCTTTCAGATCTCATTTGCATTCTTCTCGATAATATTTTAGCATAAATTTTACCGCCTAAGCTGATCAAACTGATAGCCCTATAGCTTGCGCAGTCTGTCCAAATTTTCCTAGATACCTTCCTTCACAAACACACAACACGTCGCAGTAATAGAACAAAATTATATTTTATGGTACGATTATCATAAAACTTCTTTTAAATAGTTTGTATAAAAACGAATGTGATTTATTAATTAATTCAAATTCAGATTAACTGTTTTATAAGTATTTCATATTCCGCCTAAAAACTGATTAAGTAATTCTTGATTTTCGTCTATTTTTGCTTTTCTAATAGTTAAAAGATTTATATCAATAATTTTTTTCAACGGTGTCCCAGGACTGACATTATATTTGTAAATAAAAATATCTATTCAGCAAGACCTATTGATAGTCATTGTGATTCATTCTGATTACTTTCAAATGACATATTATACATCATTAAATATTATAATTGTCGGGGTCAGGGGTCCGCGTTCGATTGACCGGGTCGCCGACTAATGACGCACCTGCCGCATAAAGCTTGGGGAGGACAGTGGCGCTATACGCCACCTTTCGAGTGATCCCATTAGCCCTACTGGCCATGACAGCGTCACCGGAGGAGTTGGCGGGTGCAGAGACCCACCCTTGAAAAGGAGGCCTTGAGGCACCAGGAGATCATACATCCTGTGAGTCTCGAACCAAGGCTCAGGAAGCCGTTGTTTGGGATGCGAAGTTTGGATTTGGTTTAGGGAATTGACTCCAGCGTACTTCGACGATAGAACGCCGGAGCGGTGGGGTCCACGACTTTGCCGGCGAAGATATATATAGGTATATTCTATAAGTTCCCTAACGTGATCGCTTTGCCGGGGTCGAATATTACCGACTTGGGTCCTGGTATATTGAGGTATCCTGTGGCCTTATATATATATATATATATACCAATAGTGGGTTCAGGTGTGACATAGCATTGTCAAAGTAGCTTTTGGAAAGCCCCTTGAAATATTGTGTGATCGTCGGAAGCTCTAAGTCTCTATTCAAGTCGATATTGCACATGAACCATGGCGTCCCAGTGGCTAGCCGTAAGAATTTGTTCTGAAGCACCTGAAGGAGCTTCAGATTCGCGTGAGCGAAGGCAACGCTTGCATTGGACATGTCAGAGCATATGCAGGCTTTGTATGACCTCTTTTCTACGGAACATTTTACTTCCCTTGCCTACCAAGGGTAAAGATGCTCTTAAATAAGGCGGCATTGTTACGAACGGTTTTAATATTTGGGGAAAAGTGTAACTGTTTATCCATCATCACTTCTTGATATTTGAACTTGTCTTTTTTCAAGGTATTGGTTAGTTAAATAATTAAATTTTTGGAGGGGCCATTATGGATCGTGAATTTTGAATCCCATGTTTAATCTGATAATAAATACTCATCGTCGTGATCCAGTCGCACTGGCACGCCACTCGGGATATGAATAGCACTGGTTCAGTAATCTCTGTGATAGTGTTCTGAGGAATCTCGACATCTTCTTCCAACGACACGGCACTTTGATCTTGGTTGCGGCGCCTGACGACGTTAGTTACGGAGCATTCTGGATGGACGACGGTAATGGCTGATTCTCGCAGTAATTCTCGCAGTGCTGAAGTTCTTTATAATTTCACCAGGTATTGCAATATTTCTTAACAAATTACTTCCTGACGCTTTTCTAATCTACATTTTTTTCTCTTTAAGTTCGTTTCATCGTCTCCCCGCTATATCAATTTTCTAAGCCACGAACTTAGTATTACAATCGCGCGACTTAACATTCAATTGTTTCTCAGATTACCGCAATGGTCATCCTACAATCATTAATTTTTAATCTTTATTTAACTTATAATTTTTATTTTTGAAATGACCATAGTTTAAAAGGATCACTAAAACAATTTTATTACAAAATACAATGTCTATATATGAAGTCAAAACAGGTTCTTTATTTCATAAAAGTAACGTTATAAAGAACATTGAAACTAATAATAAGTTAAAGTAATTAAATTCATAAGTAATCTAATTATAAACTCTAGTTCGACTTTATTCCTATAAACATGATTAATTTTAATTTACCGATAACAGTTATACAAATATTTAAAGTAAATAATCAGACTCTTCTTGCTACTATTTGAATATTTCAATTGGACAGTGATTTTCAATTGTTATGTAAAATCCCTAAATATTTTAGGCCACACAGAATTCAATTTTAAAACAAAGAGATTGGAACCTACATCGGAACGTAAATTAGAAATTTTACGCTTTAATGAATCTTTTATTGAATTGATCGCATCCGACAATTCTACAATATCTGCGAATACAATATCACCTCATATAATATTATATTTCTGTTTTCAATGAGAACGGATAAAAGTAATATAAAGTGTAAATACTTATGTTTACTATAACTCTTAATTAATATGTATACATTTATCACATATCATAGAATAAAGTGCATAAGTAAATACATGTTTTAATTCTTAGTTTAAATCGTGTATAACAGTACTAATTCATTTCAATGACATATTTTTTATTAATATACTAAAATTGTAAGCTTTATAATGATTATTAATGTATAAAAACTAATATACTGTGAGGTCTCGTTGTATGCGGATGATACGTTGTACAGTAAAGTGAATATAAAAAAAAATCGCAATAAAAACATTACTTGTTGATTACATTGTTGTTGTTGTTGAAAAGTAGGGATATGGTGCGTATTTTTCTAAAATCATAAAATCTATTAGGTTTGTATTAATGGTATAGCCAGTGTTACAATTAAAATGTGTTGGCTGGCTGTTACTTAACAGTAACAATATATCCTCATCATCCATCTAGCTAACATTCTATCTCATCCATCGTATTTTTAGAAATGGTGATTATCGAAATCTACTATAAAAAAGGCGCATGTAATTGATTGATTAGATCCCTTTAATAATTTGTATTCATTTATTTTTACTCTGGAAGTGTATCAGGTTTTATGAATATAGCCACACCGTAACGTTGATTTACTGGTAAAGGTAAGGATAAAAGTATATTTAGTTTTATAAAATGAGTGATGATAATATTTTTTTATTTATGGAGGTCTCTTGTTAGTTTAGTTGGGGGTTGAGGTTTAATATATCAAACAGTTTTTTTGACAATCGTGAACATCTATTTTTTAATGTTTTGTTCATTTTACTGTGTAACTTATTACACATCACAATCAGGTATTTGATATTATCTGTATACGCAAAACTATTTCTTTAATATTTTGTTTTCCTTTTGTATTATCTAGTAAAATTATGAATTGGAGATGTTGTAAGTTTACTTTATTCAGTAATACTATGTCCAATTTGTTTCCATACTTCTTCGTAATTTGTGTGTGACGTTTTTTTTGTCTTTACGTTAACCTCTTCTTCTTCTAATGATATCATGCTTGTCATCTCATCTATTTCTGTGTCTAATATGTCTGAATCATTATTTTTAAAATGTGTAATTTTCCTGAATTCCGGTTTTTACGCTTCACTGGTGCATGATGAGGGAATTCGTTTAATTCCTTTTGTTACATATGGCACTTATGGTGTATCTAGTGTGGGTGGGGTAAGGAGTTGGTATTTTATCAGGTATTAAATCATCATTTCTATTAAAGGTTTTATTAATTTCTTCAATTGTCTGTATATCTTCTATATAGGAAGAGAGATCTGAAGCATTTTGTGTACAATTTTAGACTAAGTGACCCATATTGTTACACGAAAAGCATTTTAATGTGTCGTTAGATATTTGTGTCTTCAAACATTAGTTGTATTGGTTCTGGTAACCTCTTTACATCTTCAAGGGTGACATACAAATGTTTTCTAAGGCTTATATGTGAAAATGCTGGATCCGTCTGGGGAGACGGATCCAGCATTTTCACAAGATAGGGGTATCTTCAGGAATTGGTGATATTATTTAAATTTTTGATTTCTAAAACTTTTGTTAAACGGAGTTAAGTATGATAGGACAAACATTCAAGAGCACAATTCTTTTATTTCTCGTAATTAAAACCCTAGTTTTATTTTACATTATTATTTTTTGTCTCCTATAAGACAATCAGCAGTTTGCTTTGTGTCTAAATAAATACATATACGTACATTTGAAACACGTGAAATAACCCAAATCGGTGTAACAGGGATTAAATATGTTATTAATACAAGGTACTCCACAAGTGTTTCTCCGTCGATCACAACAAGTATTAATACCTTGATCTTTTTTGGAAAAGGTGGCTGCTAACGTCACAGTAGCGTAACTTGAAACTGTGAGTTCTGGATGTGTATTTGGAATTTTTTGAGATATTTTGGGGACGTTGCTAATAAGCTAATAAGCTTATAATTTGGGTATATATTTTTTTCATAATACCTACAAAATAAGTCCTCGACTACATTAGAGATGACATAATTGAAATTTGAGATAGTTTATCTCACTGAAATTGAGACGCTCGATATTTATTATGGGTTTTAAATTTACATCGCTTTCTTATTTATGTCATTTTGTGTTGCTTTTTTTAACAACACAGACAAGCGAAAACGGTATTCAAGCAAATATTGTTTTTAATAACAACGCCGAAAACGTGATGTTTATTTAATTATTTTGTCGTACCATAATTTTGAAAAGAATGCTAAGACAATAATTTGAATTTTTCTCAGTTATAATTATAATGCTGTAGAGTACACCTGTAGTTTGTAAGTATTAATTCACTTGATAGTTATGTATAGATAGACATCTTTATAGAAAGGTTTTGAAAGCGACTTTACCTCTTTCAATAAAAGTTACAAAAGCAGCAACACATCAAAACTTTTTTGAAAAAACTTTTTAAATTCACTAAATAATTACAACAAAAAATACTTATGGTATGATATGATATTCTTTATTCTACAAAAACATGATACAGAAGAAAAAGAAAAGGCGGCCTTATTTTTAAAGAGCAATCTCCTTCAGGCAACCTTTGAATATTGGATATGAGCTATAAGAGTGGATATAGGTCCTGTACTAGAGATTATAGATATACACACATACATACATCCATACGATATAACATACATCATATATTATTAAATTATAGTGCACACAATAATACTAATAAAATAATATACTTAAAATAATATAGTATATGTTGAAATAAAAAGTAACTTTATTTAAATACATAGACGATTAGAACAAAAGTATTGGTTATATATAAAATAAAACAAACAATTTTAAGGTAGACAGAATAAATAAAATAAAATGCCAATTAGGAAATATTTTTAAATTCACATACACGTTTATATAACTGTAAAAGGTAAAAAATAAATAATAATAAAAATAAACACTATTGTGTACATAATAAAAAAAAGACAAAAAGATAATTTAAAATAACAACTTATGATTGAAGCACTTATAAAATAAACACAACTATCAAAGAATAATTTAAATTAGGATATCCTGCCACCCAAAGCAGACCAGAAAGAAACAGATGACTGTCAAGTGTCATTACAAGAAATAATATTGTAAATAAGTTACAACTAACTACAAAGTGTCTATAACTAATGTATGAAAATAAATATTAATAAAATGAAAACAAAATATACATTTAAAAATCAAAATAATTATGTTTGACTATATTATGTTTACTTCACAGATTTCTTATAAACAATTTACATCAAATTACAATAATTACTACATGCTATGAATTGAAAAATAATACAGACATATATAAATATCATAATGTGTATTTTGTATTCTTTGTCCTTTCAATCACCCGAAAAAAACCGTAATGATATTAGTTTTTTTCCAATCACTCAACCTAAGTTATCTTAAAGTAATGATGTCTGTTAATCTAAGTCCAATAGACTTAGATTAACAGACATCATTACTTTAAGATTAGATTTAAACTTACCTGTAACGAAATATAGTTACAACCTTTTAATTTATCTCGAAACAGTAGTAGTAGATCGATTAAGCAGATTCAAAACAAATGAACAACAGTGCAAATACATTATATGTGAACTAGAATATAGTTCTATGGTATACGAGTATTCTTAGACTTTTGGCATTATTGTTTATAAGTATTTCAGACGTACAGACAACTTGTATGATAATACTGTCAAATTAAGACATGTTTTGTGATCTTTTTTTTATGTAAGAGGAGGGCAAACGAGCTGGCGGGTCACGGATGGACGTGATCACCGCCGTAAATGAACTCTTGCAACATCCGAGGATTTACAAGAGTGTTGCCGGCCTTGTAGGTAGGAGTAAACGCCTTTTTAGAAGGTACCCATGTCGTACCGATCTGGAAAAACCGCCGAGGTGAGTTCGTTCCACAAGCGAGTGGAACGTGGACAAAAGCTCCTTGAGAACCGCACAGTGGAGGAGCGCCACGCATCCAGGTGGTAGGGATGGTAAAGAAGTCGAAGTTATGCATAATACGCTGATTATTGTTTATTCGTCAGGGCAATTTAAAGTCAGTTTGCGTACAATTCCGATTCCGATTCCAGCGTCAATGATGAGGTGATCGAATTTATGAGTAGTGTCCACGATATACTACAAGTAATTAGAATAATTTTATTACGAAGCTCTAATTAAACTAGTTAACAGTGAGGCGTGTGTTATGTGTACATGATGATTGTTTATATTGAACATTAAAAGTGTAACTTGATAGTGTTTTTATTGTAAACGTTTATTTTCTCTTTCCTTTTTTCATCAAACCTACAAACATGCACTGGTTTTTGTGCTCGTGTTCACATTCCTAACATTGTGGTAGAATATCAGTGGAAATTGTTGGTCGAATGTTGCATCTATTGTTTTTTTAGGGTTTTTTTCTATTTATATTATAAATAATATAATTAGAAAAAAAAAATTATTTCAATACGTGCAAATTTAGATTCTAATTTTTGGTTTAATATTTTTATATAAATAATTGTTTATTTGTCTTCTATCGCTTTTCTATTCAATTGGCATTGCGCATAAATTACTTCATGGATTTTGATAAAGTTAAAGTTCCACCATAATATTGGAAGGTTTGTTAAGTAAGACCATCCTGAAATGACTTAAGGTTGGGGATAGGATGAATTATTTAATTAGAATATACTTATATTTCGGGTCGAGCATGGATATGTTACAGTAATGGAGAATTGCCTATTTGTACGTTCATAACTCTCTCTGGAATTCATGGTTTTAGGACTATCATGAAATACATAATATCTAAAACATATGTAAAAACAATATAAACAATTATAATTAAATATTGACTATAAGAACTAACAAGTCATCAATAATATATAACTTATAGAAGTAAACAGTTATATATTGAGTAAATGACTATTACAAATAATAATTTAGCAATTTTTTTGATAATTGAATTCTAATAAAAACTTGTGTGATGCAAGCGTGATCCATGTCACAACTACATGTGTGACTAGATGAGTTGCCTTAATCGAAGTGGCTTAAATTCAAAATTCAGCAGTCCTTACAGCACATAACCTGATAGTGAAGGGTATGTGAAGTCAGGTGGCGTCAGGTGTTTACTCTTTCATCTTGGAACTGCATAGCACCTGATGCGACGTCATTTTCATTTCATAACTATATTTTTAATCATTCCCATCGACATATAATATACGTAAAACATGTGTGGAAAATAAATATACATCGAGCACTTCTTACTTCTAAAGGAAGTTCCATTCTAGGGTTGATCACTATCAACCAATTAGGCATTAAGGTCGAATAAGTCACGGCGAGTCGCGATGAGTACAGGGCCAGGAAGTAAAATTTAATAAAACAAAATGATTTTTAAATTATTTTTTTTATTTTCTATCTACATTATTTTCGTATGTAACTGGAATGTAATAAAAATATAAAAATAAAAATGTTTCTAACATGCATTTCTACTCTATTTTTATTACATAAAAATTTATACTAACTTAAGTTTAGAAAAACCTAACCCTTGACCAAGATTTTATCTTCAATAACACTTTATCTAATAATTTCTTATTACAAAAACGCAATCTCAGCACGTGGAGAATTTAATCATACAGTGGTAAATAGTAAAATAATCCTTGTATTTGAAGAGTTAAGGATCATTTTGCGATTATAGAACATGAAGTAACATGTTTTGCGTACTCAATTATTCAAGAAACGAGGGACAACGATGCGACAGGCTGTAGAAAATTACTGAAAAAAAAATGCTACAGATTTACATTTTGGTCTACAGAGTAAGTATCTATTTGTCGAGATTATCATTTTCGTATTTTATTTTTAAGAATAATAAATAACAACCCGTAAACGATTGAATTCGATCAAGTCCTAGAGTCCCAGCGTTACATATTATTAAATAAAAACATAACTTTTAAATCTTCAATTTATATACAACTACTCGTGTCAATATACGAGTAACACTAAAATTTGATTAGATTCACTTTGACTCAATATTTCATAAATTGACTGTACAATTAGAGTGCATGCTATATTCAAATTAATTTTATATTTATTTAATATTCAGTGCTTAAATATGTACATATTTATGTGGTATTTATGGTTTTTAAATTATTATAATACAATCTTTTATATCATTAGTATACCCTCACTTTAAGTCTAAATGTTTTTGTGCAATGACTTTTAAGAAATAATTCAATTTTAAGCATCTACGCTGATTGAATAAATATTTAATCTGCACTTCACAATATGTTATCATTATTATGCTTTGAGATTTATAAGATCAAATAAATTCAAGTGTTCTCAAATGTATGAGAATTGTAATGTAGGAATGAAATTGTATTGGGTATTCTTTTAAATAATTTTAAATTAAATTAATTAATTTCGAGTGTCATAGCAGCGGGTAGACTGACGACACACAAGACAGAAAAATACTGAGATGAAGACAATTGATACAATTTTAATAACACAACGTTACTTTAGAAACGCATTTTTAATTTGATTATTTGGTCACTTGGCTGGCTTAAGTTAAATCAAAGCGGGCGTTAGCTAGCTCAGAGTGACGAAAGCACCCATAGTGCTGAAAGTCGAACTCTGTATATATACGCGCAATATCGATTTTTTTATATACGAGACCTTCTGGTATGAGTGTGGTATTTTTAGAAAGCCCTTGGCCCATAGACCCAGAAAATGCATTTACACTTAGCAATATACCTACCGCCTCACCTCTACGGCCGTTTGAAAAATGAGACTAAAATTTAGTTTTTGGCTCCGCACCAGTATAAAATCACTTATTTCCACCTTGAAAAAGACTTTCCTAAAGTTCCTCGTCGAGACCTTTTCAACAAGCCCAAAAACGCCAAAATCCGACCACCGGTTGATGAGATATGACATTTTGAAAATTTTGACTGGCGCCTCCATCGATGATTACTTTGTCTGTGTGTGGGTATATTCGTAGTTTCAACTGATTTTGTTCAAACTTTCAAAGATTGAAGTACATCAAAAACTTAGACTTTTTTGTTCTACGACATTTCGATTTGGCCGCCATGTTGGCCGTGGCCAGCCCTCGAAAGGCCAAAAATGGCCATTTTTCATACAGGGACTGTGGCCAAACCAGTTGACGTACATTGACAAATTGGGTATCATTGGAAAGGTCTCAAGCTCATCTTTTGAATAATATCCCTTTTGATGGAAAAAACATTTTTTGGCGTGACATTTTTGGTCAAAAACCAAAAAATGGCCGACTGGCCGGGGACATATCGGCCATTTTCTCGAAAACAGCGCCAACGATTTTTTCCAAAATTTCTTCATTCGCAGCCCCAAATTAGAGCTAAAATTTGGTATATAGCACATATCTGGGAAAACTCGTAATTTTGAGATATGGCCCTGAGAAGTTCAAAAAATCATGAAAAATGACCAAAAATGGCCAAAAAATTACTTTTAAAGCCAGAATCGTACTCACAACACGGTTAAAATTCAATGCTAGTTGCACAGTAATCAACACATGATAACAACAATAAACAATGAATAAACTCACTAACGCATTGCCGTCTGTAACAATAAAACAAAATTTACAGAAAAAATCCGAATACTGAAGAAATTCTGTTTTGAAGCAATGAATTAAAAAAATAAATGGAGACTGAAAAAATCAAATGAAAAAAAAATCGGGCACTTGTGGGAACCGAACTCGAGGTCTCGTCTTTGTCATTACCATTACAACGCTCATCCTCTGAGCCAAAACACTCTCATTTTGTCAGAGGCAACTATTCCAAATAATAATAATAATAATAATAAATCAATTTATTTCAGATAATTCATCCATAAGTGTTAGTAACATTTTAACTTAAGTAACTAATGTTATAATAGTATTCGTAGTTAGTATTCAACATAAAAATATCAAATTATACAGAAAAATAAAATTAATAAAATGCACAAAATTCATAATATTATTAAAATTAAATATAAATTCAATTCAAATAAATATAAATTCAATTCAAATCAAATATAATTAAAATCAAAAAATACTATTAAAGAAATTAAATAAAATAAAATTCATGGAAATCATCGTTCTAATTATTATTTTTTTTTTAATTCTACAAATAACTCAACGCTATACTCCTACAGTCAGTATACGCTACGCTTCGATGCTACGTGTACACTATCCCAGGACCTCCAGAGGGGAGCGTTTAGCTTTAACGCCAATATGCTGAGAAGACTGTTGGAGCTGTTCAGTAATCTTGTCATTGCGGACGCGGTCCGCTTTCGTATTATCGCATAGAAGTTGTCTACACGAGCCTCCGCAAACATTGCCGATGCTCTGCAGTATCGAGGCTTCCTCAACAAAGCCCTCAGCACATTGTTGTACTGAACACGCAGTGCGCTATATGTCCGCCGCGTATAGTTCTCCCATAGGCTGCACGTGTAAAAGGACTGGCAATAGGCTTTAAATAATATTAATTTTACCTGTGTCGAACACCGTGCAAACCTACGGGCCAACATATTGCATCTAACCGACAGAGCCGTGCGCTCCCGCTCGATATCACTATCATCACCCAGGCGTTCATTCACAATATGACCAAGGTATTTAAATTCAGATACTAGTTTCAGAGAAGTTCCATACAGATGTATTTTAGGAATGAAATTTAACTGTTTGTTTATTCCTCGAAAAATTAAAATTTCGCTCTTTTTAGCGTTATACCTCACTCATTCTCCTTTGCATATTCCTCACAGATTTTTATCAGTCTTCGAAGACCACTGACCGACGGGCTCAACAGAACCATATCGTTTGCGTAACTAAAATTGTTCATCATTACGCCATCTATCGAACAACCGACGCCTGCCCCGCTAAGCCTCTCTATGAGCCCGTTTATGAAAAGATTGAACAATCTGGGTGACGTCAGGCCTCCCTGTCTTACTCCACACCCTAATTTATATGGTTCACTAAGTGCATCACCCCATCTTACCACATTACTTTGGGCACCATACCAGTACTTTAATAGTGATATCAACTCCGGTCTTAAACTGCTATCCTTTTCAAGCTTCTGCCATAAAATTTTATAGGATACGAGGTCAAATGCCTTCGACAGATCCAAAAAACACGCAAACACATGGGTCTTTCTATCCGTGTAGTACCTTACAGCTTGCTTGAGACACAATACTGCGCTCTCAGTTGACAGCTCTGATCTAAAACCGAACTGCGCATCGTGTATGTTAATTGTTCTGCTAAGTTGAGTATCAAGCAAGCCGTCAAGCACTTTGGCTATGATGGTAGCAAGAGATATCGGTCTGTAGTTGGTTCTGTCCGCCGCATCCCCCGCCCTATTCTTGATTATAGGCACGACTATTGTCCTTGTCATCGAGTCCGGCAGAAAGCCATGGCTTATACAAATATTGTACAACAAAACTAGGACTCTAGGAAGGTGCACACCAGCGTGTCGCAGATGCTCAACACTCAGGCCATCATGTCCAGGCGACTTTCCACGCTTCATACCCATTATTGTATCTACTACTTCGCTAGACATGAAACGTACAAAGCTTTCCCCATTATTTATGATATCCCCCCTGCCAGCCTCGGCGAAATTGATCTCACAGGGATCCACTGTAAATTGTGTTTTAAACATATTTGCTATGTTACGGCAACCGCTCACTCCCCCTACTTCAGCCGGAATATTCGATCTTGTATTCAGTTTGTCTGTTTGTTGCCAGAATTTTCCAAAATGTTTGTTTCTATATGACGTAGCCAGTATGTCCATTTTAATCTGTTCTGAATTGTCTTGGCACCATTTAAGTTTGTTTTTAAAGGCCCTACGAGAGTCCCTCATGTCATTATAGATAGTTCCATGTGTTGGTCAAATAAATGAGTATATATTTGCATGCAAAATAATCGCACAGCATTTTGTTTCCAATCCTTTTACAAAACTATTGATATCAAAACAAAAACTTCTCAACGATGTAAATACCGAGTGCCGAAAGCGAATCCACTGACAAAACTCCTGATATGAATTTTGCGACAAAAAAAAACACGAACATTTTTATTCACAAACGTAAACAAACACAAAAAATGTGAATGTGTTCGGAACGTTGCCAAACAAACAAACAAACAAAAAAACAAACAAAAAATGTGAATGTGTTCGGAACGTTACCAAATTGCCTTAATCAATCTAATAAAATAAAAACAAAAATGCAATTTGTGCAACGTTTCGAGCACATTCACATTTTTTGTGTTTGTTTACGTTTGTGAATAAAAATGTTCGTGGTTTTTTCCGTCGCAAAATTCATATCAGGAGTTTTGTCAGTGGATTCGCTTTCGGCACTCGGTATTTACTTCGTTGAGAAGTTTTTGTTTTGATTAGAGTTACGGCTATACTGTATAATATTGTGTGAGCACAATTAAAATATATTGTTGACTTAAGATACTTTTACGTTGTATAAAATTATTCTGTCCAATATTTATAAATATGTATATAAGAGATAAACGAATAACGTCTACAACTACCCCGCCTCACCTTACCCAGCATCAGATTTGGAGAGTTGCCAAATCTGAAGTTAAAATACGTTTGTATTACGAAATTTAATGATATTAGTGTCCTAGTAAAACCACTGGTAACAGGTTACGGCCATGGTTTGATGCGTATGTCAGAGTTGCAGCAGCTTATAGACATAAGTTATTTAACAACTTGCTGGACCCATTTAATATGTAAGAAGTTTTTTCTCTATAAATCCAGAATATATTTACCGGAGATAATATTCAAACAAGAAGAACTGCAAGAAGAAGACTCTTAAGCTGGCGTTTAGATTATAACTTGGCTTAAATATGTGAGTTTATTTCAAGTGACTCACAAAAGAGTCTAGCTAGCAGATTACTTTTTATTGCGATAATATCAATTTAAGGTTTAATTTGAATAATACATTGTTTGACTAGTACATTTGTCTTGGGATCCACTGGTTGAAATGAGATGATTCTTCGGTTGATGCTGCAGAAGAAAAAGCGTTACAAGTAACTAATTTGTTTCAAAAATAAGGAGAATCACATACGAGGTGGTATACCACAATCTGCACACTGGAGCGGTAATTCCATACAACCACTTTTGAGAGTGTACATTTGCGAAGAATATTCCTCATCGATGCTCCAAAGCAGGTGCACGTAGATATGATTAATAAATTTTAAGCAGGTTCGTCCCGGCGTGTTTCCGATATCATAACGGGGGACGAATATTAGATTTATCAATATAATCTAAAAACAACGTGCAAAGAATATGATTGTTTTAAAATAAACCAACACCTAAAAATAATCAAAATTTATTAAAACGCCTAAAAAGCATACTATTATCAGATCAACGTATAAAGGATGCTTTGTAATCGTTAACATTTAATTATTACTCATATCAGCAATCGGATCATAAACGAAAGCCATAACATTTCAATTTCTTTCAAATTCGTCTGCATGATAATTGAAATTTTAACTTAACACGTTGCCATTGCTGTTTTCAAACCATATTTCATGTGTAGATTCTAACTGCGATATCACACGTATTGTGATTGGAATAATTGATATAAAAAAAGTATTACTTATCACATAATTTGTTATTGAACCAACGATTGAAATAAAATTTTTACCAAAAAAAATCTATATATTTATATATAAGCGTTTCAACTGTTTTGTCGCAGCAATTGAATCGTTGAATTAATCAGTTGAACGAGTGAGAACTAATTGAAACTTAACATTAAACGTTAATTATATCCAGATGATTTTAATGGTTTATTTTTATCTTATTTTAATAAATTCAACGGTTATAATTTTGCAGTTTTTGCCTTCTTATAATGAAAGTCTTGTATTTTTGTTATTTCCTTTAAGTTATTGTATACACCGACCTCGCATTCACAATTCGCTGATAAATTATGAATCATTATTCGAGGGATATCGTTTTTATATGTTTTTATATCAGGAAAATATAGCAGTATTTTATTTTAACGATTGATTTCGGCTTGTTTGTTTACTAAAAGTAGTTTTTTTTATAATTATCTCTTGCAAAAGCAAGATTATATATAGCAAGATAAAGAAAACTTTATTATTTAAAATAAAATAATATTGTTTTATTCTGAGTGAGGCATAAATTTACCTGTTAAATCAGGCGATAAACATTACGTAATTATAATTCTTTAATATAAATCTACTAGAACATACAGATTTTTTAGTGAATCTAATATAAGTTAATATTGTAAGATAAATAGATTTATATATACTAAATAGGTTTGTTAAGTTGGACGTTGAGTTTTGTATAATGCGTTAACGACAAACAAAAAAAATTAATAAACTATAAAAAAAAATAATAAAATTTACAGAACTATTTATAAGATTTGTTATTACTTTTTCTAATTATATTTTATGTATAATTCTTGGCTCGTAATTATTATATTTTTTTGTTTATTTGTATCTTTTCTCTTTGAATCAGTATATACTGTGTACATCAAACAGGCGTGCAGGAAGGCCTATTATGATACCATACTTATTAAAATAAGCCCTTGCCTAAATACACTCTCCAACTATAAATATGGCTACGACGATTCTAAAGGCGCCTTGGTCTGAAAGATTATATGCATAGATTAAAATTTAATTAATTAATTACTGTTTATGTTTGTGTGTTACGTTTGTGACGTACTAGGTATATAGGTGCTGTCAATTAAAAATTTGTTTATGTAAAATGAAATTTACTAAAAAAAATACTTTGTCATCGCTCATTATAAACCCAAAATACTCACATTTATACCTTCATAAATAATGCATATATTAGACATCATATTTTAAAATAAGATGAAGTAATTTCGCTGCTACATCGACCAGCCGCATAGACATAGACATTACATCACAACTAAGTTAGATTGTAATAGAAAAAAAACAAAATAAAGAGCACAGGGAGATTACCTGCCTGGATGGCTGATTTAAGAATTTGTTTTTTTGTACATACACATACACTTGACACACACATACACTTGACTCTGCCTGATGTTAAGCAGTCAGGGAGGTCCAAAAGTGGATGCCACCAATCTCATTCTAGCACAACAGAACGACGAATGGTGGTCTCCACTATGGCAGCCTTATGAGATGCTTTTTCACGCCCCGCTTAAAAGACCCAGGATCGTAGTGGGAAAGAAACACGTGGCATGGTAGTGAATTCCACATTTTGATGGACTGACATGAATATGAACTGCTGAACCTTTTGGTTCGTGATGGTACCGAATCCACCTCCACCAGTGAAAAGATGGCACTTCTGTCCTTCACGTGTTGTTTTGGATCGGAAAGGAGAGGATTGAATAAGTTGAAAGAGTTCGTCGCAGCACTCGCCGTGGTGTAGGCGATAAAAGACTGCCATAGTGTCAACGTCTCTACGTAATTGGAGAGGCTCCAGGATCTCCACGGTCTCTGGGCTTCCAATAATATGAACTGCTCGCCGCTACAACCGGTGGAGAGTGTAAAGCAAGTACTGAGCTGAGCCATCCCAAAGATGAGAACAGTACTCCATGCAGGAGCGAACCTGAACGAAGACTTTTTGGCGGAAAACACGCATACCTGTGTTTTCGTATCATTGAACTCAACCAGATTCTCATGCCCCATCGTGAGATACGGTTGACCCGGAGGACCCGGTTCATTTCAACAACAAGATCCTATAGTTTCCCCTTAGGTATTAATCGATGGGATATTATTTTTTTCTTCATTTATTTATTACTTTGATTGTTTATTTGTTTGTTTGTGTGTTTGTTTGTTATTTGTTTATTTATTTATGCACCTTGTTTGTAGTGATACATAAAATAACATTTTTTACATAGGATAGCTTATCTCTTCCAGATACTCTTGATTATGAGAGAACACGAATAAAATAAAAACTGCAATTAGTCAGCACAGAAAAATAAATGTTATTTTATAACTTCTATTATTTCTTGAATTATATTAAGAAAGTATATTAAAATACTTATATATTATAATAGCATACTTTAAACAAAAATATTAATATATATATATTATATAACATCAATATTTAATAGATAGGTATCTATCTACTATATATTGATGTTACATACATCATATACTTACATAAACAATACATACATACTGTATTGTATTATATGTGTGAAAATACTATTCTAAAGTACCCACTAATCATATTTTTGTTATTAGTTTTCTCTCACAATCAAGGGTACCTGGAAGAGATCTCTCTAAAGAGATAAGCTATCCTATATAGAAAATGTTCTTTTGAGTCTTACTATAAGTAGGGTGAATACATAAATAAATGATCACATAGAAATTGATTCTATAATCTTGCTGTTTTTATAGTAAAGAAATCTACATAAAAAGATGCACAGAACGGAAAATGTCAAGGGGTTTTAGGCTCACACACAAAGGCAAAAGTCGTTGCTAGGAATATACTGCATGAAACGTTCTTGTAGATACATAAGCCGGTGCAGAGGTATAGAATAAAAAGACAAAGCCTAATATTGTCCATCACAATTTACAAGGTTTAGGGGGCAAGGAATCAGAAGTGGAATAGCTTGTTAAAAAAATATAGCATTGGTTTGTTGTGCATTACAGAGCACTGGTTATCTATATATAATAATATTAGAAACATCGAAAATAACAGATTGTCAAGGTTCACTTATCTTACCTTTGACTCTCCTATATTGAGCTCAATGACTATTATTTTACGAGTATACCGACTCTCCTCTGGCGGCTGCGATGAATTTAAAAATAAAATGCAGGATATTTTAACAAAACTTTGTCACAAAAATAAGTGTCTGATAGGGTGCCTTGACTTTAAGATGTATTAAAAGTAACTTCGTTTGGTGTACATTTATTAAATCTATTTAAATCTTTTAATTTATCGAACATCTTTTCGGAACCTACTCGCATTACTAGTCTTCTTAAAAAGTTTAGGAATTTTTATTTCTAATACGATGATAACTTTTGCTATTACTTACTAACTTTTACTATTGCTTTTACTAACTTTAACAAAATTTCAAAGTAATAAATAATTGATGTTGTCTCTAGGAAGTAAATAATATTTTATGTAAGATCATGAATTTATTATTATTATTTCTTTTAATATATTGTAAAACTAATTATAAATTATCTTAATATATAAAGCACAAAGACACTCACTCACTGACACATTCATCGCTCTATAGCCCAAACCGTAATACCTAGAAAGCTGAAATTTGGACACGAGACTCCTGACATATTGAATAGGTGCAATAAGAAAGGATTTTGCAAAGGTCCAACAGCTCCAAAGTTACAGCTAAAAAACTGCAAAATTTACGCCCCCTCCCTCTCTTCTCCCATTGCATTGCAGTAGAAATTAAAATTATTTGGCCAGTCACTATGTTTATTCTCAACACGCTGCAATGTGAGAAAGAAAGAAAGAAGAAAGAGTATACCTATAACCCGATAGGAATGAAACTCTGTATTTATCAAACTCAAGGCTTTCTCGCACTGATAGCAAGTCATGATGGGTTGGAGGATAGAGCGTGTATGTGTGAAGGGTAGGTCATGGTTTCAATACTCACGAAAGTCAGTTTTTTTTTGTTTATTCCCGTCGCGAAGCACGGGTAACCTGCTAGTATATAAGTGTAATCTTTAAAACATGTGGCACTTTTTGTAATAGTTTTTAAATTTTCACCACAAAACTGGTTTATTTCGTTCATTAGATGATTTTTGTCTTTTTCTCCAAGATAATATGATCCTACAACATTTTTTCTTCTATAGTATTATAATCTTATATTATTTGTATACATTATAGAATATATTTTTATGCGGGTAAGCATCTTCATCCTGTCCAATCTTCTGATGTGTAGCTGAAAGTAAAATCTACCCTTGAATTGCTGAATCCACTATTATAATAAGAATCTTATTGGTTGGTAGCCAAAGAAAATGTTTGGCAAATTATGTATTTTATTATCTATCTTCATATTGTATATTATGACACGAGACGCATATATTGCATTAAAATTCAATATATAGAGGTGTTTACAGAGTCTTTATATTAAAGTGTAACCAAAAAAACAAGTTGTTTATAATAAATACAACATAATTTCTTAAATTTGTCGAATCTGAGGCAATTTGAGTGCCCCCGATAAGTCGAGTAAAAAGGCACGATCGAGTTAAGATCACTAGTAACAATATAGGTGCCAACAAAACTGCAATTTTACTTTTGTTCTATGTAAGAAAATTACTCAGCTTAGTTTAATTATTATAACCCGAGCATTCGTAGACAATCTAATAACAAATTAGAACTTATCTCTTATTGAAATATGAAAGCTTCGTAATCTTTGATTGTAATGAAATCGAGAATCTGCTTATCACATACAGTACACTGTGAGAAAATGTAAAACATATTTAATTAAAAGAAGTTTACTCACAAACTCTGCTTTGTCTTTATGATATATGTAGATGGGTAATATATATTCAACTAAAAAAAACATTTTATTTTATTGGATCTTTTCTCCCTGCAGCACGGCAGCAATCCAGCAAGATATAGAGTGCTGTATATATTAAGGTTTAGTAATTTATATAATCAAACACTACATATTTTTTGTATTTAACTCTGTTCATAATATGTGTAATGTTCTCAAAATCCATCATAATGACTTTATTATATGGTTGGTTTTTAAGTTTCATCTCCTTAGCTAGTTGCTAGCATTTTTAATCAGAATAGTACACCAGTTCAAAACTTAAAAGTAAAGGAATATCTCCTTTGCTTTTAAGAAAAAATAAATAAAACATCGAAGAAACAATTTAAGCAAAAAGAGGTATAAAGAACATGAAATTTTAAGCCCGGCATAAATAATTTACTCTATTATTTGTTTCACCGAAGAGTGCTGCTTTTAAGGGAACAGCAACAAGTACTCATATATATTATTCATAACAGACCGCAAACACACTTCTCTCGCATTTTTGCCATAAAAAATAAGACGAATAAGTATGAAAAGCCAATGACACTAAGTTTTTTTTTCATTGTATTAATAAAATATTATAATAAGTCTATTGAGTGTTTAATTTGTAAAACGAATGGAACTATTTGCAATCTTTCTAATAGCGGACATATTTGATTCAACATGCATTTTTTGTCTCTTATCACGGTGACATTAGACGAAGCGAGGCTGCACTCTGGAGGTTATGAATGATCGCGATTTATCTCTCTATATATATAGTTAGAATTACTATTTATGGAGCAATTGTATGTTTTTGTATTTTATAGAAATATGTGTTTGTTAATATTATAGTTTAAGATTACATTTAAGCTTTTTTGTTTTTATAAACTTTCTGAAATAGGTGTCCTCTTTCTATTTAAGTATGTAACATATAAATTTCTTTAAAACTGAACAACATAAAGGGATATTGCAGTATAATGAAATGTGAAAAGCCTTGTATTACTCTAGCTGAAATTTAGTCTTTAGAGACGCTGTTTCAACCTAGCGTTATTGCTATATCTATCATATCCGGGGTATAAACTGGAACATCGTTTAATACCATATCCGAGTTCGTAGGGGTTATACTGTCAGCATCTGATTTTTGAGGCTCGGGACCTGTCTGTACTCTTGCTGCGCACGGACGTGGCAGATCATATCAGAGTCTACGAATGCCTCTATAGGTCCCATAGTGGTAATGTACAAATAGATCAACTCTTGGGCCTTGTCCTGGCGAAGATTAACTACTTGCTTTCAGAGACTCCTTAGCCGAAGGTGTAGTCTTCGGGGACTTCAAAGCGCACAATGTCGATTGGCTAGGGTCACGTGCCACCGGCTACGCGGAGAGATCTCTATTTAACTTTGCTTTGGAAAATGGTTTGTCCCAGCTGGTTAACACGCTCACTCGTCTACCAGACGTGGACGATCATATGACCTCCTTCTGCTGACTACATCCCCGAAAGTACCGGGTCGCTGTCGAGGCTCTCCTTGGGTCCTCTGCTCTCTCTGCTTGGTACGGAGTGTAATGCCTTTTCAGCGTTGGGTTCGAACAAGACCTGCGACGCTTTTGAGACTACAAGTCAGCGGATGAGTATAGAATGCGGCTTTTTTTTATCCTAACCATGAGGGGATGTGATACTACAGGGTACGGAACCACACTTGTTGTATTTGTACCACAATCTGTGGTACTACTTCCTGGCAGATTGCGAGCTTGATTCGATGCGTCTGTTAGAGATGGATCAGACGTATCAGCCTTGGGCTAAAGCGTTAGTCACTAAATTCTAGAATGTCATCAAAATTGGGGACCAGCTGGCAAGGTACCCGCCTGGCAAGCGTAAGTTTTATGCTCTCTCAAAAGCCACTCTTGGAAAATTATGCCAGCTGTCTCTACCACCATTGCAAACGGGGAATGACTCTCGGGCCCACATGGCAAAAGAGCAAGCCGATCTCTTGGACACTCTTGTTGCCTTTGGCTCGACTTTAGAAGAATAAGGGAAAACCCCGTCTACCATCCAATTGTATCAGAGCTTAATACGGAAAATAATTTTAAAAATAAAAAACAACCGAAAATCTCTTTTTTCCTTGGACGTTCATAACTTGAGTTGACCGGATGACATTTCCCCATTGGTGCTACTAACGTGTGTCCTTGAGTTGACGTCATTGCTCACGCATTTGTTTTGGTACTCCTACTTTGAAGGCATCGTTCCAGTCTCGGAAGTGTGCAACAAAGAAAGCAAGCAAGCACCTCGATTATTTTAATTCCCGATTGTTGTATCGCCGCTTTTTTAGAAGACTTCCCTTAATGCCTCACCAAGTTTTTGATTATTGGGCATCGATATCTCTTGGTTTCGTTCGTGAGTTCGTGGATGGCGTTGGTTACTTATGATCATCGTCATGTGACTCGCACATTCGTTTGCCCTTCCTTAAATAAAATAAAATAACATTAATATTAGCCGGTCACTTTATAGTGTCTATTACATTTGTCTACAAATAAATTGACTAAGGCTCCTTTGGGAGCTCATGTGATGTGTTCCTATATCCCTCGAGAGAACGAGAAAGAATTACTTTAGTCAAGTATGATATTGTCTTGTTAAAAGCTCTGTTACCGCTAGAAATAAAATTAAATATTCTACTAAATATTATTTGGATTAAATACCTATTGTGGACTTTCGCATCAGCTTTTAGGTTCTATAAAAGTTATTAACAAAGATTGGAAAAAACATAAATAATATTAAGTTTTAATATGCGTTTGGCGCTTCGTCGTCTCTGGCTACCCCGCAAGGGATATGGCGTAAAGCTAAGTAAGTTTAACATGATAATTACAATTATACAGAAATACATGTCTTGGTAAGGATGAGTAATTATAATGTAAATTCCATGAGGACATCGGAAAAATTCTTGCAGAAACAAAAATTTTATGATAATAATCGTAAAAAAATACGTAATATGACAATAATCTATGTTTATGTCACGGATTCAGTTTTGGAAGATTAATGGTTGTTGTAAGCGGAGTGCTCTGTCATTGTTAGAGACTTGCGAAGCTGACTGAGACAACTCAATTAACTATTAAGAAGATTCTGCAAGAAATTAACAAGCATTGCAGCTCAGTGTTGTAGTAGTGTCTTGTAGTGTCAATGTTACTGTCGCTTACTAAACTGCATGTGAATTCCCAAACAATACAGAACATATTAAATCTTATGTTGTGCAGTAATAAGAGGAAAAATGCCTCGTCGTTTTACCAACCGACTCAATGATTCTAGCATTCATTCTATACATAATAGTTTGTACCAAGACACAATAGAAATCTATTAGGCTTATTTCAAAAACTATAATCCGTGTCGAGTTACGGAACTCTAATCCAAAAGTCACAGTTTACATCACAGTTTAGTTTAGTTAGTTTAAATTGGAATAATGTTTAAGTCCTTAAAGGCCTCATTATTATAATAACTATTTTTTACATATTTACAAATTGTTAGTTAAATATTACAAGGTAGATTTAAGACTACCCCGCTATCCTTTTATTTTTATAAATGGATAGTTATATCGTAAATATTGTGAATAAGTAATAATTTGTTGCGTATTTAGCATTACTTAATTACGTTGCAGATTATAATAGAATTACATTTAAGAGTTAGTGTAACAAAAGTTAGGATTCATTAAATTCTACTGCTTTGATTTGAATAAAGTTATCAGTCAAGGCAAAGCTGTCACGTAATATTGTCGTGTAATATTGACAGTTTTCCGGAATCAAGTCAAACGATCAACTTATTTGAGAACTTTTATAAATAGCGGATAACTCGCTTCGGCACTACTTTTTGCTGGTGTTTAAGTTGGACAGTGATAAGAATATATTGGTGTTGTACTATGAGTTATTTTAAATGTTTATGTATTATTTTAGAAACTTTTAGTGATTAATTCTTGTGTTATTCAGAATAAAATATTAAGTTTAGTTAAGTTTTCATTTGCTGTGAGTGGATTATAAAAAGTGGGTGTATTAGAGAACATCGATTACTTCAAATGAATCATTTGAATTATTCCTAATGAAATATAAAGTTTAGTTAATATTTCATTTATTGTGAGTGATTATTAAAAGTAAGTGTACTACCGAAATTTGATTATTTTAAATTAGTTGTTGCAGTCGCACCTGTTACCATCAGAAAGGTTCTGGTATACTCAGTGCAGAAATAATTCTTCTCATTTGAAGGTTGGTTCTGGAGAATATTTCCTTCCCTATTCAACCAGCAAATAAAACTGAATCTCCTTGTATGTGATGTGATTTAAAGTAAAGTATTTATTTGTGACATAAAAAAAGGATGCAGAACAAAGTTATTGAAAAGCATGAATAATGTAAGAAAAATGTAAATATAATAATACGAAACAAAAAAGAAGTAATAATAATGTTTCTAATACATATTACAAACTAATCGTAGTCGTATGTCCCGAAACGGTTTTACCACTCGGTATTCTTTGGATTACACTTAACATTTGTTTTTAGAGGCAACCTGTTTCAATAATAAGGGTAATGACTAAAACATAAATACCTCTAATTTATGTCTTTTATAAATGTTGTTAGAGAAAATTTATTTTCCGTAGTAGCTACGAAAACACGACCACCTGTCTTCATCTTTCAAATTTAAACACTGCACTTTAACATAAATAATAACCTTTTACATTATAGCGTTCTAAATGCATAAAATACATACAATATTTCTCCTCACCTTCTTGAACTCACTCATGTTGACTCATGAACGAAATTACATTATATATTTAATCTGAATAGTACCGAGCACAGTGATAATTTGTGAACATTTGTGAACATTAAGGTTATCTTAAGATAATGCATCAATATATTTCATACTATTATTATGATCACGACTTGCAGTAACATCGAGGCCACTCGCTACGGGCACTGTGCGATGCTCTAATATATATAATAATATACATCTCGTATTTTGGGTAGACCTCGAAGAATTCGGTCTGCCCATTCATTTGTACCCGACTTTCGAATTTTGGAAAAATTTCTTCACAGGAGGTCTTCTTATCCCTGAGTCCGAAATGACCATTGGTCAAAAAGTTTATATATATATATATGCGTGCGTGCGTCCAGATTCGACTTTTGTCAGCACGATAGCGGCCGCAGTTTCGCTCAGATCGCTTTCAAACTTTGCACAAAAATCAACCATCCAAAAATGAAGGTCAAGTTCGTTAACCAGAGAAATCCGGACACAGGGGGCGCTAGGGCCTCACTTTTTCTGATTTCAGTTTTTCGACCATAACTTTTTCCCTATACAAAGTAGATCAATCGCGTTCATATTATATGATGTCTTTGATAAATACCTATAACTTATGTAGATAAAAATTCATAACTTTTTTCTGGTAAACATTCTTACATTACAAGTATTTTTAATAGAAAGGTTATTTTTTACTCTAAATTTAGGCATCAAAAGTTTTTCTGTAAAAGGTACCGTTTCGGAGAAAAACAATAAAAACCCCTTTTAGCTTGAAAATTTAAGGTAGGTAAAACCACGGCAACTTTTTTCTGGTAAACATTCCCTTCTCGCAAATATTTCTAATAGAAAGGTTATTTTTTACTCTAAATTTAAGTACCAAAAGTATTTTCAAAAAAGATACTTTTTCCGAGAAAAAAAATAAAAACCGGTTTTTGCTTGAAAATTGTTGATGTAAACAACGGCATCATGTGTTATTCTTAGGTAGTGAGTTATATTTTAAACGAGTTACACACGAGGTCTACCCACGCGTGTCCCCCTGCGGGCACGGATTTTTTATGATATCGTGTTGACACCTTAACTGTGTTCCGAATATATAATATAAAACATATATAACAAATATAAAATATACGTGTAAATTAAAACTAACTTTAATGTACAGATTATACATAATTTTTTTTCTTTTTTTTTAACAGGAACCATACCAAACCACCATAGGAAAAACGTTACTACACATTATTCACAATTTACAATATGTACAGAAGTCGTAGGACGGATCACGGTGACAGAGAGCCGCAATACTCTCGATAAATAATAAAATATATTTCTTCTCACTATCAAATATTGTTTAAAATAGCTTCATAAACATATCCAATTAATTCAATTCAATTTATGAAATATTTTGCGTTACCACTCTTAATATTTAATGAATTGTTAGAATTGTCATATAAGATAGATAGATTATTTTCGTTCTCTACTAATGACTAACACAGTTGCTAATTATGAAGAAGTTTATCAAATATCATAATTTACACGCTCTCGTATGTAAATTACTCTGAGCAACGAGCTTTGGGCGAAACGAACAGTGTATTACAGCTAGTCAGATGCTTCACATTCTCGGTTTTGACGCCACTTTATGGCAAATGTGTTCGTGTTTTATATATTCAGCTTAAAGTACTATCTAGAATTTAGAATGTATTTTTATATAAGATCATATTAAAAAAAACAGGGTATTACTTTATAAATAACCTACATAATGTAAGTGTAGCCAGATTCTGAGCTGAAGTCTGTGGACCACACAAATATATTTCCCGAGTGCAAATCAAACCTATGAAATTTTGGCGAGCAGTAAGAGTCACTCAACACAAGCATTGTGACATCGTTATCTTTATAAAAAAAAAAGTTCATTTGTGTGTTGTGTTTTCTGAATGCGTTCATCCATCTGGTGAGTTATTGTTCGCATTTTACAAAAGGTGGCTCGCGAGTAACAAAAAGCCTAAAATAAAATAGTTCTAAACCACTAAAAACAGATAGGAAACAGCTAGCTAATAATATCTTCATGATTTTTTTAAATGAATCTTATTTTAAATGTTTATAAAAAGGATATATAGCTCACAATAAAGTAATTACAAATAATGTTGAACTGCATGACATATAAACATGTGTATTATATTTCTAAATGGAATATAATCTATATATTTAGAAAAATTAAAAAGTTATAAATAAGTTTCAAGTTAATTTATTAAGTCGAGTCAAAGCTCAAAATACAAAACCACCTCGACGTTTTCTTCACATAAAGAACAAATACAATTCATTTTTTAAGATAGTATTATTCTGTCCTTAAAATAAATGTCTTATATCGATTTTGTTGCTGTTGGTAAGGTAAGTTGAACACTGACGTTTATTTTTATAGCGGTAGATAACAAGAATCTGAAAGATGTATATATATATATATATATATATAGCTATAGTATAAATATACTGCAGACGCAAATAAATGAAACTAATGACACGAAAAGAAGAAACTGAATATGTTCTTTTTTGTCGCTGGTTGACTCTGAATATTTAGATATTAAAATTCAATTCACGAGCTGTGTCCAGATTTGAAGGTTTACTGAACCTGCGGTGACTTTCAAAAAAGTTAATACCAAATTAGTTTGGATTATGGATAATTATAATTAGTTTTATTTAACTCAAAACGTCATACAACAAATAACAATGTGAATTAAAATAGTTTTACAGGTTCCAGTATAACAGCGCGGCGCGTGAACGAAATCTATTATCTCAGTACTATCATCGAAGCGGTGAGCGTCCGTTGCGCTTCACTGCATTTTTTCCTTTGTTAAACGAAACTCTTCAAAACCTAAAGTGTAGGTTATAGGAAAACCTTTTTCAAGCTTCTTTATATAATGATAGAACAGGAAGGTGAAATCTCTACATTTTTTATGTTTTTAGTGCATGTAAAATGAAAAAATCGTTTTTAAATTTGAGGTGAACAGATTTCTAATATAATGTCGTAACAGTTGTAAGTTATTGTCCCGGTTCTCAGTCAATATAAGAATTATTTTTTCCAAAATAAGCGTGTGTGGTTTCAGTTCTTAAAAATCGTCAGTGTCGTTGGTCGAAATAGCCTCAATTTGGATCCTAATAATGAAGATCAAGTGAGGATTGGTGACGAATTTGCGCGAATTTCACAAAGACGACCCTGACCCGATATTTGACATTCAGTGATCATCAGTGATGATCATCTAGTCAAATTCTCCAGAAACGAAATAAAAGAGAAATTTTATTTTAAGCTTTCATCGCGAAATAAATTGGTTATAAAGTTCAAAATTAATTTCACTCCGGAAAATTCTAGACGAATCAAAAGAGTAATAGAGTATAAAAACAAAATTACTTAAAACATATTAAAGTAGTATGTTTAAGGAGGCTTTAGAATTACTTTTCGGAGAAACAGATATGCAGAGACGAAGTCGATGTCATTAGCTTTTTCTAAACCAAAGTCCTTTATATAATTTGATTAATAGTACATAAGTAAAGAAAACCAAAAGTTTCAATCAAATGTATTATATGAGTTAACGTAGTTGTAATGTTCGTTATGTCAAATGCAATTGCAATGCAATTCATGCATGCAATTCTCCTGCATTGCAGACCTAAGTTTTTTTTGTGAGGGTAAGAGCAATATATAGTAAATAAGAATTTTAATGGCCCCAATCGTTTTTATTTTAATTGGATTACATTAAAGTTTACATTAAAGAATGAATTGTAAGCTGAAAGTTATATAAACGGTATGGAATTCGGTTTTATATCGTATTAAATATTAATAGCCGAGACACGAAGCGGAGCCGAGGAGCATTCGAGTGCAGCGGATGATTGAACACGATACGGACAAGAGAGAAAAATTTACAAGATTGCTGTTGAATATCCTACAGCAATCTTAAGCAATTTAAGCATTTCAAGCGATAGCTCTCGATAAACAATTAATATAAAAAAAAAGAAACTAATTGTTTTTAATTTAATGCAACATATAATGTAATGTTACATATATTATATTAAAGACAATAATAGTTAAGGGTTAGGTCGGTAAAGAGCGATTCGTCGTAAGCGTGTCGCTTCAAACGTCAAGGGTGGTTGCCAAGAATGACAACTGTCAAATCCGACGTATTCTGACAGATGTCATTTAGTAATCTTGTATATATGTAATTATGAATAGTAATATTATATTACTATTTTCACAGTGACACTGTTTCTGAAAACCAGATTTGAGTAATTTAATTAATTTGGAATATTAAATTGTTGTAAAGTTAAAAAATGTTGATACCAATATATTTTAACTTAATTTCATACATACACTTTTATATATTTAGAACTAATTTGAGCTATTAATTAAATGAATCATATTAGCATGTATGTATGTCATATAATTAAAAAAAACAGAGTTATGTCATATCATAAAATTTTAAAGTTATTATAATATTTCGATAAAATATAATCGGGCCTAAAAAGCCTTCAAACGGGAAATCACTAGAACAAAGTTCAAATACGTCGTCAAAATTTGGAATCAGCTAGCAAGCCCATCCGGTACGCACAAATTTTGGAAACCTTTTAAAGCCACTCTGGGCAATTTTTGCCAGCTATGGACATTGCGCATGAAATAGAATGATGACAACACTGGGGATCCGGTATTTTCCGGCCGTGCATGGCTCTCTCAGGAAAACGACGACGATTGCTATAAAAAACTTCTGTCTTCTACAGAGACCTCCTTGGCGATGATCTCAAAATGGGGTGAACTGAAACTCTCTTAGTTTAACATCCAAAAGATCCAAGTTTTTCAAGGATCTTTTTTCCACGTGCCACCAAGTTGTGGAACGAATTTCTTTCGATGGTATATCAGGATCCATAAGATATGGTTACGTTATGGTTGGTTGAAATGACGTATACTCCTGCCGTCAAGAAAATGCTAAGAAAGATAATAATTATTAAATACAGAACGTCAACGTTACGTTACGAAAACTGGATAAATAACTATGACCTTGGTCCTCGCCTCGGTCTCTGAATTAGTACAGATATTTTTCGAGGACGAGGCGTAAAATATCTGTACGATAAATAATGTACCTTGATAAGTGCCGATCTTACAGATGATTTAGTAAAACATGAAGGACAAATAAGCAAAGACGTTGTAATTGTAAGCTTTCTTCTTTAACGCGCGGTTTCTTGGGGATATAAATATTTACTTCCTCATTCGAGATCTGAAAAGCACTCCTAAATATAATGATTGTGTTACCGATGAAAATACAAATAAATTTCGAAATAGAATAGTTATTATCTACTTATAATTATGTAATTATATAATTATCTATTAATGTATTTAAAGCCTCCGATTCAATTGCATACTAATTTGTACTCGTATATGTTGATAGTGTAGTTAGTTATAGTTTATAATGTTATTGTAAATTAAATTAAAAGCTTGTTCATGATCCAAGTGACACTTTCCTCTACATTCAGTAGACGATGTGTTCGTCGTTAATTTACACAACAATTTTTAGCAAATTTAGATTACTTGGATCTTTTCATAACAATGTGCTACGATAACCGTTTAGGAAAATTTAAAATTTTCTTATCACATACTTTACATAGTCGTAGCTACACGGTTTATTGAGAAAAAGTTTACATAAAAGCGCTTTTTGTGTCTTCATGACTCTGCTTTACACTTTAATGTCTCCAACACGCTCGGAGCGTCCGCAAACATATCAAATATTCTATGAGAATGTAAGATGCCCTAGCTGCTTAGTTGTGTCTTCAGTTTGTCAGTTTACGAATATGGTACAATACCAAAACAAATAGTTTATCTATCAGTTTAGATAACAATTAAAAATTTCGCCCTTTAGAATATTATTGAAGGTGATTGACCTCATAAGTAGGTCAACGAGGTGGCGCGCTCCAGCTTCTAGTGTCTACTTTTTTCTAGACGCTAGTACCTTTAAATTATTATACTTCTTAAATAAATATCTTTATTAGACTCGAAGTCAACAAGTCTCTTTTCATATTTGCTAAGTTATTAGCTAAGCTTTCTTCCATAAAGTGTTCTCTAATCATTTCAATAATAGTATCTTAAGTTTGGAAGTACTCGTATTATTTAAAATAAAATAAGAGAAAATAGTTTTATAATCAGTATTTATGTATTACTGTGTTTAATTATTTGCGTCAATGAACTAAATAAATTGTTATAGACACGCCACAGGATACGCTACAGATGCAATCTCAAGGAGATTTAGTTTTCTGCAGAAGTTTAAGGTTTATACTGTTCTTATTCCTTCGCACACTTGTAAAATCGTATCAAAATAAAATGGCTCTCTTTTTATAACATGTGCTTGACTCGTATATGGTACAAAAATGTAAAAATCGTTATTTTAATGTGATCGGTTCAGTCAGTGAAGACCACGAATTTTTGCAACAAAAAGTTTTGATATAAAAATATTGTATTAGAACATAAGCCATTTGTTTTTTATTTTATCAAATATGTAAAATTGCTGGATGTAATAGTATAATGTTCCATCCAGCAATTATTTATTTATTATAAATCAGATAATAAAAATTAAGTGTCAAGTAACCATATTCCTTTTCATGGAACACAAATTTTAAATACAATTCATAAGTCAAGTGTAGTGTAAGTAATTAATTATACAATATTCTCATTGAAATGTCTGTTTCATGAATTTATGGGAAGTGACCTTATATTAGTCCGGGAATCTATCACCATATATCATATATCCTTTGTATTATATACATATCTATATAATACAAACATTATTACTTGACTGGTGATGATTCTGTGGCTAGGAGCCCTTTAACAAAAAAGAAGGCTAAAAAATATGTTAAGATCAATAAATTTACAACAAAAACGCGCTACGCTCAGTATTCGTCCTTCGGTCAATTATAATTATAATTTGACATATATACGAGTAAATATGAAACCAAATTATTTAAATTTATGAATGAGACAAAGGATATATTTTCTAAATATAAATTATTTTTCATTCATTTATTCATTCATTCAAGCACAGAAATACATCATATAAGTACGAGGACCAAAACCAGCTCGCTTTATCTTTTACTCGACTAACTATTAACGACGACTAACGACTAACGAGTAACGTTTGTATGCTAATGCTACGGTTTTGCCGAAAATCTAGAACATAATGTACTACTTCAAGAATTTTGGTAATTTAGGTTTTAAGTATTGATTAGAAAAAACAGTCACCGAAGAAAAGCCCTTTGAGTTTCTATCGTCAGCTCTTCTCAGGTCTGTGGCAAATAACTTTTCGAGCTGGCTGCTGGTAGCTGTGACAATGAAATAATGTTTTGTATAAAACTTAGAATAAAATTTTTGATTTTGATTTGGTTTTGATTGAGACTTAGAGAAGATCTTATTTATTCTAAACATCGGTTTAAAAAATCTGCGCTCCAACCCATGTATGTGAAAAGTATAGTACAGGGATCCACAGATACGATAAGTTAAGTTAGCTCACGTGAAAAGTTAAAATATTTTATTTAGGTTTCACTTGATACTTGAAAGGTTAATGGATAAAATTTCTTATGACAAGTTTTCTATAAATTAAATGAAGCAGTATTTAGAAACTCAGAAATATCTGAATACTAGTTATTACTTTGTTGTAATTAGGTAGCGTATTGTGTTATACTCTCTGTAAGCCTAAAAGGCGGTAATGTGATTATCTCATCACATAAGCGCGAGCGGATGGAAAAACAATCAGAAGTAAATCTGGAAATTAGGAATAAGAGTGACACCAAGATTGAACCAGAGAATTGGAGGGCTATTAACAAAGTTAAAAAACCCAAAAATGTTCAAAAAGGTGGAAATATTAAAATTTCTTCCTTACAGGCGATTGAGAAAAAAAGTTTCTTACATGTATGGTCATTACATCCTGAGACATCGGAAGAGATCTTGTATCAACACGTCTCGGAAATATGTGGATCGAAAGATATAAAAATTGAGAAAATTGTTCCTAAGACAAGAAGAGACTATTCTTCTTTTATGGTTGGCGTCCCAGAATCACTGTACGAGAAGATAAATTATGCTGATGGTTGGCCACTTCATGCCAAATTTAATGATTGGGTGTGGTTTCGAAAATACGGAAAGACCTCAAAAATTAGCGAAAACTGATTTATCAATTAAAGTATTTTATCAAAATGTCCGTGGGCTGCGGACGAAGACAAAATCATTTTATTGCAATTTACAAGCTTCGTCGTGTGATTTATTTGTGATTACGGAATCCGGTTTGAATAATTCAATAAATGACGGTGAAATGGTCCCAAGTCAGTATACGATCTTACGGTGTGACAGATCCGATGGACGCAAACAAGGAGGCGTAATGTTAGCTGCGTCGCCGCGATTACAATTAACACGAGTTCCAACAATCAATGTGAACACCGCCTTATTCGAACTAGTTTGTGCTACCGTCAACTTAAATAATAATTTTTTATTTCTATGTTGTGTAGTTTACACACCTCCAAAGTGTAATTGTAATGAATATATGCAGTTATTTCATATTTTAGAGACTGTTTGTGTTCAGTATGATAATGTTTTAGTGTTGGGTGACTTTAATATGCCTTCTGGAACACTCGAGATACAAAGTTATTTGGAATATGTGATCGCTTTCTGTGGTTTTCGACAGTCGAACGAAGTATACAATAACAATAATCGTTTGTTGGATCTGGTGTTGACAACGTTTTCGGCAGATGAATTGAAGGTATGTAAGTCTGATGAACCGTTAGTTGATGTAGACATTCAGCATCCGCCGCTTGTGATATACGCGAATCTAAGACGTCGTGTTAATCGTTATATTGGGTCTATGTCTATCGATGAGAACTGTGAACAAAACAAGTGGAATTTTTACAAAGCTGATTTCTTAAAGTTGTATCATAGTATTCAATTAATTGATTGGAGTACCCTATATACGATTAGGAACCCAGATATGGTATTTAATTATTTTTATAGTAAAGTAAACGAAACAATTAATACATCGGTTCCAAGAAAAAAATCAAATTTAAATAAAAGTAAGTCTAAATATGTTTATCCCGAGTGGTACAACTCTGAGTTAATTAATATGAAAAAAAACAGGCCGGCAAAGTGATTAAGAGGCATATTCTGGATGGCGGTCATTAGTCAAACGTAAAATTACATTAGCATACGACGCATATCAATATAAATTGCAGCTAAATTTCTCTAATGATCCTAAATCATTTTGGAATGACATTAAGTACAAGCAGTCTAAGCGGAATAAGGTACAAATTAACAACAATGGTCGTAGTTTGGAGGAAAGTGAATGTGCGGAATATTTTGGGTTGTATTTTCAGTCAGTATATAACACTGTGAGACCAACACTGGACCCGCTCAAAGCGGAAAGTGAGGCTTGCACGAAAGGCGCGGCGCGAGTCCATGTGGACCAGATAAGCGTGCCAGAACTTCATTTGGCCTTACGACGGCTCAAGCCAAAGCGCTCACCTGGTCCTGACGGCATCCCACCCTATGTCGTGAAAGACTGTCGCGCAGCGTTTGAAGGTCCTTTAATATATTTATTTAATATGTTTTTAAAAAATAATTATTACCCTGAAGAATGGAAGATTACGAAAGTAACTCCAGTACCGAAGAGTAATACAGCTACTGATGTGAGTGGTTACCGACCCCTGGCAGTACTGTCTGCTTTCGCCAAGGTGTTTGAATCAGTGCTTCAACAGTGTATTTATAATCAAGTTAAGTCTCAGCTGACAGAGGCACAGCATGGTTTCAGACAGGGTCGAAGTACAAGAAGTAACTTGTTGTCGTTTGTGTCCCACCTGGAGCCAGTCGTTGATGCCGGAGGACAAGTGGATGTAACGTACTTCGATTTCCAAAAGGCATTTGATACTGTGGATAATGACATCTTACTCACTAAATTCGCAGCGATGGGTTTCACACCTCATATGTTAAACTTCTTTGTCAATTATCTTCGTGATCGCAAACAGTATGTAGAGTACGCAGGATACAAGTCCAAACCATATTTTACTTTTTCTGGAGTAAGTCAAGGCAGTAATCTCGGGCCTTTGGAATTTCTTCTCATGATTAATGATCTTCCGGCGATGATGAGCAGTGCGAGGTGTCTGTTGTATGCGGACGATCTAAAAATGTACATGTCCGTAACTGATTCTTCCCATTGTGAGCTATTGCAGCAAGATATTAATAGTGTTTTATCGTGGAGTAAAAAAAATAAATTATTTTTTAATGTGGAAAAATGTTGCGTAATGACCTTCACTCGTGCTAAGATTCCACTAGAATGTACGTATACGATGGATGACAAAATCATACCGCGAGTGGATAAAATACGTGATTTAGGAGTCGAGATGATGCCAGAGTTATTGTTTCGTAAGCACATTGTTGGGATCTGTAAGCATTCTTTTAGAAAACTAGGTTTCATTTTAAGGCAATGTAACGATTTCCAAAACACATATTTAATAAAAATTTTATATAACGCCCTTGTAAGAAGCCATCTAGAAACGAATGCCATTATCTGGAGTCCGCAGGAGTGTAAATATATACAAATGTTAGAAAAAATTCAAAACAAATTTACGAGATATTTATATTTGAAAGAGTTTGGTGTATATCCGTATTTTTCGCTGATGTATCCGAGTTTGTTTGTAATGGGTATGGTCGGGTACAACAGATTGGAGGTGCGGAGAAACGTTGCACTGGTTAAGTATATAGTTAGTGTATTACGCGGCGAGATACATCACCCAGATATATTACACCTGGTACAGTTTAACATACCTTAACTAAGCGCGCGGCGTCGAACTGACGTATTCTGTTTACCATCAGCCAGGTCTAATTTGCTCAAGAATTCCCCTATGTCACAAGCTTTGCGGTTGATGAATGAAATATCAATGCACATAGATATATTTTCGGACAGTATGTCGAAAATCACGGAAGTGGTCCAAAAGATAATGAAAGATTCTGCTTAAGGAATGGTAAAAACATTGTTATTTACTTGTAACATCGCATTAGTAGTAACTGTTAAGATGTTATAATTGTATGTGGATGAAATAAATAAATAAATAAATAAATAAATCTCGGTAAGTGTATAAGTAGCAACGTAATCAGCTTAACCGATTTTAAGGATATCAAGCGATTAATTTCTCAATAGTATTTTCTGAGTCAATCTCTATATGCTTGCGTCCTAATTTTATGTACCAATTTCATATTTATATACTAACCTATATTTTTAAAAAGATTAATAAATGAACACACCTAGTGTTATAAGATAGCAATTTATTGTAAATATTGTTATTTTTTTTTGTTATATCCTAAAAAATCAATTTGAACTTCATGTTATGAAAACATTGTAGTTATATTTAACAAAACAAATATATTCAAAGAAAACAATATTTATTATGAGTATGTCGTAAATAATATATATAATAGTCAGATCGACATCGTTGTAAAATTTTTCGTCAGACAATTTTCGTCTAGCAAATATAATTAAATGTAAAAGGAAATCACTCTTTAAATATCTCCACAAGTAAAGACTTCAATAAACGTATAATAGTTTCTAGCAAGAAGACTGAACTGTACGACTAACACTAGATAAGTGCTCCTTCTTCTCAGCACTGCTCCATGCCGCGTTTTGTTTAACGTGCTAATGACTGTCTCCGACCTATATTTTAAAACCTTTTATTACACAACACATGTTATTTAACTGAGTCCTAAAAATCTCTTTTCGTTTTAGAAACATATTTTTTACTTTTACAACTTTTTTATCATAAATACCAATAACCAACCCTTGTTTGAAATCAAATTAAATGAAAACGCCACATATCGGTCGCTAGTTTGCAATTCTCTTAAGTTATAATAATTAATTAAATAGCAGCGAAATTTCATAACATTTTAAACTAATTTTAAACTTCGTTGATTGAATTTCGCTTTAAGCTCACATTCTGTTACCAACTTTCGCTTTCAAAGGAATTTATTCTGCTTCTCATACAGTGAAACAAATACAAAGTAAAACTTTGTATTTGTTTCACTGTATGAGAATGAAATGTACCATGACTAAAAGTAGTAGCCTTACTAAGACGATTAAAATAAAAATATCATCTCGTGCATGTCAATAACATCTAAATAAAAGTAGTTAGTAGTACTTTATCGTTTTTTTTATCAATATGCATGTGTAAAAGCAAAGTGTGATAACTATTATGTCTTAAAAATATTCCCTTAGCACTATTCTTCACTAGATTTAGAAGTTTAGTGCAATGGCCATCATTAAACACAGTTCTTCTAATTCTCCATATACAAAGAAACAACTCTTACTCGCAATAACTCCAGGCGCATAATTCATTATCATCTCTGATGAAGTTAGAACACATTAAAATTTAAAAAAATAAGTTAATTCGATATCAGATTTTTAATATAAAATAAGTAATACGTAGACAATCACGCTAAAGTTACAAATTATATCATGTTATTTTATATATTACTAAAAGTTATATCACCATATTACGATCCTAAAGCTTAGTTCTGTAATTACTTTGCAGTGTTCTGTTTAAAACGTTTTGTACTTTAACGAGAAAACTTTATACAGAGTTTAACCACCGCGAAAAGCTTAATTCCATTTTTTATAGAGTTTAATTTATTTTTAGTTCTTTATAAATAACTACTATTATATTTTTTCTTATATTTTATTTAATAATTGTAATTATTGTTATCACTTACGGCGCCATTAATATTACGATATGTCATCATTAGCCTCAATATTTGTTTTCAGATATAATTAAATAAAAGTGTTATAATCAAATTAAGACTGGCAAACGAAAAAGATTCACATAAGTAAATATAAAAATAAATACTAATATTAAATTATTAAAACGACAATAACTTCTTAGAGAGTAAGGAGAAAAAGAATCTATTTAAATCAATATCTTGATTGGTGCATAATATAATAAATGATAATATAACATAAAGTTTATGAATGACAGTCAAACTTGTTCACGTTAACTCTGTCTAAAAGTAAGTATTCTTCGTATAAATATATAGAGGAAATGCCTTTTAAAAAGTTTTCTTTAGACTTCGTATAAAAATCATGTTTCTAATGACGAAACACTTTCTGAGATGTATGTTGTATAAACGATGTGAATACTCAAGTGGTGTATAAACAGGGATACCGACAATGTATCTTATGTTAGTATTTCTTAAGCTGATCACTCTCCTGACGGCTCATAATGCGTCTGTTTGTGATAGCAACGCTTTACCGTTCACGGCTGCAGCTGCTACTTCAATTGTTTCTTATTGTATATAGCATTCGTAATAACTATTCCTCACTAACTTATCCGTTTTATGTTTGTGGAAATTACGTAATAGAAAAATATTAGATAATAATTTAACATTATTAATAAATTTATAAGATACTATTATACATTTTTAGACCTGCTAATGTTAGTAATTTAATTATTATTAAAAACATAATAATTTTATTTTAATTCAACAATAAATTGATTTATACGAAGAATCATAATATTCTTTATCATAAAAATAAATTGAAATAATAAACAATAAACAGATTTGCTCAGCGCCTCGTCGTTGTATTGACGATCGACTCGACTTGATAGTGAAATGGGTCAAAGAAAATTTAATTATTTGGCGCCGGCTGGCGACCTAACCGCTCTGTCCTTCACATTTCACTTTTTGTACATTAAGCTTTTTCCAGTGATTAACTTTTAGTGGTTTTAATATACTTATTACATCCGTATAAAATACAAATCAGTTACATTAAATCATATTCTCCAATATTTTATAATAAAGAAAGCTATTGTTACAGAACTAGTAAAATAACTAACACCCAAAAAATATAACTGTAACTTGATATACCCAAGAAACATATAAAGCCAGTTATCAATAATGAAACTGTTTACTCCGTTCTTGTATTTGGACCTGTTCAAACAATGTAACTATAGACCGAGGACAAAAGCGTGCAAGCGACGTGGAACAAGAATTATATATTACTACTAGTTTATGAATATAGATAAGTCCATTTATATTAAACTGTACTATTACTATACTAAAAATTTTTCAATGATCGTAATATGAAACCAGATAATTTTCTGTAGCTCTAAGTAATAAATGATTTTTTTCCTCAATATCCATTAGCGGTATATTGAGCCGGTCGGTAGACCGTGGACCGGTTGTTAACCAACCGGTCCACGGTTGAGACGGACCACGGGCAAGAGTCGAAACTCTTCCAATTAGTTTGTGTAGAATCCTTAAATCATGTTATGAACGAAAGTTTCAAGGGTTCAGATGATTAGATGTTTTGAAAATCTTCGAGTTTTATTTTATTATTTTGTAAGATAGATTTTTTTTTTAGGTAGATTATATTTATCAATATAATCTAAAAACAACGTGCCAAGTGTATGACTGTTTCAAAATGAACCAACGTCTAAAAATAATTAAAATTTATTAAAACGCCTAAAAGGCTTATTCTCGCATCATATCAACATTTCAAATTCGTCTTCATGATAATTGACATACTTTTATATATTTTTTTGGATTTTGTCACGAACTTAACACGTTGCCATTGCTGTTTTCAAACCATATTTCATGTATAGATATCGACTCGGTACTACGATACGTACCTATTTTAATTGAAATAATTCATATAAAAAAAAGTTTAACTAATCATATAATTTGTTACTGAACCAATGATTAAAGATTATTTTTTACCCAAAAAATCTATATATCGGTTCAACTGTTTTGTCGCAGCAATTTCATCGTTGAATAATCGGTTGAACGAGTGAGAACTAATTGAAACTTAACAGTAAAGGTTAAGTATATCCAGATGATTTTAATAATTTATTTTTATTTGATTTTAATATATTACACGGTTATTACTTAGGAATTTTTGTTTTGTTTATTTTTTGTTTCCTTTTAAGTTATTGTATACACCGACCCCGCATTCACAATTCCCTGATAAATTATGAATCATTATTCAAGGGATATCGTTTTTATATGAGGAAAATATAGCAGTATTTTATTTTTACTATTGATTTTAGCTTGTTTGTTTTCCACAAGTATTCTTTTTTTTACAATTATCTCTTGCTGTCCTTTTTGTATTTAAAATAAAATAATATTGTTTTTTTCTGAGTGTGGCATAAATTTACCTGTTAAATAAGGCGATATTTTAATTTTACATGTTAAACATTAGTTCATTATAATCCTTCAATATAAATCTACTAGGACATCAAATGTTTTAGTGAAACTAATATAAGTTATTACTGTAATATAAATAGATGTATACTGTATAAGCTTGTTAAATTGGACGTTTAGTTTTTTATTATGCGTAAACGACAAACGTATAAAAGAAACAAAAACAAAAATAAATAAACTATAAAAAAATATAATAATAAAGTTTACAGAACTATTCTTATGCTTTATTATAATTTTTTCCAATTATATTTTATGTACAATTCTTGGCCCTTAATTATTATATTTATTTATTTATACTTGTATATACCTTTATATATTTTTTCCACTTTGAATTATTGATCAGTATCTTGTACATCAAATAGGAGTGGCAGGAGGGCTTATTCTGATACGATACTTATCAAAATAGGCTCTCGCCTAAATACACTCTAACTACACTCCACTCAACACACACTACACTCCAACTAAAAATAAGGCTACTACGGTTCCAAACGCGCCCTGGTCTAAAAGATTATATGCATAGATTAAAATTTAATTAATTAATTACTGTTTATGTTTGTGTGTTATGTTTGTGACGTACATATATATATAGATACTGTCCTTTAAATATTGGTTTATTTAAAATACAATTTCTCATCGCTCATTAGAAATCCACAATACTCACATATATATCTTCCTACATTATGCATATATATACATATATTAGACCAATTTTAAAATTATATGATATAATTTCGCTGTTATATCGACCACTCGCACAGGCGACATTACATCACAACTAAGTTAGATAATAATAGGAAAAATCAAAATAAAGAGCACACGAAGATTATCTGCTTGTCTGACTGATTTAAGAATTTGTTTTTTTGTACATATCTTTACAACATTTTCATAGTCATATGTACTATTTATTAATTTAAATCTGAACAATAGTGATCGAAATGACTGAATAAAATCTAAATAGATAACATAAATGTCCCATAAAGACTAATTAATTAAAATGAACCATGAAGAGAAGTGAAGACAGGGATTGTAATATGAATATCTAAATATTTTGTGGTGAGCTTTTGAACCCGGCGGGCGGAGAGTTTCTTAATGGTGTCTCGGTAAGACAATGGAGAGAGAGAAAGATTAATGCGAGTGTTAATAATTAAATATAAGAATTATTAATGATTTAAATAATTCTTTTCAGATTCTACTTTTATTATTTATATAATACGGAGCTTCACATTATTTTTAAATGACCTTTTAGTTACGTACGTTTTGAGCAGTAAACAGATAATGCTAGTGGAAATGTAATGGAAATGACGTTTCTTATAGAATAAACAGATCTGTATAAGACCTACATAGACATCCAAAGACTAGTAATATTAAAACTTCCCTAACAGCTCATTGTAAATGTATATTAACATTACTTAGATATATTCTGATGATTTGGGAATATATAAAAATAGAAAATCTATTCTACAGAAAATATTCAATAAACGTGCAGGTCTGGATTTCAAAGATTAAAATAGCAAAAAATATAGTACGTATAAAAAAATATAGCTAAGGTAAAAATATCAATAAAGCTCTATGTACAATATTTGTGATTATTTATTATGTACATTATATAGACTGTATGTTCTTTAGTCTTCTATGGTATATAATAAAAAGTTGGTTTGATAAAATGGTAGTGAAACTATCTCTTAATAATATTAATAATCAAAAATATTTTAAGAAATAGGTTTATATAAGATTTTACATTTTAAAAATATATATTTCATAGTCATATGATATATTATTTTATCATTTCAAATCGTTGAAGATTAAAAGGCAATATATATTTATAACCACAACAACTGGTATGTTAAAACAAAATGTTAAATGTGTATCGAATATCACATATTCTTTTATTTAGTTATTGAATACAACATTAAATTTTAATAAAATTACTAAACATTTATAAAAAAAATATTATATAATCCCAAATTTAATTATAACCACTGTTTGTTTTTAAATAACGAGTAAACAGTACAAACAATGCAATAATCTAATTTGTATTAAGTTATTTTAACTTTATTTTACTTGGCGTTATACTATTCAAATGTGTAGTAATTTGATGTTTAGTTTTTATTTTTTATTTTTCTATTCAGCAAGATCCTCAAGTCAAGTAAAGATGAATATAAATCATCAGTCACTGTAATGGCGTCTAAAAGAAGTGGATTTTTAAAAGAGAATGAGATATATTGTCCTGTAACCTGATATTTTAATGTTACAATCTTATGATTTATTTATGTAATTTTATTAGAGATAAATCATATAAATATTGCAATATTATATTATATAATGTAAAATATAACGACTCGTGTTTTAAATGCAATGAAAGTAAATTTCCTTTATTGTTTTGAGCATTTAAAAAACAGATCACACGCCCTGGGCTGGATCGCAACTCTACGACCACTACAAGTCTTGTTTTCAAAAAACAATAACTCTGTTAATTTAACGCTTTTTATTATATTGCCAGTATTTAAGTTAATAGCAAATTTCGTTTTAGCAAAGTAATTAAATGTTTATATTTAAATCGTCTAAGCTAGGGCTGAATCGGATATCAATTGTTTTTATATGAAATACTATATATAACACTCAAGTATTACAAAATAGTACAACACTTATTTTTTAAAGAATAATAAGAAACTAGTACTTTGACTCGACGAACGCAAATTAATCTTAATCTGATTTCTTAATTAGAGTTGAAGTCTCATCTAATTCAAATAACCACTTGTATCTAACTTCGTATCATAATTTATCTTATAGTCGATTTCGGAAGAAAAACTTTAATAATAAATAATAGTAAAAATATATCTTTATATACCTTTCTTTTAATTTTAAATTATGAGAGGGCAATGAGATACTTTTTGTTTTTATGCGAGCTTTAAAAAAATAACTTAAACTTTATTTATCACTTTCTGAAAACGTGGAGATAATAAACCTTGCTTTGATAAGTTGGAAAGTTATACAAATTTAGAAAATTGTTTTATTATATTTTAAAAATTTACGGTAATTGTTCAGTGTATGATTGGATTGAAACAAATCGGATAAAGTTTTGAAATTTATATAAAATATATTTGCTGTATTTAATCCATGTATTAGTAGAGGACTAAATACGTTGGCAGTCGTAAGCCGTTATCACATATTTAAAAAACCATAAATCGGCAGAATAATTTTAGTTATATAAATTCCCTATAACGTCAAAAAGATCATTCTGCTTTTAATCAAAATGGGTTTCTTAAGTTTTAAGTTTTATACAAGTTTTTTATTGTAAATCTTTCTTATAGTGATCTATAAGGATCTGGACTAAGGATGTGGAACTTCATAGCACAGCTAAACTATCATAGATACGAAAAGGCCTCCGTACCAAAAGTTAGTCGGTTTATGAGCACTATTTGTTGATATATTAATATTGAAGATACGGTGTACTTGATATGAAGCCCTAGAGCACCAAACTGTCGGCGAAACAAAAAAGCATTAACTTAAGTAACATAAAATAGAATAATAAAATGGCGTGTAGCGTATAGATACTTCATTTAGTAAATACTAAGGTTCTTAAAATCTTATAAACTCTTCCGTTTATCTTATTATAAAACTCGAAACTAGTTTAGTTACGGTTGCTATACAACCTTTGTTTATAATCAAAATATCTAAACCTCTGAAGTAATCCCGAAGCTGAAGCGGGAGCTCTATAAAACGCTCTGAGATCTCATAAAAAATATAACACGTAAAAAGTACCAAGTTCCGCAACACCGTAAAAAGTTATTAACTTTTACAAGTCGGTTAATTCTGTATACCTACTTATATATGATATTGATACCTTGTTAGTTTACTAACATTTTATTGTAACTATATCAATACAACCTTTTTGACTTGGCAAACACACCCCTTTTATACCTGTGTTGTTTATTCTGACCGCGTCCCGATGCTGTGTGTGTGTGTGTGTGTGTGTGTGTGTGTGTGTGTATGTCCGATTGCGATTATTGGGGTTTGTCGTTTGGGTTTGTTTATTTTTATTACGTTACATTTGTACAAACCTAATATCGCTTTAAACTAACAATTTAGTTAACTAGGTAGTTAGATAACATAATATTTAATTTATTTATTTACAGTTTAATAATTTAAGTAAGTAAAAACTAAATAAAACACCAATGTCAGTACCCGGGTTTTTGTATTCTTACTTTGATATCTTTAGTATTTAAGGACAAATTTTTAAATCCTTTTAGATTCTCGTCGCTCGAGTGTATTAACATCGATTTATATACAATAAAATTTGTTAAAAAATAAATAAATCTAAGAATTAAAGTGAAATATCCCATCGATTAATGCCTGGATAGCCCGGATAATATTTATTTATTTATTAGTTTGCTTGTTTATGTGTTTCTTTGTGGGTTTGTTTATTTATTTTTTTATTTATTTAGGCACCCTGTCGTACTACAAATATGTTGCATAAATAAATAAAAATGATCACATATATATTGATTCTATAATTGTGCTGCTTTTATAGTAAAGAAATCTACATAAAATGATGCATGGAACCGGAAAATGTAAAGGGGTCACACACAAACGCAAAAGCGGTTGCGGTATAGACTGCATGAAACGTTTTTGTAACGTTCACATGCGTGCAGAGTTGCATGGTATATGCATGGTCCGGCGAAGGCGAATCAGGAGACACTTAAGTTCGCGTAGGAAATCAGAGATTTGTTCAAATTTACTCAGGCTGAATATAAAGGATATGCACAAATTTTGAAAAATTTTAAAATTACACATTGTTTAGGTCAACTTATCTTACCTTAGGCTATCCTACATTGAACTCAATTACTATATGATTTTATGTGTGTTCCAACTACCCTCTGGTGGCTTTGCGAAGAATTTAAAAATAAAATGTAGGATATGTTTACAAAACTTTGTCACAAAAACAAGACACATAGTGTGCCGTGACTTAAATTATGTATTAAAAGTAACTTCGCTTGGTGTACGTTTATTAAATGTATTTAAATCTTGTAACTTATCGAATGTCTTTTCGGAACCTACTCGAATTACTAGTTTTAAATAGGTTATGAATTTCTATTACAATTACGTGGCATGGTACATTATCCCAGCCCTACGATAAGACAATATTAACACCAAACAAATATTTTTGTTATTAGTAACTGTTACAAAGTTTTATATTCAAACAATTGATTTTATCTCTAGGAGTACAAATTTTCATTTTATGTTAGAAAATGAATTTTATTTATATTTAAAGAAATATATTGTAAAACTAATTGTAAATTATACATAACATTGGTGTATTCACTTTATTCTTAAATATTTGTGCCACGTTTTGTAATTGTTTTTGAATGTTCACAGCAAAACTGGTTTATTTCGTTCTTTACATGATTTTTGTCTTTTTTTCCCTGTTTATTTTGCACCCTGATAACAAACAAAAAAATCTGTATAAAATAGGCTTGAGATTTTATTAAAGTTATATACCTATAGCAAAAGTTATTGCGTGAGAGAAATTCAATACAGTAAGCATTATTATAATAGAAATCTGATTGGTTGGTAGCCAAGGAAAATGTTTGCCGAATTATGTATTTTATTATATATATTCTTATTGTATATTACGAGTCGAGACGTCTTGAAATTGCTTCTATTTTCATTATTGCAATCCGATATTCTTGGAGTCAAATTCAAATACAATATACAGAGGGATTTACTGAATCTTTATATTAAAGTGTAATTATAAAAACAAGTTGTCTTCAATAAAGACGTAAGTCCAATTTATATTTTAAGTTTGTGTCCTACTTATGTATACGTAAAATTAAAAAAAAATCTTTAAACATTAATTGTCCTTTACCTTTTGGTATATTTTTTTAAAAATATATGTTACGATTTCAATTTTATTGTATAAAAATGGTCACGGTGTTTGATTCAGGACTCAAAAACTAATACACTATAATATACTAATAAATACAACATACCTTAAAAGATATCTAAATTTTATAAAATTTTTCAAATGTATGTTGAACATAATATTTTTTTGACCTTTTGGAAATCAGCAAAATATATATTACAAATAAACTTCAATAATTAAAGAGTTAAACATTTTCACAGTCATTCTAAATATACGAGAGTGATTCAAAGAACTATAACTTGTTTTTTCCCTTTCGCATAAAAACAACCTAAAAGTTTTTTTCTATTTACGTAACCAGTAAGATTTTACGATGCAAAATTCGTTTGAATACGTGTTTAAATTCTCAGAAAAACCACTGAAAATGAACAGCCACGGACAGCTGGGCACATCCACGTAACTTACTGACGATAACGGGAAAATAGGATCGAGGACATTGTACCAATATTTGTAGTTTTAAAAGTTACCATCAAGAATATGCTCGTAGCTGAAGTCGTAAACATTATATAATAGTGATCATAGAGTCCTCAAGGATGTATTGTAAGCGAAAAAAGGTATCTGCGCTTTGGATACCGACAATGTAAATTTACAAATAAAAGAAGAAACGAAGCATTTCGCCTGTGTGGCCCCATGTAAGAATTTTATCAACACTCGTATATAGAGCATACGCTCTACCACTCACAAAAATACTGGGCAAATAATTAATAATTAATTAGTTGTAATTATTTGACCAAACAATGGAGCAACAGTTAAGTTTCTAACGTAGTATTTCATGACAAGTATAAAACAGAAGGTCATTTATTTCTACAGAGTTGAAATAAAGTTATTATAATTGTAGCAATTAGAGACATTTTAAAGAGTTATATAAGTTTCAGGCTATTGTTGGGCGAACAATATTCTTTTGTTAATAAAGCGTACTTAGTGACTTAGTAAGTGGAGAAAAAATTACAGGAACAATAGAAAAATAATACTTTAAATGTTCTTATTACGCTATGGAATTTGCTTATTTTAAAGTTACAAGCAATTTGTTTTGTGTTTTCTCATTAATTTAATAAAGATATCTATCATCGTGTGTTTATATGATTTGTATTGCATAGGGAATTTCTTAAACAAAAGATAGTTTAAAAATAATATGTGTAACTGAATTGGGGACTTTGAAATTAACAATAAATGTTATAATGCACTTTTTATCATTATGTTAATACGGAACGTAGAAACTTTCTGCCCCCTTTTACTAAAAAAATGCAATCGTATAATATCAGATACACAATTTGATGTCAAGAGTACATTGATACCTGACAGAACAGATTTCAATACTAAAAAAAAACCATGATTATAACGGTGTCTTTTTTGTCCAATATCTCGTCAATATCTCAACTTTAAATAGTGGTAGAATCTGAGGGTATGGGAGTGATCCCGCCAAATCTTGCAAGAAGGCAGGCCGAATTAAGATCATTAATAGCAATATAAGTGCCCACAAAACTGCAATTTGACCTGTGGTTCTATTTAAGGAAATTACTCAGCTTAAAAGTTTAATTATTATTCCAATGAAATTATAATTAGTCGAGTATTCCTGGGTACACTAATAACAAATTGAAACTCATCTGTTTTATAAATTGATCAAATATGAAAGGTTCGTAATCTTTTTTTGTAATGAAACCAAGAATTTATTTATCACATACAGCACTCTGTCACAAAATGTAAAATATATTTAATCAAAAGAAATATAAGCTTACTCACAAACTCTGCATTGTCTTTATTAAATATGTAGACCGGTAATATATATTCAAATGAAAAAATATTTTAATTGGATATTTTCTCCCTGGAGCACGGCAGTAATCCAGCAGAGCATAGAGTGAGTGAGGGCTATTAAGGATTAGTAATCTACATATTTTTAGTATTCAGTATTTTACTTCACTTTAGCTAGCTGCTAGCTTTTAAATAGAATAGAATAGAACATCAGTTCATGATATTCCTTTATTTTTAAGAAAATATAAATAAAACAACGAAGAAACAATTTAAGCAAAGAAAGTTATAAAGAACATGAAATTTTAAGCGCGGCATAAATATTTTAGTCTATTATTTGTTTCACCGAAGAGTGCTTTTAAGGGAACAGCAACAAGTACTCATATACTCGTATATTATTCATTACTAACCGCAAGCACACTTCTCTCGCAATTATACCATAAAAAATAAGAAGAATGTATGAAAAATAAACTTGCATTTTTTGTCTCTTATCACATTACATTACACGAAATGACATTAAACGAGGTGAGGCTGCACTCTGAAGTGATGGATGATCGCAATTTATCTCTCTGAGTAAGACGGTGTCATCTTGGGTTTCCTAAGTTATAAACGACCACTTTGTTAAGAAATATAAAAAACAATATTACCAAGATACAAACGGTATTATTATAGAGTATTTCTACATATTCTATTTATTATATCTATATTCTTATTGCAATTTAAAAATCAATTTAAAATATCTAAACTTTATAAGGTTGTACTTAAATAAACAGTAGAAGCAATTGAAACAATATTAATTATCCCATACATTTTGATTCGGTAAGTTAGAATCAGCAAATGATTACTATCTTTTTTTTTTATAACAATTAATATTTAAAAAAACTTAAAACTGCGGTGGCTATTTTATTATTTTTAATTATTTATTATAAATTATGCGATAGATAATATGCAACATTGAAAAAATATACTTAGTAGCCAAGAGGTCGACTCCACATATACAAGTCAATATACTTGAGACCAGCGCTAGGAACTTCAATGAAGTAAGTTTTAAATTACTTGAGAGAATTCCCAAAAGCGTCTGCCAGATATCTTATACATTCGAGAACACTTGAATCCATTTATCCTTTGGGTCTGGTATTAAAACGTTTGAGGCGTAATAGTATGAATTGTTATTTATAAGGCAATTGTATGTTTTTGTATTTTATTGAATTATGTTTTTGTGAATAGTTTAAGATTTCATTAAAGCCACTTTGGTTTTATAAGCTTTCTCAAATATGTGTTCTCTTTCTATTTACGCATGTATCATATTAATTTCTTTATAACTGAACAACATAAAGGGATATTAAAGCTTTTTTTTTTATTTAAGAGGAGGGCAAAGAAGCTGGCGGGTCACAGATGGACGTGATCACCGCCGCCCATGAACTCTTGCAACATCTGAGGATTTACAAGAGTGTTGCCGGCCTTGTAGGTAGGAGTAAACGCCTTTTTCGAAGGTACCCATGTCGTACCGGATCGCCACGCATTCAGGTGGTACGAATGGTATTGGAAGCGATGGCGCACTGTGCGGTGATGAAATTCGGCTTTAGGCATCAGATCGAATAGCTCTTCGGAATATTCTCCGTGGTAAATGCAGTAGAAGACGCACAGAGATGCAACGTCTCTATGCAATGCCAAAGAGTCCAGCCGTTCACAGAGCACCGGGTTCCTGACAATCCGAACGGCTCTCCGTTGTACGCGGTTAAATGGTAGAAGCTGATTTGATTACATACATACATAAGTGAAATTAATTTAGAACTTTATAACCGGCTTATTTCGCGATGAAAGCTTAAAATAAAATTTCTCTTTTATTTCGTTTCTGGAGAATTTCACTAGATGTGGTCACTGAATGTCAAATATCGGGTCAAGGGTCTTCGTGAAATTCGCGCAAATCTCGTCACCAATCCTCACTTGATCTTTATTATTTTTATAAGGATCCAAATTGAGGGTATTTCGACCAACAACACTGACGACTTTTAAGAACTGAAACCACAAACACTTATTTTGGATAAAAAATAATTCTTATATTGACTGAGAACCGGGACAATAACTTACTACAACTGTTACGACGTTATATTAGAAATCTGTTCACCTCAAATTTAAAAACTATTTTTTCAATTGTTTTTACATGCACTAAAAACATAAGAAATATAGAGATTTCACCTTCCTATTCTATCATTATATAAAGAAGCTTGAAAAGGGTTTTCCTATAACCTACACTTTAGGTTTTGAAGAGTTTCGTTTAACAAAAGAAAAAATGCAGTGAAGCGCAACGGACGCTCACCGCCTCGATGATAGTACTGAGATAATAGATTTCGTTCACGCGCCGCGCTGTTATACTGGAACCTGTAAAACTATTTTAATTCACATTGTTATTTGTTGTATGAGGTTTTGAGTTAAATAAAACTAATTATAATTATCCATAATCCTATACTAATTTGGTATTAACTTTTCTAAAAGTCACTGCAAGTTCAGTAAACCTCCAAACCTGGACACAGCTGGACTTGACTGACACGTGAACAACTGAACTGAATTTTAATATCTAAATTTTCACAGTCAACCAGCTACAAAAAAGAACATATTCAGTTTCTTCTTTTCGTGTCATTAGTTTCATTTATTTGGGTCTGCAGTATACATATATTATAGCGATATATATATATATATATATCTTTCAGATACTTGTTATCTACCGCTATAAAAATAAACGTCAGTGTTCAACTTACCTTAGTGTATTTGTAACATAATGAAAATATAAAAAACACTACTGTCTTTCCTTTTAACGAGCCATTTCCGTCTAAGATGGCACCTAAGTTAAAACGGACTACAAAGTGCAGAAACAGCTACAAAATCAATATAAGGCATTTATTTTTAGGACATAATAATAATAACTTAAAAATGAACTGTATTTGCTATTTATGTTAAGAAAACATTGAGGAAGTTTTGAGTTTTGAACTTTGACTTGACTTTATAAATTATCTCAACATGAAAGACATCGTATAAAAATACATTAATATTATTTATTTATAACTTTTTATTTTTCAAAATTATATAAATTATATTCCGTTAAGAAAGCGGATACGCACACATTTATAGTACACGCAGATGAACATTATTTGTAATTATTTTATTGTGAGCTGCCGTTATCCTCATTTTAACTATTTAAAATAATATTAATTAAAAAAAATTGTTAAGATATTATTATTAAGCTCTTTCCTAACTTCGATATTTTTTGTGGTTTTAAACTTTATTTTAGGCTTTTTATATTACTCGCGCGCCACCTTTTGTAAAATGAAATAAAACAATAACTCACCAGATGGATGAATGCATTCAGAATAAACAAATGAACTTTTTTAGAAAAATAAAGATAACGATGTCACAATACTTGTGTTGAGTGACTCTTACTGCTCGCCAAAAATTCACAGGATTGATTTGCACTCTGGAAATATATTTGTGTGGTCCACAAACTTCAGCTCAGAATCTGGCTACACTTATTTTATGTAGGTTATTTATATAGTAATGCCCTGTTTTTTTATAGTGACATACTTAATAATCTCAGGCACAATGTTTCAATGTTTTCCCCAAATACATTTTTTAATATAATCTTTTATTAAAAATACATTCTATATTCTAGTACTTTAAGCTAAATATATGAAACACGTAAACATTTGCCATAAAGTGACGTCAAAACAGATAATGTGAAGCATTTAACTATCTGTAATACAGTGTTCGTGTGACCCAAAGCTCCTTGTTGAGAGTAATTTACATACGAGAGCATGTAAATTGTGATATTTGATAAGCTTCTTGATAATTAGCACATGTTTTAATCATTAGTAAAGAAGAAAAATGATCTATCTAATTTCTTACATAAAAATTCTTATAATTCATTAAATATTAAGTAAAAGCAAAATATTTCATAAGTTGAATTGAATTAATGGATATGTTTAAGAAGCTATTATAAAAAATATTTGACAGTGAGAAGTAATATATTTTATTGTCTCAATAAAATACAAGTAAATAATAACATATGTGTAGTACTGTATTGTTCTGTGAAAGAAACTAGTACGTCACGGTCTTGGAACGTTTATCCTTTATGGTTGCAAGAGGCTTTATAACATAATTGTTAAGTAAATTCAAATACATGAACGTTACTTACTGAATAATGTTCAAAGAAATAAATACCCAAAGCTTAACAGTTAAATGAAAAGCAGAACTTCAAATTAGTGAACACCAAAAATCTCGCTATCTACCGTCATACACTTCTGTGTACTCCAACTTTAGTCGTTTGAATTAAGGTCTAATTTTTGTGACCTAAATTTCAACGCAATAACTTAAAAACTTTAAAAACATTATGAAAATAAATAAACAATGTATACATAAAGAAAACTTAATGTAATAAATATTATAAGAAATAAGTTGACAACCCACATCATATATTTTTTTAATATTCAATAATTCTTCATGCAGCTATAAATTGCTTATACATTCAAAATACTAATTCAAATTATAAACATATATTTCAGTTGTGGTTACGTCAATGTTTTATAATTACCTAATTCATCTCTTACCATGCCCTCCTTTCCGGTTCACAATGTGAATAATTTTTTTGTCAAAGTTTAAATAACGATAGATTTCAATAAATGTAATTGGCTTTATTTTCCTGAAGGATTCGAAAAAGCACTTGCCAGCCAAATATTATACTTTGAATTTAAGAAAAATTCCCAGATTTTTTAAAATTAAACATTATTGGACTTAAAAAATGGAAGACTCAAAGGTGAACACTAACATAAGTATATTAAAAAGTTATCAACACAAACAAAACTCTAACTTACAACCTCCGGCAGTCTGGTCTCCCTAGATCACTAGTTCATCCAACGTATCTGTAAGCATATTATTAAGGACAAAGGAGAATGAAAAGATAAATGTGCAATTTATAAACACTAAAAAATAATTACAAATAACTTTAAACATAAACTTATATTTTGTCATCTTTACACTGTTATCCAATTTTAATGTTAAAGGAGTTCAAACAAGCGAGTGGGTCTTTTCTTTAATTATACATTTTGTTTGCAGAAAACTTCTACACAGTTCAATCTATGAATCAACGAATCTATTCTTAAATATTGTTATTTTTTAAGATTTGATAAAAATATAAAATCCACTTTGTTAAATAAAAAGTTTACTTTGTGAATAGCCGTAGAGTTTTAATTTTATGGTACCTTTCTTTGAATTCATTCGTTTCGTGTAATAAGTAAAATTTTCTCGGCTCAGTGCTTACAAATTGAAGTATTATTAAAATCACTCCAATCCCAACGGCCACCTAGCGCTCAGTATTTTTCAAAGAATATTTGGATTATTTAAATGATTATTTGATCAATTAAATATAAATTTAACTGTCTATACTCGTGCTAGTTAAATCGGATCTCGACTGAGTAGTTTTAAATATATTAAGGGTCTTTATTCAAGTTCTCAGGTTCGAATTGGGTTTGTTAATATTTTTATAAAAACAAATGAATTAATAAATTATATTTAAAATTGCGAATTCGATTTGTGGCACTTGCAATAGTATAAAAAAAGGACCACGAAAAAGAAGTTGAAAATGTGTTTATTTGTTTTAACCAATAACTATGTAATTGAAATTATTACTTAATAATATTTATTAACGCTGCGATGAACTAGAGACCTATCTGTATATGTGTATTTAGATACTTAGGTATGTAGTCAGTGCTTTCTGTCTATAACAAAACTGTCCAACTAGGGAAGTTTTAATTTTCAAATATATTTTATATATGTTATATGTTTTTTATATTATATATTCGGAACACAGTTTAAGATGTCAACATGATATCATGATAATACGAGAAATGTATTATTATACATATTAGAGCAACGCACAGTGCCCGTAGCGAATGGTCTCGATGTCACGATAAGTCGTGATCATAATAATGATATTATATATATTAGGGTGATTCAAAAAATCTTAGTTTTAAATTTTTATAGGGGCACCGTCTTATATGGTTCCAATATGAAAAAAAATATACCCCTATTTTTTATTTTTAATTTAAGTCAACTTTAGGGGTCGCTACCATCCATTAAAGTTTTTGAAAAATGCGTTATATACGGCAATGGGGTTGCAGCCCTTGGGAACCAAAATGGCGGTGCCTTTGTGTATTTTTGCACCTGAGCGTAAACAAGGTACGTTAGGTACCTGGTACATATCCTCTATCCACGTTTTTTAACTTCTTCAGACTTCAGGTTATTAAGCTACAGAAAGGGTTTAAAGATTAAAGTAGTAATTTCGCAATACAGTGTGAGCTAGTCTTCAAGTAAGTAGTAATATAGCCAACCTTTTTTAATGTCGTCGTCTTCGACCTCTTTAGACAGTCGGCCTCCATTGTGAGGACCGTCTACCTCGAAGCCACAGCGAAAACAAGGGAGGAAAGAATTAATCGATGACCGTTTGGCTGTAAGTCTTGATGTTGCTAAGTTAAACGATCGTAAAGCTGCTGTGGTATTAACATCGATTCTCAAGAGCGCTGGCTGTGATACTGAGAAGTACAACGTTAGCTTTTCTTCTATTCGGCGTCAGCGAATCCAGCGACGAAAAAATCTCAGAATCTCTAAAAAACGAGTTTAAGCCAGAGGTTCCGATTACCGTTCACTGGGATGGTAAAATGCTCGAGGACATAACGGGACATGAGGTTGTGGATCGCTTGCCTGTTATAGTATCAGGACAGGGAGTAGAACAGCTTTTGGGTGTTCCAAAACTTCCGAATGGAAGAGGACAGGCGATGGCCTCAGCTGTTTATGAAATGTTTTTGTCCTGGGGTTTAGATGAAAAAGTAAAATCGATGGGTTTTGATACCACAGCATCAAACACAGGTCGATTCAATGGAGCTTGTACCTTACTAGAGCAAAAGCTGGAGAAAAATTTATTGTGGCCTCCATGCAGGCATCACATTTTGGAGATTGTGCTTGAAGCCATCGTAGTTTCAGCAACTAATGCTTCTAGTGGGCCAGATATACAAATCCTCAAAGGACTGCAAAAACGTTGGGTTAAAATACTAAAAGAGGACTTTAGGGTAGCTACTGCGGACCCTGACTCTAAAACAAAGTAGCAGATGTTACCGAAGAGATGACATTATTTGCTGAAAGCCACCTTAACGAGTTTCAACCACGAGACGATTATAAGGAACTACTTAACCTGATAATCATATTTTTGGGAGGAACACCTGAGAAAGGTGTATCTTTTCGAGCGCCTGCTGGTCTCCACCGGGTAAGGTGGATGGCGAAGGCCATCTATTCTCTTAAAATATATCTATTTCGGAAACAACAAACACTGACGAAGAGGGAAATTAAAGGAATCAAAGGAATTTGCATTTTTACTGTACGAATTTACGCCAAATACTGGTATCAAGCTCCTTGCGCATGGTCTGCGCCAAGAAATGACTTACAACTTTTGAAGGATTTATTAGCTTACAATAAAGTGAATGAATCACTTTCAAAAGTTGCTATGAAACAAGCGTTGGGGCACCTTTGGTACCTATCAAAAAAACTTGTAGCTTTGGCCTTCTCTGACGACCCAGTTTCTTTGGAAACTAAGCGAAAGATGGTTGCTGCTCTTCAAATAGAAGGGTCAGGGAAGATTCTCCAAAGCGAGCCATCCTGGATCAAAACCTTATTGCAACAAAAAACCTGGAGGACTTCGTATCTTCTCACATATTAACGTTTTTTAAAAGTATCTCCATCTCCTGCGATTTTTTAAAAAAGGACGTGCAGACCTGAAAGGACGATTGTGAGTTTAAAAAATGTGTGACTGTTGTAAAGGGTCTAAAAGTTATCAACGATACAGCTGAGAGGGGAGTATCGTTGATTGAAGTGTACAATCGCCTTCATACGACAGACGAAGACCAGAAACAGTACCTATTGTTGGCGGTCAAAGACTTTAAGCGAAAATTCCCCGATTGTAACAAATCTACATTAACATCTTAAGTTACTAGTCTTAGTTATAATAGTAGTTATCCTTAAATTAATGTTGTAGTTATTTAATAAAATAGGTTATTACTTATTATTTACCTGTTCATAAAACCCAACACTTTTCATCCCTGGTAGCGACCCCTAAAACCTCTTTTAAAAATCTCCTTTAAAAAAAAAAAAAAAAAAAAATTGGTGGAAGTTTTTTAACCAATAGAACAAAATGACAGGGTGCCCCCATAAAAAAAATAAACAAAAATTTTCACATGTATTTTTGAATCAGCCTAATATATATTGATGCATTATCTTAAGCCTACGGTGGACATACACAAATTATCATTTTGCTCGGTACTATTCATATTAAATATTATAAAATGTAATTTCGTTTATGAGTGAACATGAGTGAGTTCAAGAAGGTGAGGAGAAATATTGTATGAGTTTTATGAGTTATGAGTACGCTGGCAGGTTATAATTTATGTTTAGGTGCAGTGTTTTAATTTGAAAGATAAAGACAGGAGTGGGCGTGTTTTCATAGCTACTACGGAAAACACGTTTTCTCTAACAACATTTATAAGGGACATAAATTAGAGGTATTTATGTTTTAGTCGTTACCCTTATTATTATTATTTTTTGTCGTATAACAATGATTATAATTTTTCAATAATAATAACAGATATTTTATAACAATAATCCTAAGTTGCCAAATTGTTAAAAGTCATTCTTATACGTGCAGAGGTAGTGAGTCAATTAATAATTGTAGGCTATTATATTTTTCTTTGTCTGTCTGTGTATAGAACATGAACTAATAATTGTACTTTATTTTTACAAATATCATTGTCCCAACCAATATAAATACATCTTGTATAAAAATCTATAACGTTCATGGCATTCGAGAAGGCTTTGAGAAGGTACCTGTTTCAAATTTGCGTTGAATATTTATATATTGATATATTATATGGTTCAGGTTCATAAAAATTTGTACAGACACTGACGGTGATTTTCAAAAAGAAAAAATATATAAATATATAAAATTTTCTGAGTGATTATTCAAATTTTAAAATTTTAAATGAATATAAAACTGCGACCTTTGCGTTACAGTTCCGTCACTCGAGACAGATTATAGTTTTTTAAAGAAGCCTAATAAATGTCTTCTGCGTCTCGCTAGAAACTATTATGTATAGAATGAATGCTAGAATCATTGAGTCGGTTGGTAAAGCGACGGGATCGTTTCTCAGAAATTCAAATTCTAGTCATGCCTATGTCGATGAATTTTTCTTTCTATATTAATATCAAATTTGGATAAGATTGACATGACTAAACACGTTTCTTGAGTATTTCAAATACATATTATTTTACATTGAAAGATAGTTATTTTTTCTCTTATTACTGCACAATATAAGATGTTACATCTTTTGTATTGTTTGGAGCACACATATGCAGTTTAGTGAGTGACAATAACATTGATACTACGAGACAACACAGTTATGATACTTGTTAATTTCTAGCAGAATTTTCTTAATAGTTAATTGAGTTGTCTCAGTCAGCTTCGCGATTCTCTAACAATGACAGCGGACTCTGCTTACTACAATCATTAATCTTCCAAAACTGAATCCGTAATAAAAACATAGATTATTGTGATATTAACATCGAATTTCCGTTTGTCCAATAATTTTTCCGATCTTGTGAAGGGATGTACATTATAATTACTCGTCCTTACCATGACACGTATGTCTGTATAATTGTAAGTATCATGTTAAAACTTTATATTATTTATGTATTGTCCAATCTTTGTTAATAACTTTAATAGAACCTAAAAGCTGATGCAAAGTCCACAATAGGTATTTAATCCGAATAATATTTAGTAGAATATTTAATTTTATTACTAGCGGCAACAGAGCTTTTAACAAGACAATATCATACTTGACTAAAGTAATTCTTTCTCGTTCTCTCGAGGGATATAGGAATACATAACACATCACATGAGCTCCCAAAGGAGCCTAAGTCAATTTATTTGTAAACAATTAGAGATGTAATATATACTATGAAGTAACCCGCTAATATTAATTTTATTATATTGAAGAGGAGAAAATATTTTTTTAATTTATTGAAGGCAGGATAAACGAGCGTGCGGGTGACTGATGGTAAGTGATTACTTAGTCGCTCGAGATGTCGAGGCCCAGTATTCTTATACCAGACGAGGCATTAAGGGGAATGCTCTGGAAGAGTGGCGATACGACAATTTGGGATTAAACTGATCGAGGTGCTAGCTTACTTTCTTTGCTGCACACTTCCGAGACTGGGACTATGCCTTTAAGGTAGAAGCACTAAAACAAGTGCGTTAACAATGACGTCAACTCATGGTCACACGTCAGTAGCACCAATGCGAAAATGTCATCAGGTCAACTCAACTTATTAACGTCCAAGGAAAATAGAGATTTTTGTTTTTTTTTTACTATTGTCGCATTAACTCAAGGTGATACGTCTGCCGTTTGTCTCCTACTGTAGCCCTAACAGACGCATTGAACCAAGTATTAGTAATTTTAAAATAAAATAGAATAGTATTTCTAACGTAATTAGTGCAAACAAAAGAAAATTCAGTAAGAGTAATACAAGGCTCTTCATATTTTATTATACTTTAATATTCCTTTATATTGTTCAGTTATAAATTAATATAATGCATACTTAAATGGAAATAGAACACCTATTTGAGAAAGTTTATAAAAACAAGGATGGCTTAAGTGAAATTTGAAACTATTCACAAAAACATATTTCAATCAAATACAAAAACATACAATTGCGACATAAATAATAATACTTACTATTACGCTTCAAACGTTTTAATACTAGACCCCAAAGTATAAATGGACTCAACTGTTCTCGAATGTATAAGATATCTGGCAGACGCGTTTGGGAATTCTCTCAAGTAATTTAAAACTTACTTCAGTGAAGTCCCTAGCGCTGGTCTCAAGTATATTGACTTGTATATGTGGAGTCGACCTCTTGACTACTAAGTATGTTTTTTCAAAGTTACGCATAACAACAATGTATCGCATAATTTATAGCAAATAATTAAACATAATAAAATAGTCACAGCAGTTTATAGTCTTTTTTAACAAATATTAACTAGTATTAAAAAATAATAATGGTATGGATTTTTTTTTTCAATTGCTTCTACTGCTTTTTTAAGCACAACCTTATACAGTTTGGTTATTTTCTAAATTGCAATAAGAATGTCCAGTCTAATGTATTTAGCGGAGATTTATAGAATATGTAGAAATACTCTATAATAATACCGTTTGTATCTTGATAATATTTTTTTATATTATTTCTTAACAAAGTGGTCGTTTATAACTTAGGAATCTCAAGATGACATCGTCTTATTCCGAGAGATAAATCGCGATCATCCATCACCTCAGAGTGCAGCCTCGCTTCGTCTAATGTCACCGAGATAAAAGACCAAAAATGCATGTTGAATCAAATAGTTTACCATTCGTTTTACAAAATAAACACTCAATAGACAATATCAGCATCAGTGATGAGTACAATTCGGTTATTATTATATTTGATTACTACAATGAAAAAAAAACTAAATGTCTTTGGCTTTTCATACATATTCGTCTTATTTTTTATGGCTACATTGCGAGAGAACTGTGCTTGCGGTTTGTTATGAATAATTGACATGTTTGATCCCCGTTTTCAGTTTTCAGCTTAGTACAAGATTACGAGTGACACAAATTAAGGCAACAGCTGCAGGAGGGGTGATGGAGTGAGGCAGACTTGAAGCTCAGGGCTGCCATAGGGCAAAATTATTTTCTTACTTTGAGTGCATTTGTAAAACATGGGTTTTTATTTTTTTTTTAATTATTTTCTACTTTTTAATTTTATTTTTTTTCTACTTTTTAGATTTTTTTTATACTTGAATATTTCATTGTCATTGACTTCTGAGCGATCCTGAAAATTTCAGCGCTCTAGCTAGCTGGAAAGTGGGTGAAATTTCGATTGCAAGATTTGATCGCCATAAACAAACAGACGTGACAAAGCTTAGTAAAACGTGTAAAAAAATATGTACATTACTAATCCTTAATAGCACACACTCTATGCCCTCCTGGATTGTTGCCGTGCTGCAGGGAGAAAAGATCCCATTCAAATAATTTTTCAGTTGAATATATATTACTTATCTACATATTTCATAAAGACAATGTAGGATTTGTGAGCAAGCTTATATTTCTTTTGATTAAATATGTTTTACATTTGGTAACAGTGTGCTGTATGTGATAAGCGGATTATCGATTTCATTACCACAAAAGATTACGGACCTTTCATATTTCATCAATTTATAAAACAGATGAGTTCCAATTTGTTAATGTGCCTACGAATACTGGACTAATTATTATTTCATGGAAATAATAATTAAACTTTTAAGCTGAGTAATTTCCCTAAATAGAACCACAGGTAAAATTGCAGTTTTGTTGGCACTTATATTGCTACTAGTGATCTAAATTCATTCTTGTCGGAGTGGTAGAATCTGACTTCCGTGCCCTCAGATTCTACAACTATTTAAAGTTGAAATATTGACGACATATTGGACAAAAAATACACCGTTATAATCATGGCATTTTTTTCATTGAATTCTGTTCTCTCAGACATCAATGTAATCTTCACATCAAAGTTTGAACGTTACTTATTAACATAATGATAAAAAGTGCATCATAACATTCATTGTTATTTTAAAGTCCCTAATTCAGTACACATACACACACACACTTTCCATATATAGATCATATAAGCACATATGGTAGATATCTTTATTAGATTAAAGAGACAACACAAAACAAATACCTTATAACTTTCAAATAAGCAAACTCCATAGCGTAATAAGTACGAATCTAAAGTATTATTTTTCTATTGTTCATATAATTTTTTCTCCACTTACTAAGTCACTACGTACGCTTTATAAACAAAAGAATATTGTTCGTCCAACAGTAGCCTGGGACTTATGTGACCCTTTAAAATGTCTCTAATTGCTAAAATTATAATAACTTTATTTCAACTCTGTAGAAATAAATGACCTTCTGTTTTATACTTGTCGTGAAATACTCTGTTAGAGACATAACTGTTGCTCCATTGTTTGGTCAAATAATTACAACTAATTAATTATTAATTATTTGCCCAGTATTTTTGTGAGTGGTAGAGCACATGCTCTATATACTAGGATTGATAAAATTCTTACACGGGGCCACACAGGCCAACTGCTTCGTTTCTTCTTTTATTTGTAAATTTACATTGTCCGTACCCAAAGCGCACACACATTTTTTGCATACAATACATCCGTAAGGACTCTATGACCACTGTCTTATAAAGTTTACGACTTCGGCTACCAGCAAATTCTTGATGGCAACTATTCAAACTACGAATATTGGTACAATGTCCGCGATCCTATTTTCCCGTTATCGTCAGTAAGTTAATTTAATGTGCCTAGCTGTCCGTGGCTTTTCATTTTCGGTGGTTATTCTGAGATTTTAAACACGATTTTAAAAATATTTTGCATCGTAAATTCTATAAGATTTTTAATGCTGATTTACTGGTTATATAAATAGAAAAAAACTTTTAGGTTTTTATTCGAATAGGAAACAACAAATTATCGTTGCTTTGAATCACTCTTGTATATTTAGAATAATAGTAATAATAGTAATATATATTTTGTTGATTTCCGAATGGTAAAAAAATATATATTATACATAAATTTACATAAATTTTATTAAATTTAGATAAGTTTCAAATTTAATATGTTGTATTTAATAAAGACAACTTGTCTTTTGTGTTACACTTTAATATAAAGACTCCGTAAACACCTCGATATATTGCATTTGAATTTAACTCCGAGAATAGGATTGCAATAACGAAAATAGAAGCAATTTCAAGACGTAGTATACAATATATATAATAAAATACATAATTCGGCAAACATTTTCCTTAACTACCAACAAATCATATTCCTATTATAATAGTGCTTACTGTATTATATTTCTCAAATACAAATATTTGCTACATATAAATTTAATAAAACCTCAAGTCTTTTTCATACAGATTAGTTATAGGTTTTATAAAAGCTTGTTTTCTAGAGGTTTATTGCAATATTTACCATTGATGCTTAATTAATAATCCCATTTGTACTTTTCTCAGCCATTTATATATTTAAAAGAATAAAGAGTGTGGATATTATGCCTTAATATTATGACATATTTACCAGCCGACGCCATCTAGACGGTATTTAGCGCAGTATTATTATTTAATAACATCTCTATTATAATGATATCTTGACACTGACAATAGACAAACGAAGACACGGCCTCTTTATTTGTCAGTACAAGAATACTGCAGTGAAACACTTAAATATTAATAGGTAGTGTTGAACAAATGAATAATGTTGTACATCACCAGAAAACTTCTCAAAATTAAAATGGGATTCAGCAGTTCAATGGACATTACATTACATTCAGCTACAGATGCTTACCGGCAATAAAAATATACTCTGTAATCTATATAGTATATATTATAGTATTATAATCTTTTACTATTCGTACTATTCGAAAATAAATTGTAGACATGATCCTATGTCATGTTTGTTATCAGGGTATAAAATAAAAAGGGAAAAAAAGACAAAAATCATGTAAAGAACGAAATAAACCAGTTTTGCGGTGAACATTCAAAAGCAATTACAAAACGTGGCACATATATTTAAGAATAAAGTGAATACTGCAATCTTATGTATAATTTACAATTAGTTTTTCGATATATTTCTTTAAATATAAATAAATTCATTTTCTTACAAAAAATTAAAATTTGCAGTCCTAAAGATAAAATCAATTGTTTGAATATAAAATTTTGTAACAGTTACTAATAACAAAAATGTTTGTTTGGTGTATGTTATGGTATATGATAAAGACGTTCCAAAAAGACGTTCGATAAGTTACAAGATTTAAATACATTTAATAAACGTACACTAGGCGAAGTTACTTTTAATACATAATTTAAGTCACGGCACACTATGAGACTTGTTTTTGTGACAAAGTTTTGTTAAAATATCCTCCATTTTATTTTTAAATTCATCGCAAAGCCACCAGAGGGAGTTGGTATACACATAAAATAATATAGCCATTGAGTTCAATGTGGGATAGCCTAAGGTTAAGATGAGTAAGCCTTAACAATCTGTAATTTTCTCTGTTTGAACTACTATACAAAATAGAAAGCTTTCAAAATTTGTGCATAGCCTTTATATTCAGCCTGAGTAAACTCGAACATATCTCTGATATCCTACGCGAACTTAGGTATCTCCTGATTCGCCTTCGCCGGACCATGCATATACCATGCAACTCTGCACGTATGTATCTACAAGAACGTTTCATGCAGTCTTTACCGCAACCGATTTTGCGTTTGTGTGTGACCCCTTGACATTTTCCTGTTCCATGCATAATTTTATGTATTTTTCTATAAAAGCAGTACGATTATAGAATCAATATCTATGTGATCATTTTTATTTATTTATGCAACATATTTGTAGTAAGACAGGGTGCCTAAATAAATAAAAACAAATAAACAAACCCACAAAGAAACACATAAACAAGCAAACAAATAAATTAATAAATAATATCCGGGCTACCCAGGCATTAATCGATGGGATATTTTACTTTAATTCTTAGGTTTATTTATTTTTTAACAAATTTAAATTTATATAAATCGATGTTAATACACTCGAGCGAAGAGGATCTAAAAGGATTTTAAAATTTTACGTTAAATACAAACCCGGGTACTGACATTGTCGTTTTATTTAGTTTTTAGTTACGATTATTAAAATTGTAAATAATTAAATTAAATGTTATCTTATCTGCCTGCCTAGTTAGCTAAATTGTTAGCATGAAGCTACATTAGGTTTGTACAAATGTAGCGTAATAAAAATAAACAAACCCAAACGACAAACCCCACTAACCGCAATATGTCCACAACGTGGAGACGCGGTCAGAACAAACAACACAGGTATAAGAGGGGTGCTTTGCCAATTCAAAAAGGTTGTATTGATATAGTTACAATAAAATGTTAGTAAACTAACAAGGTATTAATATCATAGATAGGTATACAAAATTAACCGACATGTAAAAGTTCATAACTTTTTACGGTGTTGCGGAACTTGGTACTTTTTACGTGTTATATTTTTTATGAAATCTCAGTGCGTTTTATAGAGCTCCCGTGTTTTTTTTCTGGAATTATACTCATATCTTGCGCTTCAGCTTCGGGCTTCCTCAAGAGCTTTCTTCAGAGGTTTCGATATTTCGATTATAAACAAAGGTTGTATAGCAACCGTAACTAAACCAGTTTCGAGTTTTATAATAACTATTATAAAACTCGAAACTGGTTTAGTTTAACTTCGTTTAACTAAACGGAAGAGTTTATAAGAGTTTAAGAATCTTAGTATTTACTAAGTGAAGTATCTATACGCTACTCGTCATTATATTATTCTATTTTATGTTACTTAAGATGATGCTTTCGCTGATAGTTTGGTGCTCTAGGGCTCCTCATTAAGTACACCGTATCTTCAATTTTAATATATGAACAGATAGTGCTCATAAGACCGACTAACTTTTACTACTGAGACTCTTCCGCATCTATAATAGTTTAGCTGTGCTATGTTGTTCCACATCCTTAGTCCAGATCCTTATAGATCACTAAAAGAAAAATTTACAATAAAAAAAATTTATATAACTGAAAACATAAGAAACCCACTTTGTTTAAAAGCAAAATGATCTTTTTAACGTTTTAGGGAATTTATGTAACTAAAATTATTCTGCCAATTTATGTTTATTTTTTGAAATAAATATGTGATAACGGCGTACGGCTGCCGATGTATTTAGTCCTCTAATACATGGTATATTTATTATTGTTATTATTACATCAAGTATAATATATATAAATTTCATCACTTTATCCAATTTGTTTCAATCCAATCATACACCGAACAATTATGATTTCTTTTTTTAAAATATAGGTAATACAACAATTTTCAAAATTTATATAATTTTCATTGTCACTGCAAGGTTTATCATCCCCACGTTTTCAGAGAGAGACAAATAAAGTTTCAAAATTGAAAGTAATTTTTTTAAATCTTATATACAAACGAAAAGTACCTCATTCCCCTCTCATAATTTAAAATTAGAAGAAAGGGATATAAAGATACATTTTTTACTATTATTTATTATAAAAGTTATTCTGTCGACATTAACTATAAGATAAATTATGATAAGAAGTAAGATACAAGTGATTATTTGAATTAGATGAGACTTCAGCTCTAATTAAAAAATCAGATTAAGATTAATTTGCGTTCGTCGAGTCAAAGTATTAGTTTTTATTATTCATTAAAAAATAATTTTTGTACTATTTTGTAATACTTGAGTTTTATATATAAAGTATTAAATATAAAAAAAATAGATATCCGATTCAGCCCTGATTTAGAAAAATTAAATAGCATGACGCCAAATAAAATAAAGTTAAAATAACATAATTGTTTGTTCTGTTTACTCGTAATTTAAAAACAAACACTGGTTATAATTAAATTTGGGTTTATATAATATTTTTTTAATTTTTTAATTTTATATATTTTTTTATATAGTTCAATTTTATACTTTTATTATTCTTCAAATATTTTTTACTGTTATTATTATTAACAGATAGTTTCACTACCATTTTAACAAAGAAACTGCATATTTTAAACTATAGAAGACACTGTCGGTGCACAGCACAAAAGCAAAGAGAATGAAAGATGTGATCCCAAATTAAATATTTATTGCTTTGTACGTAACTAAACATCATTTAAAAATAATGTGAAGCTCCCTATTATATAAATAGTAAAAGTATAATCTGGAAAGAAGGCTTTAAATCATAAATAATTCTTACATTGAATTATTAAACCTCGCATTAATCTTTCACTCTCTCCTTTGTCTTACCGAGACACCATTAAGAAACTCTCCGCCCGCCGGGTTCAGAAGCTCACCACAAAATACTCAGACATTCATATTACAATCTCTCTCTTTGCTTCTCTTCATCGTCCATTTTAATTAATTAGTATTTATGATACATTTATGTTAGCTATTTAGGTTTTATTCAGACATTTCGGTCACTATTGTTTAGATTTAAAGTAAAAAAATATAATCATATATATCCGATGAAATATACAAAAAAACAAATTCTTAAATCAGCCAGCCAGAAGAGGTAATCTCCCTATGCTCTTTATTTTGTTTTTTTTCTATTATTATCTAACTTAGTTGTGATGTAATCTCTATGTCTGTGTGAGTGGTCGATGTAGCAGCGAAATTACTTCATCTTATTTTAAAATATAATATCCAATATATGCATAATTTATGAAGATATAAATGTGAGTTTTGTGGATTTTTAATGAGCAATGAGAAAGAAATTTTTGTAGTAAATTATGTTTTTAATAAACAAGTATTTAATTCAAAATGTAAAAGATATAAATAAACAAATATAATCATTACGAGCTAAGAATATATTTTATATACAAATATAAAATATAATTAGAAAAAAATAATAACAAACCTCAAAAATAGTTAATAATTTTAGAAAACAAATAAGCCAAAATCAAGCGTAAAAAATTCTAAAACGTATTTATCTGATATAAAAACGATATCCCTCGAATAATGATTCATAATTTATCAGCGAATTGTGAATGCGGGGTCGGTGTATAAAATAACTTAAAAGGAAATAAAAAAAATAAACAAGACGTTATATATCGGAAGGCAAAAATTGCCAAATTATGCCGTCTAATATATTAAAATTAAATAAAAATAAACTATTAAAAATCACCTGGATATACTTAACCTTTAATGTTAAGTTTCAATTAGTTCTCACCCGTTCAACTGATTAATTCAACGATTATATGATTCGACAAAACAGTTGAAACCTTTATATTGATATTTTGGGTAAAAGGTGAACTTTAATCATTGGTTCAGTAACAAATTATAGGATTAGTAAAACTTTTTACATCAATTATTTCAATTATAATACGTATCTTATCGCAGTAACGAGTCGATATCTATACATGAAATATGGCTATAACAGCAATAGCAAACGTGTAAGTTTGTAATAAAATCCAAAAGAAAAATTAAAAAATATGTCAATTATCATGAAGACGAATTTGAAAGAAATTGAAATGTTATGGCTTTCGTTTATGGTCCGAGTGCTGATACGAATAATAAATAAATGTTAAAGATTGAAAAGCATCCTACTTTATATACTTGATATGATGATAGTAGAGGCTGCTTTTTAGGCATTTTGAACATACTCCTCATCATCTCGTCGCAAAGGTTTATTTTTTTAGCGAACCTATGAAATTTTTGTATTTATTATAATTCAAATATTTAAGATGACTCATTTTCTACTATGAATTAGAAATATTAAAAATAAACTGTATCTACTAGCATTAATACGATATTTCAGATGCTTTGCAATAATCGTATTCTCGGGAAGACGAAGCGTTGTTGTTTGTTAGTTAGTCAGTTAATTATTCATGTAGCTAAAACGGTTTCTCAGGTTCCGTTCATATAGTTCAGGGTACACTCGGACTCTGACAGTGTTCTAGAGTCTCACAGACAACTCAATTCCTAAACTGTTTCATTGAATCATCTGTTTGCCATCTTTTTACTTTTAAAATTTGAATCATCTTTTCAATTTACATGTGTCTGAAATACTTATTTTGCTTTTAAATATACAAATAATTTTAAAGTTTAATTTATTTAAGTGCAGGTGGGTAAATTAAATTAAATATAAGTGTAGAGCATTTGCTATTTTCTTCGCTACTGCATTTAGCTATTGTTTAAATTAGTTTGTCTAAACTCTTACTTTCTAGTGAGTATCACACTTCTACTTACGGCTTCTCAACTTTGCTCCATCCATTACAGCCAGATTACAGCCAGTGGAGGCAGATTAGCTAAACATTAACTGTCAATATTATTCGCATTACGTTAAGTTTTTATAAAAAAAAAAAAAACTCCATAAATAAACACCTAATGCAACGGCGTACTTATCGTACGGCGGCGCCATAACGGGTCCTCCTGTAAACAAACACCTCCTGTACTTGATTTGATTCGATACATCGAATACATAGAATACATTGTTTTGTTACTCGTACATCGAATACATTGCTTATCGGTATGCTCATTTTATTTTTATTTAAAGTCATTGTACAAAAAACTTATAAACAGATATAATGCTAGAGTATTGTGAACATAATTAATATATTTATTTCAAAAATTCTTAAAACTATATACATAGATTGACATATTGAATTTGAATTCAATTTATTGGTTTTTTTTTTGAAAACTACAATTTTCATCTGTAATAAAACAAACATATAGGTAGCATGAACAACTACAAAAATGTAAAACTGTGTCGCAGCCGTTTAATATATAAAATAACATTAATAATTACAATAATACAGGAATATATTTAATATATAAAATGAGGGACACAATTACTTACAAAGAAAAAAAACTTTAAGTAAGGATATCACCAATGATATGAAAGATTATACTATAATAATTTAAAAATGCACTTAAATATATATATATTTAATAAATACACATTAAATAAACTAAACATTAATCATAATAAATAAAGCATGTACTCTAATTATACAGTCAATTTATGAAATATTGAGTCAAAGTTATTCGAATTTAATTTTAGTGTTATATTGACAGGAACAGTGGTTTATAAGTTGAAGATTTAAAAGTTATGTTTTTTTTTAATAATACGTAACGCTGCTCTAGGATTTAATCGAATTCAATCGTTTACAGGTTGTTATTTATTATTCTTAAAGATAAGATACGATAATAATAATCTCGACACATAGATGCTTACTCTGTAGACCAAAATGTAAATCTGTAGCATTTTTTTTTTTTTCAGTAATTTTCTACAGCGTGTCGTATCGTTGTCCTTCGTTTCTTGAATAATTGAGTACGCAAAACATGCTACTTCATGTCCTATAACGACAAAATGATCCTTAAATCTTCGAATATAAGGATTATTTTACAATATATCTTTATGATTAAATTTACCACATGCTGAGATTTTGTAATAAGAAATTATTAGGCTAAATGTTTTTGAAGATAAAATCTTGGACAAGGGTAAGGTTTTTCTAAACTTAAGCTAGTATACATTTGTTTGAAATAAAAATAGAGTTGAAATGCTGGAATGTTTTCCAGTAACGGTTGCCTGTCTTAGCTTCGGTACCAAAATAAATGTACATGGAGTCTTTTGTTTCTTGTGTCTTGTGTTTTATATATCTACTATCTACTTATAATCTTTCTAAGTAAAAAAGAGAAGTTTATTCCAGACTTACATAACAATAAAGAAAAACTTGTTGAACAATAACAAATTATATGTATATATGGAATAAAATACATAAAAAAATTATCACAATTAACTACAATTAAAATATAATAAGTACTAAAATAGTGAATGAGAAGAAATTAAAAACAATAAAAACGATAAAACAAAGTGTAATGTCAGGGGTAAGAGGATGGAGTCGGGTCATGTGTCCGGTACTGGCCGGTACGGTACGGAGTGGTACGGACAGCGTAGGACACGTGAGCAGGTATTCGGAACATGTGTCCGGTACCAGCCACCGCTGGGAACCTTGGTCGGCTATGGGGTTTATGCCCGGTATATAGTCGACAATAGGGGTTTTTGTTGTTATTTTTTTATTTTTTTTTCCTTTTTGTTTTGTTTTTCTTTGTTTTGTTTTGACATTTCTTCGTTTTTTTTTTGTTTTGTTTTGTCATTTCTTCGTTTTTCCTTTGTTCTGGTGTTGTTGAGTTCCTTGTTTGTCTTCGCTCTGTTACCTTTTCTATTCTTCTTCTATTTCCTTTTCTTTTTGTCAACTCTGAGGTCTGGCGCCTGCCGAGGGGTTGTGTAATGGCGAGGGCGCCCCGGGGACCTTACCCTTTAAAGGAATAAGAATGAAAGCGAATCTTAAAAATATACTACCCCGGGAGGGTACCGGTGGCTGCTCTGCAGGCCGGGAATCCCTCACGGAAGCCTCGGCTTCCGTCTTCCCCTCGTATTCCGGGGGGGGGAAAAGACCGCTCGACTCCTACGACGACTCAGGCTTCTGTTTTACTGGATTCTGATTTCACACACGGATTGGCTGACGATTTGGTAGTGGAAGAGATGACCCCGTCGGTCATTTCATCCGCTAATGACTCTGGCGTTTTTCAAAGATTACGATCTGCTTCTCGGAAAGTGGTGCCTGTTAAAGGCTCTGGTTTGATAGTTGGCGACGAGGATGCCATGTCCGATCATGAGGTGTCTCGTAAGCGACCTATCTCTGAGGTCGACAAGTTGTCCAGCGAAATGTCCGACAGCGATCTTGAGCTCGGTGTTGCATCTTTTAAATGCAATACCGCTCGACGCGGGCGCACTGCTGCAGTGTCGCAGGGAAGTGGGCTCACGCGGGCGAAAGCAGCATTGCATGCCCTTACTCAGGAAGCTGACGAGGTTGCCTTCGAGGAGGAACTCAGCGCGCAGGCTTTTCGCAAAATGCGTAAGCCGCGTGAGGATCCTCCCAGACCCGACCCGGAACAACTAGGGGCTGAAGAGCTGCGAGCCATGGCAGGTCGCTGCGCCGCAGCAATTATCGAGGTCAGCAGAAAATCCGGCCAACTCCAGGGAGGTATGGTGAAGGTTCTGAAAGACTCTTCACGGAGCCTCCTTGAGGTGGTTGAGACTTTAGTCGGCCGCACGGAAGCTGATGAAACGCGACAGCTGAGGACGGATAATGCACGTCTTCATCGCGAAGTTAACTCCCTTCGCGCGGAACTCAAGGCGCATAGGCGTGAGTTCACGGCGATGAAGACCGCTGCTGCCAATACTGTCCCGCAAGTAGCGTCCCTGGATGCGGATATGGTAGACGAGTTGAGGCGATCGGTAGTAACCTCGGTGGGCGTATTGATAAACGCCCGCTTCGCAGGAATTGAAGATCGCCTCCTCCCGGAGAAGAATCTCCGGCCACCGTTGGCGTCGGATAGGAGAAGGACTGTGCCGGTTAGTCAAGCCGCGGGTTCTGGCCCACCGACTCTTCCTCCCACGTCTTCAGCTCCAAGTTGGCCGGAAAGTATCCCGAGGCCGGCTCCCGCTCCCCCTGTTGCTGCTAAACAGTCCTGGGCAACAGTGGTGCGGAAGAAGACGAAGAAGAAGAAGAATGCCTCTCAGGCTCCCAGTTCTTCTTCTGGAGCCCCTGCACCTGATCGTCCGGCCCCTATACGGCCTCGGGGGAAAAAGAAAACGGGGGCGCAAAAGCCCCCCGCCGCTCAGACTGGCCAGAAGAGCCAGCAAAAACTACCGCAGCGCCGATCTCCAGCCGTGGTAATCACGCTGCAGACCGAAGCTGCGGAAAAGGGCGTCTCTTACGCCCAAGTTCTCGAGCGAGCCTCTGAGAAAATCAATCTTGGAGAGCTCGGACTCGAGAACGGGCTGAAGATCCGGAGGTCAGCCACCGGAGCCAGGCTTCTGGAGCTGCCCAAAGCGGCTCCAGAAAAAGCTGAGCAACTGGCTGCTAAACTCCGGATCGTTCTAGACGGTTTGGCAGATGTCGTCCGGCCCATGAAAAGGGTCATGATTAAAATAAAGGGCCTAGACGACTCTGCGACCAAGGAAAAGGTCGCAGCAGCTATCTGCCGCGTCGCTAAATGCTCTGGCGAGTCTCTCCAGGTCGGGGAGATTCGTCGGGGCTATGGGGCGATGGGTTTTGTATTTGCCCGTTGCCCGGTCGACGCGGCGAGGATGCTGCGAGACGTGGGTAGACTCCTGGTGGGTTGGAGCTCAGCTAAGGTCGAGCTCCTTGAGGAGCGTCAAATGCGGTGCTTCCGGTGTCAGGAGCCGGGGCACACGCGGGCGCTCTGCCCATCAGAAGTTGATCGGAGCGACGTCTGTTTCCGATGCGGCTTGTCTGGACACTCCAGGGACAGCTGCACCGGACTCCTCAGATGTGCCGTCTGTGCAGACCTCGGACTCCAGGCGGGACATGAGTTGGGAAGCCGTGTTTGTAAGGCTCCCCGTAGAAGAGGAAAGGCAGCTGGTTCCTCCTCAGCTGCCGCAAGAGGTGAGCTCCTACAGCCGCCTGTTGAAGCCATGTCGTCATGAATAGACGGCGACATGGCTTCCTACAGGCGAACTTGAACCACTCCGCCAGGGCCCAGGATCTTTTCATCCAGGCCATGGTGGAGTGGGACATCAGTGTAGCGGTGGCCTGCGAGCCCTACTATGTCCCCCCTATTTCCAACTGGGCGGGGGACACTAGCGGTTCCGTGGCTGTGGTTGCGGGTTCTGGTCCCGGTCCTCCTTTCTCCACCCTGGAGACTGGCCCGGGTTTGGTCGTGGCGAGATGGGGCGAATACGTCGTCATCGGCGCGTACTTTTCCCCCAATCGCCGACTGACGGAGTTCGAGACTTTCCTTGACTCCATCAGTGCGGCGATTGGAAGACAGGCGTCGGGGAAGCTCATATTCCTCGGCGACCTGAACGCCAAATCCGCGGCCTGAGGAAACCGCGCCACGGACGCTAGAGGTAGGGCCGTCCAGGTCTGGTCGCTCCTCTCCGGTCTGTCTCTCCTCAATAGAGGGACCGATGCGACCTGCGTGCGACAGCAAGGGAGTTCCGTGGTGGACGTTTCGTTCGCCACCCCAGCTGTCGCTCGCACGGTCGTCGACTGGAGAGTCGAGACGGCGGTGGAGACTCTATCGGACCATCTTTACGTCCGATTTGACCTCTCCACTTCCCGACCGATCCTGGCCAGGTCACCGCGGGAGGGGAGTCGCTTTCCTCGTTGGGCAATCAAACGTTTGGATCGGGAAATGGCAAAGGAGGCCGCCATCGTACAAGGATGGGCCTTTCCCGATCCGCCCAATGAGGAGACCGACGTGGAGGAAAGAGCTGGCTGCATGCGCGAAGCACTTTCACGGGTTTGCGATGCAGCCATGCCGAGGGTGAGGTCTAGGCCCCGGCGCAGAGCGGTGTACTGGTGGTCACCCGAAATTGCCGAACTTCGGGCGGCCTGTTGCAGGGCTCGCAGGGCTTTCGTCCGGTGTCGCCGTCGTCACGGCTTCGACCCGGTTCTGGAGGCCCAGCTGCGGAGTCGATACCACGAGGCGAAATCGACTCTGCGGCTTGCAATTCGGAAGGCAAAGGACCTGGCTCGGGAGGAGATCCTGGCAGGTCTCGATAGGGACCCATGGGGACGTCCGTACCGCGTCGCGCGGAATAAACTCCGCGCCGCATGCGCCCCGGTCATGGAGTCCCTTCAGCCGGATTTCCTCGAGCGGTTGGTGGGGGACTTATTCCCAGAGTCCACTGGCCACTCACCTCCCGTGATGGCCTCCCCTTCTCCTAATGGGGGGGTGGGTCCTATCCCAGACATCACGGAGGCCGAGCTGGAGGTCGCGCTGAATCGCCTTCGAGCCCGCAACACTGCGCCGGGGCCAGATGGTATTCCGGGGCGAGTTCTATTCCTCGCCCTAGAATACTTGGGAGGCAGGCTTCGGGAACTGTTCAACCTGTGCTTGCGCACTGGACAGTTCCCGAAAGCCTGGAAGGAGGGCAGGTTGTGCCTGTTGAGGAAGGACGGTCGTTCTGCCGATTCCCCTTCCGCATACAGGCCAATCGTGCTGCTGGACGAGACGGGTAAACTCTTCGAGAGAATCCTCTCTGCACGTCTTGTCCGGCACCTCGAAGAGGTGGGTCCTGATCTCTCAGAGGCTCAGTTCGGCTTCAGGGCGGGTCGTTCAACGATCGACGCCCTGGGAGCTCTGAGAGACCTGACCCAGGAGGCTGTTCGCGGGGGGGACGTCGTCCTAGCGGTTTCGCTTGACGTCGCCAACGCCTTCAACAGTCTACCATTCGAGACATTGGTTGAGGCGCTCCGGTTCCATGGAGTGCCTCCCTATCTCCGTAGACTGTTGGGGGCTTACCTGCAGGACAGGGAGGTCCTGTGGGAAGGCGGCGACCGGCGGGTCTACCGACGTAGCGTATGCCGTGGAGTTCCACAGGGGTCCGTGTTGGGACCGGTGTTGTGGAACCTCGGCTACGACTGGCTGCTCCGCTGTCCTCTCCTGCCCCGGATGAGGGTGTTGTGTTACGCGGATGATACCCTCGTCACCTGCAGGGGAAGGAACTTTGCGGAGGCAGCCCGTCTGGCTACCGTCGGCGCTACGTTGGTAGCGGACCGAATAGGGCTGTTGGGATTGGAGGTCTCCGTCACAAAGACGGAGGCCATCCTGTTCCACGGCCCACGCCGGGGTCCCCCTCGTCGGGCGTCCATCTCCGTCCAGGGTTCGGAGGTGGTGGTGAAGACCCAGATGAAGTATCTGGGCCTCACCCTGGACGGAAGATGGAACTTCGGGGCTCATTTCTCCCTTCTGGCCCCGAAGTTGGTATCCACCGCAGCTGCCTTGGGGAGGCTTCTGCCTAACGTTGGTGGGCCGCAGGCTCCGTGCCGGCGTCTATATGCCGGCATCGTGAGGAGCATGGCCTTGTACGGTTCCCCAATTTGGTCGGGAGTTCTTACCGCCGACTCCAAGACCCTCTTGCGGAGAACGCAGAGGATTCTCGCGGTAAGGGTGATTCGGGGGTATCGTACGGTGTCGTACACTGCGGCCACGCTTTTGGCGAGTGATCCGCCTTGGGAGCTACAGGCGGAAGTGCTCGCCGAGGTGTATTGGCACCGGGCAGAAGCCAGGGCCAGGGGGGTAAGGCCCGAGGTGGCTCGGGTCAGGGCTCTAGCTCGCCGAGCCCTGATTCGACGGTGGGAGAGGGACCTAGGGTCCCCTGCCGCCGGACTGACGACTGTAGGGGCGATCCGTCCCCACCTCGATCGTTGGATCAACCGGCGGCATGGAACGCTTACGTTCCGTCTTGTGCAGGTGCTCACTGGGCATGGGTGCTTCGGGGAGTATCTGCACAAGATCGCACGAAGGGAGGCGACCCCATCCTGCCACCACTGTGACGAGGCCGTAGACACGGCTCGTCACACCTTGGCAGAGTGCGCAGCCTGGGACCACCAGCGTGTTGAGCTGGTGGCCGTGGTGGGCGGGGACCTCTCGCTGCCGCGCCTTATAGGCACAATGATCGGCAGCGAGAGGTGTTGGGTCGCAATGGCCTCCTTCTGCGAGCAGGTCATCGCCGCGAAGGAGGCCGCGGAGCGGGTCAGGGAGCAGGCCTCCACCGCTGACCCACTCCGTATAGGAAGGCTGGGAAGAAGGAGGCGGGAGTACGCCCGCCGCTTCCTTCCCCAGCTGTAGTGCCTTGGTGGGAGGGGAGGGTGACCTCTCTCACCTATTACAGGCCTACGTCGTGAGGGTACTCTTAGTTGCTCGGAGCACCCTTACACGGGGGGTTACCGCCGGAGCGTCACGGTGAGTGCGCAAGCGATCCCGTGGCGTCCCATTAAGGCGTTGAGGGCAACCGTTGGTTTTTTAGTGGGTAACCTTAAAAATGGCAGCGTCCTCTATGCTGCCGGGTAGTCCCACATAACCCTCCGGCCATCACCTTCTTGGTCGGCGGGTATCCGTAACGGATTTTTCCAACGATAAAAAAAAAAAAAAAAAAAAAAAAAAAAGGGGTAAGAGGATGGAGGTTTTTTTTATACCAAAAACAAGAATTACAAGGTGTAACTGCCACTTATGACCCATTTATAATATGCTAGTTGACCGACGTAGTTTTGCACATATGAAATTTGTGTAAAATCTAATAGTATACATAGCGCCATCTATTTACCAAATATGAATTATTAGATCTTTAAAAAGTAGCTTATGTGTGATTCTAGGTCACATTCTATTTATATACTAAATCTTATTCAAATGTTGTTTTCCTTCTTTAGGCATACCTTCTGTAAATAAAATTCTATGTTACTTACACTCTGAAAATAATTAAATTTGGGTGTAGAAAGAGAGAAAAGAATATCGCTTGTTCGCTCAAACGGTTCGCATGTAGCATTTGTATACAAAATAATATATTCTCGATTATATCTTATCAAATCACAAAGGCTTTTAAAGATGTTTCAGTTATACGTACGTCCTAAGATGGTGGCCGTGGTAAGCAAAGAACTCTCACTTCTACCCCTCATCGGCGCCATCATCGGCAGCGAGAGCTGTACTGTGACTATGGCCTTCTTCTGCGAGCGAGAGATTTCCCCAGTTCCTTCCCCAGCCCATCCTTACTTAGATAATAAAAAAATTACTGCTTTACTATTCCGACATATGCTATTTTCACATCAACGAAGAATTTTTAAATAAACGGCTCCTGATTCGCCTTCGCAGCAATACTCATATCCTTAATACTCTCTTTTCGTTTTCTTCAATTCCGCTACCTTTCTTACCTTGAAGAACGTTTCATTTTTCAAAGTAAGTCATTTGAACATTACCTTCGCTCTGAGAATAACTTAAGTTTAAAAATTCCTTCCACTCGTTCTATTTTTATCCAAATTCCTTCATAATTCAAGCTACTCGCTTATGTAACTTTGTCTATTATTCGTAAGGTGTAAAAAAAACTCAAGCATCACTTGAAATATATAACCAATACTTATGTTCTAGTCGTCTATGTATGTATATATGTATGTCTATGTATGTATGTCTATGTATGTATGTAAAAAAAGTTAATTTCTTATTTCAATATATATTATATTATTTTAAGTATATTATTTTATTAGTATTATTGTGTGCACTATAATTTATTAACTTTTGTAACTTTTTAATGTTTATATTAAGCAGCTTTCTAAACCTTTCAATAAAAATGTCTATCTATACACAAAAATCAAGCGAGATAATACTTTACAAACTTTAGGTGTACTCTACAACATTATAATTCTAACTGAGAAAAATCTAAATTATTATCGTAGCATTCTTGTCAAAATTATGGTACGACGAAATGGTGAAATAAACATTACGTTCTTGGCATTGTTCTTAAAGATGATATATTAAGTACAATATTTGCTTGAAAAACGTTTTCTTTTGTCTTTGTTGTTAATAAAAGCAACACAAAATAACATAAATATGAAAGCGATGTGAAATTAAGACTTATATTAAATGTCGGGCGTCTCGAGTTCAGTGAGATTACCTACATTATATCTGAATTGTCGGATATTTAAATATGTCGTCTCTAATGTAGTCGAGGACTTATATTGTAGGACTTATTATTTACATTAAAAATATATATATAAAAATTATATACCCAAATTATTACCCTATTAGCAACGTCTTCAGTCCCAAAAATAGCTCAAAAAATTCTAAATACACAACCAGAACGCATAGTTTCAAGTTACGCTAATGTGACGTTAGCAGCTACCTTCTCCAAAAAAGATCAAGGTATTATATTTGTCGCGAACGACGGAATAATACTCATGGAGTACCTTGTATTATTAACGTATTTAATCCCTGTTACATCAATTTGATTGAATCACAAAAAAAACAACTAAGTCCCTAATTACGAGAAATAAAGGAATTGTGCGTTCGAATGTTTGTCCTGTTAACCTAACTCCGTTCTTAAACAAAAGTTTGAAAAATGAAACATTCAAATAACAACATTCTTGAAGACAGGAGTGACGGAGCCAGCATTTTCACATATAAGCTTTAGAAGACATTTGTACGTCACCCTGAAGATGAAAAGAGGTTACCAGAAGCAATACAACTAAAGTTTGAAGACACAAATATCTAAAGACACATTAAAATGCTTTTCTTGTAACAATATGGGTCATTTAGTCAAAAATTGGTCACAAAATGCATCAGATCCCTCGCCCTATATAAAATATACACAGACAATTGAAGAAAATAACAAAACCTTTAATAGAAATGATAATTTAATACCTGATAAAATACCAACTCCTTACCCCACCCACACTAAATACATCATAAGTGCCATATATACTCGTAACAAAAGGAATTAAACGAATTCCCTCACCGTGCACCAGTGAAGCGTAAAAACCGGAATTCAGGAAAATTACATATTTAAGAAATAATGATTCAGACATATTAGATACAGAAATAGATGAGATGACAAGCATGTTATCATTAGAAGAGAAAGAGGTTAACGTAAAGACAAAAAAAACGTTACACACAGATTATGAAGAAGTATGGAAATTAATTGGACATAGTATTAGACTGAATTAAGTGAAGTTACAACATCTCCAATTTCGAGCAATTGCATAATTTTACTAGATAATACAAAAAGAAAACAAAGTATAAAAAAGTAGTTTTGCGTATACAAATAACATCAAATACCTGATTGTGATGTGTAATAAGTTACACAGTAAAATTAACAAAAGCTTAAAAAGTAGATGTTTACGGTGGTCAAAAAACTGTTTGATATATTAAACTTCAACCCCCAACAAAAGCAACAAGAGACCTCCATAATTAAAAAAATATTACCATCACTCATTTTATAAAACTAAATACACTTTTATCCTCACATTTACCTGTAAATCAACGTTACGGTGTAGCAATATTCATAAAACCTGATACACTTTCAGAGCAAAAAAAATAATTCAAATTATTTAAGGTATCTGATCAATCATTTACATGCGCCCTTTTTATATCAGATTTCGTTAGTCACCATTTCTAAAGATGTGATTGATGAGGTAGAATGTTAGCTAGTTGAATGATGAGGATACATGGTTAATGTTAAGTAACAGCCAGCCAACACATTTTAATTGCAACACTGGCCATACTATTAATATAGACCTAATAGATTTTGTGATTTTAGATTTTTTTTGTTCCAGCTAAGTAAAGTGTATTTCATGCGATTTTTTATATGTGCTTTTCTGTATAACATATCCACCACACACAACGAGACCTTAGAGTATATTAGTTTTTATACATTAATAAGGTAATTATAAAGCTTACCAATTTTTAATTGTTTATATGTTATTGAAATAATTAATACTAAAACTTCTAAAATGCTCTTTGAATATAATATACAATTACTTGTGTAAACTACCAATAATACATGTAGAATATTATTTACATATGCACATCATTCTATGATATATGTATACTTATTAATAATAACTTATATTAAACATATATATATTTACAATTTATATTATTTTTATTCGTTCTTATTGAATACAGAAATCTATTATTATATGAGGTGATATTGTATTCGCAGATATCGAAGAATTGTCGGATGCGATCAATTCAATAAAAGATTCATTAAAGCGTAAAATTTCTAATTTACAGTCCAATGTAGGTTCAAATCTCTTTGTTCCAAAATTGAATTCTTTATGGCCTTAAAATATTTAGGGATTTTATATAACAATTGAAAATCGCTGTCCAATTGAAATATTAGTAGCAAGAAAATTGTCTGATTATTTATTTTAAATATTTGTATAACTGTTATAGTTAAATTTACATTATCCATTTTTATCGGAATAATGTTGAACTAGAGTTCATAACTAAATTATTTACGAAATTAATTATTACTTTATAGATTATTACTTTCAAAGTAGTTTATAGCGATATTAATTATAAAACGAAGAACCCTTTTTGAATTTAACTTTGATGAAATAGTTTTAATGATCCTTTTAAAAGACGTTCGTCTAAAAAAAACTAAATTACCAGTTAAAAAAGGATTAAAAATGAATGATTAATTGGAGGTAACTATTGCGGTAATCTGAGAAATAATTGAATATTATAAGTGACGAAATTTTAACACTGAGTTAACTTCATAGTTTAGAAAATTTATATAGCGGATTGACGTTGAAGCGAATTTAAGGAGAAAACAATGTGAATTATAAAAGTGTCAGGAAGTATTTTATGACGAAATATTGCACTACCTACTGAAATTATAAAAACTTCAGCGCTGCGAGAATCAGCCATTATCGTCATCCATCTGGGATGCTCCCTGACCTGTCTCGTCATGCGCCGCAGTCAAGACCAATGTGCCGCGTTGTTGGGAGAAGATGTCGAGATAACTCAGAACACTAGCACAGAGACTACCGATCCGGTGCTATTCACATCTCGAGCTGGCATATCAGTCCGAACGGCTCACGAGGACGAGCATTTATTATCAGATTAAACATGGGATTCAATATTCACGATCCATAATGGCCCCTCCAAAAATTAAACTATTTAACTATTTAATCTTGGAAAAACACAAGGCCAAATATCAAGAAGTGATGTTGGATAAACAGTTACACTTTTTCCCACATGTCAAGGCCATTCGTTACAATGCCGCCTCCATTTTAGGGCATCTTTACCCCTGTTAGGCAAGCGGAGTAAAATGTTCCTTAGAAATGAAGTTACCTTTACAAAGCCTGCAAACGCTCCGTTATGTCCTATGCAAACGTTTCCTCCACTTACGCGAATCTGAAGATAATTCAGGTGCTTCAGAAAAAAATCGGCTAGCGGCTAGCCAATGGGGCGCCTTGGTTCATGCGCAATATCCACTTGAATAGAGACTTAGACCTTCCGACGAATACACAGTACTTCAAGGGGCTTTCCAATAGCTACTTTGACAATGCTGTGGGATACCTGAACCCACTATTGGTTAAGGCCACAGGTTACGTGCTTCGTAAGACTCTCAGAGTCAAAAAGTGAAGACCCAAGTCCATAATCTTCGACCCCGACGAAGCGACGTTAGGGAACCTGATGTGAAGCGGCAGAACACACTCCACAACACACATACACGCACAGAGCGTCATCGCCGATGAAGTCGTGGACCCCACCTAAGCACATCGCTTCGGCGTTCTGTCGTCAGGGGAAGCTAGAGTCAATTTTCTAAACCAAATCCAACCACCGCTTCCCCAACAACGGCTTCCCGAGCCTTGGTATGAACCTCATAGGAAGCACCCTCAGGACGTATGTTCTACGGGGTCCCCGAGTCCTCCTTTTCAAGGTTGGGCCTCCGCACCCGCCAACTCTCCCGGTGAGGCTGTCATGGCCAGTAGGACCAATAGGATAAAAAAAAAATTTTAGAAATCATTCTGCCCACTATCTTCGAAGAAACAACAACCCAGGAAATTAAAAGAACATTTAGAACATTATGAAGATATTATTATATCAACATACGCTTCGCAACATTTGGAAAGCCAACATATTGAAAGACTATTCACAACGTAACTTTGAAAGAATTTGAATATTATTAGAACCCTGCCTTGAAGAGGCGAATGTTATAAACAGACTAATTTAGTCTCAACCAACTGTTGTTTTACTTGGCGTAACCCCTCCACACGTGTGGATCAAACAAGACGTCTCACTCACCCCGGACGGATTACCAGCGCTCGAAAGGTGGCGAATAGCTTCACTCTCCACCCCAATATTTATATGGCAGGACCCGGTCAATCGAATGCCCCTGAATCGAGACCCCTGACCGCGACAATTATAATATGAGTATATAAAGGATGAAAAAAGATTGAAATGGTTTTGAAACTAATCGGAATTAGTTCGCAATGACTAACAATATCTCTAGCTGATTATTTTTATTTATAATTATAATGTTAGTCCTGGAACACTGATGAAAAAATTCATTGAGAATGAATCATGACTATTAGAAAAGCAAAAACAGACGAACGTGAAGAATTACTAATTCTAAAATCAGTTTTAAGGCGGAATATGTAATACTTATCAAACAGTTATTCTGCAGTTAAATTAACTAATAAATTCTACTATTTAAAAGAAGTTTTATGATAATCATACCATAAAATATAATTTCGTTGTATTACCGTGACGTTTTGTGTATGTGTTTATTAATTCAACAACGTCTAAAATAAAAATTATTCCATGTCTTATCCTTAATCTGAAAAACAGAGCCTTTTGAGATTATTAACAACAAATTAAAAGTAAATTATTCAAATGTATTCTTGATAAAAACACGGTTATTTCAATAACTACTTCATTAGGTTAATTATACGTAAATACTCGTACATTTATTTATCTTGAAGAAAATATAAAAGCAGACGTATAATATAATCCTTGGATTTTATGATTCTTGATCAAGATTATCATAAATCTTGAGCAACGTTAATACCATCTTCACAAGGTATATCTTTAGAAGAATTGTTGAGCTTTATCACCCTCCACTCAGAAACCAGGGAAAGACGACGGTCTCCCTCTGATTTATAACGTCATTTCATTTCCACCTCAAACGGTATTGGTGAGAACATTGAATATTTTAAAAGCAAATCGTGACTATGGTACTTATAAAGTTGATTATTATTATTTGAAATTAATAAAAATATATACAATTCAAAGTTTTCTTATGATACCAAGATCTCTTTATTCTAAAATTTCAGACTTAAATTCATATATTTATATAAGGATTTATATATATATATATATATATATATATATATATATATATATATATATAAGGATTGAAACATTATAACTTCGAGTTCCAAAATAATAAATTCTAATACTATACGTATTAGATTGTGTAACAAATTTATACAGTTTTGTGGAGTCCATTAAATAATTTGACTCGTATTATACATCTAGTAGAGTTTTGTTATAAATTCTCGTTATTTCTAGCATAGAAGTAAATTTCCGTAAGGACGTGACACTATAAATTGGATAATACTCAACTATTGATCAAAAAATAATTCTCAACGCTGATTTTTAGTATTACCTACCTGTACGGTTGTGATTTTTTATAAAACAATTATTTAACTAGCAATATAGTACTAACAAGTATTGAAAGCCAGAAAGATTACAACATTAAACATTTTTGAGAAAGTATTTTTTTTGATACAGCTGTAAAAAATATTATATTTTATTTATACTATTTAAAATGGTAGTTAGGCCTGTTAGATTATTTAAGACTCACAGATAAAGATGTTTAAGATATTAAGAAAATCTATTTATCAAGGTGTATACACTGTCTTATTAATAATAAGATATACTTGTAATAAAAGAATATAAAACTTCTAATTACACAATAGATTTAAATACACAAAATATAATATTAATAACGATATAAGTATAAAAATGCTTCGCTTATCAGATGTCCAGTTGGGATGTTATCTTGTTATGTTGCTTATAAGTAATTTAACAGTTACATGCGCCAGCAGCCATTTATAGCATAATCATAGCTTTAAACATCTGGATAAGTTAAATACTAAATAGTTATTCTAAACAATACTAAATTACTAAATGTAGCAACCATAACTCACTTATTTGTGTTTAACATATTTAAATATTCAAACAATAATTTAATATCATAAAGATGGCTTCTGCCAATAAGTCAAATCAATATCTTTTACCTCTTTGACATATGTTTAGTAATAACAATTGTTCCAAGTAATTGTACATTCTTAAATCTTATTAATACTATAATAAAAAAAAATCTAAATTCTTAATTCAAAATATCTTTATTCAAGTAGGCATTTACACGCACTTTTGAATCGTCAATTATATTACAATACAAAATAAAGGTCGGTCAGGGGTTCCGCTGGAGCTTTTTGTTTAAAGTTATACCTAAGAAATTTGTTGAGTCAATCAGTTCTAATACTTCATTGTTAAGGAGCAAGTTAATTTTTTTTCTTTTTATATCAGGAAGTGTAAACTCTATGCATTTAGTTTTCAAAGCATTTAAGACTAAATTATAAATTTCGAACCAATGAAGGACTCGTAACAAAGTACTGTTTACTTCGTCATTTGTCAAAGTATCGTTTTTATTGTATTTTTTTAAATTTTTTTTACTATATTAGTACTTATTATATTTTAATTATAGTTATATTTCTTTTTTAATTATACAAATGTGTTAGTCTGGAATAAACTTCTCATTCTTTCTTTCTCTCTATCTTACTAAGAACGACTCGTATAAATGACTGTACATTTATTTTGACATCGAAGCTAAGACAGGCAACCATTACCAACTATTTAATACTGCATACACACTTGCTACTGACACTCAACAACAAATAGGTTATATTGTGAGTTCACCTGATTTATATTCTAACGGCGAGTGACGAGGAGTACAGAGCCAGGGAGTAAACATTAATAAAACAACATGATTCTATGTGCATTATTTTCGTTTGTGACTAGAATAAATAAAAATAGAGAAGAAATGCTTCTAATATGCATTTCTACTCTATTTTTGTTTCAAACAAATGTATACTGTCTTAAGTTTAGAAAAACCTAACCCTTGTCCAAGATTTTATCTTCAATAACACTTTATCTAATAATTTCTTATTACAAAAACGCAATCTCAGCACGTGGAGAATTTAATCATACAGTGTTATATAGTAAAGTAATTCTTATCCGAGAAGATTTAAGGATCATTTTACGGATAAAGGAACTGAAGTAGCATGTTTTGCGTACTCAATTATTCAATAAACGAGGGACAACGAAATGACACGGTGAAGAAAATTACTGAAAAAAAAAAAAGGCTGCAGATTTACATTTTGGTCTATAGAGTATATATATGTATATGTATCGAGATTATCGTTGTCGTATCTTATTTTGAAGAATATTAAATAACAACCAGTAAATGATTGAATTTGATCAAATCCTAGAGTCGCAGGGTTACGTATCACAGCACTAAAATTAGATTCGAATCATTTCTAATCAATATTCATATATTGACTGTACATGTTCTAATTCTTATAATTTATGCTTAGTTATACAACTATGTGGTATTTATGGTTTTTAAATTATTATAGTATAATTTTTTATATCATTAGTGATATCCTTACTTATTTTTTTTCTTTTAAAGGAATTGTTTCCCTTATTTTATATATTAAATATATTCCTGGACTTATACACAATACCCTAGCATTAAATTTGTCTATACGTTTTTGTACAGACTTTAATAAAAAATCCGTGCCCGCAGGGGGACACGCGTGGGTAGACCTCGTGTGTAACTCGTTTAAAATATAACTCACTACCTAAGAATAACACATGATGTCGTTGTTTACATCAAAAATTTTCAAGCAAAAAGCGGTTTTTATTTTTTTTCTCGGAAAAGGTATCTTTTTTGGAAATACTTTTGATACTTACATTTAGAGTAAAAAATTACCTTTCTATTAAAAATATTTGCGAGAAGGGAATGTTTACCAGAAAAAAGTTGCCGTGGTTTTACCTACTTTAAATTTTCAAGCTAAAAGTGGTTTTTATTTTTTTTGTCGGAAACGGTACCATTTACGGAAAAACTTTTGGTACTTTAATTTAGAGTAAAAAATAACCTTTCTATTAAAAATACTTGTGATGTAAGAATGTTTACCAGAAAAAAGTTATGATTTTTTTTCCAAAAATTTTCGGTTTTTTTACCCCCACCCCTAAGTTATTGAAGTTAGGTTTTTGGTTTATCTACATTAGTTATAGGTATTCATCAAAGACATCATATAATATGAACGCGATTGATCTACTTTGTATAGGGAAAAAGTTACGGTCAAAAAACGGAAATCAGAAAAAGTGAGGCCCTAGCGCTCCCTGTGGCCGGTTTTCTCTGGTTAACGAACTTGACCTTAATTTTTCGATGGTTAATTTTTGTGCAAAGTTTGAAAGCGATCTGAGCGAAACTGCGGCCGCTATCGTGCTGACAAAAGTCGAATCTGGACGCACGCACGCATATATATATATATGCATGTATAAACTTATTGACCAATGGTCATTTCGGACTCAGGGGGTCATAGGAAGACCTCCTGTGATGAAATTTTTCCAAAATTCGAAAGTCGGGTACAAATGAATGGGCAGACCGAATTCTTCGAGGTCTACCCAAAATACTGAGATGGAGACAATTTATACAATTTTAATAACACAACATTGTTTGAGAAGCGCATTTTTAATTTGATTAATTGGTCACTTGGCTGGCTTAAGTTAAATTAGTGTTTAAAGCCGAGCTAGGGCTATACTGTATAATATTGTGTGAGCACAATTAAAATATATTGTTGACTTAAGATACTTCTACGTTGTATAAAATATTCTCTCCAATATTTATAAATATGTATATGAGAGATAAACGAAAAACGTCTACAATTACCCCGCCTCACCTTACCCAGCATCAGATTTGGAGAGTTGCCAAATCTGAAATTAAAATACGTTTGTATTACGAAATAGAATGATATTAGTATCCTAGTAAAACCAGTGGTAACAGGTTACGGCCATGGTATGATGCGTATGTCAGAGTTGCAGCAGCTTAAAATATAAAGTTTAAAATATTGCAATTGTTGCATCTAAAAAAATATTTTATCGTATTAAAGGTCAATAAAAATATTAGATTGCTACAATATAAATAATACTATAAAGATATGAACATTATATCTTTAATATTCATGTCTTCAGGTCGGTCCTGTGTGTTCTTTAATTACGTGAATAATTGACTTTGTATCAAGTAAGGTTCATTATTATTCCTGGTATTGTATAGTTGTTTAAAAATATTACTATTATATTAATATTTATGTTGTTTCTGGATCTGCCACAGTGTATTTATATTTTATTTATTTAAATACCTACTTCACTTATAGCACCGTATAACTTTTATTAAAAATATATATCTCTCGCTATATATTTTGTGCGAAAGCAAAATAGAATTATCTATGATTGCGAAAACATTGCAATGAAATGTAAACAGCAAGTATACACTGTTTGGATTCCACTTTATAAATCAAATATAAACAAAACCGCACTTTTATGTATAGATAGTTAGTTAAAGTGACTTTTACGCAAAATGGACTGCTACAAAAAATAAAAATTTTTATTTATGTTAGTTTATTTGTGCTGTATAGAGTATGCTAGTAAAACTTCGCTTGTATTCTTAGGTTATATGTTATAAGCTTCAATATTTTGACATAAGCTATCGAAGAACTTGCTGTAACAATTTTATCGGTAAGAAGTTTTTCATCCATAAATCTAGAATATACTTTTATCTGTGGTGATTAGGGCGGCGTCCTGAATCTCAAGTTTTCGGATCATTGTCAGTAGCTAAATTAGAGGCATTCTGATATTAAATTCTCGATCCTCAATAATCTCACAAGTTTTCTAGTAACGTACACTATATTTCAACAATACTACATAATATTTAAAGAACAATTGACTTATAGATGAGTCTAGCTAGCAGATTTCCTTTCATTGTGAAAATATCAAATTAATAATATTTTAATACTACTTTGTTTGACTAGTACATTTGTTTCGTGATCCACCGATTGAAACGAGCTGATTCTTCGTTTGCTGTTAGGAAAGAAAAAGTGCTACAAGTAACTTATTTGTTTCACAAAACAGGGGAATCTCATACTGCAGATTGGAACGGTAAGCGTTCATGATATTTTATACAACCACTTTTGCGAGCGAACCTTTGCAACGAGTTCTCCTCATCAAAGCTCAAAAGCAGGGACACGTAGAATGTTATCAAGAAATGATTGATAAATTTGAAGCAGGTTCTTCTCGCCGTGTTCGCGATATCATAACGGGGTACGAATATTACATTTATCAATATATTCTAAAAACTACGTGCCAAGAATATGACTGTTTTTAAATGAACCAACGCCTAATAATTTTAATAATCAAAATTATTAAATCGCATAAAAAGCATCCTATACCCGTGTCAACATATGAAGTAGGATGCTTTGCAATCTTTAACATTTAATTATTATTCGTATCAACACCCGGATAACAAACTATCATAACATTTCGATTTCTTTTAAATTAGTCTGCATCGTAATTGACATTTTTTTAAATATTGTTTTGAATTTTATCACGAACTTAATACGTTGCCATTGCTGTTTTCAAACCATATTTCATGTTTAGATATCGACTCCTTACTACCATATTATATGTTTTATAATTGAAACAATTGATATTAAAAAAAAGTTTTACTAATCATATAATTTGTTACTGAACCAATGATTAAAGTTTTTTACTTTTATCCAAAAAAATCAATATATGATTATATAAACGTTTCAACTGTTTTGTCGCAGCAATTCAATCATTGAATTAATCAGTTGAACGAGTAGGAATTAATTGCAACTTAACAGTAAAGGTTAAGTATATCCGGATGATTTTAATGGTTTATTTTTGTCTCATTTTAATATATTAGACGATTATAATTTTGCAAATTTTCCCTTCTTATAATGAACGTTTTGTTAATTTTTTTTATTTCTTTTAAGTTATTATATACACCGACTGTTTCCTGATAAATTATGAATCATTATCCACTGTTTCCTGATAAATTATGAATCATTATTCAAGGGATATCGTTTATATCAAAAAAATAAAGCAGTATTTTATTTTTGTTTGATTTTGGCTTGTTTGTTTTCTAAAAGAATATATTTTTTTACAATTATTTCTTGCTATCCTTTTTCATTTAAAATAAAATAATATTATTTTACTCTGAGTGAGGCACTGGCAATTTTGGACGTTAATCTGTCAGTTTTGTATAATGCGTAAGCAACAAACAGATAAAAAAATTAAAAAACATAAATAAATTATAAAATAAACTTTTAAAAAGTTTAGTGAACTATTTTTATGGTTATTATTATTTCTAATCAAATTTCATATACAATTTTTGACTCGTAACGATTATATTTACTTATTTATTTATTTATACCTTTTCCACTTTGAATCAGACATCAGTATCTGTGTGCATCAAATAGGAGTGTCAGGAGGGCCTCTTCTGATACAATACTTATCAAAATAAGCCCTCGCCTAAATACACTCTCCAACTAAAAATAAGGCTACGACGGTTCCAAACGTAGGGTACGTTCGGAACGGTCTGAGAGATTATATGCTTAGATTAAAATTTAATTTAATAATTATTGTTTATATTTGTGTAATATTTCTAACTATAGGGACTGTCATTTAAATATTTGTTTACTTGCAATATATATTTTTCATCCCTTATTAAAAATTCACAAGTACTCACGTTTATATATTTATACATTATTAATATATTAGACATCACATTTTAAAATAAGATGAAGTTATTTCTCTGCTACATCGACACTCGCACAGACGATGTTACATCACAACTAAGGTACGAGTAGATAATAATAGAAAAAAACAAAATAAAGAGCGTAGGGAGATTACTTGCCTGGCTGGCTGATTCAAAAATAAGTTTTTTGTAAATTTCATAACGACATTCTCGAAGTCGTACGTACTATTTTTTACGTTAAATCTGAACAATAGTGACCGAAATGTTACAATAAAACCTAAACAGAGAACAAAATGTACCATAAAGACTAATTAATTAAAATGGACCATGAAGAGAAATGAAGACAGAGATTGTAATATGAATATCTGAGTATTTTGTGGTGAGCTTGTGAACCCGGCGGGCGGAGCGTTTCTTAATGGTGTCTCGGTAAGACAAAGGAGAGAGTGAAAGATTAATGCGAGGTTTAATAATTCAACGTAAGAATTATTAATGATTTAAAGCATTCTTTTCAGGTTCTACTTTCATTATTTATATAATACGGAGCTTCACATTATTTTTAAATGATCTTTTAGTTACGTACAAAACAATAAATATTTAATTTGGGATCACATCTTTCATTCTCTTTGCTTGTGCTGTGTTCAGATAACGCTAGTGGAAGTGTATTGGGAATGACGTTTTGGACAGAATAAACAGATTTGTATAAGACCTACATAGACTTCCAAAGACTAGTAATATTAATACCTGTTCTTCCCTAACAACTTATAGTGGGTGTGTATTAACATTACTTAATGTTAGATATATTTTGATGTTTTGGGAAAATATATAAAAAGGATATCTATTCCACAGAAAGTATTCAATAAACATATAGGTCAGGATTTCAAAAAATTTAAATAGCAATATATATAGTACATATTAAAAAATTTAGCTAAAGTAAAAATATTAAGAAGACTTTATGTGCAATATGTACGAATTTAATACGTACGTTACACATACTGTCTTTAGTTTTCTATGGTATAAAATATAAAGTTGCTTTGCTAAAATGGTAGTGAAACTATCTCTTCATAATAATAATAATCAAAAATATTTGAAGAAATATTTGTATATAAGACTTTACAATATATAATTCATATGATATAATATTGTATTATTTCTAATGTTTAAATATTAAGAGGCAGTATACATTTAGAACTACGAGAACTGGTATGTGACAAAAAAAGTTAATGTGTATATTGAACGTCACTCGTTATTTTTTTATTTAATCATTGAATACAACATTAAAGATTAATAAAATTACTAAACATTTATAAAATTAAAAAATATTTTATAAACCCAAATTTAATTATAAACAGAACTATTTTAAATTAAGTTAAGTTATTAAGTTCAAGTACAATATAAATTACAATAACATAATGACGTGTAGCGTATAGAAACTTTACTTAATAAATACTAAGGTTTTTAAACTCTGCAATAAATACATTTAACTATTATAAAACTCGAAATTGGTTTAGTTACGGTTGGTATATAAAACTTGTTTATCAAAATATCGAAACCTCTGAGGAAAGCCCTCGGGGAAACCCGAAGCTGAAGCGAAAGAAATGTCACAATTAACATAACAAACATTTTATTGCAACTATATCAGTATTACCTTTTTGACTTGGAAAAGCACCCCTTTTATACCTGTGTTGTTTGTTCTGACCGCGTCCCGATGCTGTACCCATATTGCTGTTATTGGGGTTTGTCGTTTGGGTTTGTTTATTTTTATTACGTTACATTTGTACAATCGTAATATTGCTTTAAGCTAACTATTTAGCTAACTACGCAGTTAGACAACATAATATTCAAACATTTACAAATAATTATTTACAATTGTAATGATTTTAATCAAAAACATAAATGAAACTCCATGTCAAAACCCGGGTTTGTGTATTCTTACTTTAATATCTTTTGTATTTAACAACAAATATTAAAATCCTTTTAGATCATCGTGGCTCGAATATATTAACATCGATATATATATATTTAAATTTGTTAAAAACATAATTATTTAATAGATAGGTATCTATCTACTATATATTGATGTTACATACATCATATAAACAATACATACATACATACATACTGTATTGTATTATATGTGTGAAAATACTATTCTATAGTACCTACTAATTTTATTTTTGTATTATTTAATTTTCTCTCATAATCAAGGGTAGCTGGAAGAGATCACTGTAGTGAGATAAGCTATCCTATGTAAGAAAATGTTCTTTTGTCTTATTACAAGTAGGGTATATAAATAAATAAAAATGATGTCATAGAAATTGATTCCATAATCTTGCTGCTTTTATAATAAAGAAATCTACATAAAATGATGCACTGAACCTGTCCTGAACCTGAAAATGTCAAGAGTTTTTAGAGTCGCAAAGAAACGCAAAAGCAGTTGCTAGATACAGACTGCATGTAATATTCTTGTAGATACATACGCTGGTGCAGGGTTACCTAAAATTTTAAAGCGGGTGGATAGCATATACATATTAAGGCTAAGGCTTATAGGAGACACTGAAGTTGGCGTAGGAAATCGGAGATATGTTTTAATTTACGCAGGCCATAAAGGTTATGCACAAATTCTTAAGGCGTTCTAATTTGTATAGTAATTATTTCGTAGCGTCTAAACATGATAGATCCCCCCCCCCTGCCAAACATGATAGCGATAGCTCCAAAAAGTATACCCCAGGAAGGTACCGGCTTTGATGAAGCCAGGGACCCCTTCCCCGAGCAAAATCGGGGGAATGATCCTCGGATTTTGCTCGGGCTGCAAGTCGTATCTGGGGCGGGCAAAGTATCACAGTTTGTGTTTTCTGAGGGCAAGCGACGGCTAACAGCGGCACCCCGCTCCACTCTAGATGTGGACTTTTGCAACATCCGGGGGTTTCACTCGAACCTAAACGCCGTCCACTACAACCTTGAGACGGCGCGGCCGGCCTTGTTGTTTTTGACGGAGATGCAGATATCTCAACCTAGCGACACAGCGTACCTATCGTACCCCGGGTATAAACTAGAACATCATTTTATACCACACGCCGGGGTATCTGTGTTCGTAAGGGAGAATATCTACTACCGTCGCCTTCAGGTTTTTGAAGGTCGGGACCTGTCTGTACTCTGGCTGCGAGTTGACATGGACGACCACGTCAGACTCTACGCGTGCCTCTACAGGTCCCATAGTGGTAATGCAGAAACAGATCAACTGTTGGGCCACGTTCAAGCGAAGATTGACGACCTGCTTTCACAGACTCCCTCCTCCGAAGTCGTAGTCCTCGGGAACTTCAACGCGCACAATACCGAATGGTTAGGGTCACGTGCAACCGACTACGCGGGGAGATCTGTATTTGTCTTTGCTCTTGCAAATGGTCTGTCCCAATTGGTCAAGACGCACACTTGTCTACCAGACGTGGACAGCCATATGCCCTCTTTGTTGGATCTTCTGCTGACTACACATCCAGAAAACTACCAGATCACTGTCGAGGCTCCCTTAGGTTCCTCTGATCACTGTTTAGTACGGAGTGTAGTGCCCATTCAACGTCCTGCACGTTTGGCACTACAAGTCAGCAGATTGGGATGGAATGCGGTTCTTTTTTGCATCCTACTCATGGGGACGATTTGTTTCCCTTCCAATGATCCTAGTGACCGCGCGGCGGCTGTAGCTGATGTGATACTTCAGGGCATGGAACTATTTGTACCAAGCTCTGTGGTACCACTTGGTGGCAGATCGCGACCTTGGTTTGATGCGTCTGTCAGTGCTGCAGCAGCTGGCAAACGGCAGGCTTATCAAGCTTGGGCTAATGCGTTAGTCACTAAGGATCCGAACTCTAGAGTTCTGAAGAGGAAATACAACCGTGCCTCCAGATTCTACAAACGGCAAATCGCTAGAGCAAAGTTCAAGCATGTCGTCAAAATTAGGGATCAGCTGGCAAAGTACCCCCCTGGCACGCGCAAATTCTGGGCGCTTTCTAAGGCCACTCTGGTCAACTTTAGCCAGCCGTCCTTACCGCCATTGCACATGGGGAATGACTCTCTGGCCCACACTGCAAAAGAGAAAGCCGATCTCTTGGGCAGTCTTTTCGCCTCCAACTCGACTTTGGACGACCAAGGGAAGATACTGCCTATCATCCCGCGGTGTCAGAGTTCAATGCCGGAAATAGTTTTTCAGCAAAAAACTATCAGGCAAACTCTATTTTCCTTGGATGTTCATAAATCGAGTGGGGCGGAGGGCATTTCTCCATTGGTGCTACGAACGTGTGCCCCTGAGTTGACTCCAATGCTAACGCGTCTATTTCGGTACTCCTACCTTAAAGGCGTAGTCCCGGTCTCATGGAAATGTGCTCTTGTCCATCCGATCCCTAAAAAAGGTGATAGCTCGGACCCAGCTAACTACAGACCTATCGCCATTACCTCCCTTCTCTCCAAAAAAATGGAGATTATTGTGAACCGACAGCTCCTAACGTACCTCGAGGATCACCAGTTGATCAATGACAACTGGTTTACGGCAGTATGGCTTTCGGCATGGTCGATCAGCTGGTGATCTTCTGTTATAACTTACGAACCGTTGGGCAGCGGTTATTGAAAGCAAGGGAGAGGGTCTGGCAGTTAGTCTGGATATGGCGAAAGCCTTCGATCGTGTATGGCACAAGGGGCTACTTTCGAAGCTACCTTCCTATGGGCTTCCCGAGAGTTTATGCAAGTGGATTACCAGTTTTCTCACTGGGCGGAGAATACAGGTCGTTCTCGACGGTTTTTGCTCCAATCCCAAGCCCGTGAACGCTGGTGTACCCCAAGGCTGCGTGCTATGCCCAACTCTGTTCCTCCTGCACATCATTGATATGTTGGATATCTCCTATTCCGGTCGTGCAGGTCTCTCTCGGGAAAACGTCGACGCGTGCCGAAAGAAACCTGTGTCTTCTATAGAGACTTTCTTAGGGATGGTTTCTGACTGGGGGGAACTGAACTACGTTCAGTTCAATCCCCAGAAGACACAGGTTTGCGCGTTTACCACTAAGAAAACCCCATTTGTCGTATCACCGCTCTTCGAGAGCACTCCCCTTATTGCCTCGCCAAGTATCAGAATACTGAGTCTCGACATTTCGAGTGACTGTCGCTTTCGTGGTCACCTGGAGAGCAAGGCCAAGTTGGCTTCGATAAAATTGGGCGTGATCAATATAGCGAGGCAGTACTTCAAGCCTGGTCAAAGACTTGCGCTCTACAACGCGCAAGTCCGGCCACACATGGAGTACTGTTCTCACCTCTGGTCCGGATCACCCCAATCTCAGCTTCAACCATTTAATCGCGTACAACGGAGAGCCGTTCGGATTGCCGGGGACCCGGTGCTCTGTGATCGGCTGGACTCTTTGGCATTGCGTAGAGACGTTGCATCTCTGTGTGTCTTCTACCGCATTTACCACGGGGAGTGTTCTGAAGAGCTATTCGATTTGATGCCTACCGCCGAATTCCATCACCGCACAGCGCGCCATAGCCTCCAGTACCATCCCTAACACCTGGATGCGTGGCGATCCCCCACTGTGCGGTTCTCAAGTACATTTTTTCCTCGTACCACTCGAATGTGGAACGAACTCCCTTCGGCGGTATTTCCAGATCGGTACGACATGGGTACCTTCAAAAAAGGCGTTTACTCTCACCTGCAAGGCCGGCAACGCTCCTGTAAATCCTCGGATGTTGCAAGAGTTCATGGGCGGCGGTGATCACATACCAACGGTGACCCGCAAGCACGTTTGCCCTCTTTTAACATAAATAAAAAAAAAGTCAAGAAGAGGTAAAAGTAATGATTGAGCCATGATAATTTTTGTATTAAACAAGACAAAGCCTATGCTGATGAATATTGTCCATATAAATTTAAAAGGCTTAGGGGCAAGGAATAGGAAGTGGAACTTTTTATTAAAAACGTAGCATTGGTTTATTGAGCACTGATTACCAAAGAGTAGAAATATTACAAATATCGAAAATTACAGATTTTCAAGGCTCACTTATCGTATTTTAGATTATCCTACCTTGACCTCAATGAATATGTTATTGTATATGTGTACCGACACTCTCTGGTACCTTTGCGATGAATTTAAAAAAAAATGGAGTATATTTTAACAAAATTCTGTCACAAAAACTAATCTCTGCTAGTGTGCCGTGACTTTAATGTAGATGTATTTAACTGGTGTACGTTTATTAAATTTAATTAAATTTTGAACTTAATTTTGAAAATTATTAAACTTATCGAACGTCTTTTCGAAACCAACTCGCATTCATAGTGTACTTAAAAAGGTTAGGAATTTCTATTACAATTAAGTGGCATGGTACATTATCCCAGCCCTAGGATCAGACATTATTAACACCAAACATACATTTTTGTTATTAGTTACTGTTACAAAATTTTATATTTAAACAATTGATTTTATCTCTAGGATTAAAAATTTTCTTTTTATGTAAGAAAATGAATTTATATTTTTGGGTAGACCTCGAAGAATTTCGAAGACTTTCGAATTTTGGAACAATTTCTTCACAGGAGGTCTCCTTATGACCCCCTGAGTCCGAAATGACCATTGGTCAAAAAGTTTTCAATTGGTCAAAAAGTTGGTCAAAAAGTTTATATATATATATATATATAAGCGTGCGTGCGTTCAGATTCGACTTTTGTCAGCACGATAGCGGCCGCAGTTTCGCTTGGATCGCTTTCAAACTTTGCACAAAAATCAACCATCCAAAAATGAAGGTCAAGTTCGTTAACCAGCGAAATCCGGCCACAGGGGGCGCTAGGGCCTCACTTTTTCTTATTTCATTTTTTCGACCACAACTTTTTCCCTATACAAAGTAAATCAATCGCGTTTATATTATATGATGTCTTTGATGAATACCTATAACTAATGTAAATAAACCGAAAACCTAACTTCAATAACTTAGGGGTGGGGGTAAAAAAACTGAAAATTTTTGGAAAAAAATTCATAACTTTTTTCTGGTACACATTCTTACATCACAAGTATTTTTAATCGAAAGGTTATTTTTTCCTCTAAATTTAAGTACCAAAAGTTTTTTCAAAAAAGATACCTTTGCCGAGAAAAAAAATAAAAACCGCTTTTTGCTTGAAAATTTTTGATGTAAACAACGGTATCATGTGTTATTCTTAGGTAGTCAGTTATATTTTAAACGAGTTACACACGAGGTCTACCCACGCGTGTCCCCCTGCGGGTACGGATTTTTTTTATATAGTGTAAAACTAACTATAAATTATACATAAGATGGGTGTATTCAGTTTATTCTCAAAAATATGTGCCACTTTTTGTAATTGCTTTTGAATGTTCACCGCAAAACTGGTTTCTTTCATTGTTTACATGATTTTTGTCTTTTTCTCCAAGATAACATGATCCTACAACAACTTTTCTTCTAATGTATTATAATCTTATATTATTTGTATAGATTATAGAGTATATTTTTATTGCGGGCATCTTCATCCTGTTCAATCTTCTGATATGTAGCTGAATGTAAAGTCGACCATTGAACTGCTGATTCCCGTTTTAATTTTGCGAAGTTTTCTGGTGGTGTACAATATTATATATTTATTCAACACTGACTATTAAAATTTAAGTGTTTCACTGCAGTATTCTTGTACTGACAAACAAAGCGGCCGTATCTTCATTTATCTATTGTCAGTGGCGCCTAAGCTTTTATTTGAAGATATCATTATAATAGGGATGTTATTTAATAATAATATTGTGCTAAATACCATCTACATGGCGTCGGCTGGTAATTTCGTCAGTTGGAGGCATTGAATTTTGTTTTGAAACGAAAGTAGTATTCTAAACTTTACTTTATCAAGGCGTAATAATTAATTCTGTATTCTTTTAAGTATATAAAAATGTCTGACGAAACTACAAGTGGGGTTACTAATAAGCATCAATGGTAAGTATTACAATAAACCTTTAGAATACAAGTTTTTTTAAAACCATTACTTAACTTATCTTTATAAAATAGGCTTGTGATTTTATTAAAGTTATATATAGCAAAATGTATAGCGTTTCAGAAATTCAATACGGTAAGCACTATTATAATAGGAATCTGATTGGTTGGTAGACGAGGAAAATATTTACCGAATCATATATTTTATTATATATCTTCATATAGTATTTTATGAGACGAGACGTCTTGAAATTACTTTCATTTTCATTCGATATTTTCGGAGTCAAATTCTAATGCAATATGTAGAGGTGTTTACGGAGTCTTTATATTAAAGTGTAATACAAAAAACAAGTGGTCTTCAATAAAGACGTAAGTCCAATAAAGGAATTTATATTTTAAGTTTGTGTCCTACTTATTTAACGTAAAGTAGAAAAAATATCTTAAAACATATTGTTTTCTTTTCTTTTTGGTATATAAATTTTTAATTATATGGTACTATTTAAATTCTATTGTGTTTAAAAATGGTCATGATGTTTGATTCAGGACTCGAAAACTAATACACTCTAATATACTAATAAATACAACATACTTTTTTTAATTTGAAAGTTATCTAAATTTTATAAAATTTATCTAAATTTATATTGAACATAATATTTTTTTTACCCTTTGAAATCAACAAAAAATATGTATTACAAATAAACTTAAAAATGAAAGTATTAAACATATTCACAGTTATTCTAAATATACTAGAGTGTTTCAAAGAACGATAACTTGTTTTTTCTCGTTCGCATAAACACAACCAAGAAGTTTTTGTTATTTACGTAACTAGTAAATCAGCATTAAAAATCATATAGCATTTATGACGCAAAATTTGTTTATTTCAATACGTGTATAAATTCTTAGAACAACCACTGAAAATGAACAGCCATGGACATAGTCGCCCTCGCCTCCTTCCGCCCTAATGTTTATATTTATAGCATCTCAACCCCACCAACCCTCCGGTTATAAAGGTTGAGCCGCTATACATGTGGTCCAGGTTTACCCTGGTCACGTGGATCCTTGGTACGGAAGATCTGACCTCCGAAGTCGTCCGACAACGGTACTATAAGACTAGTAAGCTCGCAAGGCTATCGGTCATAGACAAGTCCAATCGCGACCACCTAGCTACCTTTTCTCCATGAAAGGTTCCGGAGCTGTAAGGCACGCTCACTTCCCGTGTGATTTCTCGCACTAGCAATAGCTTGCTGAGAACGTCAGAGAGGCTAACTACCAGTTTCCAGCTGGTGCCGGAGCTGTAAGACACGCTCACTTCCCGACAGGCAGTCAGGCTGCAAGCCTACCCTACAGTACAGTCAGGTGATCGGATAGATGCTAGCACATCCATCTAACCTCTAAGCAGGAGGCTACCCGAACTACAGTGACCCCCGAAGGGATCTCTTCTTATGGACCGTTCCAAGCCCCGAAGTAAAAGACCGCAGCAGCCCTTCACCTTAGGCTGGTCAATCACCTCTCGCTGCGCACGAAATCCGACGAGCCCCCGACAACTGTGGGAACCCAGACGAACTGCGCCGAACCTCTACAGCTAACTACATTACCACTACAAATCCAACACCAAAACCGGTAACCCGGCAGTTTACACGCGCAAGCGCATGCGTCGCTGTCAGGGGGCTTAGGTACCGGGGTCCCGTAGTACCCTGATCTTAGCAGCTGACCCGTAGTTCAGCTGCAAACTATCTACCGCCGGGTGGCTCAGTAGATAGGGACAACCATGGACAGCTGGGCACATCCACGTAACTTACTGACGATAACGGGAAAATAGGATCGAAGACATTGTACCAATATTCGTAGTTCGAAAAGTTGCCATCAAGAATATGCTATGCTATATGCGTAGCTGAAGTCGTAAACATTATATGACAGTGGTCATAGAAAGCTTACGGATGTATGCGATAAAAGATATATGTGCTTTGGGTACCGACAATGTAAATTTACAAATAAAAGAGGAAACGAAGCAGTTCACCTGCGAGGCCAGTGTAAGAATTTTACCACCCGTATACAGAGCATATGTCAATTACATAAACACTAGTCCAATAATTTTGACTTTGTTATTATTATTTGACCAAAAAATGGAGCAATTTACGTGTCCACCGAACTACTTCACGACAAGTATACAACAGAAGATCATCTATTTCAACATAGTTAAAATAAAGGAATGGTCGTATTATAATTATACAAATTTCAGACATTTTAAAGAATTACATAAATTCCAGACTATTGTTGGGCGAACAATATTCTTTTGTTAATAAAGCGTACTTAGTGACTTAGTAAGTAGAGAAAAATATACAGGAACAATAGAAAAATAAAACTTATCTACTTATTATGCTAAGTTTGCTTATTTTAAAATTATAAGGTATTTGTTTTGTGTTGTCTCTTTAATCTAATAAAGATATCTATCATATGTGTTTATATGATCTACATTACATAGGGAGTTTCTAAAACAATAATAAATCATTTAAATATAATATATTTAACTGAATAAGGGACTTTAAAAATAACAATTTATGTTGTTATGCACTTTTGCCTTTTTGCCTCCTTTTAAAAAAAATAAACGGTCGTATCAATATCAGATACCCAATTTGATGTCAAGAGTACATTGGTGCCTGACAGAACAGAATTAATTAGAAAAAAATGCAATGATTATAACGATATCCTTTTTGTCTAATATCTCGTAAATATTTAAACTTTAAATAGTGGTCGAATCTGAAGGCACGAGAATGCCCCTGACAAGTCGACCAAATTAAGATCACTAGTAGCAATATAAGTGCCAACAAAACTGCAATTCGACCTGTGGTTCTATTTGAGGAAATTACTCAGCTTAAAAGTTTAATTATTATTCCAATGAATACTAATAATAAATTGGAACTCATCTGTTTTATAAATTGATGAAATATGAAAGTTTCGTAATCTTTTTTGTTTTGAAACCAAGAATCCATTTATCACATACAGCACACTGTCACAAAATGTAAACCATATTTAATCAAAAGTACTATAAGCTTACTCACAAACTCTACATTTTCTTTATGAAATATGTAGATAGGTAATATATATTCAACTGAAAAAATATTTCTATCGGATCTTTTTTCCCTGCAGCACAGTAGCAATCCAGCTAGTCCGTGTGAGTGCGATAAAGATTTAGTAATCTACATATCTTTAGTTTTTAGTATTTTACTTTACTTTAGCTATCTGCTAGCTCATGATATTCTTTTAGTTTAAAAAAAACAGTAACATTAACCGTAAGAAAGTAACAATTTAAGCAAAGAAAGTTATAAATAACATGAAATTTTAAGCCCGGCATAAATATTTTAGTCTATTATTTGTTTCACCGAAGAGTGCTGCTTTTAAGGGAACACCAACAAGTACTCATATATATTATTCATAACAAACCGCAAGCACACTTCTTTTGCAATTTTACCATAAAAAATAAGACGAATATGTATGAAAAGCAAACGACATTTAGTTTTTCATTGCATTAATCAAATGTTATAATAACCGAATCGTACTCATCACTGATGCTGATATTGTCTATTGAGTGTTTATTTTGTTAAACAAACTGATAAACTATTTGTAAGCTTTCTAATAGCGGACATATTTGATTCAACATGCATTTTTTGTCACTTATCACGGTGACATTAGACGAAGCGAGGCTGCACTCTGAGGTGATGGATAATCGCGATTTATCTCTCTGAGTAAGACGATGTCATCGTGGGATTCCTAAGTTATAAACGACCACTTTCTTAAGAAATATTAAAAACAATATTATCAAGATACCAACGGTATTATTATAGAGTTTCGCTACATGTTCTATAAATCTCCGCTAAACACATTATATTGGACATTCTTATTGCAATTCAGAAAATAAATATCCAAGCTGCATAAGGTTGTGCTTAACTAAGCAGTAGAAGCAATTGAGAAAAATATTAATTATTCCATACGTTTTAGTTGGATAAATTAGAATCTGCAAATCTTTATTTTCTATTTTTATTTTTTTATACTAATTAATATTTGAAAAAAAAGGACTTAAACTGCTGTGGCTATTTTATAAACTTTAATTATTTACTATAAATTATGCGATAGACAATATGTAACATTGAAAAAATATACTTAGTAGTCCACATATACAAGTCAATATACTTGAGACCAGCGCTAGAGACTTCAATGAAGTAAGTTTTAAATTACTTGAGAGAATGCACAAACGCGTCTGCCAGATATCTTATAAGTTCGAGATCACTTGAATCTATTTATCCTTTCGGTCTGGTATTGAAACGTTTGAAGCGTAATAGTAAGAATTATTATTTATGGAGCAATTGTATGTTTTTGTATTTTATAGAAATATGTGTTTGTTAATATTATAGTTGAAGATTACATTTAAGCTTTTTTTATTTTTATAAACTTTCTCAAATAGGTGTTCTCTTTCCAATTACGTATGTATGTATCATATTAATTTCTTTAAAACTGAACAACATAAAGGGATATTGTATAGGTGTATTCCTTTATCTCTCGTGAGAACTAGAAAGAATTACTTTAGTCTAATATATTCGTGTCTGGTTAAAAGCTATTAATAAGTCTGTTGCCGCTATTGCTAAAATTAAATATTTTACTAAATATTATTCGGATTCAACACTTACTATGGACTTTTGTTTTAGGTTTTTAGGTTCTTAAAAAAGATTTTATTGAATTTCAACATGATAATTACAATTATACAGACATCAACGTCATGGTAAGGACGAGTAATTACAATGTAAAACCCTAAAATTCTTGGAGAAACGAAAATTCGATGGTAATATTACAATAATCTATGTTTTTTTCCACGGATTCAGTTTTGGAAGATTAATGGTTGTAGTAAGCAGAGTGCACTATCATTGTCAGAGAATCCCGAAGCTGACTGAGACAACTCAATTAACTATTAAGAAAATTCTGCTAAAAATTAACAACTATTACAACTCAGTGTTGTCTTGTAGTGTCAATGTTGCTGCCGCTCACTAAACTGCATAAATATAGAACATATAACATTTTATATTGTGCATAATAAAAGGAAAAAGAACTAACCATCTTTCAGTATAAAAAACATATATTAAAAATACTCAAGAAATATTTTTAGTGAAGTTATTCTTATCCAAATCTGATAAATTCATTAAAGATATATTTAATACATAACAAAGTAGATAACATTTGCTTATTTTCTTATCTCGTGTATATTATTATCTTCATTCCTGATCTGATTCCAGCTGAACTGGCAATTGTTTGCGATACAAACATTAGCAGAATTAATAATATATAATAAAATCTATATTAATAGTAAAACTGTAATAGCCTACAATTATTTGTTGAATTACTACCTCTGCACTTATAAGAATGTCTTTTCACAATTTGGCAACTTAGTATTATTTTAATAAAACATCTGTTATTTGTTTTGCATCTTTAATAAAAACAAATTCAATATGTTAACGAGCGCTATGTTTCTGATACATCTTGGATAAATACAAGATATAACCTATTATAATATCATAAACACGGCGGAATGCGCCTGCTTCGAATTTATCAATCATATCAGGGCACGTTGCGTCGCGTCTGTTAACATCAGTGAAGTTGTTTGATACTCAATGCAGAAACAATCCTTCTTATTTAAAGGTTCTATTAAAAATATTTAAAGTCTTCCCTATCCAACCAGCAGATTAAACTGAATCTCCTTGTATGTATGTGATGTGATTTTAAGTAAAGTAAATATTCGTTTGGGACATAAAAAAGAATGCAGAATAAAATTATTGAAAAACATTAATAATGTAAGAAATAATACAAAACAAGCAATGTGAAAAAAAAAATGTTTCTAATACATATCACAAACTAATCGTAGTGTTATGTCCCAGAATGGTTTTAGCACTCCGTATTCATTGGGTATTACAACCAACATTTGAATTGTTATGAGTTAACTTGCTTAGCGGGGATATTTTGGTGTGACGGACGAAACAAGAATCATTGTTTTTAATAAACTGTAAAAAAACTACTTTTTTTAATAAAAATTGTAATGAATGTTATACGACAAAAAATAATATTAATAAGACTATAAAATAAATACCTTTATTTTATGTCTCTTATAAATGTTGTTATATGAAATGGCTTTTCCGTAAGAGGTGTGAAAACACAACCACTCCTGTCTTCATCTTTCAAATTTAAACACTGCACTTAAACATAAATTATAGCCTGCCAGCGTTCTAAATGCATAAAATACATACAATATTCCTCCTCATTTTCTTGAACTTACTCATTAACGAAATTACATTATATAATATATAATATGAATAGTACCGAGCAAACTGATAATTTGTGAACATCCACTATAGGCTTAAGATTCTGCAACAATATATTTCATATCAAAACTATGATCACGACTTGCCATGACATCGACACTCGCTATGGACACTTGGCGATGTTCTAATATACATAATAATATATTTCTCGTATTATCATGATATCGTGTTCACATCTTAAACTGTGTTCAAAATATGTAATATAAAAATATATATGAAATATATTTGAAAATTAAAACTTACATACACGTACTTACTTAGATACACATATACATATTATGCACAATTTATTAATTCTTTTTTTTTTTAACAAAAATATTAACAAATCAAAAATGGTTTATAACAAAAAAAAATCATTTTGGCTATTTTGTTGAATTATTTTTAAACTAATACTATGAGGAATTTTAGGCAAAAGTTATCTATTGATTTTTGTATTTAATAATTCGTGATAATAGTAGTATAGACCGTGGTGGAATCGCGGCATGAACACCCGAGACCCTTAATATATACAAAACTGATCGGTTGAGAACAGATTTAATTACACGAGTACAGACAGTTAAATTTATATTTAATTGATTAAATAATCAATTAAATAATTCAAATATTCTCTGAAAAATACCGAGCGGGCTGAGTCTTTGGGATTCGCGTGATTTTAATAATACGTAAATTTGTAAGGAATGAGCCGAGAAAATTTTACTTATTACATGAAACGAATGAATTCAAAGAATGGTATCATAACATTAAAATTCATCGGCTATTCTCAAAGTAAACTTTTTATTTAACAATGTGAATTGTATATTTTTATAAAATCTTAAAAAAACTATATTCAAGTATAGATTTGTTGATGCATTAATTAAACTGGGTAGAAGTATTCCTCAAACAAAATATATAATAAAAGATCTCTTCTTTTACCCGCTCGCTCGTTTGAAATCCTTTGACATAAAGAATTGAATAACATTGTAAAGATGACAAAATATAAGTTCATGTTTTAAATAATTTCTAGTTAGTTTTTAGTATTTATAAAGTAAATATTTAACTTTCCATTGACCTTTGTCTTTTAAAATGCGTACAGATACGCTGGATATGGCACGGTGGTGAACTAGTAATCTAGGGAGACCAGACTGTCGGAGGCTGTAAGTTAGAATTTCGCTTGTGTTGATAACTTTTTAATATACCTATTGTTCATCTTTGAGTTTTCCATTTTTTTAAGGAATTAACATTTTATTTTTAAAAATCTCAGAATTTTCTTTAAATTTAAAGTATAATCTTTCGCTTACAAGTACTTTTTCCTATCCTTCAGGAAAATTACTATAAATTATATTTATTGAAATCTATCGTAATTAAAAACTGTGACAAGAAATTTATTCACATCTTGTGACGCAACCACAAAAAAAATATATATTTATAATTTTAATAAGTCTAAGTATTTTGGATATATAAACAATTTATAGTTGCAATAAGAATTATTGAATATTAAAAATAAATATCACATAAATAATGGTACTTAATTTGTATTTATGATATTATATTGTATTATTACCGATTCTTGCAACGTTTGTAATAATGTGATTAATAAGTTAATGTGAAATTTAAGGATAAATAGGTAATTGAAAATAACACAAAATCAATCTACAGCGCCGCGATCGAGCGAGCTCACGTCGGATGATGTGGGTTCCTGTTAGCTGTCAACGCATTTCTTATAACATTTATTAGACTAAATTGCCTTTATGTATTCTAAAAACACTTTTTTGTTTATTTCTATATTTTTAAAGTTTTTAAGTTATTGCAATGAAATTTAGGTCACAAAAATTTGACATTAATTCAAACGACTAAAGTTGGAGTACACAGAAGTGTATGACGGTAGATAGCGTGACTTTTGGTATTCACTAATTTGAAGTTCTGCTTTTCATTCTACTTGCAAGCTTTGGGTATTTATTTCTTTGAACATTATTCTGTAAATAACGTTTATATTTTTAAATTAATTCAGCAATTATATTATAAAAGGTCTTGCAATATAGGATAAGCGTTAAAAGATAGCGACGCACTAGTTTCTTTCACAGAACAATACAGTACTACATTTTATTTACAATTTTCAATATATACAGAGCCTCAATATTCGCAACAAATAATGACCTTGCATATGTTTTTGTTTACTTGTATTTTATTGAGACAATAAAATATATTACTTCTCACTGTCAAATATTTTTAATAATAACTTCTTAAACATATCCATTAATGCAATTCAACTTTAGAAATTTTGCTTTTACCACTCTTATTATTTAATGAATTGTTAGAATTTTTATTTCAGAAAATAGATAGATCATTTTCCTTCTCTACTAATGACTAAAACAGTTGCTAATTATCAAGAAGCTTATCAAATATCACAATTTACACGCTCTCGTATGTAAATTACTCCGAACAACGAGCTTTTGGCGACACGAACAGTGTATTACAGATAGTTAGATGCCTCACATTTTCGGTTTTGACGTCACTTTATGGCAAATGTGTACGTGTTTTATATATTCAGCTTAAAGTACTAGAATTAAGAATGTATTTTTATTATAAGATCATATTAAAATAAAACAAGGCATTACTATATAAATAACATACAAAAAGTAGGTATAGCCAGATTTTGAGCTAAAATTTGTGGACGATACAAATATATTTCCCGAGTGCAAATCAAACCTATGAATTTTTGACGAGCAGTAAGAGTCACTCAACACAAGTATTGTGACTTCGTTATCTTTATTAAAAAAAAAGTTCATTTGTTTATTCTGAATCCATTCATCTGGTGAGTTATTGTTTGCATTTTACAAAAGATGGCTCGCGAGTAACATAAAAAGCCTAAAATAAAGTAGTTTATAACCACTACAAAATACCAAAGTTAGAAAACAGCTAACTAATAACATCTTAACAATGTTTTTTAATGAATCTTATGTTATCTATCTTAAATAGTTATAATGATGGTAATAGCAGCTCACAATAAATTAATTACAAATAATGTTTTTAACGGAACATAATCTATAAAATTTTAGAAAATTAAAATTTTAAATAAATAATATTAATGTATTTTTATAGGATGTCTTTATTGTTTTGGGTTAATTTATAAAGTCAAGTCAAAGCTCAAAATTCAAAACCACCTCAATGTTTTCCTAACATAAATAGCAAATACAATAATTTTTTTTTAAGATAGTATTATTTTGTCCTAAAAATAAATGCCTTATATTAATTTTGTAGCTGTTTCTGCACTTTGTATTCCATTTCAACTTAGGTGCCATCTTAGACGGAAACGGCTCGTTAAAAGTACAAACAGTTTTTTTTTTTATTTTCATTATATTACAAATACAATAAGGTAAATGGAACACTGACGGTTATTTTTATAGCGGTACATTACAAGAAACTGAAAGAAATATATATATACCGCCATAATATATATACTGAAGACGCAAATAAATGAAACAAATGACATAAAAATATATAATAAATGACAAATATGTTCTTTTTGTAGTTGGTTGACTCTTCAAATTCAGATATTAAATTCAGTTCAGTTGATCACGGGTTGTGTTCAGATCTGGAGGTTTACTGAACCGCAGTGACATACAAAAAAGTTAATAGCAAATAATTTTGGATTATGTATAATTATAATTAATTTTTATTTAATGCAAAATGTTATATCGAAATAAAATATGAAATATATATCTAATTTAATGAAAAACGAAGCCGAACACAATGTGAATTAAAATATTTTTACAGGTTCCAGTATAACAGCGCGGCGCGTGAACGAAATCTATTATCTCAGTACTATCATCGAGGCGATGTGCGTCCGTTGCGGTTCATTGCATTCATTGCATTTTTTCCTTTGTTAAACGAAACTCTTCAAAGCCTAAAAGAAAACCCTTTTTAATCTTCTTTATATAATGAAAAAAATAGGAGGTGCAATCTCTACATCTCTTGTTTTTTTAGTGCATGTAAAAGCAATCGAAACAATAGTTTTTAAATTTGATGTGTTAATATAATTTCGTAATAGTTATAAGTTATTGTTCCAAGTCCCAGTCAATATAAAGAATATTTTTTATTCCAAAATAGGAGTTTCAGTGTTTAAAAGTCGTCAGGGTTGTGTGTTGAAATAACCTCAATTTGAAATAATAAAAATATTGAAGATCAAAGGAGGATTGGTGCCGAGATTTGCGCGAATTTCATGAAGACGACCCTGACCCGATATTCGGCATTCCGTAACCACAGCTAGTAAAATTCGCCCGAAACGTCAAGATTCATCGCGAAATAAATCCGTTATAAGGGTTCTAGAGTTATAAGGGTTCAAAATTCTTTTTACTGCGGAAAATTCGAAACGAAAAAAAAGAGTATTACACCATAAAAACAAAATTATTTAAAAGATATTAAGGTGGGCTGTTTAAGGTAGCTTAACAGTGCAGTGCGATCTATCACACTGAACACACGTACCGTCAATTGCAATATAATCGTTTATTAATTATTATATATATATTTTTTTATCTACCATCTAAAGTGAAGTGAAATGAGTGAGCGTAGTAAGTGTTTTGAAGAAATTAATATTAATGATATGAATAATATAGATATGGAGGAAGATGAAGAAGTATATAATTTAAGTAAACAACCAATTAAGAGTCCAATTAAGTCTCCAATTCTAAGAGCCGAGAAACGGTATAGAAAGGAAGAGGAACGAGATACAGTAAGACAAGAAATGGAGAATGACGGATTTATTACAGTTGAGAAAAGGTCGAAACGTTCTGCTCCTAGTTATTAAAACAACAAAGAGGACACACATGAAATTTGTATTACATCTAAAGCAAAAATACCCAAGGAAATTAGTCTAGCAAAGTTTTTTCAGTCTTTGAATATACCTAATATATTAAAAATTAAATACAAGAACTCTTATAATGTCTTATTTCAATTAGGGACAAAACATGATGTCAATCAACTTTGGAAGCTAATTTATCCTACGGCATAGTAAGAAATATTAACTTAGAACTTCAAGAGCAAGAAATAGCAACCTTTTTGGAATCTGAATACATTTTAATATCTGTTAGAAGATTAAAGACGCTAGGAAATTATGGTAAATGGGTTGATAGTGAAACGGTACGGCTTTGCTTTAAAAGTGCAAGTATTCCACCCTTTGTTTATGAATATGGCTGTAGGTTTAAAGTAGAACCATATATTTTTCCTGTGTCACAGTGCTCAAGATGTTGGAAATTTGGTCATTTGATAAGAACGTGCCCTTCTAATAAAATTATATGTCCAAAATGCGGCAATAATCACGCAAATTGCGAGACTAATAATTTTACGTGTGTTAACTGCAAGGGATCTCACATGGCCTTAGATAAGTCCTGTTCGGTCTTCTTGAAAGAAAAATAGATTAGAAATATAATGAGCAAGGAAGGATATACTTACAGAAAAGCTTTAAATTATTATCTCCAGTCAGAAAAAGAAAAGAATATTATATTTGATAACCTTCAAGCTGAAAATACTAATTTGCCATCACATACTGTACAAGAAACTTTATAGTATAAGGAGGCTCAAGCAAGGCAATAGAAAAAAAAATGTTAAAACTAAGACGAAAACAAAAATTGATTTTAAAGAAAGCGCTAATATAAATTATGACAGTTTTGAAATAGAATCAGAAGAAGAAGGTCAACAGGACCATTTAGAAGAGAGAAACGGACAAAGTTTAAAAAAAATTATTTCTCATTCAAAAAGTTTTTACTAAAATTGAAAAATACTGTTTTGGGTGATATTCCATTGAAGAAAAAAACCATAAAAATAGTGAAAAGTATTTTAAAAGAATTAACATCAACCTTGTTACAGTGCTTTGGAGGAGAAAATTTGATGAAAAATATGTTTAGTAGTCTATTTGATAGATAAAGATTTTAAGGTAAATATACTTCAATGGAACGCACAAAGTTTGAAACCAAAAAAAATAAGAATTAGAACATGTACTTAATAGGGAAAACATTCATATAGCTTTTATTAGTGAAACATGGCTAAAGCCCGAGTCGCATTTAAAATTTAGTGGATTTAACGTCTTTAGACAGGATAGGCCTGACGCGTATGGAGGAGTTGCAATAATTTTACATAAATCTTTTAAAGCACAATCACATGTTAGCAATAATGGTATAGAAATAGTACATTTAAAACTGTTTAACGGTAAACATTTAAAAAACATTGCTTCTGTTGTCCTACATCAGTTCACACAACTATAACGGATTGGGATTGTATATTTTCGAAATTTTCTAAATCATCTATAGTAGCAGGGGATTTTAATGGACATCACACTAATTGGTCTAATAGGAGTGATAGTCGTGGAGCTCACCTCTTTGAATCATCTATAGAGAATAAACTTATATCACTTAACAAATGTAGTCCAACGCGTGTAAAACTAGTGAATAACTTGTTACAAGAGTCCTCACCGGATATTACATTTGTGTCCACAAATATAGCCATATACTTTAACTGGACAGTATTAAACGACAATTTAGGTAGTGATCATTTGATTATTAAATGTTCTTTAAAATACAAGGACAAACCAATGTTTGTATCAAAACGAAATTTTAAATTAGCGGATTGGAGAGGTTACCGAAATTTTCTTAAAAAATCTGTCACCAAAATAATAGATACAAATAATGTAGAGGAAAAATATAATATTTTTATAGAAAAGGTAAATGAAGCGGCCGATGTATTTATACCTAAATACAATTTTTGTACCAATCATAATCAAAATTTTACACCAAAAAGGTATTGCAATGCAAACATATCTAAGCTTATAGCAGAAAGACGTCTTGCTTTAAAAGAATTAAGAAGAAATCCCATACCTCAAAATTTAAAAGTGTTTGAAGATAAATTGTTAGAAGTGCAGCAAGAAAATTAGGCAGGCTAATTGATTACAATCATTAGATTGGCATTATTTTTGTAGCTCACTTGATGAGAACACGAATGAGTCTGAGATATGGAAAAAAATGCAGTGGATGAAAGGAATACACGCAAGTCCAAATTATGCCTCAGATAAACAATGTAAAGACCTACTCCGTGATTTAGCCCCTGATTCCGTAACGGTTCGAAAACCCCTGTTATTATCAAACAATGGTATCTTAGAAACTAACTTTAGTATGCACGAATTAAATAACTGTATTAAAACAACAGATACTTCCCCATGGTCAGATGGGTAACATATTATATGATTTATAACCTTCCAAATATTGGCAAAAATATTTTACTTAATATTTACAACAGCATTTTTGAAACAGGCAACATCCCTATACAATGGCGTAAAATTAAAAATCGTGCCAATTCCTAAAATAGGAAATTCGACTAAACTTCGTCCTATTTCACTTGCTCGTATGTTATGTATCTGTAAGATTTTTCATGTATTACTAGCTAAACGAATAGAATGGTACGTAGAGAATAAAAATATATTACCACTAAGTACAACCGGATTTAGAAGAGGGCAATCTAGCCTTGATAGTTTAATTAAATTAACTACACAAATCCAGATTGGATTTTCTGTAAATATACCAACATTAGCTGTTTTTCTTGATATAACAGATGCTTATAATTATATTTTTAGTAGATAACATGGTTAAAATACTTGACAATCTGGGGCTGGAAAGTAGAATATGTACGTATTTTTGGAACTTTTTAAGCGAACGACATTTACAGATTAATGATTTGAATAATAGGTTAATTTCCATTCGATGGTCAAATAAAGGTCTAGCGCAGGGTGACCCTACTTCCCCTTTACTTTTTAATATTGCAACTCACGAAATAAGTCTTTTAGTACATAATGTTTTTATGTGTCAATATGCAGACGATTTCGTAATATATGCATGACATCAGCACCTAAGCGATAACAATCCTCGGATTTAGGATGCACTTAATATTTTTGATGCATACTTACAAACCCTGGGTTTAGAGATTTCATGCAGTAAAACCAATTATTGTTTATTTAGTAGGGGTCAGAAAAAGTACCCAGTTTCACTTTCAATTAATAATACAATTATTAAAGAATCAAATAATATTCGCTACCTAGGCATATGGCTAGATCGATCGCTATTGTGGAATAGACATATAAATGAGTTGTGTCAAAAATCAGCAAAATTATTGAATTTGTTTAAAGTACTAGCCGGGCCATCGTGAAGCGTTCATCAAAAACATCTACGGCGATTGTATTTATCTCTGATCCGAAGTAGAATAGATTATGGGTGTTTTTTATATGATAATAGTGCAAAGACTCATCTTAATAAGCTACATAGGATACAAAACCAAGCCTTAAGAATTATCGGGGGTTTTATTAAAACCACGCCGATTCACGTTATGGAATGTGAGTTATGTGTTCCACCATTGTATATAAGGCGATATTATTTAGGAATCAAATTTTGTTTCAAAATGTTAACTTGTTTAAAAAATTTAACTTTAAATTATTTAAATAAATTATGTTCAAGCTACCAAACACAATCGTATTGGCGACACAAGAACAGGCCATTAATTCCGATAATATATGAAGAAATAAAAGAAGAAAAAATATTTTCATCAAATCCTTTGCAAATGTTTACGTTAAGCACCTGGATATCAAATATTAATTTAAGTGATGTGATTGAAATTGATCTATTAAGTGTTAAAAAATCAAAACAACAATATGAGGTTGATTTACTGAGGAATAATATTTTACAAGAGTTAAGTTATAAATATAGTGATTAAAAAAAAATATATACGGGTCTATATCTGAAAATAATGTGGGTTCTGCCTTTTATGTAAATAATTTTAGAGGTACTGATAATATGTGTCATATAACATCAGAAGTATGTATTATATCGGCGGAATTGTATGCAATTTCGGAGGCTATATCTTGCGCAGAGACTTCAGACGGTACAAGAACTGTTATTTTTACCGATAGCAAAAGCGCCTTGCAGCATTTGGCTCGGTGCGCCTCTGGCGTAAGAGGTGTTCCGATAGCCTATGCTGTTTTGGCCAAAATATATAACTCGAAGCGAAAAGATAAAAGCCTTAAGTTGCAGTGGATTCCGGCGCATATTGGATTACGTGGAAATGAGGAGGCTGACCGTTTAGCTAAATGTGCAGTCAAAAATGGTACTAAAGTATACTTAAGACCTAGTTATTCCGAATTGTTAGTTAAATATAAAAGCAAAATTTTTGATATGTGGAAAGAGTATTTTAATGAACGTTCCAAAGAAAAAGGTATTTGGTTTGCAGTATCAGCCACCTCGTGGTCCTTGGTTTAATATTATTAATCTGAATAGATCATTAACAAAAATAGCACACAGACTGCGTTTTGGACACCTACCATTAAACAATTTTTTGTTTTTAATGAAAAAAACTGACTCCCCTAACTGTGAAGTGTGTGGAAAGGTGGAGGACGTCTAACATCTATTAATTGAATGTCATCGCAATGCAACATTAAGAAAGAAAATTGTTAATGATCTTAGTTTAAATTGTTTAGATGTTGGTATGTATCACGGTATTCTGTCGTCACCAACTTCAGTGGAGGCACAGATAGTTTATAAATTTGTATTTAACAGTTTATTTTGTTTGTAAATATTAGAATAAGATACGATTGGGCTGGCATGTTTCAATAAACAAAAGCCCTTAAATAAAAACAGAATAAAAAAAAAGGTAGCTTAAGAATAATTTTCGGAGAAACAGAGATGCTGAGACGAAGTCGCTGTCAACAGCTATTTCTAAACTAAAATTCTTACATGATTTAATATGTTATATGATTTAAAGTAGTTGTGATGTTCGTTATGTCAAATACAATTTTAGTGTACTGCAGACCTAAGATTTTTTTGTGAGGGTAAGAGCAAAATATATTAAATAAGAATTTCAACAACTAGGGAAAACATCAAAACTTATTATCTTTTTAATTCTTACACCTTTAGTTGATAACATGGTTTCCAATGGCTCCAATTCGAGTGCAGCGGATGATTGAACACAATACGGACAAGAGAGAAAAATTTACAAGATTGTTGTAGGATATCATTTAAGCATTTGAAGCGATAGCTCTCGATAGGCAATTAATATACAAACAAATATACCAATTGTTTTTAGTTTAATGTAACAATAATATATTATCTCGTAGGAAAAAGGATTATAGATTTTATCAACACAATTTGTATGTACATATTTATTTAAACATTAAATTATGTATAAAATTTGGATGCCCCTTATCAGAATTCTGAATATTACGTATGTGTTCCATCCAAAAAAAGTCCTGAAACAATTGTGAATTATTGAATCGCACTTAACAATTCTCGATTCACAAAATATTACCTGAATTAACTATCTAAAAGCACTATTAATCAAGGAGTCATATATTATATAGCACTTTTAATTAAACAGACAATAAGAACAATAATGGTTAAGGATTGTGTCCATATAGAGCGATTCTTCGTGAGCGTGGTGCACTGGTGGTTGTCGATTTGAAAATAAACAGTGGTCGCCTATCTCCCACCTGTCTGACACACCGCTAGAAGGACAACTGTCAAATCCGACGTATTCCGACACTTGTGACTCTTTGGCACAAAGGGCTTTAAGGACCTTTCTTCCACGTGCCACCAACTTGTGGAACGAATTCCTTTCCGTGATATTTCCGGATCGATAAGATATAGTTACTTTAGAGAAAGGCGTATACTCCTACCTCCAAGAAAACACTCTTGCAATTTCAAGGTTGTTGCAGGAGTCCAGTGGCGACGTTGATTACTTATCACCCGCATGCTCGTTTGCCCTCCTCTTCCATAAAAAAAGTTAAATCTTTGTTAGATGTTATTACTTTCATTATAACTTTGTAAAAAATATATATATTCGGTATTAAAAACTAAACTGAAAGCAAATTAAATCATTTTGTCTTTATCCTGTGATCATTATATCATGATAGATATGTATCTATCATGATATAATGGTCTACAATTGCATCTTTTGCTGTTTAAATAATTCATATTTTCTTGAATATCACTTCTTTACTTTTATTTATATAGATTATTTTATTTAAAAATAATAGAAAATAAATGAAGCTAAGTCGTTAATGCGGCATTTAGTAAGAGTTTCTTAAATCTAATTTAATTTAAAATGTAGCAATTTAGAAGCCTTGAAAAGTCTTGAAAAGTTTTATGCTAAGATAAGTATTGGCATCCAACTTCACTTCGTTAATTTATTTAATAATAAATTAACTTATTTAGCTCTTGGAAAAAAATGCTAGAAACTATGGAACAGTTGACATAAAAAGATCAAAAATAGTGAAGTTTATTTTTTGATAAATAAAATCAAAATGAAAGAAAAAAGTTCATAAAATCCGATTCAATGGACAAAAAGCCGGAATTCGAACTATTTAAATAGATATTTACACCATCATGTTAATAGTCAACCTAAAGGTTACTAGACGTTACACGGCATGCATTATAATGCTTCTAAATGAAAGATAATAATTATTAAATATAGAACATCAAGTTACAAAAGGTAGATAAATAACAATGACCTTCGTCCTCGCCTTGGTCTCTGAATATAAACATTTACTTCCTTAGCGGCGATCAAAAAAGCACTCTGGAATATAATGATTGTGTTACCAATGAAAATACAAATAAATTTCGAATTAAAATAGTGATTATCTACTTACAGCCTATAATTATATCTAATTATCTACTTAATTATTTAAGCCCTCGATTTAGTAGTATACTAATATGTACTCGTATATATTGATAGTGTTGTTAGTTATCGTTTATAATATTATTTTAAAATCAATTCTTAAAAGCTTGTTCACTGATCCAAGTCACACCCTCCTCTACATTCAGTAGACAACGTGTTCGCCATTCAATTACTCAACAGTTTTTAGCAAATTTAGATTACTTGGCATAGCAATGTGCTACGATAACCGTTGAGGAAAATTCTAAATTTTCTTATCACATATTTTTCATAGCCATAGCTTTACGTTTTATTGAGAAAAAGTTGACATGAAAGCGCTTTTTGTGTCTTCACGACTCTGCATTACACTTCAATGAGTCCAACACGCTCGGAGCGTCTGCAAACATATCAAGTATTCTATGAGAATATAAGATGCCCTAGCTACTTAGTTGTGTCTTCAGTTTGGTAGTCTATGAATATGGAATAATACCAAAAAATATCTAACAATTTAGATAAAAATTAAAAATATAGTCCTTTAGAATATTATTGAAGATGATTGACCTCATCAGTGGGTCAACGAGGTAGCGCGCTACAGCTTTTAGTGTCTACTTTGTTGTAGCCGCAAGTAACTTTAAACTACTATACCTCTTAAATAAATATCTTTTTTAGGCTCAACGTCAACAGTTCTCTTTTCGTATTTTCCAAGTTATTAGCTGAAGCTTGCTTCCTTAAAATGTTCTCTGATTAATTCAATAATAGAATCTTATATTTGGAAGTGTTATTTAAAATAAAATAAGAAAAGGTTGTTTTATATTCAGTACTTGTGTGTTACTGTGTTTTTTTATTTGCATAAAGGAACTAAACTAGTCGTTCTGTGAACAGTAGACCTCAGTACGATAGGGGATGAGATAATGTTGGGAAATTATTTATAGTGGATTGCACGAGGTGCAGTGGTTCAGCCGCCTTTTCATTTTGTAATAACAAAAAAACACCTTAGATTTCGGCAAAGAATACATAGTCGAAATTTCAGCCCGCTAGCTGCCGCAAAGTCCGTTTTTGTGGTACGGATCATAAATCCGCCATTTGGAAATTTTTCGCTCAAGCAAAAAAATGGCTCTATATAATAATTTAAATAATTCAAAGAACACACCTACCAATTTTCGTGACGATTGTATAAAAAATACGTCTGCTACGCCAAAACAAAAACTTAAGTCACCGCCATTTTGAATTTTTCCTTGCAGTAAGAAAAATGGCTGAAGAAAAAAAAACATAATAACTCAAAGAACATGATCACCAATTTTTGTGGCCGTCGGATGAAAATTTCTCTTGCTAGGCTAAAAACAAAACTAAAAAACGCCGTCATAAAAATTCAAATAATTCAAAGAATACGCCTGCCGATTTTCGTGACGATAGGATGAAAAATACAGCGGCTACGCCGGAACAAAAATACTGATATACATACGGAAAAATAGCAGAATGGGCCTATCAAGTGGAAAATGTAGTCCTTCGGACAAACGCTTCGCTACGCTCAGCATTCGGTCAATAAATTGTTATAGACAGGGCACGCCCCAGGACACGCTACAGATGCAATCTCAAGGAGATTTAGTTTTCTGCATAAGTTTAAAGTTTATACTTTTCTTATTCCTTTGCACACATGTAAAATCGTATAAAAATACATTGACTCTCTTTCTATAACATGTGCTTGGCTCGTCTTTGGTGCAGAAAAGTAAAATTCGTTAGTTTAATGTGATCGGTTCAGTCAGTGATTACCAAGAAGTTTTGTTATAAAAAGTGTGGAAAAAAATATTTTATTGCAACCTAAGCCAATTGGGTTTTTATTTTTTAAAATATGATATATTATGATATTTCATCCTTCAATTTTTTGTAAATTAGATTATAAAAGTTAAGTTTTAAGTAACCATATTCCTTTTCATGGCACATTTTCAACACAATTTAGAAGTCAAGTGTAGCGTAAGTAATTGAAATTACATAATATTTTTTTTAGAATATCTGTTTCATGAATTGATTGGAAATGACCTTATGTTAGTCCAGAAATCTATCACCAGTAATACAAACATTAGTACTGTTGTCTTGACTGGTGATGATTCTGTATCTGAGAGGCCTTTTATAAAAAAAAGGCTAAAAATCACTAAAAACATAACAGAAACACGACCCTTAAAAAAGATAAATAACATTAAATTGGAATTCACCAAATTAACAAAAGTAAACGTTCAGATTATATTCTTAAATTAATTTAAAAACCTATTATGGGACGCTTGTTTGCTTGCATGCATTTGAAAATGCAAAAAACCTCCCGAGCTGGTTGTAGCTGTGACAATGAAAGAATGTTTTGTATAAAACTTACTTACAATAAAAAATTTGATTTTGATTTGTTTTTGATTGAGACTTAGAGAATATCTTATTTATCAAAAACACGGTTTAAAAATTTGAGCTCAAATTCATAAACGTGGAAAGTCCTGTATAGGGATCCACGGATAAGTTAAGTTAAGTTAGCACACGTGAAAAATTAGGTTAGTTTATTTAGACTTCACTTGACACTTGAAAGGTTACTCGATAAAAGTTTTCTATGAATTAAATAAAGCAGTATTGAGAAACCCGAAAATGTCTGAATTAGTTATTAATTCGTTGTATTTAGGTAGGTATTGTGTTTTACTCTCTGTAAGCCTAAAAGGCAGTAATGTGATTTTCTCGGTGAGTGTATAAGTAGCAACGTCATCAGCTTAACCGATTTGAAGGATAACAAGCGATTAATTTCTCATTAGGATTTTGTGAGCCAATCTTTACATGTTGCGTCCCAATTTCATATTTATATACTAACTTACATTTTTAAAAGATGAATTAATGAATACACCTAGTATTATAAGACAGCAATAGAAACAAACAGTTAATTGTAAATATTGTTGTTTTTCACATTTAATATTGTTTAATTATACCCTCAAAAAGTCAAATCGAATGTCATGTTATGAAAATCATTGTAGTTATATTTAAAAAAACAAATTTATTAAAAGAAAATAAAATTTATTATGACTATGTCGTAAATAATATACGAGTTTAATAGTCAGATCGACATCATTGTTAGATCTTTCGTCGGACAATTTTCGTCTAGCAAATATATTTAAATGTAAAACAAAAACATGCTTTTAATATCAGTACAAGTAAAGGCTGCAATAAACGTAACGTATAACAGTTTACATGAAATCTGAACTGTACCACTACCACTAGATAAGTGCCCCTTCTTCTGAGCACTGCTCCATGCCGCGTTTTGTTTAACGTCCCTGCTTGTGGCGGTCTCCGACCTATATTTTAAAACCTATTTTTACTTAACCTGGGACTAAAAAACGAAATCTAGTGATAATAACTTGCTGTTTTCGTTTCAGAAACATACTTTTTTGTCATAAAGATCAATAACCAACCTTTGGTTGAACAGAAATTAAATTAGAATGCCACACATTGGTCGCTCGTTTGCATTTCTCGCAAGTTTAAATAATTAATTAAATGCCAGCGAGATTTCATAACATTTTAAACTAATTTTAAACTTCGTGGATTGAATTTCGCTTTAAGCTCAGATTGTGTTACCAACTTTCGCTTTCAAAAGTACTTATTCAGATTCTCATAGAGTAAAAAAAATGCAATGTTTTAAATCGTGACTAACAGTAGTAATTATTACTAAACGTTTAAATAAAAATATTAATTTCGTGAATGTCAATAAACATCAATATAAAAGTAGTTACTAGTACTTTATCGTTTTTTTTATCAATATATATGTGTAAAGATAATAATTATCATACTATTAGGTCTTTAAAATGAATCTTTACGATACTCTTCACTAAGATTCTAAAGCTTAATGCAATGGCAATCATTAAACACAGTTCTTCTAGTTCTTCATATTATATAAAGAACATAGTCCAAGTGAAACAACTTATTCGGAATAACTTCAGTCGCTTAACCCATTATCATGTCTGATGACGATAAAAAACATTAAAATTAAAAAAAAAAAAAACAGTAAATTCGATATCAGATTTATAAGACAAAATAACTAAAGCGAAGACAATCACGCTAAAGTTACAAATTATATCATGCTATTTTATAAATTACTTAAAAGTTATAGCACTAGATTACGATCCTAAAGCTTCGTTTTGTAATTACTTTGCAGTGTTCTGTTTAAAACGTTTTGTACTTTAACGAGAAAACTTTATACATAGTTTAACCACAGCGAAAAGCTTAATTCCATTTTTATTATACATTAATATATTTCTAGATCTTTATAGATAAATATTTTTATATTTTTTCTTATATTTCATAAATAATTGTAATCATTGTTATTACGATGCAATTAATATTACGATGTCCTCGTAAGCCTGAAAATTTCATTTTAGATATAATTAAATAAAAGTGTTACAATCAGTTGTCATTTTATGATTACGGACTCTTAACATTCAAAATTCGGACTGGCAAACGAAAAGGATTATGTATAAAGAGAAAATGTCTTTCAAAAAGTTTAAGGACAACTTTTTGAAAGGCATTTTCTCGTATCAAAATCATGTTTCTAATGACTAAAACTCTATCCGAAATGTATGTTAAATAAATGATGTAAATACTAATGTGGTGTATAAACAGGGATGTCAACAATGCCTGTATCTTATGTTTGTATTTCTTAAGCTGATCACTCTCCAGACGGCTCATGACGTGTCTGTTTATGATAGCAACACTATACTTTACTTGTAATGTAGTTATTACATGAAATTACCAATTAATGATTCATTAAGTTTTAATTTTATTCATTTATTTCATTTATATAAACTTTCACTAAGCCTTCGTTAAGTTCGGTTAAGTTATGGATTAAGAGTTCGGCAAAGTGCTGAAACACTGAACTGAAACAGTTTTATAGGGATTCAGATTGAATGATAAAAACTGTTGTTTAAAGAGAACAGACGAAATAGTTTCAGTTATTTTTGTTATTTCGTTTAAAGGGGACCGAAATATCCCCCACTACTAGATTCGTAACAGCTACATTTAGTACTCAGTTTAAGATGAAAGGTGTATATTTAAAATCTATTATATAATAATTTCACACTTTTTTGTCTATAATAATTTAATAGACATTAATATTGTATAAAATTTATTAATGTCGGAATAAACCAAGATATATACCTAAATCAAAACTTAGCATAAAATTTATTTTCAATATACGTAGATATTAATAGAGATGTTTTAACAGTTTTCAAAACATTCGATTGTCTTTCCAACTATTTAGTTCATCTAATACTGATTCCAGAAGCGGGTTGCCGCCTAAACGAGAAACCTGTAAAAATAATAGGTACATTGAAAAACTTACACAAAATATAACAATTTTAAAATGTTGTGATAGCAAAAACATGACTACATCATGTTATAAGACTTACCTCAGCACGCACCTCGCGGTCCAACTCGCTCAACCTGTCCCTCGTGTACTGCTACAAGCTGCCCGCCTGCTCTAACAAACTCAAGCAGTGCTCCTTTAGCTTCACGTCGGTGGTGCGTTTACGTAAAATACCTTCGAATGCTAAAGAAATCGTAGTGTATTTTATCATATCTCTTTCTTTTTTACTTCCTATATAAAAGTAGATGAATTTATTGTTTTTGTTTAGTTTGCTTTTATATTATTGCTTTCAACTTTAGAAAATCTTAATCTTGTATCAAAATGGAATCTCGATTCGTTTTATGATGATACCTATATGTTATATAATTGGCAATCTTTTTAAAGGTTTTCTTTAGTGGGACAAAGTTATTATTACCAAAAAGTTTTGTTTTAATCAAGGGATTTTTTTATAAAACATTGAATTTTCTATAACAATAAAAATACAAATATACAAAGACAAAAATCTATCATTCAGAAAGATTATAGAGACCACATACATTACATTAAGATAAAACTGCCGTCCGCCAACTGTCTCCGGCGCGCCTTTTAATTACTCAATACATATATATATAATATAATGGCCGTTAGTAATTACTATAGCGAGCGAGAAATAAAAGCAATATAGTTTAGTAATATGATTGTAACGTGATGTATATAAGATAATCAGGCAATAAAGACATGCAATAAAATTGAGTATAGGGTAAATAAAATTAAGGCTCAGTCAGTAAAATGAAATAAAAATAGGAAGAATACCGTTTTGACCAAAACTGTTTACTACTGTTTTAGAAAATATTTATAAAATGTAGTGTTAAAAAAAAAACTTCTATTCTGACATTCTGATGTTAGGGTTTTGGTAGCTGATGGTCTGGACGGAAGGATAGGACAGGCTTAGAGATAAATACTACAAATGATATATAATGCAATACACAAAGGATACTTAAGATTTCATGTCCAACTGAAGTCTTCGATGCGTGTATTATGGGTAAGGTAAACTTTCCCTCTGTTAAATCTTCACAGAAACTGCTATCTTGGTTTAACTAAAAGGTTTTTAATTTTTAAATTATAAAAAAAATAGATTTAATGTAGAAAATAACAAAAATATATGACGTCAAATCTAAATAAATAAAAATGAGCTTATATGAACATCACGATAATAATCAAAATACCTCTTTTGCGTGTAGGTTGCAGTAGTCATCTCGTAGCTGGGAGTAGTATCCGAGAAGCTGTACGAGGTAATCATAATCATCCTTGTTGTCATCCAAAGCTTGTAATAATTTCACTCCCAACTTTATATATGACCCTGTCTCTATGGTGTGTAAAGGTAAAAGAAAACGGTGTATTTGTATTTGTATGACTTCCAATAAATTAAAGGGTACATAAAATGTAACACTAAACTGTAATTAATCCTAAGTTTATTTTTAGATTAAAACATATTCTCTGATTACTTTTTAATGAATATTATAATTTTTCACTGCCTAAATTAAAATTCTAACAATCCCGTAAAGTATCGTTAAATTCTAAACTTTTCAGTATAGCCGCCATTAATAGAGCAAGTGTTCTATAATGTCATTTCATAACTTTACAAATGACAACTGAAACTATTACACATGACACTTCTAGACTAGGATACCAATTATACCAAAAATAGAATATTAAGTTAAAAAAACTTTTTCCATCGATCACTTTGCAGTAATGAATCGAACAAGTAAATCGATCCTAAGAATTAAAAATCGCTGTTCGATTTTATTTATTTCAATTATAATCATTACCATTTTTTAATTATTTACATTTCAACTGCTGCATGTGACATGTGTTTAGGTCGTGACATATGAAATAACAGTTTATAAAAATGTGTTATATTTATTATTTATTGTTTTATAAGTTAATCATCAAATAAAAATATAATATACACCAATTATTTGTTGATTTAATAGTATATTATACTTTGAATTACTTTTAGAAAGGCTCTTTAAACTTCGTAACTAAAGATTAAAGTAAAAAACAACAAATAAATACTAAAATTAAAAATATATCATTTCCATTACATTTTTTGACAATTATAGCTCGGCGTTTAATCTATGAAGCTTTAACTTACTTTGGTGATGCATTTTTTCATAAGAGTCCTCAGTGGGGCAAATAAAATTATCGCGCCAGTAAATTTCAGTACCCTGCCCGACCCACAGTTCATGTAAGTTGTCTGCAAATATTTTACCGCCCTGTAACAAGAATACGCGTGAAAAACAATTACAATACGCGAGTTTGAAGAATGATCAGATATATTTTATAAAAATTTATTTATATAGAAACTTATGAACATCTGAAATGAAATAAAAAATTTTAAATCTTTAAGGATTTTTAAAATGTAATATGTAATTACTATTATTTGGTACATTTATTAAGTTTGAGAATATTATAGACATAGTACAGGCGTGGTAAGTTATGCCAGTCCTCTTTTATACTACATTATACTTTTGCTAATACATATAAATTGAAAATGTTAATTAACACTAAACCTACCGACAATTCTTGTGTACCTGTTCCTACCGCACGCCATCAAATTGACCGGTAATTAAAAGTTATTTTATTATATGACGCAGCTAATAATGGAAATAACTAAAAGTAAAAATTGAAGAAAATATTATATGCATATTCTAAGAATGGTCATGTAGTTTATAACGATATTATAACTTTTAAAAATGTGTAAGTTTTACAAAAGTTTAAGAATGGTCAATTTGACCGGTACTTGGTAGGTGTAGTGTTAAAAGTAAGTTAAGAGAGAATTAATAAAGATTCTTGTGACTCCTCCTCTTAAGAACCGAGCAATTAGTCAGACATTTCACAAGTTTTGACTTGGTTTCTTACTTAAATGTTACTATTAAAATAATACCAATCCGTTGGGCACCAGATCTAAAACTTTTTGCATAGCTTCAGCGATGAACGAGTACAGCAGTATTCATCGTTAAAGGCAAACCATAAACGCACTGAGCTGTCGGTACTCCTCGTCTGATCAGGGAATTGTCCTGAATGTCATCGAATCTTGAAACAGACAATCAAAAATATTTAAATTATCGTTTTTTTTTTACTTTTTTTCCTAAACATAAAATGTACACAAGAATATTAATAGTTCTGTAAGTAATAGTAGTAGAGTTACTAACAGAATTATTCCATTGACCATAATCGTCATTGTTTCTATCACTCGAAGGACCATATCTTCGGGGACCTTTAACCAATGATTAAAAGACCAAAATATCTTCGTAATCAGAATTTTCTCTTGGATTTGTGTCAAATGTGTATAAGGCGCCAAAAGCTCCTGTAAGATATAGGTTTTTTTTATTTATAATAACTAACTTGTGACATACTATACACATTTTTATAATTAAATCATTATATTCATATTTTGATAACTTATTAATTAATTATGTAATAAACACTTTTCTTTAAAAAAAACACTGTTCATTCTTTTAAAACTTACCTTTTCTAAGTCTTCTTCATTTTCTGTGTTGTACTTCATTATGATAATATAAAAAATAACTTGTATAGCTGTAAGAGTGTTTGGTAAAATGTGTTTTTTCTCGTGATTGCCTTCTTATATATTGTTATATTGTAATGGAAGGATGAAGAAACCTTCGGTTCTTAATTTATACTTGGCATAATAAAAGCATTAGAGCTGATTTATTATAAATAAATACAAGAATATCTTCTATAATATTATATTTTGCATTTGAATGTTTTAAATCTTTCTTTAAATTTTATGGATCGCAAACTAAAATAACTTGTAGTTAAACTTAAGCTGAAAAGGTTTTTGTGGATTAAGAGCGGTTGACGACTCGATTTTGATATTACATAAAAGATCGTTAATAGCCTACCTGTAACAAGAGTCGTCACCAGTCTCTTTAGACATGCTTGATAACTAAATGCTGTACCACATAAGTATCATATATACTCACTTTAAAATAAACAAAAATAGTTATACTTAGAGTAAAAAAATATTTACCCAATCACATTCTCGGTTAAGCACCTCAATATTTATTCCGCAGATTAAGAAGAAGAAAAATGGTAGTCATTAAATCTACAATTTAAATAAATTTTTTACTTCCATAAAGGTACAGTACTGTTAAATAATATTAAATTTAATGACTTGTAAAGTAAGATGGATTGAACTTTCATGATATAATATTTTGTAATGTGCGTGAATTGTGGTTGTTACAAATACACTTAGTAATTTAGTATTCTTCAGAATAACTATTTTGTTAGTATTTAACTTATTCAAATGTTTAAAGCTATGATTATGACCAATGCTATAAATGGCCGCTGTCGAGTGTAGTTGTTAAAGTGCTATAAACATGTAAACATGGCTATAAGCCTCATTTGATTTTTCATAACATCCCATCTGGACATCTGAGAAGCAAAGTGTTTTTATACTTATATCGTTATTAATACTATATTTTATGTGTATTTAAAACTATAGTGTAATAAAAAAACATTTTTAAACAGTATAAATAAAATATAGTTTTTTTACAGCTATATCATAAAATTACTTTCTCAAAAATTGTTGATGTTTAAAACTTTCTAGCATATAGGGTGTACTTAATCCCTTGAAAAATTATTTAATATCAATATGTCGCTAACAATAACAGCGAAACAATAAAATTATGAAAATTCAAGAAGGAGTCAAATGACAACACTAACACAATTATGAGCATGTATTGCTGTCCCGTTGTTCACAACCTAATAGGTGGGTAATACTGAAAAACAGTTTTGAGAATTATTTTTTCATCAATAGTTGAGTATTATTCAATTTATAGGGTCACATCTTTATGTAAATTTACTTCCATCTATTGTTACTAGTAACAATGAGAATTAATAAAACAAATTGTCTATATATATATATAATACGAGATAAATTATTTCATTGACTATAAAACTGTATAAGTGTTATACATTGTAATACATATGGTATTAGAAGCTATTATTATGTAACTCGAAGTTATAATGTTTCAATCCTTATGTCTTTATAGCTATCACTTTCTTAAGGTTTTTGAAATAAAACCCGACTTTACTTTTTCACAATTATTTATGATGTCACCAAATCAAATCAAATCAAAAATCTTTATTGAAAATAAGTTTCATATAAAACATTTTTTCATTGTCATAGCCACCAATTTCATAGTAAAACCATCAATGTACACTGTCGTATTATCAAATGACATATAAAAATATAAAAAAGAAACATATCAATTTGCTTACAAATAAATTCAAAACATGTTTTTAATATATCTTAAATTAGAATTAAAGCTCTTGCAAGAGGACATTTATATGTATGGATTTAAATATAATATATTTCTAGGCTGTTAGTCTCTAACAACATTTAAATTGTACTACTCACTACCTAGCTCCGTTAAAATAATCATTGAGGAGTACATATCCACGACATTCTTATCAATGCAATTAAAACTAATGTATGCATGCAGTCACACAATGTGACCTATCAATATATATATATTCAGTTTGGATTTAATTCTTCTGTCTTAAATTTTAAAATAAAGAGATCTTGGTGTCAAAAAACAACCTGTGAATTAAATATATTTTTCTTTACAAGCATTATGGTTACGATTTGCTGTTAAAATAATCTATTTTCTCACCAATCTTAGAGAATCTTGAGGTAGAAATGAAACGACGTTATAAGCCAGAGGAAGACCGTTTCCCTTTCCCTGGTTTCTGAGTGGAGGGTGATGAAGCTCAACAATTCTTCTAGAGATATACCTTGTGAAGATGGTATTAACGTTGCCCAAGATTCATGTTAATCTTCATCATAAAATCCAAGGATCATATTATACGTCTGCTTTTAATATTTTCTTCAAGATAAATAAATGTATTTACGTGTAACTAACCTAATCAAGTACTTATTGCAAAAAACATGTTCTATCAAGAATACATTAAAATAATTAAATTTTAATGTGTTATTAATAATCTCAAAAAGCTCTGTTTTTCAGATTAACATAAGACAAGGAAGAATTTTTATGTTAGACGTTGCTGAATTGAAGACCACATTGCTATTGCCCAAGATGACATTTGTTTTTTAATATGTTTTCGAAGACGCTAAAATACTTATTACATTTCTAAAAGACTTATTAGGACCCATGTTAACATATCAAAAATATTTTTTTTTGTAGAAAATTTGTAGCAATTAATACTTTTGATATATTCAAAGTAAACCAAAACATATTTATTTATTTATCTTCACGTCATAATCCCTTGCGGGGTAGCCAGAGACGACAGAGCGCCAAACGCTACGGTCCCTGCATACCTCTTTCGCCTCGGCCCCAGACATCAACGCCTTCATACATGCCCTCCGGGGAATCCTCATGCTTTTTACGTGATCTTCCTCCGTATCATAGATACTGTGTTTTCGAAGGCCACTCTTACCGCTCACTTTTCCTATATGAATCTTTTTTACCATTCTTTCATCACTCATTCGTTCGACGTGCCCAAACCACCCGAGCACATTCTTCTTCATTCTCACTGTTACATCTTCACTAGTACCTGTCATTCTGTGGATCTCTTCCTTGCGGATTCGATCAGCTAGACTGACTCCGCATATTCTGCGAGAGATCGCATCTCCACATCATTCATCTTTCTTACATTCTTCTTCTGTGTTACCCACGTTAGGCTTCCGTATAATAGCGTCGGTAGCAAAACCGCATTGTGTGCAGCCAAACGTGCAGCTATGCTTACGTTTCGCCGTCTCACCAATGCAGCCACAGCACCGTTGATTCTGTTACCGGCAGCAATACGCCTTTCTACATCCATTTCGTATCTTCCGCGTCTGCTAAACATACTTCTCAAACATATCACTTCATTCACTTGTTCGATTATCTTATCATTCACGTTGATCTTACATTCTGTTCTTTCTTCATTTCTTTCAAATATCAGAACCTTCGTCTTATCTACATGGTCTAAACTTGCCATTATTTTCACACCCATCTTTCAGAGTGCCAATACTTGCAAATTGCATTCTGATGATGTAATCAGCACTGCATCATCTGCATATAGCAAGCAATTGACCTTGAGGTCACTGTCTTTCACGCCTTGGAGACAACTATCCAAATATAAATTGAATAATCAATCTGTCATAGCGCAACCTTGCTTAGCACACGATTGGATGTCAAACCAGGGCGACATGCCAGCTCCTACTCGCACACAGGCTGAGTGATCTCTGTAAAGAGACTTTACAGTCTGTAGCAAGGGTCCGCTCACATTGTATCTGGGCAGTATAATAATAATTTATTGGGCAGTAATTTCTTTCTCACAACCCGGTCAAACGCCTTCCAAATCCACAAAAGAACAAAAAACCTTTTAGTTTAGGGCCAAAAACTTTTCCGTGATCATGCGGAGGGAAAAGATCTGATCTATATATCCTCTTCCAGGTCTCCTCCAATTTGGACCTCCCACAACAGCCTTTCAGATCTCATTTGCTTTCTTCTCGATAATATTTTAGCATAAATTTTACCGCCTAAGCTGATCAAACTGATAGCCCTATAGCTTGCGCAGTCTGTCCAAATTTTCCTAGATACCTTCCTTCACAAACACACAACACGTCGCAGTAATAGAACAAAATTATATTTTATGGTACGATTATCATAAAACTTCTTTTAAATAGTTTGTATAAAAACGAATGTGATTTATTAATTAATTCAAATTCAGATTAACTGTTTCATAAGTATTTCATATTTCGCCTAAAAACTGATTAAGTAATTCTTGACTTTCGTCTATTTTTGCTTTTCTAATAGTTAAAAGATTTATATCAATAATTTTTTTCAACGGTGTCCCAGGTCTGACATTATATTTGTAAATAAAAATATCTATTCAGCAAGACCTATTGATAGTCATTGTGATTCATTCTGATTACTTTCAAATGACATATTATACATCATTAAATATTATAATTGTCGGGGTCAGGGGTCCGCGTTCGATTGACCGGGTCGCCGACTAATGACGCACCTGCCGCATAAAGCTTGGGGAGGACAGTGGCGCTATACGCCACCTTTCGAGTGATCCCATTAGCCCTACTGGCCATGACAGCGTCACCGGAGGAGTTGGCGGGTGCAGAGACCCACCCTTGAAAAGGAGGCCTTGAGGCACCAGGAGATCATACATCCTGTGAGTCTCGAACCAAGGCTCAGGAAGCCGTTGTTTGGGATGCGAAGTTTGGATTTGGTTTAGGGAATTGACTCCAGCGTACTTCGACGATAGAACGCCGGAGCGGTGGGGTCCACGACTTTGCCGGCGAAGATATATATAGGTATATTCTATAAGTTCCCTAACGTGATCGCTTTGCCGGGGTCGAATATTACCGACTTGGGTCCTGGTATATTGAGGTATCCTGTGGCCTTATATATATATATATATATATATATATATATATATATATATATATACCAATAGTGGGTTCAGGTGTCACATAGCATTGTCAAAGTAGCTTTTGGAAAGCCCCTTGAAATATTGTGTGATCGTCGGAAGCTCTAAGTCTCTATTCAAGTCGATATTGCACATGAACCATGGCGTCCCAGTGGCTAGCCGTAAGAATTTGTTCTGAAGCACCTGAAGGAGCTTCAGATTCGCGTGAGCGAAGGCAACGCTTGCATTGGACATGTCAGAGCATATGCAGGCTTTGTATGACCTCTTTTCTACGGAACATTTTACTTCCCTTGCCTACCAAGGGTAAAGATGCTCTTAAATAAGGCGGCATTGTTACGAACGGTTTTAATATTTGGGGAAAAGTGTAACTGTTTATCCATCATCACTTCTTGATATTTGAACTTGTCTTTTTTCAAGGTATTGGTTAGTTAAATAATTAAATTTTTGGAGGGGCCATTATGGATCGTGAATTTTGAATCCCATGTTTAATCTGATAATAAATACTCATCGTCGTGATCCAGTCGCACTGGCACGCCACTCGGGATATGAATAGCACTGGTTCAGTAATCTCTGTGATAGTGTTCTGAGGAATCTCGACATCTTCTTCCAACGACACGGCACTTTGATCTTGGTTGCGGCGCCTGACGACGTTAGTTACGGAGCATTCTGGATGGACGACGGTAATGGCTGATTGTCGCAGTAATTCTCGCAGTGCTGAAGTTCTTTATAATTTCACCAGGTATTGCAATATTTCTTAACAAATTACTTCCTGACGCTTTTCTAATCTACATTTTTTTCTCTTTAAGTTCGTTTCATCGTCTCCCCGCTATATCAATTTTCTAAGCCACGAACTTAGTATTACAATCGCGCGACTTAACATTCAATTGTTTCTCAGATTACCGCAATGGTCATCCTACAATCATTAATTTTTAATCTTTATTTCACTTATAATTTTTATTTTTGAAATGACCATAGTTTAAAAGGATCACTAAAACAATTTGATTACAAAATACAATGTCTATATATGAAGTCAAAACAGGTTCTTTATTTCATAAAAGTAACGTTATAAAGAACATTGAAACTAATAATAAGTTAAAGTAATTAAATTCATAAGTAATCTAATTATAAACTCTAGTTCGACTTTATTCCTATAAACATGATTAATGTTAATTTACCGATAACAGTAATACAAATATTTAAAGTAAATAATCAGACTCTTCTTGCTACTATTTGAATATTTCAATTGGACAGTGATTTTCAATTGTTATGTAAAATCCCTAAATATTTTAGGCCACACAGAATTCAATTTTATAACAAAGAGATTGGAACCTACATCGGAACGTAAATTAGAAATTTTACGCTTTAATGAATCTTTTATTGAATTGATCGCATCCGACAATTCTACAATATCTGCGAATACAATATCACCTCATATAATATTATATTTCTGTTTTCAATGAGAACGGATAAAAGTAATATAAAGTGTAAATACTTATGTTTAGTATAACTCTTAATTAATATGTATACATTTATCACATATCATAGAATAAAGTGCATAAGTAAATACATGTTTTAATTCTTAGTTTAAATCGTGTATAACAGTATTAATTCATTTCAATGACATATTATTTATTAATATACTAAAATTGTAAGCTTTATAATGATTATTAATGTATAAAATCTAATATACTGTGAGGTCTCGTTGTATGCGGATGATACGTTGTACAGTAAAGTGAATATAAAAAAATCGCAATAAAAACATTACTTGGCTGGATACGGAAAAGTAGGGATATGGTGCGTATTTTTCTAAAATCAAAAAATCTATTACGTTTATATTAATGGTATAGCCAGTGTTACAATTAAAATGTGTTGGCTGGCCGTTACTTAACAGTAACAATGTATCCTCATCATCCATCTAGCTAACATTCTATCTCATCCATCGTATCTTTAGAAATGGTGATTATCGAAATCTAGTACAAAAAAGGCGCATGTAATTGATTGATTAGATCCCTTTAATAATTTGTATTCATTTATATTTACTCTGGAAGTGTATCAGGTTTTATGAATATTGCCACACCGTAACGTTGATTTACAGGTAAAGGTAAGGGTAAAAGTATACTTAGTTTTATAAAATGAGTGATGATACTCGATAATATTTTTTTATTTATGTAGGTCTCTTGTTAGTTTAGTTGGGGGTTGGAGGTTTAATATATCAAACAGTTTATTTGACAACCGTGAACATCTATTTTTTAATCTTTTGTTCATTTTACTGTGTAACTTATAACACATCACAATCAGGTATTTGATGTTATTTGTATACGCAAAGCTATTTCTTTAATATTTTGTTTTCCTTTTGTATTATCTAGTAAAATTATGAATTGATCTAAATTGGAGATGTTGTAAGTTCACTTTATTCAGTCATACTATGTCCAATTTGTTTCCATACTTCTTCGTAATTTGTGTGTGACTTTTTTTTGTCTTTACGTTAACCTCTTCTTCTTCTAATGATATCATGTTTGTCATCTCATCTATTTCTGTGTCTAATATGTCTGAATCATTATTTTTTAAATGTGTAATTTTCCTGAATTCCGGTTTTTACGCTTCACTGGTGCATGGTGAGGGAATTCGTTTAATTCCTTTTGTTATATATGGCACTTATGATGTATCTAGTGTGGGTGGGGTAAGGAGTTGGTATTTTATCAGGTATTAAATCATCATTTCTATTAAAGGTTTTACTAATTTCTTCAATTGTCTGTATATCTTCTATATGGGGAGAGAGATCTGAAGCATTTTGTGTACAATTTTTGACTAGGTGACCCATGTTGTTACACGAAAAGCATTTTAATGTGTCGTTAGATATTTGTGTCTTCAAACATTAGTTATATTTGTTCTGGTAACCTCTTTTGATCTTCAAGGGTGACATACAAATGTCTTCTAAGGCTTATATGTGAAAATGCTGGATCCGTCTCCCCTATCTTCAGGAATTGGTGATATTATTTAAATTTTTGATTCCTAAAACTTTTGTTAAACGGAGTTAAGTATGATTTGACAAACATTCAAGAGCATAATTCTTTTATTTCTCGTAATTAAAACCCTAGTTTTATTTTAGATTATTATTTTTTGTCTCCTATAAGACAATCAGCAGTTTGCTTTGTGTCTAAATAAATACATATACGTATATTTGCAATACGTGAAATGACCCGAATCGGTGTAACAGGGATTACATACGTTAATAATATAATACAAGTTACTCCATGAGTGTTATTCCGTCGATCGCAACAAGTATAATACCTTGATCTTTTTTGGAGAAGGCAGCTGCTAACGTCACATTAGCGTAACTTGAAACTATGAGTTCTGGATGTGTATTTAGAATTTTTGGAGATATTTTGGGGACGTTGCTAATAAGCTAATAAGCTAATAATTCGGGTATATATTTTTTCCATAATACCTACTATATAAGTCCTCAACTAGATTAGAGATGACATAATTGAAATTTGAGATAGTTTATCTCACTGAAATCGAGACGCTCGACATTTATTATAGGTTTTAAATTCACATCGCTTTCTTATTTATGTTATTTTGTGTTGCTTTTGCTAACAACAAAGATAAGCGAATTCTGTATTCAAGCAAATATTGTTTTTAATAACAACGCCGAAAACGTGATGTTTATTTCATTATTTTGTCGTAATAATCATAATTTTGAAAAGAATGCTAAGACAATAATTTGAATTTTTCTCAGTTATAATTATAATGCTGTAGAGTACACCTGTAGTTTGTAAGTATTATTTCGCTTGATAGTTATGTATAGATAGACATCTTTATAGAAAGGTTTTGAAAGCAAGTTAATATAATCAATAAAAAGTAACAAAGGCAGCAACGAGTCAAAAGTTTTTTTGAAAAAACTTTTTAAATTCACTAAATAATTACAACAAAAAATACTTATGGTATGATATGATATTCTTTATTCTACAAAAACATGATACAGAAAAAAAAGAAAAGGCGGCCTTATTTTTAAAGAGCAATCTCCTTCAGGCAACCTTTGCATATTGGATATGAGCTATAAGAGTGGATATAGGTCCTGTACTAGAGATTATGGATATACACACATACATACATCCATACGATATAACATACATCATATATTAATAAATTATAGTGCACACAATAATACTAATAAAATAAAATATACTTAAAATAAAATAAAATTAACTTTATTTAAATACATAGACGATTAGAACAAAAGTATTGGTTATAAAATGCCAGTTAGGAAATATTTTTAAATTCACATACACGTTTATATAACTGTAAAAGGTAAAAAATAAATAATAATAAAAATAAACACTATTGTGTACATAATAAAATAAAGACAAAAAGACAATTTAAAATAACAACTTATGATTGAAGCACTTATAAAATAAACACAACTATCAAAGAATAATTTAAATTAGGATATCCTGCCACCCAAAGCAGACCAGAAAGAAACAGATGACTGTCAAGTGTCATTACAAGAAATAATATTGTCAATAAGTTACAACTAACTACAAAGTGTCTATAACTAATGTATGAAAATAAATATTAATAAAATGAAAACAAAATATACATTTAAAAATCAAAATAATTATGTTTGACTATATGTTTTACACACTAAAACTTTTTACTAAACTACTACATATTATACGACAATACAACATTCATTAAACTATATTATGTTTATTTCACAGATTTCTCATATAAAATTTACATCAAATTGCAATAATTACTACATGCTATGAATTGAAAAATAATACAGACATATATAAATATCATAATGTGTATTTTGTATTCTTTGTCCTTTCAATCACCCGAAAAAAACCGTAATGATATTAGTTTTTTTCCAATCACTCAACCTATGTTTATTGGACTTAGACAGACAGACATCATTACTTTAAGATTAGATTTAAACTTACCTGTAACGAAATATAGTTACAACCTTTTAATTTATCTCGAAACAGTAGTAGTAGATCGATTATGCAGATTCAAAATAAATGAACAACAGTGCAAATACATTATATGTGAACTAGAATATAGTTCTATGGTATACGAGTATTCTTAGACTTTTGGCATTATTGTTTATATTTCAGACGTACAGACAACTTGTATGATAATACTGTCAAATTAAGACATGTTTTGTGATTTTTTTTTATGTAAGAGGAGGGCAAACGAGCTGGCGGGTCACGGATGGACGTCATCACCGCCGTAAATGAACTCTTGCAACATCCGAGGATTTACAAGAGTGTTGCCGGCCTTGTAGGTAGGAATAAACGCCTTTTTAGAAGGTACCCATGTCGTACCGATTGTTCGTTCCACATCGATTGTTCGATGTGGAACGAACTCCCCTCGATCCGCCGAGGAGTTCGTTCCACAAGCGAGTGGAACGTGGTCAAAAGGTCCTTGAGAACCGCACAGTGGAGGATCGCCACGCATCCAGGTGGTAGGGATGATAAAGAAGGCGAAGTTATGCATAATACGCTGATTATTGTTTATTCGTCAGGGCAATTTATAGTCAGTTTGCTTACAATTCCGATTCCGATTCCAGCGTCAATGATGAGGTGATCGAATTTACGAGTATTTTCCACGATATACTACAAGTAATTAGAATAATTTTATTACGAAGCTCTAATTAAACTAGTAAACAGTGGGGCGTGTGTTATGTGTATATGATGGTTTATATTGAACATTAACAGTGTAACTTGATAGTGTTTTTAATGTAAACGTTTATTTTCTCTTTCCTTTTTTCATCAAACCTACAAACATGCACTGGTTTTTGTGCTCGTGTTCACATTCCTAACATTGTGGTAGAATATCAGTGGAAATTGTTGGTCGAATGTTGCATCTCTTGCTTTTTTTGGGTTTTTTTCTATTTATAACCTTTATTTCAATATGTGCAAATTTAGATTCTAATTTTTGGTTTAATATTTTTATATAAATAATTGTTTATTTGTCTTCTATCGCTTTTCTATTCAATTCGCATCGCGCATAAATTAATTCATGGATTTTGATAAAGTTAAAGTTTCACCATAATATTGGAAGGTTTGTTAAGTAAGACCATCCTGCAATGTTATAAGGTTGAGGATAGGATGAATAATTCAATTAGAATATACTTATATTTCGGGTCGAGCATTGATATGTTACAGTAATGGAGAATGGCCTATTTGTACGTTCAATACTCTCTCTGGAATTCATGGTTTTAGGACTATCATGAAATACATAATATCTAAAACATATGTAAAAACAATATAAACAATTATAATTAAATATTGACTATAAGAACTAACAATTCATCAATAATATATAGCTTATAGAAGTAAACATTTATATATTGAGTAAATGACTATTACAAATAATAATTTAGCAATTTTTTTAATAATTTAATTCTAATAAAAACTTGTGTGATGCAAGCGTGATCCATGTCACAACTACATGTGTGACCAGATGAGTTGCCTTAATCGAAGTGGCTTAAATTCAAAATTCAGCAGTCCTTACATAACCTAACAGTGAAGGGTATGTGAAGTCAGGTGACGTCAGGTGTTTACTCTTTTATCTTGGAACTGCATAGCACCTGATGCGACGTCATTTTCAGTTCATAACTATATTTTTAATCATTCCCATCGACATATAATATACGTAAAACATGTGTGGAAAATAAATGTATATCCAGCACTTCTTACTTCTAAAGGAAGTTCCATTCTAGGGTTGATCACTATCAACCAATGGCATTAAGGTCGAATAAGTCACGGCGAGTCGCAATGAGTACAGGGCCAGGGAGTAAAATTTAATAAAACAAAATGATTTTTAAATTATTTTTTTTATTTTCTATCTACATTATTTTCGTATGTAACTGGAATGTAATAAAAATATAAAAATAAAAATGTTTCTAACATGCATTTCTACTCTATTTTTATTACATAAAAATTTATACTAACTTAAGTTTAGAAAAACCTAACCCTTGATCAATAACACTTTATCTAATAATTTCTTATTACAAAAACGTAATCTCAGCATGTGGAGAATTTAATCATACGGTGGTAAATAGTAAAATAATCCTTGTATTTGAAGAGTTAAGGATCATTTTACGATTATAGAACATGAAGTAACATGTTTTGCGTACTCAATTATTCAAGAAACGAGGGACAACGTTGCGACAGGCTGTAGAAAATTACTGAAAAAAAAATGCTACAGATTTACATTTTGGTCTACAGAGTAAGTATCTATTTGTCGAGATTATCATTTTCGTATTTTATTTTTAAGAATAATAAATAGCAACCCATAAACGATTGAATTCGATCAAGTCCTAAAGTCCCAGCGTTACATATTATTAAATAAAAACATAACTTTTAAATCTTCAATATATATACAACTACTCGTGTCAATATAACACTAAAATTTGATTAGATTCACTTTAACTCAATATTTCATAAATTGACTGTACAATTAGAGTACATGATATATTAAAATTAATTTTATATTTATTTAATATTCAGTGCTTAAATATGTATATAATTATGTGGTATTTATGGTTTTTAAATTATTATAGTACAATCTTTCATATCATTAGTATATCCTCACTTTAAGTCTAAATGTTTTTGTGCAATGTCTTTTAAGAAATAATTCAATTTTAAGCATCTACGATGATTGAATAAATATTTAATCTGCACTTCACAATATGTTATCATTATTTTGCTTTGAGATTAATAAGATCAAATAAATTCAAGTGTTCTCAAATGTATGAGAATTGTAATGTAGGAATGAAATTGTATTGGGTATTCTTTTAAATAATTTTAAATTAAATTAATTAATTTCGAGTTTCATAGCAGCGGGTAGACTGACGACACACAAGACAGAAAAATACTGAGATGAAGACAATTGATACAATGTTAATAACACAACCTTACTTTAGAAACGCATTTTTAATTTGATTATTTGGTCACTTGGCTGGCTTAAGTTAAATTAGAGTTACGGCTATACTGTATAATATTGTGTGAGCACAATTAAAATATATTGTTGACTTAAGATACTTTTACGTTGTATAAAATTATTCTCTCCAATATTTATAAATATGTATATAAGAGATAAACGAATAACGTCTACGAATACCCCGCTTCACCTTACCCAGCATCAGATTTGGAGAGTTGTCAAATCTGAAGTTAAAATACGTTTGTATTACGAAATTTAATGATATTAGTGTCCTAGTAAAACCACTGGTAACAGGTTACGGCCTTGGTTTGATGCGTATGTCAGAGTTGCAGCAGCTTAAAATACAAAATTTAAAATATTGCAATATTGCAATTGTTGCATCAAAAAAATTTTTTTTATCGTATTAAAGGTCAATAAAAATAAGTGATTGCTACAATATAAATAATACTATAAAGATATGAACATAATGGCTATAATATACAAGTCTTTGGGTCGGTCCTGTGTGTTCTTTAATTTCGTCAATTAATAGACTTTATATTAAGTAAGGTTCATTATTATTCCTGGTATTTAATTTATTTAAAACCTACTTCACTTATCATAACACCTTATAACTAATATTAAAAATAAATATCTCCATTTTACAAATCAAATATAAACCAACGTAACGTTTGGCGCTCCGTCGTCTCTGGCTACCCCGTAAGGGATATGGCGTGAAGCTAAATAAATAAATAAATATAAATCAAACCGCACTTTTAAAGTATAAGTATAAGTTATAGATAGTTAGTTAAAGTGACTTTTACGCAAAATGGACTGATACAAAAAAGTTTTTCTTTTTATTTATGTTGGTTTATTTGTGCTGTATAGAGTATACTAGTAAAACTTCGTTTGCTGCTCGAGTTGATATTATTTTAATTCCGAATGTTATAAACAATTTTAACTTCTATAATTAATTTGATCTTTTTGATTTTTATTTTAGTTTGGCTAATCATCTTTCTGTTGTCACCTTATTACAAAGATATAAATAATATTTCGTAATTTATTAAGAATAAAGTTGTTGGTTAAGATTACTCTGAATTACTTAAAATATAAATATAAATAAAAAAGATGATATAAATATAACATAAATAATACACACAAAGTGTATTATTTATGTTATATTTAATTATTATATTTGTAGCATACTGCTGAATATTATTCTAGAGTAACTGTCTGTCTGAAAATTTGTCATAAGCTATTTAACAACTTGCTGGACCTATTTAATATGTAAGAAGTTTTTTCTCGATAAATCCAGAATATATTTACCGGAGGTGATTAAGGCGGCGTCCTGAATCTCTAGTTTCCTGAACATTTTCTGTAACCAAATTAGAACCATTCTGATATTAAATTCTCGATCCTCAATAATCTCATAAGAAGCTTTCTAATTGTTGCAATGTACACTACATTTCGACAATATTACATAATATTTAAACAAGAAGAACTGCAAGAAGAAAACTCTTAAGCTGGCGTTTAGAAATTCAATTATAATTTGGCGTAAATATGTGAGTTTATTTCAAGTGACTCACAAAAGAGTCTAGCTAGCAGATTACTTTTTATTGCGATAATATCAATTTAAGGTTTTATTTTAATAATACATTGTTTGACTAGTACATTTGTCTTGGGATCCACTGGTTGAAAAGAGATGATTCTTCGGTTGATGCTGCGGAAGAAAAAGCGTTACAAGTAACTAATTTGTTTCAACAAAAAAGGAGAATCACATACAAGGTATACCACAATCTGCACACTGGAGCGGTAAACGTTCATGTTATTCCATACAACCACTTTTGCGAGTGTACATTTGCGAAGAGTAATCAAAACTCATCGATGCTCCAAAGCAGGTGCACGTAGATATGATTAATAAATTTGAAGCTGGTTCATCCCGGCGTGTTTCCGATATCATAACGGGGGACGAATATTAGATTTATCAATATAATCTAAAAACAATGTGCCAAGAATATCACTGTTTTAAAATAAACCAACACCTAAAAATAATTAAAATTTATTAAAACGCCTAAAAAGCATCCTATTATCAGATCAACGTATAAAGGTAATGCTTTGTAATCGTTAACATTTAATTATTATTCGTATGAGCACTCGGATCATAAACGAAAGCCATAACATTTCAATTTCTTTCAAATTCGTCTGCATGATAATTGACTTTTTTTATACTGTTTTTGTATTTGTTACGAACTTAACACGTTTTCAAACCATATTTCATGTGTAGATTCTAACTCCTTACTGCGATATCATACGTATTGAAATTGGAATAATTGATATAAAAAAAGTGTTACTTATCACATAATTTGTTATTGAACCAATGATTGAAATTGAATTTTTACCCAAAAAAAATTATATATTTATATATAAACGTTTCAACTGTTTTGTCGCAGCAATTGAATCGTTGAATTAATCAGTTGAACGAGTGAGAACTAATTGAAATTTAACATAATTTAACTTTAACGGTTTATTTTTATCTTATTTAAATAAATTCAATAGTTATAATTTTGCAGTTTTGGCCTTCTTATAATGAATGTCTTGTATTTTTGTTATTTCCTTTAAGTTATTGTATACACCGACCCCGCATTCACAATTCGCTGATAAATTATGAATCATTATTCGGGGGATAACGTTTTTATATCAGGAAAATATAGCAGTATTTTATTTTAACGATTGATTTCGGCTTGTTTGTTTACTAAAAGTAGTATTTTTTACAATTATCTCTTGCTTTTCTTTATTATTTAAAATAATATAATATTGTTTTATTCTGAGTGAGGCATAAATTTATCTGTTAAATCAGGCGATAAACATTACGTAATTATAATTCTTTAATATAAATCTACTAGAACATTCAGATTATTTAGTGAAACTTATATAAGTTAATATTGTAAGATAAATAGATTTATATATACTATATAGGTTTGTTAAGTTGGACGTTGAGTTTTGTATAATGCGTCAACGACAAACAAAAAAAATCCGTGCCCGCAGGGGGCACGTGTGGGTAGACCTCACGCGTAACTCGTTTAAAATATAACTCACTACCTAAGAATAACACATGATGCCAATGTTTACATCAAAAATTTTCAAGAAAAAGCGGTTTTTATTTTTTTTCTCGGAAAAGGTACCTTTTTAGAAAATACTTTTGATATTTAAATTTAGAGTAAAAAATAACCTTTCTATTAAAAATATTTGCGAGGAGGGAATGTTTACCAGAAAAAAGTTGCCGTGGTTTTACCTACCTTAAATTTTCAAGCTAAAAGTGATTTTTATTTTTTTTCTCGTAAACGGTACCTTCTACGGAAAAACTATTGGTACCTAAATTTAGAGTAAAAAATAACCTTTCTATTAAAAATACTTATGATGTAAGAATGTTTTTCAGAAAAAAGTTATGAATTTTTTTCCAAAAATTTTTGGTTTTTTTACCCCCACTCCTAAGTTATTGAAGTTAGGTTTTCGGTTTATCTACATTAGTTATAGGTATTCTTTAAAGACATCATATAGTATAAACGCGATTGATCTACTTTGTATAGGGAAAAAGTTATGGTCGAAAAACTGATATCAGAAAAAGTGAGGCCCTAGCGCCCCCTGTGGCCGGATTTCTCTGGTTAACGAACTTGACCTTCATTTTTGGATGGTTGATTTTCGGGCAAAGTTTGAAAGCGATCCGAGCGAAACTGCGGCCGCTATCGTGCTGACAAAAGTCGATTCTGGACGCACGCACATATATATATATATATATATATATATATATATATATATATATATATATATATATATATATATGCGTGCTTATATGTACTTTTTGACCAATGGTCATTTCGGACTCAGGGGGTCATAAGAAGACCTCCTGTAAAGAAATTTTTCCAAAATTCGAAAGTCGGGTACAAATGAATGGGTAGACCGAATTCTTCGAGGTCTACCCAAAAATTAATAAACTATAAAAAACCATTAATAAAATTTAGAGAACTATTTATAAGGTTTGTTATTACTTTTTCTTATTATATTTTATGTACAATTCTTGGCTCGTGATTATTATATCTCTTTGTTTATTTGTATCTTTTCCTCTTTGAATCAGTATATACTGTGTACATCAAACAGGAGTGCAGGAGGGCCTATTCTGATATCATACTTATTAAAATATGACCTTTCCTAAATACACTCTCCAACTATAAATATGGCTACGACGGTTCTAAACGCGGCTTGGTCTGAAAGATTATATGCATAGATTAAAATCTAATTAATTAATTACTGTTTTTGTTTGTGTGTTACGTTTGTGACGTACTAGGTATATAGGTGCTGTCATTTCAATATTTGTTTATTTAAAATGAAATTTACTAAAAAAAATACTTTATATATCGCTCATTATAAACCCAAAATACTCACATTTATACCTTCATAAATAATGCATATATTAGACATCATATAATAATCATATAAATAATTAAAATAAGATGAAGTAATTTCGTTGCTACATCGACCAGTCGCATAGACATAGACATTACATCACAACTAAGTTAGATTATATTAGAAAAAACCAAAATAAAGAGCACAGGGAGATTACCTGCCTGACTGGCTGATTTAAGAATTTGTTTTTTTGTACATACACATACACACATACCCTTGACTCTGCTTGATGTTAAGCAGCCAGTGAGGTCCAAAAGTGGATGACACCAATCTCATTCTAGCATAACAGAATGACGAATGGTGGTCTCCACTATGGCAGCCTTATGAGATGCTTTTTCACGCCCCGCTTAAAAGACCCAGGATCGTAGTGGGAAAGAAACACGTGGCATGGTAGTGAATTCCACATTTTGATGGACTGACATAAATATGAACTGCTGAACCTTTTGGTCCGTGATGGTACCGAATCCACCGTGAAAAGATGGCACTTCTGTCCCGCACGTGTTGTTTTGAATCGGAAAGGAGAGGATTGAATAAGTTGAAAGAGTTCGTCGCAGCACTCGCCGTGGTGTACGCGATAAAAGATTGCCATAGTGGCAACGTCTCTACGTAATTGGAGAGGCTCCAGGATCTCCACGGTGTCTGGGCTTCCAATAATATGAACTGCTCGCCGCTACAACCGGTGGAGAGTGTGAAGCAAGTACTGAGCTGAGCCATCCCAAAGATGAGAACAGTACTCCATGCAGGAGCGAACCTGAACGAAGACTTTTTGGCGGAAAACGCGCATACCTGTTTTCGTATCATTGACCACTCAACCAGATTCTCATGACCCCATCGTGAGGCACGGTTGAGGACCCGGTTCATTTCAACAACAAGATCCTATATATCCGTTTCCCCTCGTTATTAATCGATGGGATATTATTATTTTTCTTCATTTATTTATTACTTTGATTGCTTATTTGTTTGTTTGTTTGATTGTGTGTTTGTTTGTTATTTGTTTATTTATTTATGCACCTTGATTGTAGTAATACTTAAATAACATTTTCTACATAGGATAGCTTATCTCTTCCAGATACTCTTGAATATGAGAGAAAACGAATAAAATAAAAACTGCAATTATGACTATTTGGCTGAAAAAATAATTACTTGTTATTTTAGAATTTCTATTATTTCTTCAATTATATTAACAAAGTAGATAAAAATACTTATATATTATAATGGCATACTTTAAACCAAAATGTTAATAAGTAATAGATAGGTATCTATCTACTATATATTGATGTTACATACATCATATACTTACATAAACAGTACATACACCTTGTATTGTATTATATGTGTGAAAATACTATTCTATAGTACCCAATAATAGTATTTTTGTATTATTCGTTTTCTCTCACAATCAAGGGTAGCTGGAAGAGATCTCTCTAAAGAGATAAGCTATCCTATATAGAAAATGTTCTTTTGAGTCTTACTACAAGTAGGGTGAATACATATATAAATTATCACATAGAAATTGATTCTATAATCGTGCTGCTCTTATAGTAAAGAAATCTACATAAAAAGATGCACGGAACCGGAAAATGTCAAGGGGTTTTAGGCTCACACACAAAGGCAAAAGTCGTTGCTAGGTATAGACTGCATGAAACGTTCTTGTAGATACATAAGCTGGTGCAGAGGTATAGAGTAAAAAGATAAAGCCTAATATTGTCCATCAAAATTTACAAGGTTTAGGGGGCAAGGAATCGGAAGTGGGATAGTTTGTTACAAAAATATAGCATTGGTTTGTTGTGCATTACAAAGCACTGGTTATCTATATATAATAATTATAAGCATCGAAAATTACAGATTTAAGGCTCACTTATCATATCCTTGACTCTCCTACATTGAGCTCAATGACTATTATTTTACGAGTATACCGACTCTCCTCTGGCGGCTGCGATGAATTTAAAAATAAAATGTAGAATATTTTAACAAAACTTTGTCACAAAAACAAGTGTCTGATAGTGTGCCGTGACTTTAAGATGTAATAAAAGTAACTTCGTCTGGTGTACATTTATTAAATCTACTTAAATCTTTTAACTTATCGAACATCTTTTCGGAACCTACTGGCATTACTAGTGTTCTTAAAAAGTTTAGGAATTTTTATTTCTAATACGATGCTAACTTTTGCTATTACTTACTAACTTTTACTATTGCTAACTTTAACAAAATTTCAAAGTTATAAATAATTGATGTTGTCTCTAGGAAGCAAAATAATATTTTATGTAAGAACATGAATTTATTATTATTATTTCTTTTAATATATTGTAAAACTATTTATAAATTATATTATATTAGTGTAATCTTTGAAATATGTGGCACTTTTTGTAATAGTTTTTGAATTTTCACAGCAAAACTGGTTTATTTCTTTCCTTAAATGATTTTTGTCTTTTTCTCCAAGATAATATGATCCGTCAACATTTTTTCTTCTATAGTATTATAATATTATATTATTTGTATACATTATAGAATATATTTTTATGCGGGTAAGCAACTTCATCCTGTCCAATCTTCTGATGTGTAGCTGAGAGTAAAGTCTACCCTTGAATTGCTGAATCCACTATTATAATAAGAATTTTATTTTTTGGTAGCCAAGGAAAATGTTTGGCAAATTATGTATTTTATTATCTATCTTCATATTGTATATTATGACACGAGACGCATATATTGCATTAAAATTCAATATATAGAGGTGTTTAACAGAGTCTTTATATTAAAGTGTAACCAAAAAAACAAGTTGTTTATAACAACTACAACATAATTTCTTAAATTTGTCGAATCTGCGGCAACGTGAGTGCCCCCGATAAGTCGAGTGAAAAGGCACGACCGGGTTAAGATCACTAGTAGCAATGTAAGTGCCAACAAAACTGCAATTTTACTTTTGTTCTATGTAAGGAAATTACTCAGCTTAGTTTAATTATTATAACCCGAGCATTCGTAGACAATCTAATAACAAATTGGAACTTATCTCTTATTGAAATATGAAAGGTTCGTAATCTTTGATTGTAATGAAATCGAGAATCTGCTTATCACATATAGCACACTGTCACAAAATGTAAAACATATTTAATTAAAAGAAATATAAGTTTGCTCACAAACTCTGCTTTGCCTTTATGATATAAGCAGATAGGTAATATATATACAACTAAAAAAATATTTTATTTTATTGGATCTTTTCTCCCTGCAGCACGGCAGGAATCCAGTAAGATATAGAGTGCTGTATATATTAAGGTTTAGTAATTTATATAATCAAACACTACATATTTTTTGTATTTAACTCTGTTCATAATATATGTAATGTTCTCAAAATCCATCATAATGACTTTATTATATGGTTGGTTTTTAAGTTTCATCTCCTTAGCTAGTTGCTAGCATTTTTAATCAGAATAGTACAACAGTTCAAAACTTAAAAGCAAAGGAATATCTCCTTTGCTTTTAAGAGAAAATAAATATAACATCGAAGAAACAATTTAAGCAAAAAGAGGTATAAAGAACATGAAATTTTAAGCCCGCCATAAATAATTTACTCTATTATTTGTTTCACCGAAGAGTGCTGCTTTTAAGGTAACAGCAACAAGTACTCATATATATTATTCATAACAGACCGCAAACACACTTCTCTCGCATTTTTGCCATAAAAAATAAGACGAATAAGTGTGAAAAGCCAATGACACTAAGTTTTTCTTTTCATTGTATTAATCAAATATTATAATAAGTCTATTGAGTGTTTAATTTGTAAAACGAATGGAACTAATTGTAATCTTTCTAATAGCGGACATATTTGATTCAACATGCATTTTTTGTCTCTTATCACGGTGACATTAGACGAAGCGAGGCTGCACTCTGAGGTGATGGATGATCGCGATTTATCTCTCTGAGTAAGACGATGTCATCTTGGGATTCCTAAGTTATAAACGACCACTTTGTTAAGAAATATATATAAAACATAATATTATCAAGATATAAACGGTATTACTATAGTGTATTCTACATATTCTATAAATCTCCGCTAAACACATTAAACTGGACATTCTTAATGCAATTTAGAAAATGTCCAAGCTATATAGCTATAGTATAAAGTTGTGCTTAACTAAGCAGGAAAAGCAATTGAAAAAAATATCAATCATTCCATTCTTTTTGGTTCGATAAATTAGAATCTGCAAATGTTTAGTTTCTATTTATTATTTTTTTTATATTAATTAATATTTGAAAAAAAAGAAGAACTTAAAACTGCAGTGGCTATTTTATTATTTTTAATTATTTACTGTAAATTATGGGATACATTGTTGTTATGCGTAACATTGAAAAATATACTTACTAAGTAAGTCAAGAGGTCGACTCCACATATAAAAGCCAATATACTTGAGACCAGCGCTAGGAACTTCAATGAAGTAAGTTTTAAATTACTTGAGAGAATGCACAAACGCGTCTGCAAGATATCTTATATATTCGATAACACTTGAATCTACTCGTATTTATCCTTTCGGTATGGTATTGAAACGTTTGAAGCGTAATAGTAAGAATTATTATTTATGGAGCAATTGTATGTTTTTGTATTTTATAGAAATATGTGTTTGTTGATATTATAGTTTAATATTACATTTAAGCTTTTTTTGTTTTTATAAAGTTTCTGAGATAGGTGTTCTCTTTCTATTTAAGTATGTATCATAGAAATTTCTTTAAAACTGAACAACATAAAAGGATATTGCAGTATAATGAAATGTGAAAAGCCTTGTATTACTCTAATTGAAATTAATTTTGTTTGAAATTATTGTGTTAACAATACTTTTCTATTTTATTGTAACAAATAAAATTTCTCAGATATATAATCTTGCCGCTCTAAGATAATAGCATTTTCATCTTTGGAAGATTTTATTATTTAACAATGTCAATGTAAGGCAGGGCTAAAATAAAAGACTATAAACAAACTTAATTAATATTAATATATTTATTTCTTTCTAGCTCTATATTCCATCTGAGAGCGACAAATTCCGGCAGCCCATTCACCCCTCTGGCAAACATGAAAGCGATGAATCTTGCAACATTCAGGGACGTCTTTAGAGACGCTGTTTCAACCTAGCGTTATTGCTATATCTATCATATCCGGGGTATAAACTGGAACATCATTTAATACCATATCCGAGTTCGTAGGGGTTATACTGTCACCATCAGATTTTTGAGGCTCGGGACCTGTCTGTACTCTGGCTGCGCATGGACGTGGCAGATCATATCAGAGTCTACGCGTGCCTTTATAGGTCCCAAAGTGGTAATGCAGAAATAGATCAACTCTTGGGCCTTGTCCTGGCGAAAATTGACGACTTGCTTTCAGAGACTTTCTTAGCCGAAGGTGTAGTCTTCGGGGATTTCAAAGCGCACAATGTCGATTGGCTAGGGTCACGTGCCTACGGCCGGCTACGCGGGGAGATCTTTATTTAACTTTGCTTTGGAAAATGGTTTGTCCCAGCTGGTTAACATGCTCACTCGTCTTCCAGACGTGGACCATCATATGACCTCCTTCTGCTGACTACATCCCGGAAAGTACCGGGACGCTGTCGAGGCTCTCCTTGGGTCCTCTAATCATTGCTTGGTACGGAGTGTAATGCACATTCAACGTTGGGTTCGAGTAAGACCTGCGACGCTTTTGACACTACAAGTCAGCGGATGAGTATAGAATGCGGCTTTTTTGTATCCTAACCATGGGGGGATGTGATACTACAGGGTACGGAACCACACTTGTTGTATTTGTACCACAATCTGTGGTACTACTTCCTGGCAGATTGCGAGCTTGATTCGATGCGTCTGTTAGAGATGCAGCAGCCGTATCAGCCTTGGGCTAATGCGTTAGTCACTAAATTCTAGAATGTCATCAAAATTGGGGACCAGCTGGCAAGGTACCCGCCTGGCAAGCGTAAGTTTTATGCTCTCTCAAAAGCCACTCTTGGAAACTTATGCCAGCTGTCTCTACCGCCATTGCACACGGGGAATGACTCTCGGGCTCACATGGCAAAAGAGCAAGCCGATCTCTTGGACACTCTTGTTGCTTTTGACTCGACTTTAGAAGAATAAGGGAAAACCCCGTCTACCATCCAATTGTATCCGAGCTTAATACGGAAAATAATTTTAAAAATAAAAAACAACCGAAAATCTCTACTTTCCTTGGGCGTTCATAAGTTGAGTTGACCGGATGACATTTCCCCATTAGTGCTACTAACGTGTGCCCTTGAGTTGACGTCATTGCTCACGCATTTGTTTTGGTACTCCTACTTTAAAGGCATCGTTCCAGTCTCAGAAGTGTGCAACAAAGAAAGCAAGCAAGCACCTCGATCATTTTCATTTCCCGATTGTTGTATCGCTATACGATGAGACATTTTTCCTCTTATCACTGCATAACATAAGATTTAATATGTTCTGTATTGTTTGGAATTTCACATGCAGTTTAGTGAGCGACAGAAACATTGACACTACAAGAGTACAAGAGTTACACACTGAGTTGCAATACTTGTTAATTTCTAGCAGAATTTTCTTAATAGGTAATTGAGTTGTCTCAGTCAGCTTCGGGATTCTCTAACAATGACAGCTCACTCCGCTTACAACAACCATTAAACTTCCAAAACTGAATTCCTGAAATAAACATAGATTATTGTCATATTACCATCGAATTTTCGTTTCTGCAGGAATTTTTCCGATTTAGTCATGGGATTTACATTATAATTACTCGTCCTTACTAAGACATGTATATCTGTATAATTGTAATTATCATGTTAAATTTACTTACTTACTTACCTTCACGCCATGTCCCTTGCGGGGTAGCCAGAGACGACGGAGCGCCAAACGCTACGGTCGCTGCATACCTCTTTCGCCTCGACCACAGACATCAAACTCTTCATACATGCCCTCCGGGGGTCCTCATGCTTTTTACGTGACCTTCCTCCAGTATCATAGCTACTGTGTTTTCGAAGGTCACTCGAGGCCTCCCCCTGTCTCTCTTACCGCTCACTTTTCCTTTATAAATCTTTTTTACCATTCTTTCATCACTCATTCGTTCGACGTGCCCAAACCACCTCAGCACGTTTTTCTTCATTCTCACTGCGACATTTTCGCTAGTACCTGCCATTCTGTGGATCTCTTCATTGCGGATTCGGTCGGCTAAACTGACTCTGCAAATTCGGCGAAGAGATGGCATCTCCACAGCATTCATCTTTCTTACAATCTTCTTCTGCGTTACCCACGTTTGGCTGCCGTATAACAGCGTCGGTAGCAAAACTGCATTGTGTACAACCACACGTACAGCTATGCTGACGTTTCGCCGTCTTAACAATGCAGCCAAAGCACCGTTAACTCTGTTACCGGCAGCAATACGTCTCTCCACATCCATTTCGTATCTTCCGTCTCTGCTAAACATACTTCCCAAATATACCACTTCATTCACTTGTTCTATTATCTTACCATTCACGTTGATTTTACATTCTGTTCTTTCTTCATTTCTTTCAAATATCAGAACCTTCGTCTTATCTGCATTCAGGTTTAGACCATTATTTTCACACCCATCTTTCAGAGTGGTGACCAATGCCTGCAAATCGCATTCTGATGATGCAATGAGCACTGCATCATCTGCATATAGCAAGCAATTGACCTTAAGGTCACCTACTTTCACTCCCATGTCACTATCTTTCACTCCTTGGAGACAACTATCCAAATACAAAATGAACAACCAAGCTGACATAGCGCAACCTTGCTTAACACCCGATTGGATGTCAAACCAGGGCGACATGTCAGCTCCTACTCGCACACAGGCTGAGTGATCTCTGTAAAGAGACTTTACAACCTGTAGCAAGGGTCCGCTCACATTGTATCGGGGCAGTATCTCCCATAATTTCTTACTCACAACCCTGTCAAACGCCTTTTCCAAATCCACAAAAGCACAGAAAACTTTTTGGTTTAGGGCCAAAAACTTTTCCGTGATCATGCGGAGAGAAAAGATCTGATCTATACACCCTCTTCCAGGTCTAAAACCTCCTCGGGTCTCCCACAACAGCCTTTCAGATCTCTCTTGCATTCTTCTCGCTAAAATTTTAGCATAAACTTTACCGCCCAAGCTGATCAAACTGATAGCCCTATAGCTTGCACAGTCTATCTGTGAACCTTTGCCTTTATACAAAGGTACGATGACTGCACCTCGCCAATCGCCTGGGACCTCTCCTGATTTCCAGCATAAATTGCATAAAAACCAGAACAAGTCCCAGACGCGTGGCCCACCATATTTGATCATCTCGGCAGTAACTTCATCTGCTCCCGCAGACTTACCACATTTCAGACTTCGAATCGCGCTCTCCACTTCTTCCAAACTGATTTCACCATCGGCTATATCCGGACTCAACATTTCGCTGGTACTCAAGGCCGAGGCGTCCTCACATTCATACGTCTCCTTGTAGAATTCCGCCCACCGCTGCAAAACGGGTTCTTGCTCTGTTAAGATTTCACCGCTCTTCGAAAGCACCCCTTTCATTCTACAGGTTACCGAACCACCCCGGGAATCACTAACTTCTCGCCAGAAAAGTTTCGTGTTTTCCCGGAAGTTGTTCGTCAACCTGTCATCCCTTTCTCTCTCAGAATTTTCACGCTTCATCTTTATAAGTGCTTTCGTTTTGTGCTTTTGCAGCTTGTACTCTCTTTTTCTTATCTCTCTCATACTTTTATCCTTACCCGAGGCTTTATAATCCAGCCATGCTTTCTTCTTTAACTCCACAGCGTCTTTCACTTCATCATCCCACCATTCATCGCGCTTTTTACTAAAACCTCTTTTCCTTTTACCACATACCTCTGTCGCTACTTTCACCATACCATTCCTAAGGTTCTGCCAGCATACTTCAATACTTTCATTTCCAGAATCATAGCTTTCAAGCTTCTTGGAAACCCTTTCTTGATATTCCTCTCTGATCGGTGGATCTTGAAGCTTCCAGATTATGCGATAATTCGACTCCAAGCTAGGACACGTTGTGCAGCTGCGCCAACGTGCAAACAGACCTCTTATTCTAGCAACGACTAGATAATGGTCCGTTCCCAGATCAGCACCCCTAAACACTCGCGTGTCCATAACTTGGCTTCGAATTCGCTGATCCACTAGGAATAAATCAATCATACTTCTTTCGTCCGCTCGCTTCCATGTATACAAGTGAATTTGTTTATGATCAAACATCGTGTTTGCCACAAACAAATTTCTTTCCTTACAAAATTCCAAAATAAGCTTTCCAGCCTCATTTACTCTCTTATCTCCGTACTTGCCTAGCACGCTTTCGTAACCACTTCGCGCGGTTCCAACCCATCCATTAACATCCCCACATACTATCAACTTTTTATTACTTCTGACACTACTTAGAACATGCCTGACACCCTCCCAAAACTCCTCGAGTTCGCTCACTGGAGCTGAGGACACTGGCGCGTAAACGGCTAACAAGAATACTCTTGTTATCCCCAGCTTAAAGCGAACCCAAAGAAGTCTCGGGTTGATAGCCTTGTATTCTACCATTGCATTAACCATTAGAGAGGACAACAACACGCCTACACCTTGGCAACCTCGCTCACCCTCTGGAACACCAGCCCAGAAAGCGACCCGGTTGCCTGGAAATCGGTCGTATCATTGCCTTTTCGCTTGGTCTCAGACACACAAATAACATCCAGATCTTTGTCATCCATCACATCTAATAATTCATTCATCTTCTGTTCCATTCCTCCTCTTACATTCCACGTAGCTATTTGTAGCTCCGTCCTCCACCTTCCGCCGTTCGGAACATGGCGTGTTGGTTGGCGGTACCCAACGCCGCATTCGTTCATGTTATAACATAAATAGACTACAAAACAATACAATACAATTTGTCAAAATTACAAACATTATTTAAATTTATTATAACTATCATTAATTATCCAATTAAACAAACAAAAATAAATAAAATAAAAAAAATAAAATAAATTGAAAAATTTACAAATACAGACATGTTAAAAATTACAGTGATTATATTAACTTTATTATTATTATTACAATTATTATTACTTAATTACGTTACAAAAATAAGATAAATTAGGTCAAAATAAATAACAATTACATTTAAGAGTTAGTGTAACAAAAGTTAGGATTCATTAAATTCTACTGCTTTGATTTGAATAAAGTTATCAGTCAAGTCAAAGCTGTCACGTGATCGTGTGATATTGACAGTTTTCCGGAATCAAGTCAAACGATCAACTTATTTGAGAACTTTTATAAACAGCGGATAACTCGCTTCGGCACTACTTTTTGCTGGTGTGTGAGTTGGACAAGTGATAAGAACATATTGGTGTTGTACTATGAGTTATTTTAAATGTTTATGTATTATTTTAAACTTTTAGTGATTAATTCTTGTGTTATTCAGAATAAAATATTAAGTTTAATTAAGTTTTCATTTACTGTGAGTAGATTATAAAAAGTGGGTGTATTAGAGAACTTCGATTACTTCAAATAAATCATTTGAATTATTCCTAATGAAATATTAAGTTTAGTTAATGTTTGATTTATTGTGAGTGATTATTAAAAATAAGTGTACTACAGAACTTTGATTATTTTAAATTAGTTGTTGCAGTCGCGCCTGTTACCATCAGAGAGGTTCTGGTATACTCAGTGCAGAAACAATCCTTCTCATTTGAAGGTTGGTTCTGGAGAATATTTCCTTCCCCATTCAACCAGCAAATAAAACTGAATCTCCTTGTATGTGATGTGATTTAAAGTAAAGTATTTATTTGGGATATAAAAAAAGGATGCAGAACAAAGTTATTGAAAAACATGAATAATGTAAGAAAAATGTAAATATAATAATACGAAACAAAAAAGAAGTAACAATAATGTTTCTAATACAAATTACAAACTAATCGTATTGTTATATCCCAAAACGGTTTTACCACTCGGTATTCTTTGGAATACACTTAACATTTGTTTTTAGAGGCAACCTGTTTCAATAATAAGGATAACGCTTAAAACATAAATACCTCTAATTTATGTCTCTTATAAATGTTGTTAGAGAAAATGTCTTTTCCGTAGTAGCTACGAAAACACGACCACTCCTGTCTTCATCTTAATATTTTGCGTTACCACTCTTAATATATAATGAATTGTTAGAATAGTCATATAAGATAGATAGCTTATTTTCGTTCTCTACTAATGACTAACACAGTTGCTAATTATGAAGAAGTTTATCAAATATCATAATTTACACGCTCTCGTATGTAAATTACTCTGAGCAACGAGCTTTGGGCGAAACGAACAGTGTATTACAGCTAGTTAGATGCTTCACATTCTCGGTTTTGACGGCACTTTATGGCAAATGTGTTCGTTTTTTATATATTCAGCTTAAAGTACTAGCTAGAATTTAGAATGTATTTTTATATAAGATCATATTAAAAAAAACAGGGTATTACTATATAAATAACCTACATAATGTAAGTGTAGTCAGATTCTGAGCTGAAGTCTGTGGACCACACAAATATATTTCCCGAATGCAAATCAAACCTATGAAATTTTGGCGAGCAGTAAGAGTCACTCAACACAAGTATTGTGACATCGTTATCTTTATAAAAAAAAAGTTAATTTGTGTTGTGTTTTCTGAATGCATTCATCCATCTGGTGAGTTATTGTTCGCATTTTACAAAAGGTGGCTCGCGAGTAACAAAAAGCCTAAAATAAAATAGTTTAAAACCACAACATTTTAAAAAACAGGTAGGAAACAGCTAGCTAATAATATCTTCATGATTTTTTTTAAATGAATCTTACTTTAAATAGTTATAAAAAGGATAACAGCAGCTCACAATAAAGTAATTACAAATAATGTTCAACTGCTTGACAAATAAACGTGTGTATTACATTTCTAAATGGAATATAATCTATACATTTTGAAAAATTAAAAAGTTATAAATAAGTTTTGAGTTAATTTATTAAGTCGAGTCAAAGCTCAAAATACAAAACCACCTCGACGTTTTCTTCACATAAAGAGCAAATACATTTCATTTTTTAAGATAGTATTAGTCTGTCCTTAAAATAAGTGTCTTATATCGATTTTGTGGCTGTTTCTGCACTTTGTTGTCCATTTCCAGTTAGGTGCTATCTTAGACGGAAGCGGCTCGTTAAAAGTACAGATAGTAGTATTTTCTATATTTTCATTATGTTACAAATACACTAAGGTAAGTTGAACACTGACGTTTATTTTTATAGCAGTAGATAACAAGAATCTGAAAGATGTATATATATATATATATATATATGGCTATAGTATAAATATACTGCAGACGCAAATAAATGAAACTAATGACACGAAAAGAACAAACTGAATATGTTCTTTTTTGTAGCTGGTTGACTCTGAAAATTTAGATATTCATTTATATCAATTCAGTTGTTCACGTGCTGTGTCCAGGTTTGGAGGTTTACTGAACCTACGGTGACTTTCAGAAAAGTTAATACCAAATTAGTTTGGATTATGGATAATTATAATTAGTTTTATTTAACTCAAAACGTCATACAACAAATAACAATGTGAATTAAAATAGTTTTACAGGTTCCAGTATAACAGCGCGGCGCGGGAACGAAATCTATTATCTCAGTACTATAATCGAAGCGGTGAACGTCCGTTGCACTTCACTGCATGTTTTCCTTTGTTAAACGAAACTCTTCAAAACCTTTTTCAAGCTTCTTTATATAATGATAGAATAGGAAGGTAAAATCTCTACATTTCTTATGTTTTTTGTGCATGTAAAAACAATTGAAAAAATAGTTTTTAAATTTGAAGTGAACAGATTTCTAATATAATGTCATAACAGTTGTAGTAAGTTATTGTCCCGAGTCTCAGTCAATATATTAATATATTTTTCCAAAATAAGCGTGTGTGGTTTCAGTTCTTAAAAGTCGTCAGTGTTGTTGGTCGAAATATCCTCAATTTGGATCCTAATAAAAATAATGAAGATCAAGTGAGGATTGGTGACGAATTTGCGCGAATTTCACGAAGACGACCCTGACTCGATATTTGACATTATATTTCATATTTCAGTGACCACATCTAGGGTATTTCTCCAGAAACGAAATAAAAGAGAAATTTTATTTTAAGCTTTCATCTCGAAATAAACCGGTTATAAAGATCAAAATTAATTTCACTTCGGAAAATTCCAGACGAATCTAAAGAGTAATAGAGTATAGAAACAAAATTACTTAAAAGATATTAAAGTAGTATGTTTAAGTAGGCTTTAGAATTACTTTTCGGAGAAACAGATATGCGGAGACGAAGTCGCTGTCATCAGCTTTTTCTAAACTAAACCATAAGAATTTTAATGGCCCCAATTTTTTTTATTTTAATTGGTTTACATTAAAGTTTACATTCAAGAATGAAATGTAAGCTAAAAATTATATAAACGGTATGGAATTCGGTTTTATATCGTATTAAATATATCCGAGACACGAAGCGGAGCCGAGGAGCATTCGAGTGCAGTGGATGATTAAACACTATTCGGACAAGAGAGAAAAATTTACAAGATTGCTGTAGAATATCCTACAGCAATCTTAAGCAATTTAAGCCTTTCAAGCGATAGCTCTCGATAAACAACTAATATAAAAAAAAGAAACTAATTGTTTTTAATTTAATGCAACATATTATGTAATGTTCAATATATTATATTAAAGACAATAATGATTAAGGATTAGGTCGGTAAAGAGCGATTCGTTGTAAGCGTGTCGCTTCAAACGTCAAGGGTGGTTGCCAAGAATGACAACTGTCAAATCCGACGTATTCTGACAGATGTCATTTAGTAATCTTGTATATATGTAATTATGAATAGTAATATTATATTACTATTTTCACAGTGACACTGTTTCTGAAAACCAGATTTGAGTAATTTAATTAATTTGGAATATTAAATTGTTGTAAAGTTTAAAAATGTTGATACCAATATACTTTAACTTAATTTCGTACATACACTTTTATATATTTAAAACTGATTTGAGCTATTAATGAAATGAATTATATTAGAATGTGGTACCTCATGTCATATAATTAAAAAAAACAGAGTTATGTCATGTCATAAAATTTTAAAGTTATTATTATATTCCGAGGAAATATAATCGGGCCTCCAGAGCCTTCAAACGGGAAATCACTAAAACAAAGTTCAAATACGTCGTCAAAATTTTTTGAATCAGCTAGCAAGCCCATCGGATCAGCTAGCAAGCCCAGCGGAACGCACAAATTTTGGGGGCCTTTTAAAGCCACTCTGGGCAATTTTTGCCAGCCGTGTCTACAGACATTGCGCATGAAATAGAATGATGACAACATTGGGGATCCGGTATTTTCCGGCCGTGCATTGCTCTCTCAGGAAAACGACGACGATTGCTATAAAAATCTTCTGTCTTCTGCTTGGGGATGATATCAAAATGCGGTGAACTGAACCTCTCTTAGTTTAACATCCAAAAGATCCAAGTTTTTCAAGGATCTTTTTTCCACGTGCCACTAAGTTGTGGAACGAATTTCTTTCGGTGGTATATCAGGATCCATAAGATATGGTTACGTTATGGTTGGTTCAAATGGCGTATACTCCTGCCGTCAAGAAAATGCTAAGAAAGATAATAATTATTAAATATAGAACGTCAAATTACGAAAACTGGATAAATAACTATGACCTTGGTCCTCGCCTCGGTCTCTGAATTAGTACAGATATTTTTCGAGGACGAGGCGTAAAATATCTGTACTAATTCAGAGACCTTGATAAGTGCCGATCTTACAAATGATTTAGTAAAGCATGAAGGACAAATAAGCAAAGACATTGTAATCGTAAGCTTTCTTCTTTAATGCGCGGTTTCTTGGGGATATAAATATTTACTTCCTCATCCGAGATCTGAAAAGCACTCCTAAATATAATGATTGTGTCACCGATGAAAATACAAATAAATTTCGAAATAGAATAGTTATTATCTACTTATAATTGTATATAATTATCTATTAATGTATTTAAAGCCTCCGATTTAATTGCATACTAATTTGTACTCGTATATGTTGATAGTGTAGTTAGTTATAGTTTATAATGTTATTGTAAATTAAATTAAAAGCTTGTTCACTGATCCAAGTGAAACTCTCCTTTACATTCAGTAGACGATGTGTTCGTCGTTAATTTACACAACAATTTTTAGCAAATTTAGATTACTTGGATCTTTTCATAGCAATGTGCTACGATAACCGTTTAGGAAAATTTAAAATTTTCTTCTCACATACTTTACATAGTCGTAGCTACACGGTTTATTGAGAAAAAGTTGACATAAAAGCGCTTTTTGTGTCTTCATGACTCTGCATTACACTTTAATGTCTCCAACATGCTCGGAGCGTCCGCAAACATATCAAATATTCTATGAGAATATAAGATGCCCTAACTGCTTAGTTGTCTTCAGTTTGTCAGTTTACGAATATGGTACAATACCAAAACAGATAGTTTATCTATAAGTTTAGATAACAATAAAAAATTTCGCCCTTTAGAATATTATTGAAGGTAATTGACCTCATAAGTGGGTCAACGAGGTGGCGCGCTCCAGCTTCTAGTGTCTACTTTTTTCTAGACGCTAGTACCTTTAAATTATTATACTTCTTAAATAAATATCTTTATAAGACTCAAGTCAACAGGTCTCTTTTCATATTTGCTAAGTTATTAGCTAAGCTTTCTTCCATAAAGTGTTCTCTAATCATTTCAATAATAGTATCTTCCCCGCTCGATCCGCCCCCACTAGTTAACATAGAGGCGTCACTATGTCAGGTGGGTATGACTGGCCATCAGCCGATCATACTAGCATCAGTATACCTCTCCCCGAATAAGGACCTACTAGAGGGGGACCTTAAGTCCCTACTCCAATTAGGTAACGCAACCATTCTGGCCGGCGACCTAAATTGTAAACATCCCCGCTGGAACTCTAGAATCGTAAATACTAGAGGACGTCTCCTTGATAGGCTAAGCAACACGCCTGGTCTCAACTTTGAGATCATAGCGCCCTTGAGCCCCACGCGATACTTTGACTCGGACTTCCGACACGACACACCTGACGTGCTCGACATAGCGCTCTTGAAAGACGTAACGCTTCAGTTGCGATCAATCGAGACACTATCCGAGCTAGACTCCGACCATCGACCAGTCCTAATCCAGCTCGGACCCCTCCACCCTACGACACCCGCGTTAAAAACTATAATCAACTGGAGAAAGCTAGAAGAGCAACTCCACTCCCCCGCCTCAGTGCACCTCGACGAAATTCCTGACCAGATCGTAACGGTCGAGGACGCTGAAAAAGCCGCGACGCGATTCACAAACCATATATCAGACATAATAGGAACGTCCTCGAGGGAGGTCCGCGCAACCTTCGATGGGAGCCGTGCACTCCCTCCGGACATTAGGCACTTAGTTAACCGTAAAAACGCCGCGATCAGGAACCATGACACATATCCGACAGACGAACATCGACGGGAGCTACGCCGCCTCCAAAGGGAGTTGAGACAAGCTCTTGACACCTTTAGAGATGGAGGCTGGGACAAGAAGCTTTCAGAGCTCTCTCCTTCACACCAGGCTTACTGGTCATTGCAGAGAGCCCTGAAAGCCGAAACTGTCTCGGCAATGCCCCCGCTCGATAGACCTAACTCCACGCCCGCCTTCGACGACCGAGACAAAGCGGAATGTCTAGCCGACAGCCTAGAGAGCCAGTGTAACATTAGCACGCAACCGGTCGAACGCGAACATGTCGAAGTCGTCGACAACACTGTTCGAGTCATGTGCTCTCAACCACCAGCAGGTCCCGCCATAGAGGAAACGAACCTCGAAGAGGTAACGAACCTAGTTAAGGCGCTTCACGCCAAAAAGTCGCCAGGATCAGATAGGATCACCAACAAAGTGATCAAACTCCTTCCGCCTCCTTTGCTTTACCTAATGGTTAATATTTTTAATGCTCTACTGGCCGGTTGCCGGTTTCCGGCCCAGTGGAAAGAGGCCATAGTGATAGGCATTCACAAACCGGGTAAGCCCCGGAATCTTCCAACTAGTTACCGTCCAATTAGTCTCCTTAGTTCCCTAGGGAAAATCTATGAGAGGATTATCCTCAGTAGACTTAAGTCAGAAGTAGAGAGACTGAACATCATCCCAAATGAGCAGTTTGGCTTTCGAGCCTATCATTCCAGTTCCCACCAGGTGCAACGCCTCACGGAGCACATCCTTTCTGGGGCCACTTTGTGCCGCAAGCTACGTAGGACAGGAGCGCTCTTCCTCGATGTAGCGAAGGCATTCGACAGGGTCTGGCACAATGGACTGGTATACAAGCTATACCAGTTCAGGGTGTCGGACAGACTCGTACTAATCATACGGGACTTCCTGTCGAATCGCTCCTTCCGCTACAGAGTGGAAGGCGTAATGTCGACTCCCCGCCCCATCAGGGCAGGCGTCCCTCAAGGTTCAGTCCTCTCACCAATTCTCTTTTCAATTTACTCCAGCGACATTCCTAGGCCGCGTTATAAAGTAGAATTAGCAATGTTCGCGGATGACACCGCAATTTACACATCCTCAAGGGATCCTTATGAGATCTCTCAACGCCTCCAATCCGCAGCCGACTCCCTCGGGAACTGGTTTCGGAAATGGAGGATTGAGGTGAACCCGGAGAAGAGCACCGCGGTACTCTTTGAACGGTCACGATCCACAAGGGGCCCGGAGATTAAACTCTTTGACAAACCGATTCCTTGGAAAAACAAGGCCAAGTACCTAGGAGTGACGCTGGACAAACAGCTAGTATTCACTTCACATATCGAGGACGTTCGCAACAAAGCGGCCTTTATCCTAGGGCGACTTTATCCCCTGTTAGGCAAGCGGAGTAAAATGTCCCTTAGAAATAAGGTCACACTTTACAAAGCCTGCATACGCTCCGTCATGTCCTATGCAAGCGTTGCCTTCGCTCACGCGAACCTGAAGCCCCTTCAGGTGCTTCAGAACAGATTCATGCGGCTCGCCACTGGAGCACCGTGGTATATGCGTAATATCGACTTGCACAGAGACTTAGATCTACCGACGATCGCACAGTATTTCAAGGGGCTCTCCAAAAGCTACTTTGACAATGCTGTGGGACACCCAAACCCGCTGGTGGTTAAGGCCACAGGATACACGGCCCGTAAGACTCCTAAAGTCAGAAAGAGAAGACCCAAGTCGGTACTTTTCGACCCGGACGACGCGATTACGTTAGGGAACGCTACGTAAAAGCGGCAAAGCGAACATAAATACTACACATACACACACACAGCGTCTTCGCCGGCGAAGACGAGGCCCCCATCCAAGCACGTTGCTCCGGCGTTCTGCCGTCGGAGGACGTTAGTGTCAAATTCTAACCCACATCCAACCCTCGCTTCCCACCTAACGGTGTCCTGAGCCGTGGTCCGAGCCTCACAGGAGGCGCCCTCAGGACGCGCGTTCCCCTGGGGCCCTTCAGGCCCCCCCTTTTCAAGGGCGGGTCTCTGCACCCGTCCATTACTCCGGTGACGCTGTCATGGCCAGTAGGGCTAACAGCAGAGACAAACAAAAAAAAAAAAAAAAAAAAAAAAAAAAAAAAAATAGTATCTTAAGTTTGGAAGTACTCGTATTATTTAAAATAAAATAAGAGAAGATAGTTTTATAATCAGTATTTATGTATTACTGTGTCTAATTATTTGGTTCAAGGAACTAAACAAATTGTTATAGACACGCCACAGGATACGCTACAGATGCAATCTCTAGTAGATTTAGTTTTCTGCATAAGTTTAAGGTTTATACTGTTCTTATTACTTGGCACACTTGTAAAATCGTATCAAAATAAAATGGCTCTCTTTTTATAACATGTGCTTGACTCATCTATGGTACTAAAATGTAAAATTCGTTATTTTAATGTGATCGGTTCAGTCAGTGAAGACCACGAATTTTTGCAAGAAAAAGTTTGATATAAAAATATTGTATTGGAACATAAGCCATTTGTTTTTTATTTTATCAAATATGTAAAATTGCTGGATGTAATAGTATAATGTTCCATCCAGCAATTATTTATTTATTATAAATCAGATAATAAAAGTTTCAAGTAACCATATTCCTTTTCATGGAACATCAATTTTAAATACAATTCATAAGTCAAGTGCAGTGTAAGTAATTAACTATACAATATTCTCATTAAAATGTCTGTTTCATGAATTTATGGGAAGTGATATTATATTAGTCCGGGAATCTATCACCATATATCATATATCGTTTGTATTATATACATATCTTTATAATACAAACATTATTACTTGACTGGTGATGATTCTGTGTCTAGGAGCCGTTTAATAAAAAAGAAGGCTAAAAAATATGTTAAGATCAATAAATTTACAACAAAAACGCGCTACGCTCAGTGTTCGTCCTTTGGTCAATTATAATTATAATTTGACATATATACGAGTAAATATGAAACCAAATTATTTAAATTTATGAATGAGACAAAGGATATATTTTCTAAATATAAATTATTTTTCATTCATTTATTCATTCATTCAAGCACAGAAATACATTATATAAATATGAGGACCAAAACCAGCTCGCTTTACCTGTTACTCGACTAACTATTAACGACGACTAACGACTAACGAGTAACGTGTGTATGTTAATGCTACGGTTTTGCCGAAAATCTAAAACATACTGTACTACTTCAAGGATTTTTGTAATTTAGATTTTAAGTATGGATTAGAAGAAACCGTCACCGAAGAAAAGCCCTTTGAGTTTCTATCGTCAGCTCTTCTCAGATCTGTGGCAAATAACTTTTCGAGCTAGCTGCTGGTAGCTGTGACAAAAAACTGTGTGAAAAGTACAGTACAGGGATCCACAGACACGATAAGTTAAGTTAGCTCACGTGAAAAGTTAAGATATTTTATTTAGGTTTCACTTGATACTTGAAAGGTTAATGGATAAAATCTCTTATGACAAGTTTTCTATAAATTAAATGAAGCAGTATTGAGAAACTCAGAAATATCTGAATACTTCTACTTACTAGTTATTACTTTGTTGTAATTAGGTAGCGTATTGTGTTTTACTTTCTGTAAGTCTAAAAGGCGGTAATGTAATTTTCTCATTGAGAGTATAAGTAGCAACGTCATCAGCTTAATCGATTTGAAGGATATTAAGCGATTAATTTCTCATTAGTATTCTCTGAGCCAATCTCTATATGCTTGCATCCCAATTTTACGTACCAATTTCATATTTATATTATAACCTATATTTTGAAGAAGATTAATAAATGAACACACCTAGCTTTATAAGATAGCAATTTATTGTAAATATTGTTTTTTTTTTGTTGTATCCTAAAAAATCTATTTGAACTTCATGTTATGAAAACATTGTAGTTATATTTAACAAAACAAATATATTCAAACAAAACAATATTTATTATGACTATGTCGTAAATCTATTATATAAAAATGAATCGCAAAATGTGTTGGTAAGCGCATAACTCAACAACGCATGGACCAATCTTAACAATTTTTTTTTTTTAAATGTTCCTTGAAGTCCAAGGATGGCTCTAACGGCGAGAAAAATTTGAATAATTTCCAGGGAAACCCTAAAAAAGCCCTTTTCTTTTTCCTATACAAATATTTTAAATGTAGAATAAATAACTAAATGTAGAGTCAATTTGAACTGTATTGCTATTCAATAAAGTTGATATTAAATTACAAGCACTCATTGTTGTCTAAACAATGTAGGTGTCTTGCTAACGTCAAAGAGTCAATTCGCGCTTTATTGTCGCTGCACAACGTTCAAATTTAATCAAATGAATGTGTACACCCGACCAAATTGAAAAGTCAAAAAAAGTAAATGTAAGATTTGATTGGCCTTGGAATATTCTTTCTTTTGTTTTAGTTTCGGAATGCGACATAAATTGTCATCAGTTTTCACGTCATTGCATCTGTCAAACAAACTGCGTTAAAAAGCGTTTATAATATTTAATAATTAATTTTGATTGTATAAATACCTGTGATTAATAATTATTTCATGTGAATAAATTTAGGTAATTATATACGATATGCCTCCTATAAGACGAAGTAATTTAAGTAGAAGAACCCGAAATGCTACAAACCAAATGAATTACCGATCTTATCATACTGCACATGAACGTGACGACCGAAATGAACGCGAAAGAATTCGTATATCACGAACGCGGGAAGCGAGAGCGAGAGATTCAACTAATAATCGCGAAAGTTTGAATCGAGCTGCTTTCAATTACGATTTGTCAATTGACTACAGTAACCACCAATGTGTTGCTATTGGATCTATGAACTTGGTTTGCTCTTATTGTAAGGCATTGAAATACAAAAATGAAGCAAATGGATTGTGTTGCGCAAATGGGAAAGTGAAATTGATACCATTGGATCCACCACCAGAGCCATTGTACTCATTGGTTTCAGGAATAGAACCAGATTCCATACACTTTTTGTCAAATATTCAACAATATAACAATTGCTTTCAAATGACATCATTTGGGGCAACAAACGTAGTTCGGGAAAATTTCATGCCAACTTTTAAGGTATGTATTATAGCAGTTAATCATTATTATTTTAATGAACAAAATTTCCTGTTAACTAAGTAAATATGTGTGTATGTATTAACCTTCAGTTTCCTAAACCCCAAAACATATATTACTTAGTCATTATATTATTTGGTGATTCAGTATTAGCAACACTTTTATTATTTTGAAACACAATATAATTATTTGACGATGGATATTAGTTACAACTAATTATTACATATTGACATACCTAAGCATATCAATTATTATTTGGTGATTCAAATTAAGAGACAGATATACTTTTTAGGAACAAATATTATTTCTATTTGGCAAAAATCATTTTTTTTAATTTACAGATACAAGGCCAAATATATCATAGAGCAGGTTCACTGTTACCAGTGTCAGATAGCAATTACAAATTTCCGCAAATTTATTTCATGGGCAATTCACCACGAGAAATTGATATGCGTTGTTCACATAACAATTCACTAAAGAGGTCTATTGTAAAACAATTACAAACTTTATTTCATGAGTACAATCAATTGGTTATGTTGTTTAAAACTGCACTGGATCGGATGCCATCTGATAATCACAAAATTGTAATCAGAGCTGATAAAACACCTGTTGGCCAACATGCAAGACGTTTTAATGCACCAACTATTGATGAAGTTGCCATCGTTGTAGTTGGAGAAAACTTGGAATCCCGTGATATTGTTTTACATCATCGGAATGATCAATTACAACGTATAAAGGAAACACACCGCTCATATGACGCACTGCAATATCCCATTATATTTTGGCAAGGTGAAGATGGCTATGATTTTTCAAACAAGATGATAAATCCCATTACAGGTAATAAAAAATATTAGTTTAGCTATGAAGCTATATTATCAGTCACTATATTATTATTTTTTTAATTTTCAATATTATGAAAACAAAAATCTATTTTCAGGTTCCGAAACCAACAAAAAAGTCAGTTCAATGAACTATTATTCCTACCGCCTAATGATTCGTGAAAATGAAGACAATCACATACTCAAATGTCGGCGATTATATCACAAGTATGTTGTAGACATGTATGTTAAAATTGAAACGGAGAGATTAACATTCATCAGGTTGAATCAGACCAAACTCAGATCTGAAGAGTATATTCACCTTCGAGATGCATTAATACTGATGGAAATGCACAGAATGTTGGTCGGATGACTATTCTTCCAGCAACATACATCGGAAGCCCTCGACATATGCATGAATATGCTCAAGATGCCATGTCATATGTTCGTCATTATGGTACAGCAGATTTGTTCATCACATTTACATGCAATCCACACTGGATAGAAATCAAGCAGGAGTTATTCCCTGGGCAATCACCTATTGATCGTCATGATATTACAGCCAGAGTCTTTAGACAAAAGTTGAAATCTTTGATGGATTTCATTGTGAAACATTATGTGTTTAGAGAGACACGCTGCTGGATGTATTCTGTGGAGTGGCAGAAACGGGGATTGCCACATGCACACATTTTGATTTGGTTAGTTGAAAAGATAAGGCCAAATGAAGTTGATGCAGTAATATCAGCTGAAATTCCTAATGTAGAAGTAGATCCTGGATTGCATGAGGTAGTTATTAAAAACATGATACATGGTCCCTGTGGAACTCTTAATCAAAATTCACCGTGTATGGTGGATGGTAAATGTTCAAAGCGATATCCACGGACATTAATATCTGAAACAATCACTGGTAATGACGGTTATCCTTTGTATCGTCGCCGATCGACAGCAGACAATGGAAGATCAACAATTGTCAAATTAAATCAACAAGATATTGAAATAGATAATCGCTGGATTGTTCCATATTCACCCATTTTATCAAAGACCTTCAAAGCGCACATCAACGTTGAATCTTGCCATTCAGTAAAATCTATTAAATACATTTGCAAATATGTAACCAAAGGGAGTGATATGGCTGTGATTGGTATTAATGCAGAGAATTCCAATGATGAAGTTACGCAATACCAAATGGGTATGAGTACATCCAAGCAATGATGAATGTTTTTATTTACGACTGCTATTAGTCAATGTACGTGGCCCAACATCGTTCCAACATGTACGAACTGTTAATGGTGATTTGTGTGGATCATATAGAGAAGCTTGCCAACGTTTGCGATTGCTAGACAATGATGCTCATTGGGATCAAACTCTCAATGATGCTGTAATATCATCACAAGCTCATCAAATACGAACATTGTTTTCTATAATCATATCTACCTGCTTCCCATCAAACCCAAAGGATTTGTGGATCAAGTACAAAGATAATATGTGTGATGATATTTTGTATCAAATACGGATTAGAAGGGGAAATCCAAATATACAAATAAGCGAAGAAATTTACAATGAAGTATTGATTTCAATTGAGGACATATGCTTGATGATCTCAAACAAACTATTATTTCAATTAGGCCTGGCCGCACCCAATCGTCCAATGCATGATGCTTTTAACCAAGAGTTGCACCGAGAAAAACTGTATGATCTCAACACTTTGAAAGAATTAATTCAAACGAATCTTCCACTATTGAATGAACAACAGAAGTATGTATTTGATACACTTTTGAAAGTAATAAATGCTAAAAGAGGAGGGATTTACTTCTTAGATGCACCTGGTGGTACAGGAAAAACTTTTTTGATTTCATTGATATTAGCAACAATTCGCTCACAAAATAAAATTGCACTTGCACTCGCTTCGTCGGGAATCGCAGCAACTTTGCTTGAAGGTGGTAGAACAGCTCATTCAGCACTAAAATTACCATTAAACATGCAAAGCAACGAAACTCCAACCTGCAACATTTCGAAGAACTCTGCAATGGCAAAGGTTTTGCAGCAATGTGGATTGATTGTTTGGGATGAATGCACGATGGCACATAAAAAATCTTTGGAGGCTTTAGATAGAACCTTACAAGATCTCCGGAGCAATAATAACCCATTTGGTGGTGCAATGATTTTATTAGCAGGAGATTTTCGTCAAATATTGCCAGTGATTCCACGATCAACGCCAGCTGATGAACTTAAAGTCCTCCAATTTGTGGAAACATGTGAAGGTATTACACTTAAGCAAGAATATGCGTATCAAGTTGCAAAATGACAAATCTGGAGACATATTCTCTAAACAACTCATTGACATTGGTAATGGCAAATTTCCTATAGACACCTTGACTGGTTGCATTAACTTTCCTCAAGGTTTTTGTCAGTTAACTAGATCAAAAGATGAACTTATTCAAAAGGTGTTTCCAGATGTTGCTCAAAATTATAGAAACCATGATTGGTTGAGCGAACGGGCTATATTGGCTGCAAAAAACATAGATGTAAGTGAATTAAATTTCAAAATTCAAGAACAAATTACAGGCGAATTGAGGATATATAAATCAGTTGATTCGGCTACTAACCAAGATGATGTCGTTAACTATCCGCCTGAATTTTTAAACTCGCTGGATTTACCAGGATTGCCACCTCACAATCTTCAATTAAAGGTTGGTTCGGTAGTAATAATGTTGAGAAATATCAACCAACCGCGTCTTTGCAACGGCACACGGTTAGCGATAAAAAAATTATTGAACAACGTGATAGAAGCAACTATACTGAAAGGAAAGTATAAAGGAGAAGACGTTTTGATACCACGCATCCCAATGATTCCGACTGATGTACCATTTCAATTTAAACGACTACAATTTCCAGTGCGGCTTGCTTTTGCTATGACCATAAATAAGTCCCAGGGGCAATCATTAGGTGTTTGTGGTATTAATCTAGAAAACCCATGTTTCTCACATGGTCAATTGTATGTTGCCTGTTCCCGTGTTGGAAAACCATCAGATTTATTTATATATTCACCAGGTAATCAAACAAAAAACATTGTGTATCATAAAGCACTAAAATAAAAATAAAACAGATTTTTGTTAATAATTATGATTCACTGGATTTACAATAACGCGATTACTGAAAATACTTATGTACGTTTTATTTCATTATTTTTTATTTCATCGGTTATGAACCCTATGTTAATAATAATAGTAATAAATAATTAATTATCTCTATACTTTGTAATTGAAGCACCCACTTTATAAATATTTGTCACCTTTAGGTTCCCATTATCCCTTTAGATTATTTTTCAATCAGGTTTGAACCTTAAGTTCCCCTCTTGGTTTGAAGCCCTCTGGCAGACATCCCAATCGGGGTTTTTAGTGGGTCTCAAAAGGGTGACCAAAGTTCGTGGAAGCTAAGATACTTAAGTCACCCGAGCTGACCTTTTTCTTTAATTCTCCTGAACAGAACCGTCACCATGATGATAGGGCGATGTGTGAGGATCAGCAGAGTAAAAACGTCTAAAGGTCGAAATATAAACTGCCACATTCCAAATCTATTTGACAGAACGAATTCTGCCGAGTTGTATAAAAATTGTATTTATTAAAAAAAAAAAAATCTTTTAAAATTTAAATGTTTTGAGTTTAACTTTCATTGTATGTATTAGTAAAAACCACCAAATACTTTTAATTATGAACGTCTTAATAAAATGATAAAGTAACATATTAAAAAAAAGGAAAATTTTACGATTTATTTATTATATTATTTAAAATATTAAATGATAAAAAAAATCCACCAGAATTCTTAATATATATAAATCACGTGTCGCGTTATTTGTCCGCGATGGACTCCTAAACTACTTAACTGATTTAAATAAATTTACACACCACGTACAGTTTGACCTAACTTAAAAGATATAATAATTTTCAACTCAATTCATAGTCGCAGTATTATTTTATTGCAAATTATTAGTTTATCATTTTGCAGTTAGCTCTTAACAATTCTAAAAGATGGCGGTATCTATTGACTGGATTGAGTAATTACGAATGAGATATCTACCCTACCTACCTCATTCGTAAGTTTAGTGTTCCAAGTTATTTACTAAAAACTTTGTAATATACAAATAGTGTTATAAACTTGGATAAAATTAAAAAAATAATTATAATTATTTTGTTTTGATTTTTGCTTAATATCGACTATAAGAAAACATTATGGTTTTCATGACAGATGTACTCTGAACGTTACCCCTTAAATAGTTTAGTACAATGTAATATACCAAAAATAATAGTCACAGCAACGCGTGACCGGGTCTGCTAGTAATATATATATTAGTCAGATCGACATCGTTGTAAAATTTTTCGTCAGACAATTTTCGTCTAGCAAATATAATTAAATGTAAAAGGAAATCACTCTTTAAATATCTCTTTCTAGCAAGGAGACTGAACTGTACGACTAACACTAGGTAAGTGCTCCTTCTTCTCAGCACTGCTCCATGCCGCGTTTTGTTTAACGTGCTAATGACTGTCTCCGACCTATATTTTAAAACCTTTTATTACACAACACATGTTATTTAACTGAGTCCTAAAAATCTGCATGTAGTGATTACAACTTGCTCTTTTCGTTTTGGAAACATATTTTTTACTTTTACAATTTTTTTTATCATAAATACCAATAACCAACCCTTGTTTGAACTCAAATTAAATGAAAACGCCACATATTGGTCGCTAGTTTGCAAGTCTCTTAAGTTATAGTAATTAATTAAATAGCAGCGAGATTTCATAACATTTTAAACTAATTTTAAACTTCGTTGATTGAATTTCACTTTAAGCTCACATTCTGTCACCAACTTTCGCTTTCAAAGGAACTTATTCTGCTTCTCATACATTGAAACAAATACAAAGTTTTATATCGTGACTAAAAGTAGCCTTACTAAGACGATTAAAAGAAAAATATCATCTCGTGCATGTTAATAACATATAAATAAAAGTAGTTAGTAGTACTTTATCGTTTTTTTATCAATATGCATGTGTAAAAGCAAAGTGTGATAACTATTATGTCTTAAAAATATTCCCTTACCACTACTCTTCACTAAGATTCTGAAGTTTAGTGCAATGGCCATCATTAAACACAGTTCTTCTAATTCTCCATATACAAAGAAACAACTCTTACTCGCAATAACTCCAGGCGCTTAATTCATTATCATCTCTGATGACGTTAAAAACATTAAAATTTAAAAAAATAAGTTAATTCGATATCAGATTTTTAATATAAAATAAGTAATACGTAGACAATCACGCTAAAGTTTCAAATTATACCATGTTATTTTACATATTACTTAAAAGTTATATCAGCCCATATTACGATCCTAAAGCTTCGTTCTGTAATTACTTTGCAGTGTTCTGTTTAAAACGTTTTGTACTTTAACGAGAAAACTTTAAACAGAGTTTAACCACAGCGAAAAGCTTAATTCCATTTTTTATAGAGTTTAATTTATTTTTAGTTCTTTATAAATAACTACTATTATATTTTTTCTTATATTTTATTTAATAATTGTAATTATTGTTATCACTTACGGCGCCATTAATATTACGATATGTCATCATTAGCCTCAATATTTGTTTTCAAATATAATTAAATAATAGTGGTATAATCAGCTGCCATTTTATGATTACGAACTCGAAGACTGGCAAACGAAAAACATTATGACTTCACATAAGTAAATATAAAAAATAAATACTAATATTAAATTCTTAAGACGACAATAACTTCTTAGAGAGCGAGGAGAAAATAGAATCTATTTAAATCAGCATCTTGATTGGTGCATAATATAATAAAATTTATAAACGACAGTATAACTTGTTCACGTCAACTCTGTCTATAATTAAGTATTCTTAGTAGAAATATATATTTATATTATATATTATATTATAAGAAAACTTTTTAAAAGTCATTTCCTCTATATAGAGGAAATGCCTTTTAAAAAGTTTTCTTTAGACCTCGTATCAAAATCATGTTTCTAATGACGAAACACTTTCTGAGATGTATGTTGTATAAACGATGTGAATACTCATGTGGTGTATAAACAGGGATACCGACAATGCCTGTATCTTATGTCTGCATTTCTTAAGCTGATCACTCTCCTGACGGCTCATGACGCGTCTGTTTGTGATAGCAACGCTTTACCATTCACGGCTGCAGCTGCTACTTCAATTGTTTATTATTGTATATAGCATTTGTAATAACTATTCCTCACTAACTTATCCGTTTTATGTTTATGGAAATTACGTAATAGAAAAATATTAGATAATAATTTAACATTATTAATAAATTCGTAAGCGATACTATTATACATTTTTAGATCTGCTAATGTTAGTAATTTAATTTTTATTAAAAACATAATAATTTTCATTAAATTCAACAATAAATTGATTCATATGAAGAATCATAATATTCTTTATCATAAAAATAAATTGAAATAATAAACAATAAACAGACTTGCTCAGCGCCTCGTCGTTGTGTTGACGATCGACTCGACTTGATAGTGAAATGGGTCAAAGAAAATTTAATTATTTGGCGCCGGATGGCGACCTAACCGCTCTGTCCTTCACATTTCACTTTTTGCACATTCAGCTTTTTCCAGTGATTTACTTTTAATGGTTTTAATATACTTATTACATCCGTATAAAATACAACTCAGTTACTTTAAATCATACTCTCCAATATTTTATAATAACGAAAGCAATTGTTACAGAACTAGTAAAATAACTAACACCTAAAAAATATAACTGTAACGTGATATACCCAAGAAACATATAAAGCCAGTTATCAATAATGAAACTGTTTACTCCGGTCTTGTATTTGGACCTGTTCAAACAATGTAACTCTAGTCCGAGGACAAAAGCGTGCAAGCGACGTGGAACAAGAATTATATATTACTACTAGTTTATGAATATAGATAAGTCCATTTATATTAAATTGTATTATTACTATACTAAAACATTTTTCAATGATCGTAATATGAAACCAGATAATTTTCTGTAGCTCTAAGTAATAAATGATTTTTTTCCTCAATATCCATTAGCGGTATATTGAGGTAGACCGTGGACCGGTTGTTAACCAACCGGTCCACGGTTGAGACGGACCACGGGCAAGAGTCGAAACTCTTCCAATTAGTTTGTGTAGATTGTCTTCCAATTAATTCTCGCATCATATCAACATTTCAAATTCGTCTTCATGATAATTGACATACTTTTATATATTTTTTTGGATTTTGTCACGAACTTCACACGTTGCCATTGCTGTTTTCAAACCATATTTCATATATAGATATCGACTCGGTACTACGATACGTACCTATTTTAATTATTATTATGAAATAATTCATATAAAAAAAAGTTTAACTAATCATATAATTTGTTACTGAACCAATGATTAAAGATAATTTTTTACCCAAAAAATCTATATATGTATAAAGGGTTCAACTGTTTTGTCGCAGCAATTTCATCGTTGAATAATCGGTTGAACGAGTGAGAACTAATTGAAACTTAACACTAAAGATTAAGTCCATCCAGATGATTTTAATAGTTTATTTTTATTTGATTTTAATATATTACACGGTTATAACTTAGGAATTTTTGTTTTGTTTATTTTTTATTTCCTTTTAAGTTATTGTATACACCGACCCCGCATTCACAATTCCCTGATAAATTATGAATCATTATTCGAGGGATATCGTTTTTATATGAGGAAAATATAGCAGTATTTTATTTTTACAATTGATTTTAGCTTGTTTGTTTTCCATAAGCATTCTTTTTTCACAATTATCTCTTGCTGTCCTTTTTGTATTTAAAATAAAATAATATTGTTTTATTCCGAGTGTGGCATAAATTTACCTTTTAAATAAGGCCATATTTTAATTTCACATGTTAAACATTACGTCATTATAATCCTTCAATAGAAATGTATTAGAACACACAGATGTCTTAGTGAAACTAATATTAGTTAATATTGTAACATAAATAGATGTATACTGTATAGGATTGTTAAGTTGGACGTTTAGTTTTTTATAATGCGTAAATAACAAACGTATAAAAAAAACAAAAACAAAAATAAATAAACTATAAAAAAATATAATAATAAAGTTTACAGAATTATTCTTATGCTTTATTATATTTTTTTCCAATTATATTTTATGTACAATTCTTTTCCCGTAATTATTATATTTATTTATTTATATATACCTTTATATACCTTTTCCACTTTGAATCATTGATCAGTATCTGTGTATATCAAATAGGAGTGGCAGGAGTGCTTATTCTGATACGATACTTATCAAAATAAGCCCTTGCCTAAATACACTCTCCAACTAAAAATATGTCTACGACGGTTCCAAACTCACCCTGGTCTAAAAGATTATATGCATAGATTAAAATTTAATTAATTAATTACTGTTTATGTTTGTGTATTATGTTTGTGACGTACATATATATATATATATATAGATACTGTCCTTTAAATATTTATTTATTTAAAATATAATATGCTATAAATATCTTTCTCATCGCTCATTAGAAATCCACAATACTCACATATATATCTTCATACATTGTGCACATATTAGACCAATTTTAAAATTATATGATATAATTTCGCTGCTATATCGACCACTCGCACAGACGACATTACATCACTACTAAGTTAGATAATAATAGGAAAAAATAAAATCAAGAGCACATGGAGATTACCTACCTGCCTGGCTGATTTAAGAATTTGTTTTTTTTGGTACATTTCTTTACAACATTTTCATAGTCATATGTACTATTTTTTCATTTCTCATTTTGAGTATTTTGTGGTACTCTCCGTCCGCCGGGTTCAAAAGATCCCTGCGGACGGAGAGTTTCTTAATGGTGTCTCGGTAAGACAAAGGAGAGAGTGAAAGATTAATGCGAGTGTTAATAATTAAATATAAGAATTATTAATGATTTAAATCATTCTTTTTAGATTCTACTTTTATTATTTATATAATACGGAGCTTCACATTATTTTAAAAAGACCTTTTTGTTACGTACGTTTTGAGCAGTGAACAGATAATGCTAGTGGAAATGTAATGGGAATGACGTTTCTTATAGAATAAACAGATCTGTATAAGACCTACATAGACATCCAAAGACTAGTAATATTAAAACTTCCCTAACAGCTCATTGTGGATGCATATTAACATTACTTAGATATATTCTGATGATTTGGGAATATATATAAATAGAAAATCTATTCTACAGAAAATATTCAATAAACGTACAGGTCTGGATTTCAAAGATTAAAATAGCAAAAAATGTAGTACGTATAAAAAAATATAGTTAAGGTAAAAATATCAATAAAGCTCTATGTACAATATATGTGATTATTTATTATGTACATACATGCAGACATACAGACTGAATGTTCTTTAGTCTTCTATATATAATATAAAAGTTGCTTTGATAAAATGGTAGTGAAACTATCTGTTAATAATATTAATAATCAAATTTATTTAGTAATATGTTTATATAAGATTTTACATTGAAAAAATACATATTTCGTAGTCATATGATATATTATTTTATTATTTCTAATCATTGAAGATTAAAAGGCAATATATATTTATAACCACAACAACTGGTATGTTAAAACAAAATGTTAAATGTGTATCGAATATCACATATTTTTTTATTTAGTTATTGAATACAACATTAAATTTTAATAAAATTACTAAACATTTATAAAAAAAATATTAAATAAACCCAAATTTAATTATAACTACTGTTTGTTTTTAAATAACGAGTAAACAGAACAAACAACGCAATAATCTAATTTGTATTAAGTTATTTTAACTTTATTTTACTTGGCGTTATACTATTCACAAGTGTAGTAATTTGATGTATTTTTTATTGTTCTATTCAGCAAGATCCTCAAGTCAAGTAAAGATGAATATCACCAGAATCAGTCACTGTAATGGCGTCTAAAAGAAGTGGATTTTTAAAAGAGAGTGAGATATATTGTCCTGTAACCTGATATTTTAATGTTACAATCTTATGATTTATTTATATATTTTTTATTAGAGATAATTCATATAAATATTGTAATATTATATTATATAATTGAAAATATAACGACTCGTTTTTTAAATGCAATGAAAGTAAATTTCCTTTATTGTTTTGATCATTTAAAAACAGATCACATGCCCTTGGCCGAATCGCAATTCTACGATCACTACAAGTCTTGTTTTCAAAAAACAATAACTCTGTTAATTTAACGTTTTTTATTAAGGTTTAAAGAACTTTATTTCTCATAAGAACATTCAGTTCACTTAAAATGAGTTATATACATTTTTATTAATTGTAACATTTAAATAGCCTCAGGGGTAGTCTGGACGCTTAAACTATTTGTAAGACGTGTGCTTTCTATTTTTTTTTAATACAGCCATACTGCTACACTCCTTGACATCTTTTGGGATTTTATTTATTATATTGCCAGTATTTAAGTTAATAGCAAATTTAGTTTTGGCAAAGTAATTAAATGTTTATATTTAAATCGTCTAAACCAAGGCTGAATCGGATATTAATTGTTTTTTATATTAAATACTATATATATAACACTCAAGTTTTACAAAATAGTACAAAACTTATTTTTTGAAGAATAATAAGAAACTAGTACTTTGACTCGACGAACACAATTTAATCTTAATATGATTTCTTAATTACAATTGAAGTCTCATCTAATTCAAATAACCACTTGTATCTAACTTCGTATCATAATTTATCTTATAGTCGATTTCGGAAGAAAAACTTTAATAATAAATAATAGTAAAAATATATCTTTATATACCTTTCTTTTAATTTTAAATTATGAGAGGGCAATGAGATACTTTTCGTTTTTATGTGAGCTTTAAAAAAATAATTTAAACTTTATTTATCACTTTCTGAAAACGTGGAGATAATAAACCTTGCTTTGACAAGTTTGAAAGTTATACAAATTTAGAAAATTGTTTTATTACTATATTTTAAAAATTTACGGTAATTGTTCAGTGTATGATTGGATTGAAACAAATTGGATAAAGTTTTGAAGTTTATATGAAATACATTTGCTGTATTTAACCCATGTATTAGTAGAGGACTAAATACATTGGCAGTCGTAAGCCATTATCACATATTTAAAAAACCATAAATCGGCAGAATAATTTTAGTTACATAAATTCCCTATAACGTCAAAAAGCTTTTAAACTGCTTTTAAACAAAATTTCTTATGTTTTAAGTTTTATACAAGTTTTTTATTGTAAATCTTTCTTATAGTGATCTATAAGGATCTGGACTAAGGATGTGGAACTTCATAGCACAGCTAAACTATCATAGATACGCCTCCATACCAAAAGTTAGTCGGTCTTATGAGCACTATCTGTTGATATATTAATATTGAAGATACGGTGTACATGATATGAAGCTCTAGAGCAACTAACTGTCATAAAATAGAATAATAAAATGGCGTGTAGCGTATAGATACTTCACTTAGTAAATACTAAGATTCTTAAAATCTTATAAACTCTTCCGTTTATCTTATTATAAAACTCGAAACTAGTTGCTATACAACCTTTGTTTATAATCAAAATATCTAAACGTCTGAAGTAAGCCCGAAGCTGAAGCGGGAGCTCTATAAAACGCTCTGAGATCTCATAAAGAATATAACACGTAAAAAGTACTAACTTCCGCAACACCGTAATAAGTTATTAACTTTTACAAGTCGGTTAATTCTGTATACCTACTTATATATGATATTGATACCTTGTTAGTTTACTTACATTTTATTGTAACTATATCAATACAACCTTTTTGACTTGGCAAAGCACCCCTTTTATACCTCTGTTGTTAGTCTGACCGCGTCCCGATGCTGTGGACATATTGCGATTATTGGGGTTTGTCGTTTGGGTTTGTTTATTTTTATTACATAATATTTAATTTATTTATTTACAATTTTAATAATTTAAGTAAATAAAAACTAAATAAAACACCAATGTCCGTACACGGGTTTGTGTATTCTTACTTTGATATCTTTTGTATTTAAGGACAAATTTCAAAATCCTTTTAGATCCTCGTCGCTCGAGTATATTAACCTCAATTTATATACATTTAAATTTGTTAAAAAATAGATAAACCTAAGAGTCAAAGTAAAATATCCCATCGATTAATGCCTGTGTAGCCCGGATATTATTTATTTATTTATTAGTTTGCTTGTTTATGTGTTTCTTTGTGGGTTTGTTTATTTTTTTTTATTTAGGCACCCTGTCTTACTACATATAGGGTGCATGAATGAATAACTAAGTAAAAATGATCACATAGAAATTGATTCCATAATCGTGCTGCTTTTATAGTAAAGAAATCTACATAAAATGATGCATGGCACCGGAAAATGTCAAGGGGTTTTAGACTCGTACACAAACGCAAAAGCGGTTGCGGTATAGACTGCATGAAACATTCTTGTAGATTCATACGTGCAGAGTTACCTAAAATTTTAAAGCGGGTGTATAGTATATGCTTGGTCCGGCGAAGGCAAATCAGCAGACACTTAAGTTGGCGTAGGAAATCAGAGATTTGTTCAAATTTACTCAGGCCAAATATAAAGGCTATGCACAAATTTTGAAAAATAGAAAATTACACATTGTTTAGGCTAACTTATCTTACCTTAGGCTATCCTACATTGAACTCAATGACTATATGATTTTATGTGTGTACCAACTCCCTCTGGTGGCTTTGCGAAGAATTAAAAAATAAAATTGAGGATAGGTTAACAAAACTTTGTCACAAAAACAAGTCTCATAGTGGGCCGCAACTTAAATTATGTATTAAAAGTAACTTCGCCTGGTGTACGTTTATTAAATGTATTTAAATTTTGTAACTTATCGAACTTCTTTTCGGAACCTACTCGCATTACTAGTTTTAAATAGGTTATGAATTTCTATTACAATTACGTGGCATGGTACGTTATCGCTACGATCTGATATTATTAACACCAAACAAACATTTTTGTTATTAGTAACTGTAACAAAGTTTTATATTCAAACAATTGATTTTATCTCTAGGACTACAAATTTTCATTTTATTTATTTATTTATTTATTTTATTTAAAAACTTTATTGTACAACAAAATTATACAAATGGCGGACTTAATGCTGCAGCATTCTCTACCAGTCAACCGAAATATAAAATATAGAAAACAAACAAACAAACGAATACGCACAACTTATGTAAATAACAATCAATACATATATGGATACATATATATATATATATATATATATATATATATATATATATATATATATATATATATATACTTGCACTACATATAAATATATATTTATTTGAATACGTATAAACATATTAAATATATAAAAAGATACATACATATACATACATACATTCATAGGGCGATAGTGAGACGATGATGTATATATAAAAATAAGAATAATGTTATGCCAATATTGGTATAAATATCACTGCGCAATAATAATTATAAAAAAAGTTACAAGAATAGTTATGTTATTTTCTGGTGTAGATATCTACGGATACGCTTTTTAAATACAAGTTTATTCGGGGCACGTCGAAGCACATCAGGGAGGCCGTTCCAGAGTTTAATAGCGTGTACTGTGAAAGAGTTAGAAAGAAAGCCAGTATGGTGCGAAGGTACAAATAAGCTAAGATTAGAATCTGACCGAAGATGTAAATCGTGAGTTGACCTCAGTAGCTGAAATTTACATTTCAAGTATCGAGGAGAAGCTGGATCATTCAGGATAGAGAATAGCTGATATAAAGTTCTGGATCGTCTTCTTTCGCGGATAGGTAGCCATTTAAGCTGAGAGCGGTACTGAGAGATGTGGTCAAATTTTCGGAGATTAAATATGAAACGAATGCAACTGTTAAGAAGACGGTCCAATTTATCTAAATTAGATTCTGAAATATTAGAGCAGCATACATCAGCGTAGTCAATGAGCGGAAGGATTAGGGTCTACACTAACAGAGTTTTGGTCCGAATGGGTAAAAAGTGTTTATGCCGATAAAGAGATCGTAGTGAAAAAGTTACCTTTCGGCATAATTCGACTATGTGGACGTTCCAACTAAGCGTGTTGTCAATATACAGACCCAGGTTCTTTACTGAAGGCGTGAAAGGTATTATAATATTGTTATACAAAACTGGTGGCGTATTACAACTATCAAACTTAGAGAGCCCATGTTTACTACCAATAACAATTGCCTGACATTTATTTGGATTTACTTTAATGCCAAATTTTGAACACCAATCGAGAATGTGCTGCAGGTCATTGTTAATGGCAGTGATAGCTGAATCAATGCATTCCAGCTTTGCATGAGAATATACTTGCAGATCATCAGCATACAGATGGTAAGAGGAAGAAAGATTAATAGTGATGAAATTAAAGAATAACGAAAACAGAAGTGGGGAGAGAATACCACCTTGCGGGACCCCAGCTGCCAAGTTGCACCAGTCAGACAAAGTATTGTCAATGTAAACAGCCTGCTGGCGTTCCCGAAGGTATGAAGAGAACCAATTTAGCTCTTTGGACGAAATGTTAAAGTGAGTTAAGAGTGCGATGAGTATATCATGGTCAACAGTGTTAAAGGCGTTCGAAAAATCAATTAACATTAACACAGTTAAATGGCCATGGTCCATCGCATCTCTGATATCTTCAGTGACTTTTAGTAATGCTGTGCACGTGCTGTGGCCAGGACGAAAGCCAGACTGAAAATCGCTAAGAAGATTATTCTTCAAAACAAAATTAGAGAGTTGTTTTTGGACAATTGCTTGAAGAACTTTTGATAGGTATGGGAGTATAAAAATAGGACGGAATTCATTACAAGTCGTGGGATTGGGAACTTTCGGTATTGGAAGGATTCTGGCTCTTCTCCAGATTTTAGGAAAAATACCGTAAGATAATGAAAAGTTAATGATATGGGTTAAATTTTATGTAAGAAAATGAATTTATTTACATTTAAAGAAATATATTGTAAAACTAATTGTAAATTATACATAAGATTGGTGTATTCAGTTTATTCTTAAATATATGTGCCACGTTTTGTAATTGTTTTTGAATGTTCATCGCAAAACTGGTTTATTTCGTTCTTTACATGATTTTTGTCTTTTTTTCCTGTTTATTTTACACCCTGATAACAAACATGACATGATCCTACTACAATTTATTTTCGAATAGTATAAGATTATAATACTATAATATATACTATATAAATTACAGAGCATATTTTTTTTGCCGGTAAGCATCTGTAGCTGAATGTAAAGTCTACCATTGAACTGCTGAATCCCGTTTTAATTTTGAAAGTTGTCCGGTGATGTACAATATTATATATTTGTTCAACACACTTATTAAAATTTAAGTGTTTCACTGCAGTATTCTTGTACTGACAAACAAAGGGGCCGTGTCTACGCTTGTCTATTGTCAGTGGCGCTTAGGCTTTTATTTTAAGATATCATTATAATAAAGATGTTATTTAATAATAATACTGCGCTAAATACCGTCAAGATGGCATCAGCTGGTAATTATGTCAATTGGCGGCATTGAATTTTGTTTTAAAACGAAAGTAGTATTCTAAAATTTACTTAATTAAGGCATAATATTCAGGTCTGTATTCCTTTAAGTATATTAAAATGGTTGACAAAACTACAAGTGAGGTTATTAATAAGCATCAATGGTAAGTAAGTATTACGATAAACCTTTAGAAAACAAGCTTTTATAAAACCTTTAACTAATCTGTATAAAATAGGCTTGAGATTTTATTAAAGTTATTTACCTGTAGCAAAAGTTATAGCGTGAGAGAAATTCAATACAGTAAGCACTATTATAATAGGAATCTGATAGGTTGGTAGCCAAGGAAAATGTTTGCCGAATTATGTATTTTATTATATATATTCTTATTGTATATTATGACTCGAGACGTCTTGAAATTGCTTCTATTTTCATTATTGCAATCCGATATTCTTGGAGTCAAATTCAAATGCAATATATAGAGAGGGATTTACTGAGTCTTTATATTAAACTGTAATATAAAAACAAGTTGTCTTCAATAAAGACGTAAGTCCAATTTATATTTTAAGTTTGTGTCCTACTTATGTATACGTAAAATTAAAAAAAACTTAAAAGATTAATTGTCCTTTAACTTTTAGTATATTTTTTTTAAATATATGTTACGATTTCAATTTTATTGTATAAAAATGGTCACGGTGTTTGATTCAGGACTCGAAAACTAATACACTATAATATACTAATAAATACAACATACTTTAAAAGTTATCTAAATTTTATAAAATTAATCAAAATGTATGTTGAACATAATATTTTTTTGACCTTTTGGAAATCAGCAAAATATACATTACAAATAAACTTCAATAATGAAAGAGTTAAACATTTTCACAGTCATTCTAAATATACGAGAGTGATTCAAAGAACTATAACTTGTTTTTTCCCTTTCGCATAAAAACAACCAAAAAGTTTTTTTCTATTTACGTAACCAGTAAGACTTTACGATGCAAAATTCGTTTGAATATGTGTTTAAATTCTCAGAACAACCACTGAAAATGAACAGCCACGGACAGCTGGGCACATCCGCGTAACTTACTGAAGATAACGGGAAAATAGGATCGAGGACATTGTACCAATATTTGTAATTTTAAAAGTTACCATCAAGAATATGCTCGTAGCTGAAGTCGTAAGCATTATATAACAGTGATCATAGAATCCTCACGGATGTATTGTGTATTGGGTACGGACAATGTAAATTTACAAATAAAAGAAGAAACGAAGTAGTTCACCTGTGTGGCCCCATGTAAGAATTTTATCAACCCTCGTATATAGAGCATATGCTCTACCACTCACAAAAATACTGGGCAAATAATTATTAATTAATTAGTTGTAATTATTTGACCAAACAATGGAGCAACAGTTAAGTTTCTAACGTAGTATTTCATGATAAGTATAAAACAGAAGGTCATTTATTTCTACAGAGTTGAAATAAAGTTATTATAATTGTAGCAATTAGAGACATTTTAAAGAGTTATATAACTTTCAGGCTTTTGTTGGGCGAACAATATTCTTTTGTTAATAAAGCGTACGTACTGACTTAGTAAGTGGAGAAAAAAATACAGGAACAATAGAAAAATAATACTTAAAATGTACTTATTACGCTATGGAATTTGCTTATTTTAAAGTTATAAGCAATTTGTTTTGTGTTTTCTCATTAATTTAATAAAGATATCTATCATCGTGTGTTTATATGATCTGTATTGCATAGGGAATTTCTTAAACAAAAGATAGTTTAAAAATAATATGTGTAACTGAATTGGGGACTTTGAAATTAACAATAAATGTTATAATGCACTTTTTATCATGATGTTAATACGGAACGTAGAAACTTTCTGCCCTCTTTTACGAAAAATATGCGATCGTATCAATATCAGATACACAATTTGATGTCAAGAATACATTGATACCTGACAGAACAGAATTCAATACAAAAAAATGCCATGATTATAACGCTGTCTTTTTTGTCCAATATCTCGTCAATATTTCAACTTTAAATAGTGGTAGAATCTGAGGATACGGGAGTGCCCCGACAAGTCGAGCAAGAAGGCAGGCCGAATTAAGATCACTAATAGTAATATAAGTGCCCACAAAACTGCAATTTGACCTGTGGTTCTATTTAAGGAAATTACTCAGCTTAAAAGTTTAATTATTATTCCAATGAAATTATAATTAGTCGAGTATTCCTGGGTACACTAATAACAAATTGAAACTCAATATGAAAGGTTCGTAATCTTTTTTTGTAATGAAACCAAGAATTCATTTATCACATACAGCACTCTGTCACAAAATGTAAAATATATTAATCAAAAGAAATATAAGCTTACTCACAAACTCTGCATTGTCTTTATTAAATATGTAGACCGGTAATATATATTCAAATGAAAAAATATTTTAATTGGATATTTTCTCCCTGCAGCACGGCAGTAATCCAGCAGGGCATAGAGTGAGTGAGGGCTATTAAGGATTAGTAATCTACATATTTCTAGTATTCAGTATTTTACTTTACTTTAGCTAGCTGCTAGCTTTTAAATAGAATAGAATAGAACATCAGTTCATGATATTCCTTTGTTTTTAAGAAAATATAAATAAAACAACGAAGAAACAATTTAAGCTAAGAAAGTTATAAAGAACATGAAATTTTAAGCACGTCATAAATATTTTAGTCTATTATTTGTTTCACCCAAGAATGCTTTTAAGGGAACAGCAACAAGTACTCATTCATATACTCGTATATTATTCATTACTAACCGCAAGCACACTTCTCTCGCAATTATAAACCATAAAAAAATAAGAAGAATGTATGAAAAATCAACTTGCATTTTTTGTCTCTTATCACATTACATGACACGAAATGACATTAAACGAGGTGAGGCTGCACTCTGAGGTGATGGATGATCGCGATTTATCTCTCTGAGTAAGACGATGTCATCTTGGGTTTCCTAAGTTATAAACGACCACTTTGTTAAGAAATATAAAAAACAATATTATCAAGATACAAACGGTATTATTATGGAGTATTTCTACATATTCTATTTATTATATCTATATTCTTATTGCAATTTAGAAAATATCTAAACTTTATAAGGTTGTACTTAAATAAACAGTAGAAGCAATTGAAACAATATTAATTATCCCATACATTTTGATTCGGTAAATTAGAATCAGCAAATGATTACTATCTTTTTTTTTTATAACAATTAATATTTAAAAAAACTTAAAACTGCGGTGGCTATTTTATTATTTTTAATTATTTATTATAAATTATGCGATAGATAATATGCAACATTGAAAAAATATACTTAGTAGCCAAGAGGTCGACTCCACATATACAAGTCAATATACTTGAGACCAGCGCTAGGGACTTCAATGAAGTAACTTTTAAATTACTTGAGAGAATTCCCAAACGCATCTGCCAGATATCTTATACATTCGAGAACACTTGAATCCATTTATCCTTTGGGTCTGGTATTAAAACGTTTGAGGCGTAATAGTATGAATTGTTATTTATAAGGCAATTGTATGTTTTTGTATTTTATTGAATTAAGTTTTTGTGAATAGTTTAAGATTTCATTAAAGCCATTCTTGTTTTTATAAGCTTTCTCAAACATGTGTTCTCTTTCTATTTACGCATGTATCATATTAATTTCTTTATAACTGAACAACATAAAGGGATATTAGAGCTTTTTTTTTTATTTAAGAGGAGGGCAAAGGAGCTGGCGGGTCACAGATGGACGTGATCATCGACGCCCATGAACTCTTGCAACATCTGAGGATTTACAAGAGTGTTGCTGGCCTTGTAGGTAGGAGTAAACGCCTTTTTTGAAGGTACCCATGTCGTACCGATCTGGAAATATCGCTGAATGGAGTTCGTTCCACAAGCGATTGGAACGTGGAAAAAAGATCCTTGAGAACCGCACAGTGGAGGATCGCCACGCATCCAGGTGGTACGAATGGTATTGGAGGCGATGGTGCACTGTGCGGTGATGAAATTCGGCGGTAGGCATCAGATCGAATAGCTCTTCGGAACATTCCCCATGGTAAATGCAGTAGAAGAGATGAGATGCAACGTCTCTACGCATTGCCAAAGAGTCCAGCCGTTCACAGAGCACCGGGTTCCTGACAATCCGAACGGCTCTCCGTTGTACGCGGTCAAATGGTAGAAGCTGATTTGATTACATACATACATAAGTGAAATTAATTTTGAACTTTATAACCGGCTTATTTCGCGATGAAAGCTTAAAATAAAATTTCTCTTTTATTTCGTTTCTGGAGAATTTCACTAGATGTGGTCACTGCTTGTCAAATATCGGGTCAGGATCGACTTCGTGAAATTCGCGCAAATCTCGTCTCCAATCCTCACTTGATCTTCATTATTTTTATAAGGATCCAAATTGAGGGTATTTCGACCAACAACACTGACGACTTTTAAGAACTGAAACCACAAACACTTATTTTGGAAAAAAAATAATTCTTATATTGACTGAGAACCAGGGCAATAAATTACTACAACTGTTACGACGTTATATTAGAAATCTGTTCACCTCAAATTTAAAAACTATTTTTTCAATTGTTTTTACATGCACTAAAAACATAAGAAATATAGAGATTTCACCTTCCTATTCTACCATTATATAAAAAAGCTTGAAAAGGGTTTTCCTATAACCTACATGTTAGGTTTTGAAGAGTTTCGTTTAACAAAGGAAAAAATGCAGTGAAGCGCAACGGACGCTCACCGCCTCGATGATAGTACTGAGATAATAGATTTCGTTCACGCGCGGCGCTGTTATACTGGAACCTGTAAAACTATTTTAATTCACATTGTTATTCGTTGTATGACGTTTTGAGTTAAATAAAACTAATTATAATTATCCATAATCCAAACTAATTTGGTATTTAAATTTTCAGAGTCAACCAGTTACAAAAAAAACATATTCAGTTTCTCCTTTTCGTGTCATTGTTTCATTTATTTGCGTCTGTAGTTTCTTTCAGATTGAATCTTTCAGATTCTTGTTATCTACCGCTATAAAAATAAACGTCAGTGTTCAACTTACCTTAGTGTATTTGTGACATAATGAAAATATAGAAAATACTACTCTGTACTTTTAACGAGCTGTCTCCGTCTAAGATGGCACGTAACTTGAAATGGACAACAAAGTGCAGAAACAGCTACAAAATCGATATAAGACATTTATTTTAAGGACAGAATAATACTATCTTAAAAAATGAACTGTATTTGCTCTTTATGTAAAGAAAACGTTCAGGTGGTTTTGTATTTTGAGCTTTGACTCGACTTAATAAATTCACTCAAAACTTATTTATAACTTTTTAAAGCTAGCTGTTACCTACCTGTTTTTAGTGGTTTTAAGCTATTTTATTTTAGGCTTTTTGTTACTCGCGAGCCGCCTTTTATAAAATGCGAACAACAACTCACCATGCTGATGGATGAATGCATTCAGAATAAACAAATTAACTTTTTTTTATAAAGATAACGATGTCATAATACTTGTGTTGAGTGACTCTGCTCTAGCTCTAGCTACTGCTCGCCAAAATTTCATAGGTTTGATTTGCACTCGGGAAATATATTTGTGTGGTCCACAGACTTCAGCTCAGAATCTGGCTACACTTACATTATGTAGGTTATTTATATAGTAATGCCCTGTTTTTTTTTTATATGATCTATATTAAAAATACATTCTAAATTCTAGTACTTTAAGCTGAATATATAAAACACAAACACATTTTCCATAAAGTGGCGTCAAAACCGAGAATGTGAAGCATCTAACTAGCTGTAATACACTGTTCGTGTCGCCTAAAGCTCGTTGCTCAGAGTAATTTACATACGAGAGCGTGTAAATTGTGATATTTGATAAGCTTCTTTATTAGTAAAGAACGAAAATAATCTATCTATCTTATATAACAATTCTAACAATTCATTATATATTAAGAGTGGTAACGCAAAATATGTTTAAGGAGCTATTATAAAAAATATTTGACAGTGAGTAGTAATGTATTTTATTGTCTCAATAAAATATGAGTAAATAAAAACATATGTTATTTGTTGAGAGTATTGCGGCTCTCTGTCGCCGTGATCCGTCCTACGGTTTCTGTACATATTGTAAATTGTGAATAATGTGTAGTAACGTTTTTCCTATATGGTTGCAAGAGCTTTTATAACATAATAATTCAGGGAATTTAAAAATATGAACGTTATTTTCGGAATAATGTTCAAAGAAATAAATACACAAAGCTTGACATAAAAGTAGAACTTCAAATTAGTGAGTACCAAAAATCACGCTATCTACCATCATACACTTCTGTGTATTCCAACGTTAATCGATTGAATTAATGTCAAATTTTTGCCCCCTAAATGTTTTTGCAATAACTTAAAAACATTATAAAAATAAATTAACAATGTTTTAGAATACCTAAAGGAAATTCAATCTAATAAATGTTATAAGAAATGCGTTGACAGCTAACAGGAACCCACATCATCCGACGTGAGCACGCTCGATCGCGGCGCTGTAGATTGATTTTGTGTTATTTTCAATTACCTATTTATTCTTGAATTTTACATTTACTTATAAATCATATTACACGTCTTGCAAGAATCATTAATAATACAATATAACTTCATAAATACAAATTAAGAACCATTATTTATGTCACTTTTAATATTCAATAATTCTTATTACAACTATAAACTGCTTATACTCGTACATCCTAAATTCTTAGACAAATTTAAATTATATATACATATTTTTGATGTGATTGTGTCAATGTTTCTATAATAACTTCTTTTCTGTTTCACAAGATTTGAATAAATTTCTTCTCAAAGTTTTTGACTACAAATTACTACAGATTTCAATAAATGTAATTGGCCATATTGTCCCTGAAAGATAGAAAAAGTACTTGCCAGCGAAAGATTATACTTTGAATTTTAGAAAAATTCACAGATTTTTAAAAATTAAATATGAATGCCTTAAAAAATAGAAGCCTCAAAGATGAACACTATGTATATTAAAAAGTTATCAACACAAGTAAAACTGTACCTTACAATCTCCGACAGTCTGGTCTCCCTAGATTACCAGTCCATCTAGCGTGCCATACCCAGCGTATCTGTAAGCTTCTTATTAAGGACAAAGGTCAATGGAAAGATAAATGTTCAATTTATAATCACTAAAAAATGATTACAGATAACTTTAAACATAAACTTATATTTTGTCATCTTTACAATGTTTTTCAATTTCTTTTTATCTTAAAGGAGTTCAAAAGAGCGATCAGGTGTCTATTCTTCAATTATTTATTTTGTTTGGAGAAAACTTCTACACAGTTCAATTTATGAATCAACGAATCTATATTTAAATATAATTATTTTTAATATTTTATAAAAATATAGAATTTACTTTGTTAAATAGTAAAAGTTTGCTTTGTGAAAAGCCATAAAACTTTAATTTGATGATACCTTTCTTTGAATTCATTCGTTTCGTGTAATAAATAAAATTTTCTCTGCTCAGTGCTTACAAATTGACGTATTATTAAAATCTAGCGAATCGCAACGACCTAGCGCTGGGTATATCGCAAAGAATATTTGGATTAATAAAAAATTGAATATAAATTTAACTGTCTGTACTCGTGCTAATTTAATCGATTCTCGACCGAGTAGTTTTAAATATATTATGGGTCTTTATTAAGGATCTCGGGTGTTCATACCGTGATTCCACCACGCTCTGTACTATTGGATCACGAAATATTAGATACAAAAATCACTAGATAACTACATTTACTTAAAATTGCTCATAATATTAGTTTAAAAATCATTCGACTAAATAACCAATATGATTTTTATTTGTTATAAACCATTTTTGGTTTGTTAATATTCTGTTAAAAAAAGAAAAAAAATAATAAATTATGTATCATCTGTACATGTGTAAATTAGTTTTAATTTACACATTTATTTTATATGTGTTATATATTTTTATATTATATATTCGGAACACAGTTAAGGATGTCAACACGATATCATAAAAATACGAGATGTATATTATTATATATATTAGAGCATCGCACAGTGCCCGTAGCGAGTGGCCCCGATGTTACTGCAAGTCGTGATCATAATAATAGTATGAAATATATTGATGCATTATCTTAAGATAGCCTTAATGGATGTTCACAAATTATCGCTGTGCTCGGTACTATTCATAATTAATATATAATGTAATTTCGTTCATGAGTCAACATGAGTGAGTTCAAGAAGGTGAGGAGAAATATTGTATGTATTTTATGCATTTAGAACGCTATAATGTAAAAGGTTATAATTTATGTTTAAGTGCAGTGTTTAAATTTGAAAGATGAAGACAGGAGTGGTCGTGTTTTCGTTGCTACTACGGAAAAGACATTTTCTCTAACAACATTTATAAGGGACATAAATTAGAGGTATTTATGTTTTAGTCGTTACCCTTATTATTATTATTTTTTGTCGTATAAGAAAGTTTTTTTTTTTATTTTTTTTTTACAGTTCATTAAAAATAATGACGATTCCGACGATTTACTTTAATTATTAACTTTGTATATTTTTAACAAATTTCAATGTATATAAATTGTTGTTAACACACTCGATCCATGAGAATTTAGAAGGATTTTAAAATATTCCGTTAAATACAAAAGATATTAAAGTAAGAATATACAAACTCGGACATGGAGTTACATTTTTTTTAACTATAAACTATTAAAATTTAAAATAATGATATGCAACTATTAAAATATTATGTTATCTGCCTTCTTAACTAAATAGTTAGTTTAAAGCGACATTAGGTTTGTATAAATGTAACATAATAAAAATAAACAAACCCAAACGACAAACCCCAATAACCGCAATATGTCTACAACATGGAAACGCGGTCAGAACAAACAACACAGGTATAAGAGGGGTGCTTTGTCAAGTCAAAAATGTTATATTGATATAGTTACAAAAAAATGTTTGTTAATATTAAGGTTATATTGATATAGTTGCAATAAAATGTTTGTTATTACATTTCTTGCGCCTCAGCTGCGCACTTCCTAAAGGGTTTTCCTCAGTGGTTTCGATATTTTGATTATAAACAAACCAGTTTCGAGTTTTATAATAGTTAAACGGAATAAAACTTTTCCGTTTCGCAGATAGTTTGGTGCTCTAGGGCACCACATCAAGTACAATGTATCTTTAATTATAATATATCAATAGATAGTGTTCATAAGACCTTTTAACTTTTGCTATAGAAGCCCTTTCATGTCTATGATAGTTTAGCTGTGCTATGAAGTTCCACATCTAGTAGTCCAGATCCTTATAGATCACTATAAGAAAGATTTCAAATAAAAATCTTGTATAAAACTTAAAACATAAGAAACCAAATTTGTTTAAAAGCAAAATGATCCTTATGACGTTTTAGGGAATTTGTGTAACTAAAATTATTCTGAGAATTTATGTTTTTTTTACAAATAAATATGTGATAATAAATGGCCACATTGTTTTGTACATTAAAAATAAACATATTAATAAGTAACAGAAACAATTCAAAGGAACATTCTAGGAAGTACTACTATACATTTTATTATCATTCTTCTGGTGAGTATCTACGAGTATCTACGAGTATCTATCAGTATTTAGCACTGCACGACACTATATACATACAACCTGTTTAAAGTAGGTACTTAGAAATATAGGTGCAAAGTTTTTATTTTGTGTGATTTGTAAGTTATTGTTAAAACTATGGCTTTATGTCGTAAAATATTAAAAATGTATATATATGTTATTTTTAAATTTAAAAAAAAAATGAGCACATTAAAGTTTTAACATAAATTTATAAATCACTAAATAATATAATATTTGTCTTGGTAGTGATGATAGTCTCTTTTTCTAGATTTCCAAAGTAGTAAAAGTTATATTATCGTTTTTTTTATATAAAGAACGGATTTCTAAATTTATTCCCTCCTAAACCGCTCCATAGAGAGAGGAAAACCCCACGACCTAATCTTTTCCCAAACCTTACACCCACGAGGCCACTTCTAGGTCTACCCTCTCACCCTCGTCAGTCATGAGCTAGACACGGGCGCCTCATGCCTGACGCTCCACCGTTGGACGTTAGCACACAACTAACGCAATCCCGAAACACTAAATTTACTGTCCCCTAGGAAGCGCCAGCCCATACCGCTTCCAACCCTATTGGATTAGTTCGAGTGACATTGATAGCGGATGAGCACCAGCTGGATCCATCTTGTGGTTATTATCATTGCTCACGCTCGACATTCATGTGCGTCTCAGATTAAAAAAGGATATAAATTGTATCTTATTTTTTTGTAGTTCATTTTGTATTTATAAGGGTTTCTGAATACAACCTGTAACTGTGGATATTAAAATACTACAAATTAGCGACCTATGATCCTTTTTAAAATAGGGATAAACTGAAGCTACGTTCGTTCGAGTTCAGGCAATGAAACGTGCGATGCAAGATACGTGCTCAATCTCCATTCCCTTCTTAACAAAACTCATTCTAAAATATCCCATTAGATTAGATCTGACTGTAAAAATAAAAAAAATGGAATTAAGAAATATAAAAAATCAATTATATTTTTTAGAATTGAATATGCTTAAGAACGGGTTAATGTGCCCACATTAGGACTAACTACAGTCTTCCTATCGTATCCGTTAGCACACATAGGTTACTTAATAAATTTTACAATTTGTTATAGAGTAATACTTGAACTATGTCTAGGAGTTTGTTGAAAACATGCATACGTTGCCCTATGAAAGAGGTACTCCCATTTGTATATCATAAAAATATACTAACTAGGAACCGAGAGTTTGCATTGACTTAACTTTTTTTGAGATAAGAACTATCCTAAATAAAGAAATAATGATAGAAATATAGAAGTGACCTACGCCACATACGATAGTTAGCTTTCGCAATTTTTAGAGTAACTATCTATCGTTGTTTTAAGATATCCCAGAATATTGCCATTTGATTGACCATCGATAAATTCATGAGCTAGTCTTTGACTAACCGATGATGTTTATCGTGTCCCAGGACCTGATAATTGAAGTACTTTCAGTAGAATAATAATAGCTTGATATGAACTACCCCCTTGTCAATTTTTAATTTAGCCTTGACGGGTCTCAAGTCATGGTTGTATTTCCTTGTACAAACTCGAAACCTGGATGAATACTACGTCTTCAGATTAAAAGTAGCTTTAAGAGACTCAACCAATTAGGACTCCAATTTACCGCTGATTGTCTGTGCAGCCTTCACAATGGCATCATTTCCATTTTGTCGTAAGCTGAAGTAAACCGCAATAGCGCTTACGGCTGCCGATGTATTTAGTCCTCTCATACATGGAGTAAATACATCAAACAATATATAAATTATTACAATAATGTATATAAATTTTATCCCTTTATCCAATTTGTTTCAATCCAAACGTACACTGAACAATTACCGTCCCATTTGTAAAACATAATACAACAATTTTCTTAATATATACGATTTTCATTGCCAAAGCAAGGTTTATCATTTTCACGTTTTCAGAGGATAGTAAATAAAGTTTCAAAATTGTTAGTTATTTTTTTTTAACTTATATACAAACGAATAGTAATTCATTCCCCTCTCATAATTTAAAATTAGAAGAAAGGGATATAAAGGTAAATTTTTTACTATTATTTATTATTAAAGTTATTCTGTCGAAATCGACTATAAGATAAATTATGATACGAAATAATTATTTGAATTAGTTGAGACTTCAACTCTAATTAAGAAATCAGATTAAGATTAATTTTCGTTGGTCGAGTCAAAGTACTAGTTTATTATTATTCCTTAAAAAATAAGTGTTGTACCATTTTGTAATACTTGAGTGTTATATATATAGTATTTAATATGAAAAACAATTGATATCCGATTCAGCTCTAGTTTAGACGATTTACATATGAACATTTATTTAGTTTGCCAAAACTAAATTTGCTATTAACTTAAATACTGACAATACAATAAAAAGCGTTATATTAACAGAGTTATAATTTTTTTATAACAAGACTTGTAGTGGTCTTAGAGTAGCGATCCGGCCTAGGGCGTGTGTTTTGTTTTTAAAAGCATCAAAACTATAAAAGAAATATACTTTCATTGAATTTAAAAAACGAGTCGTTATATTTTCAATTATATAATATAATATTACAATATTTATATTCTCTCAAATAAAATAATACCAAAATAAGGTTTATTAGATTGTAACATTAAAATATCAGGTTAGAGAATAATAAATCTCATTCTCTTTTAAAAACCCACTTCTTTTTTACAAAATTACAGTGACTGATGATTTATATTTATCTTGACAGGATCTTGCTGAATAAAAAAATAAAAAATAAAAACTAAACATCATATTACTACACATATAAACAGTATGACGTCAAATAAAATAAAGCTAAAATAACTTAATACAAATTAGATTTTATTACTCCTAATTTAAAAATAAAAAGTGATTATAATTAAATTTGGGTTTATAATTATTTTTTTTACAAAGTTTTAGTATTTTTTTTAAATATTTAATGTTGTATTCAATAATTAAATAAAAAATATGTGACATTTAATACATATTTAACATTTTGTTTTAACATACCAGTTGTTGTAGTTCTTAATATATATAGCCTTTTCGATTTTAATCTTCGATGATTAGAAATAATACAATATTATATAAAAAAAAAAGAGTGTGTGACGGGGGTGAACAGGGTGAGTGATAGAATCATTGCTGTAAAAATTATTTTTGAAGGTTTAATCATTAATGTATTAAGTGTGTATGCTCCTCAAACCGGATGTGATGATAGGATGAAAGAGAAGTTTTGGGACGATTTTGATTCTGTGATGATGGATGTTCCGGACAATGAGCAGATATATGTAGGGGGTGATTTTAATGGGCATGTGGGATGTATGAATGATGGTTATGAAACAGTATATGGTGGTTGGGGTTTCGGTCACCGTAATGACGAGGGTGAGGCCTTGCTGGAGGCCGCGCTAGCCTTCGATTTGGCTATATCCAACACTTGGTTCAAAAAGAGGGAAGAACACCTAATTACATACAAAAGTGGCCGCCATAAGACGCCATAAGATTATTTCTTAATAAGAAGAAATAAAATCAATTGCGTCAAAAACTGCAAGGTACTGCCGGGTGAAAGTGTAGTCTCACAGCATAGGCTCCTCATCATGGAAATTAAACATGTAGTGCGTACAAATATGTACAAGAAACGACCCCCACCTAAAATAAAATGGTATTTGTTAGAGAAGGAAGAATGTGCGAGTAAATTTAAAAAAAGAGTGACAGATAAAATTATAAATATGAGTAGTATAGAAGGAAAATCCTTGAACGATAGCTGGAACGAAATAGCGGGATGCATAAAAACTGTGGCAAAGGATGTATTAGGTGAAACGAAAGGAAAAGGTGTGATAAATAAGGAAACGTGGTGGTGGAATGGAGATGTGCAAAAGATTCTGAAGAGAAGAAAGATACGTTTAAGCAATGGCAGGAAGTACCGGATGATAATGAAAGTATGAAAGAGGAGATGAAAATGTTATATAAAAGATGTAAGAAGAGAGCGAAAGTAGCTGTAGCCATTGCTAGAGCTGAAGTGTAAGAGGAGTTATATAGGTCGCTAGAGTTTCCTGCAGGTCAAAAGGATCTCTACCGCATAACAAAGCGTAGGGAGAAGAATGCTAGAGATGTCATACATGTAAAATGCATAAAAGATGATACTGGAAGGGTGTTGATGAGAAATGAGGATATAAAAAAGAGATGCGAGGTATATTTTGAAACATTAATGAATGAAGAAAATGATTGGAGTGGAGCTTTGAAAAACCAGCCGGTAAATAAAGGATTAGTGAAAGAAGTGACCGATGATGAAGTGAAAGCGGCTGTGCAAGAATGGAAAAGCTGTAGGGCCGGATGCGATACCAGTGGAAGTATGGAAGGTTTTAAATGAATATGGGTATAAGTGGCTGGCTGTATTTTTCAATAAGTTGTTGCATGAAGAAATGATTCCTGATGAATGGTGCAATAGTGACCTAGTGCCCATTTATAAAAATAAAGGTGACATACAAGACTGCAACAGTTATCGGGGTATAAAGCTCATGTCATATGCTATGAAAGTGTGGGGGAAAGTGATAGAGAAAAGAATGCGAGACGAGAGTGATGTTTCGGAGAACCAGTTCGGTTTTATGCCTGGTCGGGGTACGACGGATGCTGTATTCGCTCTTCGTCGGTTGAGTGAGAAATACAGACGAGCCCATAAAAACCTGCACATAGTGTTCGTTGATCTCGAGAAGGCACACGACCGGGTTCCCCGTAATCTGATATGGTGGGCTTTGAAAGAGAAGGGTATACCCGGGAAGTATGTGGAGTTGGTTCGTGCAATGTACAGTCGATCTAGTACACAAGTCCGGTCGGCCGCTGGAAACACCGACAAGTTCAATGTGGCAGTAGGTCTGCATCAAGGGTCGGCTCTGAGTCCCTACCTCTTCTTGTTGATAATGGATGCTCAGATGCTTTGCTGTTGATATTGTTCTTGTCGGCGAGGATGAAATTGAGATGCAAAGTAGACTGGTAAAATGGCAACAAAAGCTGGAGAGTGTCGGCCTGAAAGTAAGCAGAACAAAAACAGAGCACATGTTCTGCGATTTCGGCGGTGTCTCCGGTTTTGTTCGAGGGAGTACCGTTACCAGTCTGCTCGGAGTTTCGCTATCTTGGTTCTCTGATTCAAAGCGATGGCAATATTGACCGTGACGTAAAGCACAGAATCAACACGGGATGGATGAAATGGCGACAAGTCACTGGGACGACATGTGATGCCCGAATTCCCCTTAAACTAAAGGGGAGAATTTATAAAAACATCATTAGACCTGTCGTTATGTATGGATCTGAGTGCTGGGCGATGAAGGTGATGGATGAAAAGCGTTTGCATGTAACGGAGATGCGAATGTTAAGATGGATGTGGGGGGTGACAAGAAGGGATAGAATAAGAAATGAGTATATTAGGGGAAGCTTAGGAGTAGCGCCAGTGACAGAAAAAATTAGAGGTAGCCGTCTGTCATGGTATGGGCATGTTATGAGGAGGGATGAGAGGCACGTGACCAAAAAAGTGCTAGGTATGGTAGTGGAGGGATGGACAGGTAGAGGACGGCCGAAGAAAAGATGGATGGATTGCGTGAAAGACGATATGGAGGAGAAGGGAGTGTGCACAGAGATGACGAGTAACAGGAGAGTATGGAAGGAAAAAACATACTGTGCCGACCCCAAAATGGGATAAGGGCAGGAAGATGATGATGACAATATTATATCATATATGAATTATATATTATTACTTTGTAAAATCTTATCTTATTTATTTCCAAAGATCATCTAAATATATCTAAATACTGTTAATACGCACCCACAATAAACTGTTAGAGAAGTATTAATATTACTAATCTTTGGAAGTCTATGTAGGTCTTGTACAAACTTGTTTATTCTATCCGAAACGTCATTTCCGTTACATTTCCATTATCATTATCTGTACACAGCACAAGAAAGAGAATGAAAGATGTGATCCCAAATTAAATATTAAATGCTTTGTACGTAACTAAAAGATCATTTAAAAATACTGTAAAGCTCCGTATTATATAAATAGTAAAAGTAGAATCTGAAAAGAATGCTTTAAATCATAAATTCTTAAGTTGAATTATTAAACCTCGCATTAATCTTTCACTCTCTCCTTTGTCTTACCGAGACACCATTAAGGAACTCTCCGCCCGCCGGGTTCAAAAGCTCACCACAAAATACTCAGATATTCATATTACAATCTCTGTCTTCACTTCTCTTCATGGTCCATTTTAATTGATTAGTCTTTATGGTACATTTATATTATCTGTTCAGATTTTATTCCAACATTTCGGTCAAAATCGTTCAAATTTAAAGTAAAAAATAGTACATATGACTATGAAAATGTCGTAATGAAATGTACAAAAAACTAATTCTTAAAACCGCCAACCAGGCAGGTAATCTCCTTGCGCTCTTTATTTTGGTTTTTCATGTTATTATCTAACTTAGTTGTGATGTAGTGTCATCTGTGCGAGTGTCGATATAGCAGTGAAATTACTTCGTCTTATTATAAAATATGATGTCTAAAATATTCATAATGTATGAAGATATAAATGTGAGTTTTGTGGATTTTCTAATGAGCGATGAAAAAGATATTTTTTTAGTAAATTATGTTTTTATTAAACAAATATTTAAATGACAGTACTTATATATACATATATATACATCACAAACATAACACACAAACATAAACTATAATTAATTAATTAAATTTTAATCTATGCATATAATCTCTCAGACAAGGGCGCGTTTGGAACCGTCGAAACCTTATTTTTAGTTGGAATGTATTTACGGAGGAGCTTATTTCGATAAATACGGTATCAGAATGGGCCAACAGAATTTAAAATTGAAATATATGAGATATAAATAACCAAATATAATAATTACGACCCATGAATATATTTTATATACAAATATAAAATATAATTAGAAAAAATAATAACAAACCATAAAAATAGCTCTGTAAACTTTATTTAAGTTTTTTTATAGTTTATTAATTTTTTATTTTTGATGTGTATGTAAGAATATGCAAAATGATACGTGGGTATCATTGTATATATATTTAAAATATAATTTTTATCCTCCGTGTAAATTTTTCTTGGATAGCAAAACCAGGATGAGTAGCTATATTTCAGTTCAAACATTTGTAAGGTACTTATTTAAGTTTTACTGAACCTCTGTCAATTAAATTATCATTTTCAACGATCTTTGATGAATTTAGTATTCTATCTATAATCGTGAGGGGATTTTATAGCACAGATGCTTTTTATTTATTTTATTTGGTATTGGTTAGCGTAGATTTATATTGAAGGATAATAATGACGTAATGCTCATCATGTAAAATTTAAATATCGCCTGATTTAATAGGTAAATTTATGCGTCACTCAAAATAAAAGAATATTATTTCATTTTAAATAAAATATTTTTAGAAAACAAACAAGCCAAAATCAATCGTAAAAATAAAATACTGCTACATTTTTCTAATATAAAAACGATACGATGCGGGTTCGGTGTATACAATAACTTAAAGGAAATATATAAAAAAAAAAACATTCATCATTAGAAGGCTAAAATTGCAAAATTATAACCGTCTAATTTATTAAAATAATATAAAAATAAACCATTAAAATCACCTGGATATACTTAATCTTTAATGTTAAGTTTCAATTAGTTCTCACTCGTTCAACTGATTAATTCAACGATTGAATGATGTGACAAAATATTTGACACGTTTATATATATATTGACTTTTTGGGTAAAAAGTTATCTTTAATCGTTGGTTCAGTAACGTAAATAAATAAAATATAAATACACCGTAGCAGATCTAGAAACAACACGAAATAAAGATTAATATAATAGTTATATTTTTAAACAACTGTACAATACTAAGAATAATAATGACCTCAATTTCAAATTATTTATATTTCAACAAATAGTTGAATGATAGCTAATCTAAAATAATTATATAAAATACATCTATATGAGGGAGATGAAGAAATTTTAATTGACTATTTATTTATACTTTATTTAAAAAAAATACAACAAAAAATGTACAAAGGGTGGCCTTAATGTTAAAAATTCATTCTGTACCAGCCAAAGCTAAGGCGTTCTCTACGCGTTCGTTGTTCTCAAAAGCTATTTGCTATTCTGTTAATATTATGAATGGTAAAGTGAGACAACGTTCTAATATTGACATATGAAATTAAAATAAAGCGTTATGAATAAACTAACCAGATATCAATGACCAAGTTAAGTGGTTGGATAGCTCCTCCCTTATATACTGAATTAACCGACTGGTTTAAGATTGGATTTAATAATTTGTTACAGTTAGTTTATAAATTTGCGTTTTTTTACATGTTATGTTTTTGATGGGATCTTAGTTATTTCTTTTAGGTAGTACTCCTTTTTTTATAAAAAAAACGTTGCCTAGATACTTTTATAACAATTAAGGAAGTGTATTTATTCCTAAGTTTAAAAATCTAAGAATTTACTAAGTAGTATAGATTATACTTATAGTATACTCTGTAATAAATAAATTTATTTCCTCTGATAGATTGGCTGTTCTCTAAGATTCCAAAATAAGTACTCCATATCTTTAATTTTTAAGTTTCACCAGATAGTGACTCATAAGACTATTGCTAAAGCAGCATTAACTTATATTTGATACTATAGCTGTGCTTTAGTGTTCCACATCAAGTACTTCACATCTTCGATCTTAAAAGTATTTATACTTTTTCCTTTGTGTAGACACAAAACCCTTATTGTATACCTAGTAAGTAACCTTCAGTTCTCTAGGGTAACGGGAAGTAGCACTTGTATTTTTATAAACGATGATTCAGTTAATCAATGTCAAAAAGGTTACCTTAAATCAAAATTGACTTGCAATAATTCCTAAACAGCTGGATCAAATTAAATATATTTTGCAAATATATATATATCATACCCTCTTGGTCACTGAAAGTTTCAGTTTTTAGATTATTTACAAAGAAATAATAGAAATTTATAAATAGCGTGAATTACTTCGAGAACAGGATAGTACTTACAGCTATTTT